>CM060306.1:76640511-76775511 GCA_030674185.1 Monoplex corrugatus | reverse complement strand
GCAAAACTCGTTCTCTCCTTCATAATGTCTCGCATTGACTATTGCAATTCACTCCTGTCTGGTCTTCCTGCCTCCACCATTCACATCCTACAGCGCATTCAAAACAATGCTGTACGCCTTGTACTCAAAAAGAAAAAAGCTGACCACATATCTCCTCTCCTGGCACAACTTCACTGGCTCCCTGTATCAAAGCGCATACAGTACAAACTAGACACCATGTGCTACAAAAGCCTCAATAACGCAGCCCCCGATTACCTGTCAAGCCTACTTGAGATCTATCTTCCCTCACGTACCCTCCGCTCTGCCTCCGATCCTCTGACTTTTCGCTTTCCACGCACTAAGCTCAATACCTATGGTCCACGAGCCTTCTCTGTTTCTGGTCCACTCTCCTGGAACAAGCTTCCTCTCTCAGTCCGTCAGCAACCTACTTTTGTCTCCTTCAAGTCCGCTCTCAAAACTCACCTTTTCTCCTCTGCATAAAATCCTAACCTCACTCAATCCCCCTCTGCAGCCTGTCTCCGCTCGGAGGGGAATCACTTTGTTTTAATATATAATTGTATATGATGTGCTCTCTGTGGTTTTCCATTGGTTTTATTCTTGCTTTTATTGCTTTTATTCTTTTCTCCCCATTTGTGGCCATGCATGTGTGTGTGTGTGTGTGTGTGTGTGTGTGTGTGTGTGTGTGTGTGTGTGCGTGTGTGTGCGTGCGTGCGTGTGTGTCTTTTCGGCGCTTGGATTTGATTTTGTCGAGATTTGCGCTATATAAATATTGTAATTATTATGTATGCATGTGCGTACGTATGTATGTATGTATGTATGTATGTATACGCTTAGATTTATGTATGTATGTATGTATGCATGTATACGCTCAGCTTAGATTTATGTATGTAAGTATGTAAGCATGTATGTATGCATGTATACGCTCATATGTATGTAGGCATGTATACATGTATACGCTCAGCGCTTAGATTTGATTTTATCAAGATTTTGCGCTATATAAATAAAATATATTATTATTATTATTATAAGCCGAATGGCAAGGTGGGGAGGTGACACCCTCCTCCCCCGGGACATAGCCACACAACGCACACCAACCAGGTCCAGCTCAGCTACCAGACTAAGAGAGAATGAAAGCTCCCTCCCCACCCCTTACCCGAGCCTTCATCCTCCTCTTGGGTAACCTGGGGTGCTACATCCCCGTAAGCACGCTTCTGAGCATTCTGCACTTTACAGAAATGTTGTACAATAAAACATAAGACAACAATGAATAAATCATATCAGCATGATATGACACAACATGAAAACAGGACTGGCCGGTCTACATTGTGACGTGTGGTTCAGTTCAAGTCTGGCTGTATTAAATACGCGTTCTGATACTATTTTCGTGTTTTTTCCTGGTTCCTGTTTGCTTGAACGCGGGCAGTCGCACTTGTTTTGGACAACATGAAAAGAAAACAATCATGTTGCACGCGTAGGAATACAAGAACAACACACACACACACACACACACACACACACACACATATGCAGGCACGTACACATGCATGCACGGGTGCACGTACGCACACACAGACATACACAAACACACACATAGGGACTCGTGCTGACGAATGCACATACACTGACGCAAGATCAAGCAACAGATCGATGAAACATACACAAATAACTTTTCCTCACACGACCAATCATATCAGTAGGGCAGGAATACTCGGGCGAAGAGGACAGAGTAGAAATAGCTCAGACCTACCGTAGTGAAAATGCTATTTGAAGAGATGAAGCCAGAAGTACACAAAAAACACAATCAGAACACGTATTTGATATAATAGGACTACGCAAAGCTGGTGCAAATTTTTTTTGGCAAAGTAGCTTTTACCAAAGAAATAAGAGGGAAAGCAGGGAGAATTTTTACAATATAATCAAAGGACATAACTCTTGAGAATTATCTCCCATGTTGTATAGAACTTCTCAAATCTAACACAGTTTGCGCTACACATTCAGCTAGCATAGAAGCAGATACAAAATACAAAAACAGTAAGCTCCTCAGAGGAGTGTTCTGAGCTTACCGTTTTTGTACTTTGTATCTGCTTCTATGCTAGCTGAATGGGTAGCGCAAACTGTGTTAGATTTGAGAAGTTCTATATGTGATGGATCGAGTGGTAAGGGGTAGGGAGGTGATGCTGGTGCGAGTGGGTTAAGGGGTTTGGTGATGGTTGCTGTGGTGGTCCTTTGAATCCAGAGCAGAAAGGGAAGTCTCTCAATCAAAAGACAAGTCCTCGTTTTGCTACTTGACTCTTTATTATTGAGAAAAGAAGACGAGGAAGGAGACAGGTAAGAAGGAAGAAGACTGAAAGAAGACGGTCAAAGAAGACATCAGAGAAGACAGTGCCTGTAAGACACAAAATAGGTTTCATAAATACAATGACAAAGTACATATTTTGTGAACTAACAATGTCAATGTACAAGAATGAACCGCTACATTATAATAAAACAGAAGGTGTCTACATTTACAAACAAAAGCACTAGCATTTGTAAACATGCAACAAATAATTGATAACAAAACGTTGCGTAAAGAACTACGAAAATATATGTGTCAATATTAACACTCAAAAGCACTAGCATTTGTAATCACGGAACAAATAATTGATAAAACTTTGAGTAACCCTTTGATAAGGTGAGGGTAAACTACCATACTGCTTGTTCGATAGCCTTAGCATAGAGTAGACTTTCAATAATGTACTGGCAAAATAATGCACAGTTGTATTAAGCTGTTCGGCCGCCATGGGCTGAGTTAGTTGTAACATAACATCTGAGTGGGCAGCTATTGGACAGTTAATATTCAGTAGTGATGACAGACATAGTAGCACTATACGCGGATGACCTGGTGATATGGTGCAAGGAGGAGTTCACCACCACTGCCACCTACAGAATGCAGCTAGCAGCAGACAAACTGGCAGCATGGGCAGAAGAGTGGAACATCTCGATTAATAAAGACAAGTCCTCCACGGCACTCTTCACCCTGTCATCCAAGCAGAAATCTGGCACCATCAAACTTGGTGACACTCCATTGAAGAAAGATGAGGAAGTTACATACCTTGGTGTCACCTTCGACAAGCGGCAGACCTGGAAGCCCCACATCGAAAGAGCTGAAAGAAAAGCAAGACAAAAGCTCGCCATCCTGCGCAAACTGGCCGGAACCAGCTGGGGAGCCAACGAGAAAGTGCTCAAGCAAACGTACCAGGGAGTGGTCAGACCCCACCTTGAGTACGGTTCTACAGCCTGGTCTACAGCAGCCAAAACCCATCTGCAGACCCTGGACAAAGTCCAGAACCAAGCACTCCGTCTCATCACAGGATCAATGCGATCCACACCAATTCAGGCCATGGAGGAAGTTACTGCCATTCAGCCCCTGGTGCAGAGAAGAGACATGAAAAACTTGGTCCAGGCAGAGAAGATCAAGGTTCTGCCACACCATCCAATGGGACAGAGAATGGACCAACCAACCAAGAGCCGTCTCAAACGCAGCAGCTTCCTCCACGAAACTAGACGGCTTGCCAGGGTGCACCTGGCTGACACACCAACAACACTTCCTCTAAACACCTCTGACCTGCTACCACAACCTTGGAACAACGACTACAAGTTGCTCCAAATCACCACCTCAGTCCCTCAAGTTACCCCAGGAGAGTCCCAAGATGACAGCGTCAAACGCACTCTGACACTCGCCATGATCGACGAGCAATATCCTGCAGAATCCTGGATTCACGTATACACGGATGGCTCGGCAACCAATGCTGTGGCAGATGGAGGAGCGGGCGTACATATCAACTCTCCTGACGGACACGTCATCACAGCAGGGATACCCACTGGCAAACACTGCACCAACTATGCAGCAGAAGTGGAGGCTCTTATGAAGGCAGCGGCTCTAATTCATGACATTCAGAGCGACTGCACCCAAGTTGTCTTCCTCTCCGATGCAAAGTCTGTATTGGAAGCACTTGCAGGGGACAAACTTCCACATCTCATGGAAAAGCTGCAAGATGTCGCCAAGCATCGACGTGTGGTCCTGCAGTGGGTTCCGGCCCATTGTGGGATACCTGGAAACGAAGCAGCAGACCAGCTTGCCAAAGATGGAGCCAAAGGAAGACAACCAGAAAAAAGCCTTAGCTTCAGGGAGAAGAAGACCCTTGTGAAGGCAGCCTTCTGCAGAACAACCTCAAAGGATCCATACCATCTCCTTAGCCGTCTGCAGCAGGTGGCGATCTTCAGGCTCAGAACAGGTCACTGTCGCCTGAATGCCCACCTGTTCAGGAAGATGAAGCTGGCCTCATCACCTATCTGTCCTTGTGGTCTGGAAGAACAGACACCAGAACACATCCTTCAGATCTGCCCCCTCTTCCAAGAGCAGAGGGAACAAGTGTGGCCGACGGCAGCTCCCCTCCGCACCAAGCTCTATGGCTGCCGACAGGACATGGAGGACACGACAACATTCGTCTCCCTGACTGGACTGACCTTGTGAACGTGCGAACGCAGAAGAAGAAGAAGAAGCTTGTTCGATAGCCTTAGCATAGAGTAGACTTTCAATAATGTACTGGCAAAATAATGCACAGTTGTATTAAGCTGTTCGGCCGCCATGGGCTGAGTTAGTTGTAACATAACATCTGAGTGGGCAGCTATTGGACAGTTAATATTCAGTAGTGATGACAGACATAGTATTTGACTATGTGAACTGTCGTCACAAACATTGGGTCTACCTTATCGAATAGCATGCAGTCAACACACTTGAGTCATCCATTAAATATTTGCTCCATGTAGTTATGTGTAATTCTATGTCTAGTGCTAGAGATAGTGATGACAAAATAGCATAGCATATTACTAGTTAAGCTATGTCATCAGAGCAACATTCTATAATGATTTGCAGTGGTGCTGAGCAGACAAGGGATACAACAATTGGATCAATTCGCTGAGCACATGTTTCATCAACTACCATTATGTACACACATACAACATCAAGTATAAAATAGTGCACAATAATGCACTGCATCTTGGTAGCTTTCAGACAGTTAATATTCAGTGGTGATGACATAGTAGGCCTATTTGACAATGAGAACTATGTCATCACAAACAGCACCTAATCAAATGGCAGTCAGCAGTGTTGAGAGAACAACACACTTGAGTAATCTATTACCCATTATCTCTATGTGATTAAGTATAATTCTAGATCAAGTGCTAGAAACAATGATAACAAAATAGTATAGCATATTACTATTAAACCATGTCATCAAAACAACACTCTATACATGATTATCAGTAGTGCTGATCAGCTAAGGGATACACTAAACAGATCAATTAGCTGAGCACGTGTTTCATCAGTCATCATGTCAAGTATAAAATACTCTTCCTCTGCACAACAATGCCTTGTATCTTGGCTTTTGGCAGAATATGGTTGTCAATAGTCCTACAATAGCCACATGAAAATAGGGGCTAAATCTATAGTGGTTATTACATTTAAACCTCAGTCCCATCTTTACAATGGTGGCTGCCACGCTAAGTGCTACAGATCTTGTGAGATAGCACATCGTTTAGATCAAAACATACTTTCTCGCTGTGCGAATTCTGCAAATCTAGCGCGGTACTCAATAGACCCGAGCTATAATCTAAAGAAATAAGAGGCACTAAAGTCTAAGCTTACTGCAAATGACATTGAATAATAAGTGATAAGAATCCAGAACTTACTACAGTAACGCGGTGAAGTTGATCACCTGCTGTGAGACTAAGGGTGTTGGCAGGAAAGGGCACCTCTGGTGAGACTGAGAGTGGCGGTGGAAAAGCACACGCTATGATGCGCCTTGTTAATTTGTACTCTGGGAACAGAGCATGATGGTCATATTTTCAAATCTCAAACCTTTCAGATGGCAAGGTCTGATTGGTTGTTCTCACCTAATTAATAAATCAACACTAAGTGTGTAGTTTTAGGCTAACGCAGCGCGTCAGTACACACAAGTGAGACACTGGTCATTGTCCGGCAGTTTCGCGAGTGGCTATTGCAACACGTCCTGCGGTCATTGTCTAAGTGTTCCCGCCGGCTACATACAATGCTGAGGGCCGCATACATTAGTGACGGCCCCCTCTACGTTCTGTAAAAACTACAATGTAATACTGACTGGAGATGACGACAAAATCTTGTCGTAGGCCCCCTTTAGAATACACGTACATAATGTAGATCTGCTAATTGTTTAGCAGTGTGTTATCTACAATCATCATGTACTGGCTAGATCCTTGGAATGTCCAATGCATAGCTATGGGTAGGCAGAGGCTGTGAGATAACAGTACAATTTGACCAAGAGAATGCAAGGCGTTTTTTATCTAGGCAAGCACGCTACACGGCGTTGCCTTTGAGCGTAGTAGGTAAATGGGGAAAGATCGTAACAGAGCAAGGCACTCTGTTACATATACAACATGGGAGATTATAAAAATTCTCCCTGCTTCCCTCTTATTTCTTTGGTATCTGACTGATCAGTTTTCGAACCTCAGACCTCTTGCTGTCTCAGGCCTGTACTCTATCCACCAGGCCACACACACACCAGGTTAAAAAAAATCCCACTGAAATACATCTCGATTACAAAGATATGACATTGATCGGCAGACTGCTTCAAAGCACAACTGCCCTGCTCGCAGACACAATAAAATGACACGTTGTAGTGAACTGCATAAAAAAAAAAAGTTCCGTTATGAAGATTAAAGGCAACGGTTCCTCCTGACTTCAGGCACACTGTACGGTAAAGGTTTGTCTCTTAACCTTTGACTCCCGCATTCTATCCACCAAACCGCAAAAACCTAATCCTTTGACTCCCTCACCCTAGCCACCAGCTTTCTGTTGGAATCTGGTGGCTAGGTTGAGGGAATGAAAGGGTTACATTTTTTGCTTTTCTAGCATGGCTGGCAATGCAGGATGCTGGTGGACAGGGTGCGGGAATCAAAGGGTTAACCCTGAGGTCACAAGGTAGAAAGATGATAAAAAAAAGTTCGTTTTTTTTCTCATCATAAGTATTATAAAGGTATTGCCCATTTCCTAAGGAAGATTAGGAAAAGACAGCGCTAGGCAACATTTATATGCCATTTTGTAAGGAAAGGGGAATTAGAGCACTTGGTCACAACAGGAAAGCTGGAGGGAAAGAGAGTACCAGGTAGACCCAGGGAGAAAATATTGGACGGACTTGCAGGGTGGCTAAAGACAGAGAGGGTGGAAGATGTGCTTGCGGCAACAAGGGATAGATGCATATGGAGGGCCATGATCGCCAAAGCCATGCGGCAGGGTAGTTGATGATGATGATGATGACTGTTTTATTTTGCCCAGACATGTATGTGTCAGGTTTGTGTTCATAGCTGGATGGACTGAAAATTCCATGCATAGTAGTTTTTTCCAGTCCTGAAGTCTGTACTGAACAATTCCGAAGCTGTTCGCTATAATGAGTATCATATGTACTATTCTTTTCTTCAATTTAACAAAGCGTTACCATTTAACCTATGCAGCGTGTCGTGCGCTGTTACAACTTGTTCCTGAACCGATACGTACATGGGATACTACTACACATTACCACCAAGCAACTGAAGGCTCTGAAAAGAAGCCAAATGCGGGTAAATCGATATATCGTTTTCCTAAGCTGCCAGGCTTCTGCTACTATCAGCATGGCTCGTGCTTCGGCGCTGTGCCCATGGCATTGGCACGGTAACCTAGTCTTTGCTGAACTGTGGTTGTTGTGTTTCTTTTTTCCATTCATTCCACGTTTTGTGTTTGAGTATTTGATTTTCTTTTCTTTTCCCTCTTTTTTTTTTTCTTCTTCTTCTTTTTTTCCTGTTGAAGTTGTGTATGTTTTGAAACGGTTATAGCATTGAAGTGGCTCTACGCATTCGACTGGGCTTTTAACGAAAAGAGAACAATCAATAATGGTGGTGTTGGTGGTGGTGGTGGTGGTGGTGGTGATTGTGTGTGCGCGTGCACGCGCGGGCGTGCGTGCGTGTGTGTGTGTGTGTGTGTGTGTGTGTGTGTGTGTGTGTGTGTGTGTGTGTTCGAGCCTAGTCATGACTCGGATGGTCAGTGTATCCATCTGACGCATGTTCATATCAGACAGGGTACATGCACAAAGGGTTTGAGCGCAGGCGTAAGGAATTTATCATGATTCAATAGTTTGGACCCTTTATAATAATAATAATATATTTTATTTATATAGCGCAAAATCTTGATAAAATCAAATCTAAGCGCTGAGCGTATACATGCATACATACCTACATACATATGAGCGTATACATGCATACATACATGCATACATACTTACATACATAAATCTAAGCTGAGCGTATACATGCATACATACATACATACATAAATCTAAGCGTATACATACATACATACATACATACATACATACATACATACATACATACATACATACATACATACATACATACATACATACATACATACATACATACATACGCACATGCATACATAATAATTACAATATTTATATAGCGCAAAATCTCGACAAAATCAAATCCAAGCGCCGAAAAGACACACACGCACACACGCACGCACGCACACACACGCACACACACACATACACACACACACACACACACACACACACACACACACACACACACACACACACACACACACACACACACACACACACACACACACACGCATGGCCACAAATGGGGAGAAAGAATAAAAGCAATAAAAGCAAGAATAAAACCAATGGAAAACCACAGAGAGCACATCATATACAATTATATATTAAAACAAAGTGATTCCCCTCCGAGCGGAGACAGGCTGCAGAGGGGGGTTGAGTGAGGTTAGGATTTTATGCAGAGGAGAAAAGGTGAGTTTTGAGAGCGGACTTGAAGGAGGCAAAAGTAGGTTGCTGACGGACTGAGAGAGGAAGTTTGTTCCAGGAGAGTGGACCAGAAACAGAGAAGGCTCGTGGACCATAGGTATTGAGCTTAGTGCGTGGAAAGCGAAAAGTCAGAGGATCGGAGGCAGAGCGGAGGGTACGTGAGGGAACATAGATCTCGAGTAGGCTTGACAGGTAATCGGGGGCTGCGTTATTGAGGCTTTTGTAGCACATGGTGTCTAGTTTGTACTGTATGCGCTTTGATACAGGGAGCCAGTGAAGTTGTGCCAGGAGAGGAGATATGTGGTCAGCTTTTTTCTTTTGAGTACAAGGCGTACAGCATTGTTTTGAATGCGCTGTAGGATGTGAATGGTGGAGGCAGGAAGACCAGACAGGAGTGAATTGCAATAATCAATGCGAGACATTATGAAGGAGAGAACGAGTTTTGCAGTTGTTTCGACAGAGAGATACTTCCTGATCAGGCTTATACGATGGAGATGATAGTAGCAAGATCTGGCAGTTTGAGAAACAAAGTTGTTCATGGACAGGGTAGAGTCAATGCAGACACCAAGGTTTTTACTGAATCAGAAATTGGGACTGATGTGTTACATAATGGGAGAGAAAGAGGAGGCAGCTGGGAAAGTTTCTGACGGGTGCCAATGAGGATAGCTTCTGTCTTGTCGTCATTAAGCTGAAGCTGTGGGTGGCGCATATGGAACCATCCGAGCTCCATATCACCGCCTTGAAAAACTGACAGCAAACTAAACATTGTATCACTGCGATAACTTGGCCATATTGATGAGCAACGCCCCATCCCTCTTCCCCTTGCCTTGGGGTGGAAAAACCACACAAGCAAACAGAAACACACAAGTCACGATTTTAAATGTGTAATAATGTAATAAGATGGTCGAAATTAATTGTTTTGCTGAGGATGGCAAGTTTACTCTTTTCTATTGCATTTCTGTCATTGCTGTTCTGACTTGTGTTGTCTATTGCATTTCTGTCATTGCTGTTCTGACTTCTGTTGTCTATTGCATTTATGTCATTGATGTTCTGACTTCTGTTGTCTATTGCGTTTCTGTCATTGCTGTTCTGACTTGTATTGTCTATTGCATTTCTGTTATTGCTGTTCTGACTTCTGTTGTCTATTGCATTTCTGTCATTGCTGTTATGACTTGTGTTGTCTATTGCATTTCTGTTATTGCTGTTCTGACTTCTGTTGTCTATTGCATTTCTGTCATTGCTGTTCTGACTTCTGTTGTCTATTGCATTTCTGTCATTGCTGTTCTGACTTCTGTTGTCTATTGCATTTCTGTCATTGCTGTTCTGACTTCTGTTGTCTATTGCGTTTCTGTCATTGATGTTCTGACTTGTGTTGTCTATAGCATTTCTGTCATTGCTGTTCTGACTACTCTTTTCTATTGCATTTCTGTCATTGCTGTTCTGACTTATGTTGTCTATTGCATTTCTGTCATTGATGTTCTGACTTCTGTTGTCTATAGCATTTCTGTCATTGATGTTCTGACTACTCTTTTCTATTGCATTTCTGTCATTGCTGTTCTGACTACTCTTTTCTATTGCATTTCTGTCATTGCTGTTCTGACTACTCTTTTCTATTGCATTTCTGTCATTGCTGTTCTGACTTGTGTTGTCTATTGCATTTCTGTCATTGATGTTCTGACTTGTGTTGTCTATTGCATTTCTGTCATTGCTGTTCTGACTACTCTTTTCTATTGCATTTCTGTCATTGCTGTTCTGACTTCTATTGTCTATTGCATTTCTGTCATTGCTGCTCTGACTTCTGTTGTCTATTGCATTTCTGTCATTGCTGTTCTGACTACTCTTTTCTATTGCATTTCTGTCGTTGATGTTCTGACTTCTGTTGTCTATTGCATTTCTGTCATTGCTGTTCTGACTTCTGTTGTCTATTGCAATTCTGTTATTGCTGTTCTGACTTGTGTTGTCTATTGCATTTCTGTTATTGCTGTTCTGACTTCTGTTGTCTATTGCGTTTCTGTTATTGCTGTTCTGATTTCTGTTGTCTATTGCATTTCTGTCATTGCTGTTCTGATTTCTGTTGTCTATTGCATTTCTGTAACTGCTGTTCTGACTTCTGTTGTCTATTGCATTTCTGTCGTTGATGTTCTGACTTCTGTTGTCTATTGCATTTCTGTTATTGCTGTTCTGATTTCTGTTGTCTATTGCATTTCTGTCATTGCTGTTCTGACTTGTGTTGTCTATTGCATTTCTGTCATTGCTGTTCTGACTTGTGTTGTCTATTGCATTTCTGTTATTGCTGTTCTGACTTCTGTTGTATATTGCATTTCTGTCATTGCTGTTCTGACTTGTGTTGTCTATTGCATTTCTGTCATTGCTGTTTTGACTTCTGTTGTCTATTGCATTTCTGTCATTGCTGTTCTGACTTCTGTTGTCTATTGCGTTTCTGTCATTGATGTTCTGACTTGTGTTGTCTATAGCATTTCTGTCATTGCTGTTCTGACTACTCTTTTCTATTGCATTTCTGTCATTGCTGTTCTGACTTCTGTTGTCTATTGCATTTCTGTCATTGCTGTTCTGACTTCTGTTGTCTATAGCATTTCTGTCATTGATGTTCTGACTACTCTTTTCTATTGCATTTCTGTCATTGCTGTTCTGACTTCTGTTGTCTATTGCATTTCTGTCATTGCTGTTCTGACTTGTGTTGTCTATTGCATTTCTGTTATTGCTGTTCTGACTTCTGTTGTCTATTGCATTTCTGTCATTGCTGTTCTGACTTGTGTTGTCTATTGCATTTCTGTCATTGCTGTTCTGACTTCTGTTGTCTATTGCATTTCTGTCATTGCTGTTCTGACTTCTGTTGTCTATTGCGTTTCTGTCATTGATGTTCTGACTTGTGTTGTCTATAGCATTTCTGTCATTGCTGTTCTGACTACTCTTTTCTATTGCATTTCTGTCATTGCTGTTCTGACTTATGTTGTCTATTGCATTTCTGTCATTGATATTCTGACTTCTGTTGTCTATAGCATTTCTGTCATTGATGTTCTGACTACTCTTTTCTATTGCATTTCTGTCATTGCTGTTCTGACTACTCTTTTCTATTGCATTTCTGTCATTGCTGTTCTGACTTCTGTTGTCTATTGCGTTTCTGTCATTGATGTTCTGACTTGTTTTGTCTATTGCATTTCTGTCATTGCTGTTCTGACTACTCTTTTCTATTGCATTTCTGTCATTGCTGTTCTGACTTCTATTGTCTATTGCATTTCTGTCATTGCTGCTCTGACTTCTGTTGTCTATTGCATTTCTGTTATTGCTGTTCTGACTACTCTTTTCTATTGCATTTCTGTCGTTGATGTTCTGACTTCTGTTGTCTATTGCATTTCTGTCATTGCTGTTCTGACTTCTGTTGTCTATTGCAATTCTGTTATTGCTGTTCTGACTTGTGTTGTCTATTGCATTTCTGTTATTGCTGTTGTGACTTCTGTTGTCTATTGCATTTCTGTCATTGCTGTTCTGACTTCTGTTGTCTATTGCGTTTCTGTCATTGATGTTCTGACTTGTGTTGTCTATAGCATTTCTGTCATTGCTGTTCTGACTACTCTTTTCTATTGCATTTCTGTCATTGCTGTTCTGACTTCTGTTGTCTATTGCATTTCTGTCATTGCTGTTCTGACTTCTGTTGTCTATAGCATTTCTGTCATTGATGTTCTGACTACTCTTTTCTATTGCATTTCTGTCATTGCTGTTCTGACTTCTGTTGTCTATTGCATTTCTGTCATTGCTGTTCTGACTTGTGTTGTCTATTGCATTTCTGTCATTGCTGTTCTGACTTCTGTTGTCTATTGCATTTCTGTCATTGCTGTTCTGACTTGTGTTGTCTATTGCATTTCTGTCATTGCTGTTCTGACTTCTGTTGTCTATTGCATTTCTGTCATTGCTGTTCTGACTTCTGTTGTCTATTGCGTTTCTGTCATTGATGTTCTGACTTGTGTTGTCTATAGCATTTCTGTCATTGCTGTTCTGACTACTCTTTTCTATTGCATTTCTGTCATTGCTGTTCTGACTTATGTTGTCTATTGCATTTCTGTCATTGATGTTCTGACTTCTGTTGTCTATAGCATTTCTGTCATTGATGTTCTGACTACTCTTTTCTATTGCATTTCTGTCATTGCTGTTCTGACTACTCTTTTCTATTGCATTTCTGTCATTGCTGTTCTGACTTCTGTTGTCTATTGCGTTTCTGTCATTGATGTTCTGACTTGTGTTGTCTATAGCATTTCTGTCATTGCTGTTCTGACTACTCTTTTCTATTGCATTTCTGTCATTGCTGTTCTGACTTATGTTGTCTATTGCATTCTGTCATTGATGTTCTGACTTCTGTTGTCTATAGCATTTCTGTCATTGATGTTCTGACTACTCTTTTCTATTGCATTTCTGTCATTGCTGTTCTGACTACTCTTTTCTATTGCATTTCTGTCATTGCTGTTCTGACTTCTGTTGTCTATTGCGTTTCTGTCATTGATGTTCTGACTTGTTTGTCTATTGCATTTCTGTCATTGCTGTTCTGACTACTCTTTTCTATTGCATTTCTGTCATTGCTGTTCTGACTTCTATTGTCTATTGCATTTCTGTCATTGCTGCTCTGACTTCTGTTGTCTATTGCATTTCTGTTATTGCTGTTCTGACTACTCTTTTCTATTGCATTTCTGTCGTTGATGTTCTGACTTCTGTTGTCTATTGCATTTCTGTCATTGCTGTTCTGACTTCTGTTGTCTATTGCAATTCTGTTATTGCTGTTCTGACTTGTGTTGTCTATTGCATTTCTGTTATTGCTGTTGTGACTTCTGTTGTCTATTGCATTTCTGTCATTGCTGTTCTGACTTATGTTGTCTATTGCGTTTCTGTCATTGATGTTCTGACTTGTGTTGTCTATAGCATTTCTGTCATTGCTGTTCTGACTACTCTTTTCTATTGCATTTCTGTCATTGCTGTTCTGACTTATGTTGTCTATTGCATTTCTGTCATTGATGTTCTGACTTCTGTTGTCTATAGCATTTCTGTCATTGATGTTCTGACTACTCTCTTCTATTGCATTTCTGTCATTGCTGTTCTGACTACTCTTTTCTATTGCATTTCTGTCATTGCTGTTCTGACTACTCTTTTCTATTGCATTTCTGTCATTGCTGTTCTGACTTGTGTTGTCTATTGCGTTTCTGTCATTGATGTTCTGACTTGTGTTGTCTATTGCATTTCTGTCATTGCTGTTCTGACTACTCTTTTCTATTGCATTTCTGTCATTGCTGTTCTGACTTCTATTGTCTATTGCATTTCTGTCATTGCTGCTCTGACTTCTGTTGTCTATTGCATTTCTGTTATTGCTGTTCTGACTACTCTTTTCTATTGCATTTCTGTCGTTGATGTTCTGACTTTGTTGTCTATTGCATTTCTGTCATTGCTGTTCTGACTTCTGTTGTCTATTGCAATTCTGTCATTTATGTTCTGACTACTCTTTTCTATTGCATTTCTGTCATTGCTGTTCTGATTACTCTTGTGTACATGTGTGTATTGCATTTTTGTCACTGCTGTTCTGACTCTGTCCTCTTCAGAGTCACCCATGACTGTTTTAACTTCAGTAATTTGATCCCAAACAAATCCTCGGTGATAGGAAACCGGCGGGACGTGGTCTTAACGATTAAAGACTGATATAGAATTAGGAACAAAAGAACTTTATTTAGATTTCCAGAATACAGGACTAATCTTCTTCATGTCTTTTTTTCTTCTTCTTGGGCTGATCCATAAAACACCTTTTTTTTAAATTTTAGAAATGGTCTATAAGCGCTTTGGCATTGTGAAAATGCTTGCGGTAAAAATTAAGCAAAGTCAAACTGACGATTACGTAACCAGCCGATGTTGATCGGTACAGAAAGCCTACTGCGGACATTTCTTTTGTAAGCCTGGTACCAGTCAGACTGATCCATTTATGGCGTTGGTGTGGGAAGGACCGTATGGTGGTGGTGGTGGTGTATGGTGCGCGTGTATGTGTGTGTGTGGGGGGGGGGGGGGTATGTGTATGCGTGTGTGTGTGACTGTGTGTGTGTGTATGTATGACTGTGTGAGTGTGTGTATGCATGTGTGTGAGAGTGTGTGTATGTGTGACTGTGTGAGTGTGTGTGGTGTGTGTGTGTGTGTGTGTGTGTGTGTGTGTGTGTGTGTGTGTGTGAGTGTGTATGTAGGTGTGTGTGTGAGAGATAGAGAGGGGGGGAAAGGTGGATAAGGGGGAAAGACAGACAGACAGACACAGATAGACAGACAGACACAGACAGACAGAGTGTGTGTGTGTGTGTGTGCACGCGCGAGCGCGTGTTTGTGTATGTGTGTGCGTGTGTGTGTGTGTGTGTGTGTGTGCGCGCGCGCGCGCGTTGCGCCCGATCATACGCGATAAAGGTCACTTGCTTGGCAAAGTCTGTTTCACCTCGACGACGATCGTATGATTATGAGACGGCATTATTTTTTTGGTTTGGTTTCTCTAAGCTTCTTTCTGGACCGGACCGCAGTACAAAACGGTGTGTGGTAGTGGCCGTTTCACTTGACTTCCTGCAGTCTGATAGCACTGTTTAATCCTTTGCACTCCCGCACCCTATTCACCAAGTGCAAAAACTTAACCCTTTGACTCCTTCACCCTTTCCACCAGCTTCCTGCAGGAAGCTTGTGGAAAGGGCGAGGGAGTCAAAGGATTAAGTTTTTGTTTTGTTAGCTTGGCTGACAATGCAGGATGCTGGTGGATAGGGTGCAGAGTCAAAGGGTTAAGTTTAGCGGTAAGCCTGCAAAGACTTACGGTGTGTGTAACTGTAAGTACGCCATTCACAACTGACCTTCCAAGATCAGGCTTTGAACTAAAACCACGAGTCACAATGTAGGCCAGCCAGTCAGTAATGTTCTCTCTTGCGTGTCCTTAAGTTATGGTTCGTATGTTGTTTGGCACAGGAAGTATTTTGACTACAGCGAAACGGCCTACTCTCTTCATGCAGAGCACTCTGAATGATTAATTATAGATGAATGTGAAAGAGTATAATCTCTCTCTCTCTCTCTCTCTCTCCTCTCTCTCTCTCTCTCTCTCTCTGTGTGTGTCTCTCTATGTCTCTCTCTCCCTCTCTCTCTCCCTTCGGGGACTTTTTAAACTTATTGTTCGATGTAAGGAATGTGTGTGCGTCTGTCGCTTAAACTAGGGTCGATCCAAAAATTTTATCACTTACTTCGGAAAACAAAAATGGAAAGTCCAACGTACGTGAAATTTTCAGAGTCCTTTAACCCTTTGACTCTGGCACCCTATCCACCAACTGCTAAAACTGAACCCTTTGGAAACTGGTGGATAGGGTGAGGGAGTCAAAGGGTTCAGTTTTTGCTTTGCTAGCATGGTTGGCAATGCAAGATCTGCTGGTCAGGGTGCGGGAGTCAAAGGGTTAAAATAGGCCTACGCTCTTTTAACACAGCAATGGACTTAAGATCTCACGTCTTGAGTTCAATCCCAGCCCGCAACATAGTTGTTGGTCTCTGTACTGTCCATCATGATGATCCAATCATTCTGGTGGTGTCTGTCAGTATTTGATAGCGCCCCCCTCCCCCTCTTTCCTCCCTATTTCAAGACTTTTGCTGGCATATTTAGGCTGCACAGAAACAAGACATCTGACACGATATTGCATGCGACGAATTCCTTTTTAATAAACTCTCAAGAATTCTCCTCCTCTTTTCACACACAGTTCAGTTTCTACCTCCTCAGCCAAGAGTCAAGTTCTTTTTTGATAGTCTGATTGAGAAATGGTAGCAAGTTGTGATTTCACTGATTTCCCCCAAGTCCTGGATTCTTGTAAACTTCTCTTCAACCAGATGTTGCGTCAGGGGGCGGGGGGGGGGGGGGGGGGGGGACAACCAGACGTCGACAGGGCTAAGTCGGGACTGTAGTGCGGGTAAGGAAGAACTTGAATGGATTGCTCTTGCAGATAGGTCACAGTGACCTTGGCTTCATGGGCATTTGCGTGGTCATGTAGAAGGAGCTTTTTGCTGATAACCACATTCGAACGCTGCTCATGGAGAGACTATACAACTTTGGTAAAAAAAAACCACCTTCTACATAATATCTAGCAGCAAGAGCAAACTTTTCATGAAAAGATGTCGACCGCTACATAGCGTTGCCAGTTGAAGAAAATTACGAAAAGTCTCTTCTGGCCTTAATACATGTATTAGGTCTCTTCTGGCCTTAATATTAGGTCTCAGTGAAACTAATCTTTCGTGGATCGTCCGTCTATTCTGGATGCCATACAAGGTTATCCACGTTTCGTCATATGGGTTCACGTCACATTATTCGTTTGGAGTACTCTAGTATGAACATTTCAAACAATCGATCATGAATTTTTTTTCTGCTCCTCATTCAGAAGGTGAGGTACCCACCTGGCAGCCATTTCCCTCATCTCAAGATCATACCACATGATCAGTTCAACCGTGCTATACTAAACACCACAGGCTTTACAGTGTTGTTGCCGAATGAATATCAGTTGGAAATGAGAATGAAGACATTGAACACGAAGACCATTGTATTCGATCAGGCTTCCTGGGCAGCTCGTCCTCTTCATAACCGCATTAGCACAAACAAACAAAAACAAAAAACAAAAAAAAGATTTTTTGGTATGACAGACATTATCAATGAACATTCCTTCTGAAACCCCCATTATTAGTCAGAGTAGGGAGACAGTCTGGGGACAGCTGGACAGAAGGTCCTCAGCCATTTTCAAGCAAGTGTTTCGGCTCTGAACCCCTTACACTCTAAGGGTGCAGGGCTGCATTCAGGTCATAACTTTTGGATGCCCTTCTGCTGCTTCAAATATTTCACCTAGGCTCGAACCCACGCCTCAAAGGTGGACGGGTGCCTCAAGGCCAAGTCATCTTTGCGATGGGTGTCATAACCACTTAGCTGTCAGACACCTGCTGTACACAGGGCAGGTCATATAGCAACAAATCATTGGCAGAAATATCCTGAGTGTCTATCATGGATCGGCTGGGTACGCACGTACTGTTAACCTGGTTCACTGTAGCCGAGTGTAGGCTACTTTTTGCGTTTGAAAAAAAAGTGGTATGGTGTGTGTAGGCTACGCGTTCGCGCTTGTGCACACCCGTGTGTGAATGTGTTTATGAAAGACAGCGAGACACACAGAGAAAGAGATACATACAGACATGAGAGAGACAAACAGGAAAGACAGACAGAGAGATAGACAGGCGGACAAGCGATCCCAGAGAGATGACAAAGAGGCTTACGGCTGGTATTGTAGCAGCAGTTGTATTATATTTCAATTTTCATTTCCGAGATGAAGTCTATTGATTTGAATCGAATCAAGAGACAGACCGATAGAGAGAGATAGAAAGTGAGAGATCGACATCAGCAGAGAGATAATGACAGAAAGAAAGAAAGACTGACTGACAAGAGTGACAGAGGTGAAGAGCGCACCAGACGCGCACATGCATGCATCATGGCGTTACATACGTGGGCATATCAGCATTTAAGCTAGCCAGAAGTTATTGCCAGTCTACGAGTATAAATCTGACGCATTTGGTGTGCTGGGGTGCATGTATACATGTATATGTGACCTCCCACCACGAAATCAGTTTTAACTCGCAGTCAGTCGAACAGCACTAGGAGCTGAAAAGGTGACTGCGGGTCTATCTAGGGTGTTTTGACTTTTTCTCAAAATTGATTTCTGTAGACTATAATCTATCCCCCCACAGAAATTTTTTCTTGAAAAAACATTATTAATCAATTTAAATCGGTATTTTAATGCACTGATCGCAGCAGAAAGAACGCAATTTCCTACCAAAAGTACCTATTTTTGTCTCTTATTATGAACCGTAACCTGTACAGTACCCGCATATGTAATATACTGATGGAAAGCTCTTAGGTGCACCTTTCAGATAATGACAGCGAAAATTAAAAACAAACTGGGTCAAAGCCACTAAATAAAGAAATTTAAGGAAAATGTGTAGGAGAGTACATAAAAACTTTAGAGGCCGTTTTCTCAAAATGGCCTTCATACAACTTAATGACTTTAAACATACATAACATCTACATTATTTTTAGTACAAGCTTTATTCAAGTACCAAAATAATCATCAGAATGTACACTTTCCAGTAATATGTATATCTCAAAATGCCCAAAATGCTAGTTAAGACTGATTTCGTGGTGGGCGGTCACACATAGATTTATATATAGATCTGCACACAGGAAATTGTACATATCTATGGTTGTATGATCACAAGACAGAGAGAGAGACGGAGAAAGAAGAGAGTGTGTGTGTATATGTGTGTAGACTACATGCGTACATGCGTATGTGTGTATGCATGTTTGTGTGAGTATTTGTAAAAGAGAAAGACAGCTAGAAAGAAAAACACACACACACACACACACATACACACAAGGCTATTTTGATAACTCTCTCTCTCTCTCTCTCTCTCTACAACACACACACACACACACACCACATTATAACGCTAACAGTCCATGTCACACACACACAATGAAGATGAACCCACTTCCACAATTCCAACTTCGAAGAAACGAAAAAAATATTGATCCACAGGATTCTCTGGTTTTGAAGATTTTAATTTAATCAAGACCAAAAAACGTATAAGGGTGTAACCACAAACCGCATGCACTGAGGAAGTGTAGATTGTCATAACAAATAACCCACATATCACCAATGTCACAAAGTTGAAATCACAGAAGAAGAAAAAATCCCCTACCACACAAGTAAAAATACATAATATTCTTAGAAAAAATCTCTTTAAAAAAAAAGGAAATTCTGTGCACTCCTGATTTTCTAAACTACCACCACTTGAAACAAAACCAAGTGTTCAAACCATTAAACCACCAAAAGAAAAAAAAACAACCTTGTGGTAATATTAATCTTCTCAGTCTTGTTTTTGTACAAATACTTCATAATTATGGCAAATTCACATACCTGAAGAAAAGCAGGAAGGACTACCAACCAACTTATGAACACACACACACACACACATATACAAGGCTATTTTGATAAATGTTTCTCACAAACGCATACACACACACACACACACACATACAAACACACACACATATTACACAATCATAAAATCAACACAATATCACAAAAAACATGCCAAGCAGTTGCGAATACAACAATAAATGCAAAAATGCAGGATTCAAATATGATGAATTTTACCTTATCAAGCAGCAAGCTTCATTTAAATTACACATGTTTTTTCATTGGTAATAACATTATGATACTTATACACTCTGCAGTAATAAAAGCTTGTGAAGCAGAGCTACAGAATAACAATACCGCAAAAAAAAGCAAAATAGTTAGAGCTACACAATAACAAACAAATAAATACACCCATAATGTCATGTCATATAGCTACACAATAACAGATAAATAAATACAGACATGAATTCTGTAAAGTCATGTCATACTAATCATCCTCATGTATATGATAAAAACAAATTTATGTCTTTTTCCTAATATTGAACCCAAAACTGGGCTGTGGCCATTCATACATATAATAAAATCTTTTTGTTCTGTTATTCCTGTATATCAGAATGTACTGATTTGTCAATGAACAGCTGAGTAATCTTTGGTGACTTATTCTGATGTGATCTGCTAATATTATGACCCACAAATTGGGCCATATGCCTGCTATATCGAAATGTACAATTCAGAGCCTCCTTGATCCCCTTCTGCACAAAATTTGGGACAGTTTCACATATAAATATCTAAACTTGGGTGATAGTGATAAAAACTATGGCCCAAATCCAATCATAGATAACTAGCAGTCTCTGATGAGGCCAACCTGTGACACAAATTTGATCAGACCTTTCATGTTCCTTTTAACTTTACATATCTGTGATTGTTACACTTATGAAACTGTGACTGTTACACTTCTGTATTTATGACTCTTTTAACATCGGACGCATCTGTAAGCAACTGAGGAATCCAGAGGGCCGCAATAGCTCAGTTGGTTTAAGTTTCGGATTCACTGTTAAAACTGGCCATCTCACTGTCCCATCTTAACATCACTGTTGTTCTGGTAGTGTCAGATTGGATTAGATAAGCCCCCCTTCCCTGGGATGTTTATCCCCATCGGTCATATCACCTGAGATGGCTGTCGACGTAAAAACTGAACCAAACCAAGTGAGGAATCCTTGCTGACACATTTTCTTAACAAGCACCACACCCCTAACCTTCCTACATTTAGTTTGAAATAATCACAGATATACCTAATCTTGTACACACAATTTACATGTTGATATGTAATGGATCACCTGATACATTGTTCATTATCATAAAACTGAATAAACCAGTCAATATCTTAATGTGCCAAAGCGACATTATATCTGATAGATCAATGTATATATACACACACACATACAATCTCCAATCCTATCCTCTTACCAACATTCATCTCAAAGACTGTATCTATACTGTGTCAATGGCATCAACAATGATTATATCTACAGTGTCAATGGCATTTGTCTTGAATAAAAAATATTTGAATATTTTCATTTCAACATCAGTCATCCCGACACTTGACCAAAATATTTTCGTTGCACTCATTACCTACCAAAGGTAAGATTGACCTCTTCATGAGAGCTTCCAATCCAAAATATCGTTCAACCACTTTCAAAGGAATGTATCCAAATACTATAAACATTACATCACAAACAATCAGTAGCAAGAATGTTGTAAATAATATGACAACAAAGCACTATAAATGATGTAACAATGTGAACTTTCACCATCGGTAACTTGTGTTCTGATCTGAAAATGCAATCAGTGCAGATGAAATGAAAACCCTTGAAATAGTAAACCCTAGAACAGTGAGATCTTAAAAGTTTTGATACAATACTCAAGCAAAGGGTCAAAAAGTGTAAGAAGTTTCAAGAAAAGAACGTATAACAAAGAGAGATATGGAGAAAGCGATTTTGTATACAGCATTTATGTGTGTGCTTTCTAACAAGCACAGTTTAATATCAAAGAAACATTAACCACTATAAACCTGATTCTAACATGCTCAGCAAACAGCTGTGTCAAAGCCATGCTAGCTAAAATCAAGTCTGGTACTTCATAAGATTACAACAAATACTCAAAAACTTGTCTGACAATGCATCATAAACCCTTGATGATAAAAAGAAATTCAGGTAAATAAGAAAGAAAGTAAGCAAAAGCAAGATGATATTGTAATGTGGTAGTACAGCTTATCAACAAGTCAATTTTTTTAAATCACAGACACAGCAACAATGACATTCACATGGTATCTCCCTGATGCTTTTACATAAGCATTACTGTTTTCTGGAAAAAACAGAAGTATTATGCGAGCAAAATTAATAATCCTACATACTCCATAGATGGGATGTGGTAGTAGGGATGCGGGTGGTGGTGGGTGGGGGTGGGGGTGGAGATCAAAAAGGAAACCTGACAAATGAAAAGGTAACAAATGATGATATAGGGAAATTCAAGTAAATAAGAAAGAAAGAAAGCAGCAGCAAGATGATATTGTAATGTTGTAGTCAAGCTTATGGGCAAGTTACATTATGATGTAGTTTGAATTGCAGTCTGTGTGTGTGTGTGAGGGAGAGAGAGACACACACAGACAGACATACAGGCAGACAGAGAGAGAGAGAGAGAGAGAGAGTGGTGTGTGTGTGTGTGTGTGTGTGTGTGTGTGTGTGTGGTGTGTGTGTGGTGTGTGTGTGTTGTGTGTGTGTGTGTGTGTGTGTGCGCGCGCGCACAATGTGTATACCTGACTGCTTACCTGCACAAATATGTATACATGTATCTATGTGAGTATGAAGATAGAGAGTGGTGTTTGGTCTGATATAAGATTAGCATAGAATGAACGTGGAGAAAGTCAGGAACATCTGCCATACATCATACCTGCTGATCAAAAACTCTGTATCTAAATACACAAGGAAACAGACAACTACAATTCAACAGACTATTCAAGCCGAGCTTTACAATAGCATAGCACTAAAGAACCACAGTAAAGAATACATGCCTTAACAAAAAGAAAAGAATGTACATGTATAAATCTAACAAAAGTTTGCTTGCTTCAGCAGTAACATTCCACAAAGTAATCTTAACAAGAAAGAGATCAATGAAAAATTCCCTGCATACATGGTTGTGCATTTGTGCACACAAAAACAAAAAGCTGATGATTTCAGAAAAATAATCAAAACATCATCAATGTATTCTTTTAATCACAGAGTTTGTCCAACAAGTGCATAGCTCAAAATACATTCATACACAATCAGTCTCTGATCAGTCATATATCATCCGTACATATGAACATATACAATGTGTCAATACACATGTATATAAACACAATACATCTATACATTTACATGCATAGTCAATCTCCATCCACACACACAGTTCCCTGTGAGGCTGAATTTGTGAAGAAAATCAGAGATTTAGGGAATAAGCAAGTACACTTGTGTTTTAAGCTCTCTCATCCTATGCGGATAAACAGCACAAGTACCTTTCCTTTCAGTTTCATCTTAATGCTAAATGTCTCAAGGAAGTATATGACATCACTTTCATCTTACTGCTAAATGTCTCAAGGAAGTATATGACATCAAATAGCATATAATTGATGTTTCAATTTGTTCAGTGCACATTGTTCACTATGATATCACAGTAATTAAATTTCAAAAAGTAGCTTTATTCAGGTTCCATTCAATAACTAAGACCTCCAAGCATTTGAAAGTCATACTTTCTTTTGTAGCAAAAAGATCATCAAAACTTCTCAACAGCTCCTTCCCTCCTCCCTCACCCCCATGGGAGACGGAAAACTTCTTGCCAGACAGTACCAACCCAGACTTCCCAACTGGAAGTGCAATGACTGAACCACTTATCCTCCTTATCAGGTATGCGATTCTTATCAATCGCCTCCTCCTTACGAGGTATGTGCACCACATCTATCACAATGGGACTTCAAAATAAAATTGTTTTCTTGCTATGAGAAGAAAAACAATACTAACAATGCTACAGCTTTTGTTTTTTTAAAAGGATCATCAGCACTCAGGGAGGTTACCTTTGCGCTCACCTTTTTTTTTCATCCCATTTTCTGCGCCACTGTAACAGCCACAGAAGCTGGCACACTTTTTTTTTTACAATGCTATGATGATGATGTCGATGAGAACGATAATCATGATGCTATGGATTTCCATCTAGGATTAAGATTGCGTGACAGGGCTGTACTCTACGCTTACTATCATATTATTATATCCTGGTGTGAACCAGGCCTGAGGGATACAGACACCTGCGGTGCTGGTCAGAAGATTTGAACAACATCCTCAGTGAAGTGGATGAGACTCGACTGTGTGGTCCCATTCTTCCCAACAAGCCCATAGCATGCCCAACTCTGGGAAGGAGCTGGTTAGAGCTGAAAAATCCCACAATGATATTTGAAGGGACTGATGGGGATTCGAAACCACAACCTTCCAGTCAGCAGACCGTTACATTAACCACTGCACCGCAGTGACTGGTAACAATGCTACAGCCTTATATAAGACCGAGTGAAAGGTCATACAGGCCAGCAAACTCTTGAGTGGGTAGGTTTCTTACATATATGTACTATCAGGACAGAACTCGGTGGCTTGACACATTTAAAGGAACTCCACATACAATCAACATTCATTCTCTGCAATGATAGCAATTTAATCACAATCACAAGACACATTTGTACAGCTTATAGTGCTTCATATTATCTCTTACGACACTATTTTTGTCCCCAGTGTTGTTGTCAAGATATCAAAAGATAGAGAGTTAGTTACATGGTCCGCTGGCTGATAATTTGATAGTAACATTGTCTATCTGACTGATAATGAGAACGTCATCTTATTTTGACCTCTAACCGATGTGTGTGTGTGGTGTGTGTGTTGTGTGTGTGTGTGTGTGTGTGGGGTCTGTTTGTGTGTGCATGTGTGTGCATGCGCACACTACATGTGTGTGCTTGCAGGCTTTGCAAGTGTTCACATATATGTAAGTCCACATATCTGTGTGTGTGTTGTGTGTGTGTGTGTGTGTGTGTGTGTGTGGTGTTGTGCATGTGCGCTCATGTGAGTGTGGATATTTGGATTTAGGTGCATGCGAGAGAAAGTGAGAGCTAGAAAGGAGAGACTAAAAACAATTATTTCTTTGTTTTCCAGTCTTGTTAAAAAAAAAATCTTACATACACACATACATATATATATATATATTATATATATACACACACACACACTTCATTTAATTAAAGACAATCACCACCACCATCCAGTTAACATTCAACAATGTTTTTTCCAAAAAACTTTTCTGACATCATATTTCACACCACTGATTACACACACACACACACCATGCACACACACACACACGGAATCATTCATACACACAGTGACAACAACAGGTCTGAAAATGCATTAACAGGAAAATTATCAGAATTTGGAGTTCAGTGACAATAAATCTCCCTCATGTAAACAAGCACACATACAATAATGTGCACAAATGCATACCAGAAACAGATAGAAAAACGGACAGACAAAGCGACAAACAGAGACACTAACGGACACCAACTAACAGATTAAGACAGACTGATAGGCAGGCAGTCAAACAGACAGAGAATCACAAAATGCTTTTTGAGTATCAAACACTGAAACACTGTCAATTTTAACACTGTTTATATATAATCATATGATTTTATCAATTTATGAGGCCTGACACATTGCATTATTAACTGGAATATTAAAATTGAAATTCTAGACCTAAGCAGATGAAAATGGCTAGCTGAAACAAAAACAACAAAAAATATTAAAATCATCAATTTCATGCATTAAATTTGGCACTGTCTACTTATTCTGTCAATTGAACTTATCTTAAAGTACGTATTAACACACACACACACACACACAACAAATAATTTTGACTGAGCCTGTTCAATTAATCAAAACCCTCCCCTGACCCAGCAAAAACACTGCCGAAACTTTTCAAAAATTAATCAGATAGTAAATTTCTCATAATGCTTTATAAACGAAGGCAACATTTCTCCCCTGTGTGCGTGTGGTGTGTGTGTGTGTGTGTGTGTGTGTGTGTGTGTGTGTGTGTGTGTGTGTGTGTGTGTGTGTGTGTGTGTGTGAAACTGAAGGGAAAAAAATGAAAGAAAACAGTACAGTGCAGAATATTCATTAAACCCTGCAACTCATTGCCAAAATATAATAACTTATTTTAACTATAAAGCTGACAGTATAAAAATTATGTTGCAAAACTACACATTAGGAAAATAGTTCTTCCTTGATTAATCGACTGAATGGTGATGCTACTCAAGACTTGACTTCATGAAAGCATGGTAAATTTTAAAATCTCTGATAAAATGAAATAAAAAAAAAATTCTGCACATATGCATTTTTCACTTATCAGTATTTCAAAGAATCATAATAACTTTGAACTAACACTTCATTTAAATGGGAAAATGGGATTAACAGCATTATCATATCATATCACACCACATGTACACATATACACACACACACGTGCTCATGCATACATGATGCAAACAAACATTCTCAAATATACATACCAAGCAGAAGGAAGAAAGATACACACACACATAATTAATCTAAATTCAAAATGTAAACAATGGATTCTTATTCCAAAAACCTAGGAGAGAAGAGTCCTTAAAATATTTGCTCATTTGTTTGTTCATTTAAACAGTATTACAACTTGATCAAGCATTCATTAAATGAACAAAATTCCAAGCACAATTGGTACAGAGTGCAATTATGGTCATATGAACATGAATGTATGTGTGCATACACAACATGGTTAAACAAATGTTGATACTAACTCTACCTGAATGAAAAAGGTAGGCCTACAAAACATATATGATTTCGATGTGTACCAAGATCATTAGCGCAAAATATATTACACCGAAAGTAATGATGAATAGATCTATATCCTACAACACTCTAACAGGTATAGTAAGTATATCAAAATGTATTAAACCAAACATAATAATAAATAGATCTATCTCATACAAATTTCAATTGCACTCTAACAGGTATAGTAAATATTACCCATGCCAGTACTGCCAAGTAAAGTATATATTCAGAAAATTAAAACAAGAGAATCTATGCATGCTTTTTATCTCTTTCTTCTGATTTCCTTGGGACATCACCCTCTTTTGGCTTCTTAACAATGTATGTTGAATAGAAAAAATTTGCAAAGAGTACAAGATAGGTAAAGTACATTATGGAAGAGCAATGTAGGTTCTCGTAACTCTGTTGACAAAATTCTCCACGGCTTTTAATCCAGTAGATTGCAATGTTGATGCTTACACCGACAATCATCTGGGTCAGCTGTAAACTGGTGATGATGATGCTTACCCGTTTGGGTATATTGAACTTCAAGGCTCGCAAGGCATAGTAGGAATACATAAATGAGTGTACAATATAGTTCATAACCATGAACCATCGGCCTGGTGCTGTGTGCTCTGCGTAGCTAAACCAACAGTACTGAAGAACGGTTATGTGATGATACCAGTGAAGGAAGATGAGTGGCTGCTTCCGAAGAATGATGAAAACTGTGTCCCCAAGTTCCCAAACTTTTGACACCGTGAACAAGCATGACCAGAAGCCTGCAGGAATGTGCTTGAAATACGATGGATCACATATCGAATGGCGCCAACTGTGATTCTGAATTGCTGAAACCATTTCTGGTAGGGTTCTGATTGCGCCGATGATACTAAACACGGCCAGAATGCTACTCCACAAGGCCAGGGCGGGTCGCAGATCATAACGCGGCCGTGTTTTCATCAACATTTGACCACCAAACACAACCATAACATAAATAACAGAATATGTAAAACTGTCTGTCCATCGCTCTTGCATGTACTTAAAAAATGTATCTTCGTCGAAGTTCTTTTCGAACGAAAATACAAAAGAACCGTTGCGTGTTCTATCGCTTTCGACGGGACCCGCCATTGATGATACTTCAAGCATCCGAGAGACCAGCCGTACGCGAAAATGCTGCGTGGAGTTCTGTTTTATTCAGGTGGTAGGAACCGCGTGTTGAAACGGCGTGGGCAATTGTGTGTCGGTATGGCGACAAGCAACACTATCATTGATTGGCTATTCGCATAAGCTTACAATATGGACCAATCAGCAATACAGACACAAGTGTGTTATGTTAATATTGTGTCTGGAAGAGAGTTGGTTTTATTAAAAATAGCACAACGCGAGTCATGATCGCCAACTTGATGATGATGATGATAAGTACAACGAAAATCTGTCTCTGTCTATTCTAAGAAATGCAGAGACGCCTATGTTGACGACAGGATGGTACGCTATACATACGATAGCATTAAAAAAAAAAAAAAAAAAAAAAAAAAGAAAAGAAAAGAGGCAAACTGAACAACAGGCCAAGTCAGATCGCAGTCCTAGATCTGCATAATCTCCATGTCCATAAACGCAGTCAAAACTACCACGCCTCGCATCCTACCTTAAACAAGCCTGTAAAATATTAATTAATTCAAATGCAGGCCATTTAGTACATGACGAGAACGCCCTAGTAGCTTCTAGATCACTTTAGAAAGTAATTGTCGCGCTTTTTGAAACTTAAAAACACTGGTCCCAATCATTCCGTGATCTAATTACGTGCAAATATGTGACGTCATTTGATGACGTCACGTGCACTCAAAGCCGCATTAGCCTCTGGCCACGTTTCATGCATCGACTTTTCTCCTGTTTGACCAGAAAATTGAACTGAACGTCTAGTCTCTTCGGAAGAGGACGAAAAACGAGTCGGACCCCTGTGCCTTTTGGCTGCACACGTTAAAGATCCCACGGCAGTTGAAAATTGTAAAGTGCAAAGCATTGCCCGGCTGCCTTGGTAAAACAAAACACAAAAAAAAAACATTGGAGAGACAGGTTGATTTCCCAGGTCCCACCCCTTGAAGAGCAGTTAGCCTTCTTGCCTTTTTTAAGTCTTCGTAAAAAAAAATAAAAAAAGTAAATATTGAAGCAAGGAGATGAGGTGGGCGCCGCCCTCGCGGTGCTGGCCCCAGGAAAAGTTGAGTTCTCTGCCACCTCACTCCCCAGAGTTATGGAACTATCTAGGTAGGACCTTAGGACCTGGCCAGCTCATGGATTTATGTGCAGGCTTAAGGCTTGTGCCGTGATCATTCTGGATCTTCTCCATCACATGGCACCTGTGACGTTAGTGCATATGGAATTCATTCCGAGCGCGGAAACGTCATTTTGAGAAATTGAAACTGAAACATGTTTGATGTCGAAGCATAGCTTGAATAAATATCAAAACTGAATATTATATAAAGAACATTCCGTCACCGTTATATCATTACAAGTATTACAAAGCGTGTGCGACACAGGCTTTTTGGTAGACTTTATGGTAGGTGACGAGATTGATGTTCAGAAAGTTAGATAAATTTTAATGAAGACAGGCGAATAACATGTGAAGAGATCGCTCACGACATTGGTACTGATTTATGGATCTATTCATGCGATGTGATTTATCTGTGAAATTTGGAATGAGATGTGTAGCAGTGGGTGCCGCATTGTTTTGTTATTGAAGATCAAAAACGGGCGAATTGTAAACCGTGTGGCAGAGAGTGTTAACAGGGTTTTAACTTTTATGATTGGATAGTTGACATCGATGAAACCTGGGATAGGAGCCATTAGCCAGATTTAAGGACACAATTGTCAGAATGGCACACTCCCAATTCTTAAAGGCTCATCAAATTCAGAGGGGGAAAAAAATAGAGCAAGGGAATTTAAAGCCAATATATGTGTCTAAGATAACAAGGGTATCGCATCACTTCCACCAAAGGAGACAAACTATAAATCAAGACCACTGTAAGCTATTTCTGATGAAAATACTAAGACTTGCCGTCATTCGAAAGAAAGGTAAAATAGTTAAGTAAGTGATTCGCCATTGATCATATAGCAATGCATCTGGCACAAAGTAGAAAGGGTATGATGGGACGTTCTGCCATACCCTATCTGTTCTCCAGATACGAGTTTCCCAGACTTCGATCTGTTTCCCAAATTGAAAGAACCCGTCTATGGTGTACGGTTTTGCTTGTTTGTTGTTTTGTTTTGTTTTTGTTAGGTTATTTTTTATTTTTCCAAAACCAGCAACTAGGCATAATTGTGAGACAGCTTGAGACTTCCTTTACAATATCCATCTCTACAAAGACTCTGCAGACATGAAGATGATAGTCCAGGCATTTTAACAGTTTTTATCAGAAATGTAATTATGAGACAATTTGTGTCTCCCCATGTGGTCAGTCTTAAAAACAGAGGTGTAATTATTAGACAGTTTGTGACTGCCCACGTGATCATACGTTATCTACTCAGAAATTTGCTTGTTCAGCCATTGAAACTTAATGATGTATCATCTTAGAAATTTGCTAGCTCACTCTCTGAAACTTAATGATGTATCATTTTCGCCTAGTCCAGTAAATGATGTGGTTGCTCTGGGGAAACGGAAATGCATCAGCAATTATTTCAGTCTCTAAACTGCCTCAGCAAACAGTTCAGGCATGCTAAGCTGGTCTACTTGCTACTTGGATAGATCTTTCTCTGTTGACTTTGCAGGTGAAATGACCAAGCCAAACAAGATCTGCTGCTTCACTGTTGTTATACAACAAATTCTGTAGTCTTGTTTCGCATGTAATCTTTAGTCTTATGTTTAAGTTAGGGCACTTGGAGGTATTTTCAAAGACACCTATGATCTCCAAACCTTAAATTCTCTTCTCTGGGTCAGCAAGCAATGTCCCAAATTTCACACTCGTACAGAACAAAAAATACATGTGACTTGCATGGCCTGTACCAAACATTATAAAGTTCGTAGTGTTGCTTCTAATTCTGTTTAGTTTGGCTTTTGCCGTTGAGATCCTGATGTGAGTTTCTGCTGGTCAGCTGCCATCTTCAGACAGGGTAGCTCCTATAATAATATAGGTGCTTGAAACTGTTGATTATTTAGAGTTTTTGGCCATTGATATAGACTAATGAAGTGTTGCTCTTCTCTCCGCTAACTTTTGTTCCATGTGCCCCTGCCTGTGCCATCCACAAGTCTGTTGGCAATTACATAGTTTGTTGTTGCTGCTTTCCTATCACGTCACCTGCAAAAGCACTGTTTGCAGATGCACTTGCCACCAGTGGAGATGAAGGTATTACAATCATGGAAGATTATAATGATTTTCTTGTATGATCTTTTTTATAAAGATGTTTAAGACCAGTGATAATAAGACATCATTGTACAGTGAGTGTACTTCTTCTGTTGTCTTGAATACATCATTTTGTTGACAATTGAGTACATGTCGATTGATTTGATTCAATTTTACATCAGCACCCACCTCATACAGCTGACGGGAATATCCATCCCAGGGAATTGGGGTGAGGGGGACTTATCTAATCCTACACTGACACCACCAGAACGACTGTTATGTTAAGACGACAGTAAGAAGTACACTTTTCATGTTGTGCACCCCATGGTTTGAACTAAAAATGATTACCATTTGAATCCCAATACAAAAACAACAACAAAAAACAGCTATTGAGGCCTGAAGAAGAGCACATACAGTGCTACCATGACTTGAACGAGACCTTCCCCCCTGCTGATAAATCATTGTGAAATGTTTCCTTGATGTCCACAGTTGTGGCAGAGATACCTGGTGTTAATTGAAGAAATGTTTGACTATGTGCTTCTGTCAGATCTGAAGCCAGCCTATTCTTCAGAGAATGATTCCTCAGCAGTGGTCTCACAGAGATTGGGAATTGTTCAGATCAAATTTTGTGGGCACTGCTAAACTGGCTGATGGTCCTCATTGACAGGCTTGGTAGTGAAGAGGGTAAAAGTTAGTAGTCAAGTAGGTAAACACTGACTTCTAACTGAGAGGTCCTGGGTTCTGCCTGGTGGGTGAAAAGGGGACATTTTTCCGATCTCCCAGGCAACGTGCATCCAGACCTGCTGGTACCTAAACCTCCTTTGTGAATACTATACATGCAGAATAACAAATATGCATGCTATATGTCCTGTAAGTTATGTCAGTGGCTGGCTTATGGAAACAAAGTATAACACCAAGCATGCACACCCACCAAATATGCAACAATATGTGGTCAGCTCGTCAAACAGCTTGAGTTCTCTGCACTCCACTAAAAGTCTTGATTATGTATAATGGAGATAGAAGGGAGAAAGAGAGCAAATGAACAGTCATATTTGAAAGAAATAGGAAACACACACACACACACACACACACACACACACACACACACACACACACACACACACACACACACACACACACACACACACACACACACACACACACACACACACGCACACACACACATGTAGGCCTACATATATACAGAAACAAAGAAAGAAACAAATGGACTGCATTTCCTCATTGCTATATGTATTTAACAACAGCATCAGAATAACAACAAACATACGAAGCATACATTTCTGAAATGTTAACAGGTATATTGTATTATAGTTTCGATAACACAACACATAATCAAACTTTGGCAGTATACCATTCCAACAAGATAGTTCCACTATCACAGATCATGTTTGATCTGTACATACAGGTTCGTATAATATTATGACACTTTGATCATTTTTAGGCATACATTCGCTTTCTTTGTTTTTGTAACTTGAAGGTAATTTTGGACCCATGATGTTTTTCATCAATCAATCATTCATTATCTTTATCACCCATTAATTTTTTTTCAACAATCAATCATTCATTATCTTTATCACCTTTTTAATAATGATCAATCAGTCTATCAATCACTCATGTTTATAGGCCAGCAAACCATATTTCAGGGCTGAAAAACAAAAGGATCGCACACATACCAAAAACAAACAAGCAAGAAAAAAATTCACCAGTCTCAATCAAACTCATTAGTGATTATCAGCCATCTTCACATGGAATACAAGCTTTCCAAGTTAAATTAAATTCATTTGGAAGCTTTGATGCAGCATTCTAATGTTACATGTCACACCTCATAAGGTCACTTCTATAGTCTGTTCATGTTAATTTTGCACATTGGTTTGGTGGTCTGGCTCACACTAATGCAGGCAACATGCTTTGCTACACACAGTCAACACACACTGTTTTCAGAGGGTAGTGAGTGAATGGCATCAGCTTGGGGCTGATGAGTTTTACAAGCCAAGAGTTATCTGTTTTTTGGGGGATACCAGTTTATCATCTTTTATGCCCTTTCTTGTCAATAAAAAAAAAGGACGCATGATGATAGCGAGAAGGGTACTTGGTCCTTAAGGCTATTGTGCTGCAACTTGCCATTTGGGATATTTCATTGGTGCAAGCTCATCTTCCTGATCATAACAACAAAGAACTTGCCTCCAAAATTCTGTGTGTGTGTGTGTGTGTGTGTGTGTGTGTGTGTGTGTGTGTGTGTGTGTGTGTGTGTGTGTGTGTGTGTGTGTGTGTATGTGTGTGTTGGTGAGACAGAGACACAGAGAGAGAGAGAGAGAGCAAGAGAGAGAGAGAGGGAGAGAGAGACAGAGACAGAGAGAGCCCAAACATGCACACATTTATGTATTAAACACTATACATACTGCACGTTGTTTAGTCAATATGTCAAACAATACTCGAAGCACAGCAATACATAATCTGATATTACATCACATTGTTTGGCTCATTATGTGGCAAAATGTGTCTGGCTGAAATTCAAAGATATGATGGATAGGGGTGCTGCTATAAGACTATGAACATGAATGACCCAAGATGTGTGTGCAGAAGACTGCTAAATGTACATGACTAATTATTTGGAGACAAAAATGTAAATGTAAAAATGTTTCATAAATAATTTCTGTTAAATGTTTAGCTGTACAAAGAGTCAGTTGGAAAAGTTTGTCCAAGACTGGTCTCTTATCTATTCATTTGTATTCTTTTTGTTCGTTTCTTTGTTAGTTCGAGAGGGATTCACTGCACTTGGACAATTCCAAATATGCTCCACCAAAATTTGACAGCAATTACCTGGCAGACTCCCTGAGCCAGCCCATAACCCTATGCACTGGCAAAATCTTGCAATGGGAGGGGAGGGAAGAGAAAAAAACACTAAGCTGACACCATCAGAATGATTGAAACATTAAGATGGGCAGTGAACAATGTTGTGGGCTGGGATTTAACGTGAGATATCAGATCTTAAGTCCATGGCTCTGTCAAAAGAACTAACCAGCTTGTATTATTTACATAACAGTTACGTTATGTGATATGTATTTAGTGATGGAGCATCTGTCACCCCTTTTTTCATTACGAACATCACTCTTTCTTTTATCACAGTTTTCTGATAATATCAAATAACAGCACTGCCTTCAGGTGATGCTTTCTGGTGAAATCAATCCCTGTTCCACATTCTGAAGAGCAAGTAAACAAGCTTCATCATCTTCATCCATACTGAAGTCATCAAGATCGTCAAAGTCGTCAGTGAAGTAGTCAGCAGGCAGAATTCCATGGGGTAATTTGAATTCTAGAAAAAAAAGATTAGAAAAACAACTCTGGAAAAAGAGGTATAAACATCCTCACTTCTCTCATCTTCTAATGATATAAAAACAGACAGACATACTAATTACAACAACCTAAATAGTAGGAAATCAGACTTGTGATGTACAATCTAGACTTCTTTACAATACAACAGTGAAAAGTCCACACATCTCATTAAGTGACCGACATGTTTCCAGTTCTTGTGACCCCCGAAATAGGTCCTGTCCATTCTAGCAGTAATTTTTTAACATACCAAACTTTCCTTCACTTAAAGCATCTTCCAAAATCAGCACTGTTTAATGCTGTCACTGAGAGTGACAGCCATACAAAAGCAAAATGTCAACAAAAAGGGCATAAAGTAAAGATTGTCCAAAAGCCTGTTGTTGCGGGAGAGTGAGGTGGTAGAATCCTCAGCTTTTCTCAGGGCCAGCATTATAACAGCCCTCTCTGCTTTCACTTCCCAAACCCAAACAGGGTTAGGTACACATTTACAGCTATGTGGACGGGAGGCCACACACGCAAAGTTTTCCCTGAAGCAGTAATGAACCTGCGCAAAAATGGGTAGGCAGACTGAGAGGCAGGAGCTCTCTCTATACCAACCCTCAAAGAACAAGTCTTATTAAAAATATAAATAAACAAAACAAAACAAAACAAAAATGAAAATAGAAAACACATAGTGAAGTCAGTCAGTATGTGAAACAATGAATTCAGTTTCTGAATAGTTGTGATTTTTCTTTCAGCCACAAAAGGTGGATAAAGCATACATACACAAAGTCCACTCTGACATTCAAAACAGTTGAGTCATGTTCATTCATATATCACCACATGCAATTTATCTTGCAAAAATCCATTGACAGAAAGCCTCAAATACACTGTGAACACCATTTGTTCACTGAGATATGCTTTTAAGTCAACATGTGATTCTCAATCAAACTAAAGTTTCTATCTTTAAAAAAGAACAAACATGGGTAACAGCTTTCTTTTTCGGCTCATTTTCATTCTTTTTTAGGTCATTGTCTGTTGGGTCATTTTCTTTCTGTCTTTGCTCATTATCTGTTATGAGCTTCCTGAACACTCACTGACACCATGCCAAGATGCCAATTCCACTGACATGAAAATATCCTGACCACATCTTCAAAATTCAAACAGTTTCAGAAATAACATTAAGACTAACCAATACCTAGGGTTCACGCACATGTTTGTCTATAGTATTCGCAGTGGTTGTTTTGGACCTTCCATCATGGGACATCTATAGTGTTAGCGAGTATGACATTAATCCAAATGGTGTGATGTCATCCTGAGCAAACTAAACTGAGACAGTGTCATGTCTTCAAAAAGCCCAATTTAATATTCTTTTTTGAACCTGTCGATTAGCATGTTTGGTGAAGTGAAGGTACCAGTGGTGATGATGATGGTGTCATGGCATCCTGAGCAAACTAAACTGAGACAGTGTCATATGTCTTCAAAAAGCCCAATTTAATATTCTTCTTTGAGCCTGTCAATTAGCATGTCTGGTGAAGTAAAGGTACCAGTTTAGCAGTTACCTTAGAATGAACTAGAAATGTCAGACCTACCTTGAGACTTGAAGCTGACTGCTTGACAATCTGGGTCATAGCACTTCTGATACCACACTGCTTTCTGCAGGTCTGCCACCAGCCTGTGACAAAAAACTTTATTGCTAATGTGTACATGCATATTTTCACACACACACACACACACACACACACACACACACACACACACACACACACACACACACACACACACACACTCTCTCTCTCTCTCTCTCTCTCTCTCAACACACAGGTAGGGGGAACAAGATGGCGGCTTGAGAGTGATGGTCGGTGTCTGCGCGGTTGGCCGAATTTCTGCATACTACGACGTTGTTGCACCATATTGGATCCCTAATTTTTGCGGACTGCAGTGTGGAGAGCCATGCCAGCGGAGGGCATCGATTTCAGGGCGAAATGTGGCAGTTTCTTGTCCGTATACGTAAATTATATGTATCGGCGAATGAAAAACAAAGTGTTTATACGGACATTGATACTTCGTAACATGCAAGCCGGTGTCACAGTAGGTTTGCTCCTCGTTCAATTTGTTTTTTGCGACCTATTGCAACGAGCAGGAGACGTTCACCCCCACCCCGGCCCAGTGGACAGTGATAAAAGCAGCAAAACCACCAATACAAGACAAACCAGGATGCAAAGCTACACTCAGAAGAATAGTAGTACTTCTTCTCCGGCTCGATCACCCCAAGACTTCACGCCCCAAGGTATGTCCCAAAATCCATCTTTGGTAGACATTATGACCACATTAACTTCCATGAACGTTTCACTGAACCAGAAGATGGACGATATACGTGATGATATGTATAAGAAAATGGACGACGTGAAAGCTGAAGTGATCATGTTGCGTGATCAGTACACAAAGCTGCAGGGGGAGGTGGGGCAGCTGAAGGAGGAGGTGCAGAGCCTGAGGAGGGAGAGTGGACGACCTGCAGGGACGTTCCAGGAGAAACAACATCGTCATCCACGGTATGATAAGACAGGAAAATGAAACCAGTGATCAGTGTGAAGGCATGCTGAAAGACATTATCACTAAGCTAGAGCTGTCTGATAACATCCGATTTGAGCGAGTGCATCGCATAAATTCAAAAATGGACTCTCCAGTTATGGCATGCTGCACATTCTATAAACAAAAACAAGCCATCCTGAAAGCCAGAAAGAAGCTGCAAGGAACAACCCTATTCATTAGTGAAGACTTTACTGTGAGAGTAAGAAATGTCAGGAAACTGTTAACACCATATCTTAAAAAGGCTCGTGAAGAGGGCAAAAGAGCAATGCTTGTACATGATCATTTGATTGTTGATGACAAGAAGTACTATTTAGATGATAAGAATAATCTGGTAGAATTAAGATAGGGGTGTGGCCGGCCTGTGACAGTTTTTGCTGAGGGTAGACAAATTGCCCTAGCACCGGTTTTCCCGGTTCAGGTCGGCAGTTATAGTGAACCGTCACCTTCACGTGCAAACTATGTTGGCAGCGCACTCGATGTTGCTAACTTGGTGGTCGCTTCACCTGGCTATGTGTCAAGCCAAACATGCTTAGATAGGCCAAGTGTGGCAAATGTTAGGAGTGACACTGACAGTGTGGTTGATCATGGAGTTCAGTCCCTTGTACAAAGTATTATAAATTGCTCCTTTTCATTTCTTAGTTGGAATGTTGATGGCTTATTGTCAAAGTTACATAACAATGAATTTGTTAATTACATTCAATCATTTGATTTTGTTTGCATTTTTGAAACATTTCTTGATACTTTTCATAACAATTGCTTCACTGATTTTGAAATGTTCTATAAACCTGCTCAGAAGTTGTCTATGCAGGGGAGACGATCTGGAGGTGTTGTGTGTCTTATTAAAAGAAATCTATGTAAATATGTAAAGGAAATTGAAACCAATGTTCATAACACGTGTGTTTTTCTTATAAACAAATTTTTGTTTGGTACAGAGAAAGATGTGTTGTTTGTATGCACGTATCGTCCTCCAGAGGGTTCTCCTTATTATTCATTTTTTGATTGTGATAATGGCATTTCTTTGCTAGAAGATTTTCTGTGTGACTTTTTGATTGAGTCTGATGATGTTTTCATTTTGATATGTGGAGACCTGAATAGTAGAATCGCAAATATTTCCCATGTATGTAAAGATCATGATAATGATTCTGTCTTGGGATTGAACAGTCAGCCAGTGTATACAAATAGGCACTCTGAGGATGACAAACTAAATAATTATGGCAAACTATTACTGAACATGTGCAGTGTTTTTGATCTACATGTTTTAAATGGTGAGTGCCATGGGGATTCTCATGGACGTTACACGTTTATTTCTGATTCTGGGTGCAGTGTTAATGATTATTTTATCATGTCTTGTGATTTATATAGCAGGATAGCTGATTGTTGTCATCTTAACGTTGCAGATCGGATAGAATCCACCCACATGCCTGTAGAGTTTAGGCTTCACATGAAAGATAGCAACTGCGTATTGGAACAAAAAGAGGATTTTTCGCATTCATTAGATAAGTTTGTTTGGGATGAAGATTTTCAAGGAACATACACTCATAACTTAAGATCAGGGGAACTAAACCAAAGACTAGAGACAGCTAGAGACATGGTGTACTCTGATATAAATGTTGCTCTAGAATTGTTTAATTCTTGTATAAAAGACGCAGCTCAGTGTATGAAAAAAAGTGTTATTATTGGTAGGCGTAAAAAAGCGAATCCCTGGTTTGACAAGGAATGTGTTACTCTAAAGAAGAAAGTTCGAAATTCATTGCAGATTTTTAGACGCACTTTACTTGCAAATGATAGATATAATTATTGCCGTGCAAGACGTGAATACAATAAGTTTAAAAAGTTTAAGGAAGAGCAGTACAATATGGCTTTGGTAGACAAGCTAGTAAACTCAATGAATGACCAGAAAGGCTTTTGGAGCACCATCAGTATGATTTCTTCGAAAAGAAAACAGCCTAGAAATACAGTATGTATTGAAACATGGTTTAGGCATTTCAAAGACTTGCTGCAGAAAGATGCTTCGAATAATGTTGATAATTTAGAAGAAATAGAAAATGAAGCGAATGAAGAAATACAGCATTTAAATGAACCAATCTCCCACACATGAGGTACTAGTAGCTCTAAGAAAATTAAAAAATGGCAAATCAGCTGGTCTAGATGGAGTCATCGGTGAATTGTTGAAAAATGCTGTTGGATGCGATCATGTTGTTGGTTTTCTAGTGACATTCTATAACTTTTTGTTTGATAACGGCATCTTCCAAAGAACTGGTCCGAATCCATTGTTATTCCTCTCTATAAAAAAGGTAATGTTAATGATCCTAATAACTATAGAGGCATATCTATTTGTGACATAACCAGTAAAGTGTATAGCACAATAATTAACAGTAGACTGCAAAAATGGGTCGAGGCAAATAATATAACTGAGGAATTTCAGGCTGGTTTCAAGAGAGATTATTCTACTATAGATCTATGTTTACACTGATGGCACTTGTTCAGAAGCAATTTACATTAAATCGCAAACTTTATGTTGCCTTTATTGATTTTGAGAAAGCCTTTGATTCAATCAACAGAAGTTTATTATGGCCTATTTTGTTAAAAAATGGCGTTAATGGAAAACTGTTTAAATGTGTTATGAGTATGTATGAAAGTGTTAAGGCAAGAGTGATATGTGGAAGTGCTTTGTCTGATTGTATCAACTGTACAGCTGGTGTGAAGCAAGGGGATGTATGTAGTCCTATTTTATTTTCTTTATTCATTAATGAGGTTACTAGAGAAGTTACTGAAAACGGTCGTCATGGAGCCTGTTTTTTGAATGATGCTTTGGAATTATTTATTTTGCTTTTTGCAGACGACATTGTGCTATTAGCGGAAACAGTGATAGGTCTTCAACGACAGTTGGATAGCTTAGACAGATCTGCTTCTCGGCTTCAGTTAAAAGTTAATATGTCTAAAAGCAACATCATTGTCTTCAGAAAAGGTGGATATCTGGCTGCAAGGGAAAGATGGTTTTTCAGTGGTGTTATGATGTCTGTTGTTAATGTGTACAAATATTTAGGTATTTATTTTTCGACTCGTCTAAGTTTCACTTTTGCCTGTAAAGATATTGCAGATAAGGGTAAAAGAGGTTTATTATCTATTATGCAGAATTTGAGGAGGTTAAACAATAGCTCTTTCCACTTGTTTATTAAACTTTTTGATTCTCAAATCCAACCGATAATATTGTATGGTGCAGAAATATGGGGTCTAGATGCTGCAGTTACGCATTGTGAAAAAATACATTTATTTGCGCTCAAAAAATTTCTGGGAGTATCTTTAAGAACACCAAATAATCTTGTTTATGCTGAGACTAACAGATATCCCTTGCATATTCTTTCAGCAGTTAGATGCATTCGCTATTGGATAAAACTAACTCAAATGAACCGATCTAGGTTACCCCAAAAGGCTTATAACATGCTTTGCTTATTAGATGAAAGAGGAAAGGCAAACTGGGTATCAACAGTCAGACGGATGTTATTTGAAAATGGATTTGGTTATGCTTGGATTAATCAGGGTGTTGGAAGTAAAGGTGTGTTTTTACGCTCTCTTCGTGATAGATTAATTGACAACCAATGGCAAAACTGGCATTCAAATATGGAGGACAGTAATAGATACAGTATGTACCGTTTGATTAATCCATCGCATTGCTTCCCACTGTATTTGTCATTACCAATAGACAGGCATATTAAGAGGGGTATGACCAAGTTTAGATTTGGAATTTCTGATTTGAAGAAACATCACTTTTATCACAGGAAAGTTGCTGAAAATGATTTATTATGTCCCCTTTGTGGTATGGATGTTGATGATGAACTACATTTTGCCTTGGTTTGTCAAAATTTGATTCAGTTCAGAGCGAAATTTATACCTATTAATTTTTTTAGACGACCATGTTTGTTTAGATTGGTAATGTTACTCTCATCCAAAGACGAATCTGTAGTAAAGCAGTTTGCTATTTATTTATACAAGGCATTTAAACTTCGAGATACATTTGTAAATCAATAGAATTGAGCTTGTGTGTTGATATAATTATGATTATGTTTCCCCCTTCAAATGTGGCCAAGGCCTTTTGAATAAAATTTTCGTTCGTTCGTTCTCTCAACACACACACATTCAGATAATAACTGCAGAAGCTGAACTAATCAAATGCTGTATAATTATACATGTTTGACAGATATGTAAACTGATTATTATCAGATAAGGGTGTGAGTGGGAGAGGATACTAGTTTGCCATTTCAACATGCAGCATTTTTCCTTTACACTCTCTTTTTTTTTTTATCTCCTTCTGCATCTCATAAGGAACACAACCTCTCAAACCAAGAGCAGAAAGTACCATAACACTGTCAGCAAACATTACTTTATTCAGACAGAATTTCACCACTGACCCAAAAAGATTTCCCCATGGACTAAGTGAAAGTTGAGGGAGGAGTCAGGTGTTTGAGACCTCAGCTTCTTTCAAGGCAATTTCCTCTTCCTTTCTGCTTTACTTTATATTTAGAGCTGTGGGCTCAAGATCTGATATCTTGAGTTCAGTTCCAGCGCACAACATTAAACACTGGTGTGTTTGCTGCCCATCTTAAAGTTTCCATCATTCTGGTGGTGTGAACTTAGTATTCATAGATCCTTCTCCTCCCCTCCCTATTTCAAGACTTTGCAGGGTTTTGAGCAAACTCATGAGTCTGCCAGATAACTGCAGGCAGATCTGAGTGAAGTACATATGGAATTGTCCGAGTGTAAAGAAACCCTCTTGAAAAAAACTTCAGATTTGAAACTCCATTTCGTGTATGACAGACACCCACTGGGAGGACTTTGGTGGTGTGTTCAAGCTTGGCCACAAATCTGGTCACCCATCCATCTTTTGATACAGCATGGATTCAAGATCTCATGTCTCAAGTTCAATCCCATCCTACAACTTAAAAGCTGGTTTGTTCAATGCCCATCTTCATGCTCCAATCACTCTGGTGATGTCAATGATTCAGACGTCTCATTCCTCTTTCTAGTTCAAGACCTTGCCCACACACAGGGTTCTGCACATACTCAATGAGTGTGCCAGATAACTGCAGACAGATGTGGGTGGCATGTATATTGACTGTCCAAATGCAATGAATTCCTTCTTACACTAAACAAAATCCTAAAATAATTTTTTTCATTATCCCTGAATGAAAGCTCACCTGATGTTGTTGCTGCGATGCTGACGCTGCACATTGTAACAGAAACGATAGCCGATGATGTCATAACTGAGGATTTCAGCAGTTGGGAAGTATGTCCAACGTCGCACAGCTCCTCCATGGCAAGACACCTGGCTGTTGATGAAGTCATCCACCTCTGGATACGGGGACTTGCCACAGCCCTCTACATGTTCTGGAAAAAGCCACCACTGATTACAATTCAGTCTGATTTGTTTGTAACAATGTCTGATTTGTTCGTAACATATGTCCTTTATGAAAAAAGAAAACTAGTTTCGTGTGACTTTGGAAGTTCCCATGAAAGTGTATGTAAATTATGAAAAAAATTTGATACAAATCTATCCATGACACCCAAGACTTAAGAATTCTTGGCTGAAAACACTGTGAGGGGTTCTGGGACTCGGGTGTCATGTAGAGGCCATAGGAAAAACAGGATTCCAAGAAAATCTCAGACTTTATTTTTAGTTTGTTCTATGATACACTGTAATCTTCTCCCTTGTAACGCTGGAACATGTGATTCTATTTTATATTAATAATTTTAGTAAAAAATATCTTCCTTCAATAATACAGGTACTTGCCCCTTCGTTCATCAGAATGTTTTTTTTTAATGAGGTCATTAGGCTAGTGTGTGTGTACTATCTGAATCTAGTTTTTGAAAGTAAACCTAAATATCCATGTTTCATTATTTTCTGAAAAAAATACTCTAACATAAGCAAGAACTCTACCTTCATTAACAAACAAAAACAAAAAAAAAACAAAAAAAAGATTGGATCAGTTTGTACTAGAACAAAGGAAAAATCCTGTATTCCAGCTTGTGCAAGGTAGACAATTCTTATTTGTCCTAGGAAAAACTGAGATTCCAGTTTCATCAAAAAATAAATCTCAGCTTTACCTAATTCCAGTTTTCCTGTGACTTTCAAGAACACAAAAACAGTCTATACCCATGCCGCTTTCCTGCCCTGTATGGGGCATGTGATGATAACATATACGACACATCTAACCTCAACTCAAAATGAGTAAAACAAGATCATTCTCTCCTTTCTCTAGAAAGGCAAATAATGATTGAAAATAATACTTGCCACAGTCAATACCCTATCCTTTGAAACAGAAGTAATTACCCCCAGAGCCTTGTGAACATGTTGTCCTACTTTTCCCATGTTCATGTGGTGGCTGTGCATGACCTGCTCCGTTTCCAAAGGTTAACAGTTTTTCATCACCCCTGTAACAAATAGTATGGGACAAAATATTAGATAACACATCCCTGTTATTAACATGTGTAACTGTCTACAATTCATATCCTTTATAACCAAGTCAGTAAAAGTTTACTACAGCTGGTAAAGTATGACAGTGTAACAAATTAAAATCTAGTACAGCAGCTGTGTCACTGCTTATAACTGATGTCTTATTAAGAACTTAGTATTGACTATAAAAAGCAGTGTGGAAATTATGGAACAGAAGTGAATGAAAATTGAAATGTGACAGACATGCAAAAGGTGAGGATGATAATAACAGCCTGCATTCATATAGTGACACATCTGTCATGTCTGCTGTCTTTCATGATCCCATGTACTTTAGGCTCTAACTCATTACTTGTATTCATAATGGTTTACAAAGTTTAATATTAAAAAAAAGTATACAAATATAAACTGCAGCCAATGCAACACAATTGTAATCCATTTGATATATAAATTGCTCTGTACCTTTTTTCGTTTACTGAGAATTTGCTTCATTGGGTCAGTTTGTATTTTTCAGGATACAGTCATTGAGTCAATGTGTATGTGGTTAAGTTTCACTTTCCACAGCCCTCTCAAGATGGCATGGAATAATCTCTACATCCTGCACTTCATCTGGACTGTTCCACACCATAAAAATATACATCACACTATGCGCCCACTTTTCCATTTTATTTTTAGAGTACAAAAGCAGACATGTACCACAACAGCATTCTGCGATATGTGAAATTTCAAAATATTACAAGATGTAACAGATTAATTTGCATGGCATCTTTGTTATTTTCACTTTGTTTTTGTGTTCTCAAGAGGGCATTGCAGAGCTCAGATGATCTCACACACCACCACAAACACCTTTTTAATGGAAGGATCCAAATGTAACAGGTATATGACATAAACTTGCACACAAATCCTATACGCTGGTGAAACCTTGAGATCATACCTGACTTATGGATGAATTCTGTTTTTCCCTGTTTACTTTTTTATTTTACATTTAGTTTTAACTTGTCTTCATCATGTGAAATTCTCACTGCCTTTTGTTTACCATGTGAAATTCTGGAAGCCTTTCTGGTTTACATTCATTTTATTGTTATTAAAAATTGTTTTTTTTTTGTTTTAAGATGACAGTTCAGTCATTTCCCCACAGAGTGGAAGGATATAGATGGTTGGAATCTTTGCTATTCATATCAAAAAAAGAATTACTGGACAGACGTGATCATACATTATTCTCTCTCTCTCTCAAGATTCCTTTCTTTCCTTCGATAAAGTGTTCATAGTGGTTTCTTCTTGTTTTCTTGGGTCTTTCTTTTTCTCTGGTAGAGCGCTTTGAGGTTTGATTTTGGCACTGGTCACACATTGGCTATATGCAGAAAGAGTGTGGCAGTAAATTTTCCAAAAAGTCCTTAAATTGTTGGAGTAAAAACCAATAAATGATAATCCAGTGAATAGCAGAGAGGATATTTATGATGATTTAATTATAGAGCACTGGTGCACATTGCTGAACAATATTTTCCCCCAATTTCCATAAGAGAGTCAGAATACATGTGTCTATCTGACATAAGAGAGTGTCAGATGCCTTTTAAAAATTGATATCATAAGCCCTTTTGAAAATTACAATTTATTCTTTTGTCTGCCCGTAATTTCATTTACACAGAACCTCAGTTTATCATCTGATCTGAAAGACAAGCACACATGACCAAAAGGTCTAATGGAAAGAAGAGAAAAGTCCCTTGCTGACCAGGAATCAAACTCCAAACCTCCTGCATCCTAGAAGGGCATGTTACCCACTAGGCCATATTTTCAGTTTTCAAAAATACACGCCATACAAGCCTTCTGAGAAAGATTACATTTTAAATACTGTCACGGCAGCTAGATCTGTCAGTGGTTAACATGACTTAGACTGTTGCTTAGTACTTCTGTGTATGAAGGGTATGCAGAGATATGCTGATGTTTGTACATGACATGGAAAGGGGGAGAAAGGGAATGAAATAAGCAAAACCATTAGATACACATTTGGTACCAATGACTATTATAATCTGATAGGCATTAAAGTGATATACTGATCTGTGTTTATGTTGGCAAGAGGGCCAAAGGTGATATACAAATAATGATGATGTTATATATACTCATTGACAAATACTGAATTTGTTCTATACCTGTATGTATTCTTTGCAATATCATGCTCTACTTTAAACAAAAAAGAACCATCACTGAGAGGCAAAAAAACATTTCTTTACAACTTTCATAATTTCTTGCCAGGCTTAAAATTATACCATGTCTCTTTTCTGATGACATAATACTGAAGGAAAATAAAATACTTTTATTGATCACTGGATTGCACACACACCTGACATTTGTGATAAGGGAAGCCAGGAAGATTTCTCTTTCTCTAGAGCTGTCATTTGTGACACTGTGGGCAGTGTAGGTGTTGGTTTCTGCGACAGTGAAGGCAGTAGTTTTCCCAAGCTTGCAGGATCTGTATAAGCGGAAATTGCGATTCTTGGTGTACACACCTGCAGATAAGACCAAGATACATTTCTTTAATTATAGAAATTATTGAAAATGTAGCTGTAATGTTTCTCACTTATATTAGACATGCAACTGCGACAGAACTGACAAAATTATTTTCTGATAATGTTTCTGACAATATTGGGCATGTGTGAAAGGGGAGAGAATTGTATGTGCACATGAGTACATGAGACAGAAAAGTAGATGAGTGTGCATGTGTGTGCCTGAGAGGGGGGGAGACAGAGGGAGAGAGAGAGGAAAAGTGTTTGTGTGTGTGTGTGTGTGCGCATGCAAATGTATACAAGAGATAGAGTGCGGGTGTATGTATATATATGCATGTGTCTGCGTGTGATTGTATAAGTGCATGTGCAGGCGTATTTGTTTATGTGCTTCTGTGTAAGTGTGTGTGTGTGTGTGTGTGTGTGTGTGTGTGTGTGTGTGTGTGTGTGTGTGTGAGGGAAAGAGAGAGAGAAAGAGAAAGAGAAACAGAGACAGAAGACAAAGAGACAAAAAGTATGTGAGTAAGAGAGGTACTGTAAACAGAAATTTGTTCAAAAAGATTTGTTTGGAAATGTTCATACAAGCTGCACTCCATCCAACTGGAGACAGTGTGTTATGCTGAAACACAGAAAGAAATAATCCTCCGTAGCCTCAAGAAATATTTTCATTAGTTTCAATCCAAGACCTTACAGTTATAACGAAAAATAATTTTCCACAAAGAAGTTTGATTTTCACGGTCCTTTTCCCCTATTAAAACTTAAAATGTGTACATACATGATGGATACTTTAAAAGTGAACCATGCAATGGATGAATTGCATGGAAACAACTTTAACTCTTTCATTCCCGGCTTCCTTGACTTATTACTTCCCCTTGTTCCTGACTTACTGAACTCTTCTTTCCCTTCATTCCCGGCTTTAGCAGAAAAAGAGAAACTAAAAATCAGGGTACTTATTTAGACCGTACATACGACAGCACTCATTGCTGTACACCCGGAATGTTATATACCGTTGTGTACAAAAATGACGTGAGAAATTGTCTGTGACTAAGTTGACACTTTATGTGACATATCATGTGACATGCAGGTGTTAAACAGGTAATTTTCAGTAAAATTTTAGAGCAATATTAATATCAAATGCATGCATGGCTTTGTTTTGCGTGTACGGTGTCCTCTGCATGCTTGTACTCACATAGTAACATCCTTCCATTCAAGCTGAGGCACTGTTGTTGTAATATCCATGTCACAATTGTCACAGCTATCATTTATCACAAATATATACAATCCAGGTGTATCAACAGCCTTACATCTCTTTTTTCTTTTCTTGTCACAAACAGTCACACAGTAAGCACACAATGTTTTGCACAGCTATATACACACACATGCACACGACACCTTCACTGTTTGTCCTGGATATGTACATATGGAATCACTGCCCTGTCACTGTGTCATTTGTCACACATAGGTGACACATGTGTGGTACACCTTGAAACAGTCGTGCTGGTTGCTGCACAGATACACCCAACACTTCTCAGTAAACTGAACAAGTTTTAGCAGAATCGTGTCGAATAATATAACCGAATACTCCAGCGCGTCATAGATGTATCAAGTACACGCACAGGCCCAGGTCTGCTCTCGTACTTGGTTCTTGTCTTACCGACAGGTGGCACATAATTTCCGCTTGTCCACTCGAAGCTCGGCTGAGTGTAAAACTGGCAGGTTTTCATCATCTAATTCATCTCCACTCTCATCATTTCTTCCCGATTTACTATTGCCAATAACTCGGCTCTCTCCTCTTTGGTCAATTGTAGTAAATCAAAATCTTCATCCATAAGGTAGTGCAGAAATCGTCGTCAGAAAATTGATCAGAGTCGGAATTCTGGCCAGCTTCCATTTTCGCAGTACACGTTTACAGTGACAAGTGCCACGCAGACAGCAGCACACTGACCAAAGAGAGAAACTGACCCCTTTCCCACGGTTAGCGGGAGTCTGGCACTCATTTAATTCATAACCAGTGCCCAGCGAGTGAACGGTCAAGGACAGATGACGTACATTGATGACGCAACTCGTGCGAACTTCAAAGTGGTCACAGCGCATCCCGGTTTTCCGGGCTGCAGGAAGGAAAGGAGCTACTTTCCTGGGACTGGTTTTCTGTGCTGCAGGAATGAAGGGTACTGACAATGCAAACCGGAAAACCGGTTTCCGGGAATGAAAGAGTTAACAAGTCAGCACAATGGACTTATGACTGGGAATTTGTGGGGTCAAATCAGTACCTTCCTAATAACTGGAAGATTTTTTTTTTTTGGTCCCAACCAGTTCAAACCCTGTGCTGGGTATACTACATGGAAGATTGGGCAACAAACACAAGTTTCACCCACTTCAAGGATATATCACAGAGAACAATGCTCAAATTTCTTCACCAATACCAAAGGTGTCTGCATATCTCGGTCCTAACAGATGCCAGCATATACTATGAAACTGAAACTGCAAGCAAGCATTTAAAGAACAGACCTGCCACTTGGTCTTAATCAAATGTGAATCCTTACAGCACTATCATTCCCAATATCATGAAATCATTTCAGCATCATCAAAATTGCCCCAGATTCTGCGACCTTTCATGTCCTTATATCACGGTAATCTCAGTTTCAATTTCTTCAATTACTTCTATGCCTGAGATCAATTTCTATCGAGATCTTTGGTATCTGTGAGATATGGTGATGGCCTTCTCACAATGGGGAGTAATTGCACAGTTTGGCTTGCATACTGTCAATAATAGGGGGTTAGGTGTCACCTGTGTACATTGGATCAGAACAGGCACTGCTGAACTCCACCAAGTAATCCAGCAGCAGTGTGGTGTCTGCACTGATGGGTAGTCTGAAGAGACTTAACACTGCTGGTTCCTATGGACTGGGGCTTTGATTAAATGAGCTGGTGTTTGGCAGGGGTCTCACACTCAATCTGGCTCCACAACTGAGCACAATTACTGTTGTTACTAGGATGCGTAGTAAGCAATGTCCCCATAAGATGAATCAGGGGCTTTTAGTAAGCAATGTCCCAACTAAGATGAATCAGACCAGGCACGGCTGAAATCCACTCAAATGTCCCAGCAAAAGAATACAGTAGCCTCTGGTAGGTGGCCCCATGGCCACTTACCATCCCTGGCTCCCATGGACTTCATGACACTGGGATTTCAACTGAATAAACTTGGGATTGCTGGTGTGTTGCTTAGCAGGAATGAGTGGTGTAGAATCAAAACTACTGAGGCAGTGCAGAAATTGTGACAGAAAAAAAAAAAACCCAACCAAATAATGATGGGTTTGATGGTGTCTTGGAGAGTCAGAATGAGTGACATAGGATCAGTTCCACTGAAACAGAATGGAAAGTGGATTGGTGAAAAAACTGAAATGAACAGGGAACATGACCTATCTCTAAACACTTACCAAGATCAACAAAACAAGCATCTCTTCCTTCTCTGTCCTTGACAAACAATGCCTGCAGTTTGTCCACCTTAAACTGATGGAACACCTTGTCACACAGATCCATCATCTTGTCCTTGGTGACTTGGAAGTCTCCTGATGTCTCTCCTTCTTCCACCTTTTCCACAACAGTCTCACCAACCGACACTTTATCTCCCATGGATTCCTGAATCTGAACATTCTTGTTTACAGGCAGTATTCTTTTCTCGTTTTCTGACAGACTCGCTTTGTTAGATATATTTACTTTGCTTTCTGTGTGGCTAGAATATTCTACAGATATGTTGGCGACAGATTCTGAGGCACATGTACTTTGGTGTATTTCCTTTCCGTGGTCTATTGCTTTAGCACAATGCTTTCCATTTTCGGCCATGTTTTGTGGTGATGACATTTTCTGTAGAGGCACACTGCAGACAGACCATTCTTTTTTACCATCAGGAGGTAATCACTGTTTTCATCTTGTTTCATTTTACAATTACAGTAACGTTGACATTTCATGCGTACAGAACTTTTTGTTCCTTTCATGCTGCCTTCACCTGACACACGAGACAATGAATTCACATGACCATTTACTGCTTCATCTCCAGTAAAATAGATAGCATCTTTACAATAAACAGGATCTTCACTCTCTTGAACACCATCCAAAACATCATTAACACCCTTGCACACCATTGCATTATCTTTCAACACATGTGCTGATGAAGGAACAAGCCTAGTTTCAGGGATTTCCACCAAGTCTTCTTCATCACAAGTTCTGTGCTGAAATGGTGCTGACTCTTCACAGCTCTTGTTGCCATCACTGTGTTCCAACTCTTGATACAGATGATCTTTTAGCAGACCAAAAATGGCGTGAACAAAATCTCCTGCACAGAATGTTAAAATACAGTTTGGCAAGCAGTAAATGAACAACAACAAAAATAAATAGAATAAAAAGCAACAACAGACACATGTTCTACAAAGGAAAATACACCCTTAAATTCTAGAGAACAAGTTACTTAAAAGACTGTGCCTCTCTTCCAACTCCCCTAGTACAAAAATAAAAGGAAAAGAAACAGATCAAGTAAACAAACACTTTCTCTCCTATTGTCTAGTGTCTACATGCCAAAGCCAACATATTCAGTACCTCTAATCATGTGTCTGTCTGTAATTTCTCTGGAGAAATGAGAATTTGATTTAACTTGATATATCTGTTGCTATTGCCTTCCTAAAAGATGACATTTTTTTTTAATAAGCAACAAATATTTTTTCTAATCTATTTACACCAGAATGGTAAACTTATGTCGTAATTACTGATAGATTTAAGTTTACAGCAAATGTATCACCTTTAAGTTCGTGCATCAGTGACTTGCCCTTTCCTTCACAATCTTCAACCACACTACAATCACTGATTGAACTCAGTGTAATCTGAGTCAAACTGACTGCCAGTGCTCAAGCAAACAGAAACCAGAAACACGTGAAAATCAAATAAGAACACAAATGTTATCAACCAAGCAAGACAGGTACAAACTGTCAGCCAACTAGCCCCATCAAGTGTATACAAAACACAATGAACAAACAGACTAGATTTAGGAATTTCGAGTCTGTTCAAAAGAGATTTAACAGCTCTGAAAATTCCATACATGCTCCACGCAAATCTGCCAGCAGTTATCTGACAGATTCCCTGAGCCTGCTACAAAACCCTTTGTGCCAACAAGGTTTAATTTGGATGTCACAGTTATCTTCCCCAGATTAATGAAACATCAGCAAGGTTAGCTGACTTGTATATGTACTAAATGTTGTGATTTGGTTTCATTGTTGTCATTTGTGTACGCTTGACAAAGGCAAGATGGCCAAAAATTAAATATGTATTGATTAGATAAGTATTCTCATTCTATTTTCATGTGTTTCTCATTCTATTTTCATGTGTTCCTGGTTTTTAACTCAATGCAGGTGATGTGTTGACTGACACTTTCAACTCAACTGTGTGGAGGTGTTGAATGGACTTTGTACAATATTACACACAGCAAATGAACTAACACAAAACATAGAATTATATGGTTTTACAAAAGTCTATGTATGCTCTTTTAGAAAAAAAAAAAAGGAACATACTTGCCAACAAGCCTGAAAATGGTAAACGAAAGATTCTTGGGGGGAGTGGGGGGGGGGGGGTCTATACCACAGACACACTCTAATCCACCACAGTTATGATACTTTACATACTGAAAATCCATGTTTGTTGATGCTAAAAACATGCCTCAGTATCACCGATTTATCTACAAGCAACAAATCAGCATCAGTCATCAACTAGGAATCAATCAATGTTATTTCTTTTCCTTTTGAAACTGATGCCACTACCACAAGCAGATAACTGTAGAAATATGGCACTGAATAAGCATAGAAATGGTCCGCTATTGCTATGGTAGGTAATTCACTTGCTGGCCAGTGCCACAGCCATGGCTTTTCAGTCATGAAACAGTTGTTTTTCTTTTAACCATTCATTGCTCCATGAACGTGTGGTCAGCATCTTGGCCGGAAGTGAGTTAACTCCTTGATTGCCGACATTTTTTTTTCTGACATCCGCTGTTTTTCATATGCCCAGGAAAAACGTTGCGTCATTATCATATCACTAAACCAATTGTTGTTTCCATTGTTGCATACGTTACCAAGTCATATAAGAGAAGCCAATTATCTTTATGAACCCTCTCTGAGACTGACATCAATCAGTGTTTCTCCCCAATCAGATTAGGTTGAAATGCATGTCAAACTATCTCCATTAATTTTACGTTTGTGTGTCATAGATGGCTCTGAGAGCTCCATAATTTTTACGATGGCAGCAGTCATAAGGCTGACAAAAGTGCATACTCACCAGCTGCCAAGTTATCTTGAAAGACACTTCCTGCCATCTGAAAGATCAGGTGTCTGCTGAATTTTGTGTCTGTGCTGAAAACACATAATGACATGGTTTACTTTTTATGTCATTTAAAATTTTCTCTTTGTGGTTGTGAAGTTTTGCTCTATCTCAAGAGTTTTGTTGTATCTGTGTTTCTGGTGAAAACTTCTAGGACCGCAACGCTACATTAAGCATTTCCTCACATTCTTTATTTTTCAAGGACTTCAACTAGGTCAAGACTACAAAAATACAGTTATACAAACATCAATTCATTAACGACAACAAAGCATTCATTCAATTTGATGTGCACGCTCATACATCAAAGAAAAATGACACTACCAGTACTTCTTTAAATCAAACTGGATGGAATTAAGCATAATGGCAAGATTTCTTTATTACCGTTCACTCTCTTTCTGTTATCCACTTACTTCCTTGTGTTGCACTGAGCTGTGTTGTAACACTACTTACAATCATGAACATACCTTTGTGTATGTGTATGTGTGTATGTGCTAACAGCTATATTATTTGATATAACTCTTGAAAACCTGAACCATAAATACAATCACACAAAGATAAAGGTTGTGCCACAGCCCTGAAGTCACAAGAGAGTGAGATAGCAGAGACCTCAACCATTTCTCAGTCCCAGCATCATGAAAACGGTGCTCATCTCCTCTCTCTCATTGCTTTATATTCTACAGCTCTAAACAGGGTCAGGTGTCCATTTACAACTGGGTGGACTGGAGACAGCATGCATAAAGCTGTTCTTGGAAGGGATTCAAATCCATGCAAACCTGTGCTGTTAGACAGAGCTCTACTTCCAACCAAGTCCCAATCCAAAAATACTTAAATTAAATATATTTGCTACCCTGTTTTATAATTTCATAAATCAACTGTCATTACACAAATTCTAAAAAAAAAGGTTATTATTTCCTTGCTTTTTTTAAAATCTTTTAAAAAAAAATTTTTTTTTTTAGAAAATCAGTTTCTAGCAGAAGGGCATGCATTTTCCTTTAAAAGAACACACACACAAAAAGAGAGGAAAAAGTCCTACCTTGCAGAGAGCTCAAGCACATTGTCTCTGTCACACTCTGTGCCATAGAGTGCCTTCAACCAGCAGCAAACATACTGCGCACAAAATTTCATTTCATCGTGTCAGTGAGATACATTTACAGTTTATTACCTTACACTTATACTGTCTCAGCCAGGTCAACACACAAATCTGTACACATTCTATACACTGACAAGCACTGCACAGAATTAAATTTTCAAAGAATTACATTCAGTAGAGAACAGTAACACATGTAGACATATATTCAAAATAAATACTGCTGGCAAACACTGTGACAGTTAAGATCACAGATTCATACATTTATGTACTTTAAAAAATCTTTCAGTCTAATACATGCAGAATCATTTATCTGTTTTTCTATATTTATTTATCATTTGTGTCTGTCTTATTAGTTATAAATAACAACAATAAAAATAAATACATAATAACAGTAAAACCTAAACACATCCAAATACACAAAATGAACACACCTCTTCCTTACCTCTGCAACACAAATTAGAGCTTCATGATTCTGTAAAAGTATTTTTTAAAACATAGGTACAATTTTTTTAATTTTCTCTTTTACCTATTCATTCACTGATTTCATAAATATATGAATCTTACAGAGAGAATGGCAATGTCGATTTATACTTGTGTAAATGAAACCAAAGTCCACAATATACTGTCTCCCTTGAAGCACGGAGCTCCTTTGTAGCTGATGAAAGCAAACACATTTTCAATCCGATTTTAAAGCCACAACTTGTGGACTTTTAATGGAACTGTCTTTATGCTAGATGAACCTAATGCATAAAAGTGTTGTGCATACCTTTATCACAGTCTCCACCATCATCTCGCCATCAGCAACAGGGTTGGAAGCAGTGTGGAATTCCAGATCAAAGTACAATTTACATGGATGACCTACACAGAAAACAGAAAAAAAAATGCTGTCACCATAAGATTCATCTTCATAATCCAAGACATAATCTCATTAATGATATGTTCATCATTATCATCTCTATGATCAACAACAATCGTATGACATAACAGTACAGACAGACGTCTCTGGCTCCAAGCTTGCACATCATTTTATCTGCAAGAAAACCAAACTACTGTCACTCTTGAACACATGAAACTGTAACCATACTCTTTTTAAGCTACACTAATTGTTGTACATGCTGAATTAATCTCTCTCTCTTACATACACACAAACACACAAAGTACTGAACAGTAAAAGTTTACCACAGCTAGAAACATGCAGCAGTTATTCACCATGTAGGCACACACACACACACACACACACACACACACACACACACACACAACACACACACACACAAACACACACACATTAAGCATGCAAACATACAGACATACATACATAAATACATACATACACGCACAGAGCCCTGAACATTAAAACTTTATCAAAGCAAGAAAAATGAAGCAGTTATCTAAAACTTTATCAAAGCAAGAAAAATGAAGCAGTTATTCATAATTTAGAAAATATACAAACCCATTTTTAAAAAAGTCACAAAAACTATCAGAAATGGTCATACAGTTACATATCAGCATCATAAGAATACACATTCTGTTATATTCTAATACCTTTTGGGATGACTTCATAATGATGTCTTTGGGTTTCATCCAACTGCCTGAAAAACAGGAAAATATCATGAACTTTTACTGAAATCAATAGCTAAGTCCACCAGAACATAACAAACTCACAAACACAAAGTCTTGTGTGCCAACTGTGAAAATCACACTGATTTGCACAGTACAACCACAACCAATGAAGCAATGGTACTGACTGGAATTTTTCAAATTTACACAATCAGGATAATATTACACAGTTCATATTTCGTGAACTTTAAGAACCAATAGTACTTTTCAAAAAACAGAACCAGAATTTTTACATATAATCCACGATCTGTGCACTTTTAGAATAAATGTAATGTTTGAATATACAAAGCAAAATCCAATTTTCATCCTGTAAAAAGTAAACAATAATAAATTTGCAGTCTGGACCATCTAATAATAAACGTAAGAATGGAAAAAATTTCCTAGATTATGAATGAAATGAAGTAAATTTTCGAGGTAAGTTTATGCACAGAATAATTTGCAATGCTCTGACTTTGATCTCACTAGTCAAGGTATGTGCACTTTCAATCTTCTTACTATTACAGTATTAGTAGAAGTACCAGTAGTTGTACAAAGGAATACAAGAACACACAACAGTGTCAAGTATATGTATCCATAAATTGGGTAAAACCTCAAGACTTTGCCAGCACATAGTTTATGCCATGATTATTTTAGATCATGTTTTCCATCAGATGGCATATTCAGCATAGGTGCTTGTATCATTTTTAGGCTTACCTGCTGAGGGTGGCAAAGTTTCCAACAGAGACATAGATCAACTACGTTACAAAGAAATCAAGAGGGCAGACAGAAAGGCTACAAGACATTGTACAAAAACCAAAACATTGCAGAAACTAAGACAGGCGCAAATTTTTGGCAAACTAGCCTCTGCTAAGAGTATACAAAAGACAAAGAATAAATGTAAAATGCTTGGCAGAAAAAAAACCCAGTAAGCAACTTATTTAACATAGCGTTGATCTCAGTGTTGTGCATTTATTCTTTGTTGTCTTTTGTATACATCTGACAAACTCCAGTTGGCTGAAAATCTGTGCCTATCTTGTTTCATTACATTAAAAACATGCTCTGGATTTTTGTATTTTTCTAGTTTCTACCCGCTCGAATGCTGGCAGTCACTTTAATTTAGACCGAACAAACTGATGAATATTGTTCAGGAGAAAATACATCCACTTAAAGCAGAAATTCTCAGTCAAGTGCTTCAATGCAGTGGTCGAGTCAACCTGTAAAAACCAGGATGACAAGGTATCTTGACCATATGTCTCATGTGCAATATCAGTTTTTAAAAGTGACAAAAGAAGACAGCTGGCAGAATAAATACATGAGAATCTATGTAGGCCTACATGTCTTCTTGTGCTCGTGTAAGGAGTAGGACAGGAGTGGGGGATATGTTGAGCATCTGCATGCGTGTGTGTGTGAGTTTGAGTGGGTGTGTAAGCATGCACATTTTTGCATGTAGAGGAAAGGATTGGGGTGAGCATGTGTGGGGGTGGGAGGATTGAGGGCTAAGATGAGGCTTATGGTTTTATAATAATGTTTTTTTTCTGATTTGAGCTGAGCTATGATTTTATGTGCCATGTCTTGTGTTTGGGCAGGCAAGCAATTTCGTTTGAATGATCAATAGAATATCACTGTATTGTATTGTACTGTATTACACTGTACTGTATATCATATCATGTCATATATCATACCATACCATACCATATCATATCATATATTGTATCGTATCATATATCACATCATATCGTATCATATATCATACCATATCACATCATATTATACCATACCATACCATACCATACCATACCATACATACCATACCATATCATATCATATACCATATCATATTATATCGTATCACATCATATCATATTGTACAGTAATGAACTGTATTGTACCAAACTTTTATAGCATGGAGACACCATCTATGAAAACTGAAACTTTAAAGTGAAATCGTATCATCACAGTTCACATTTTACTGATAACAATACAAATGAAGTATCAGACTTACATATAGTAATGCCAAAATACAGGATATGTCGCTGTCAGAAACTGTCTCTGTCCTGATTTTTTATCTGGTTGACGACACTCGAAGGCGAACACATGCAAGTCCTGATGACATAAAACAAAATAATAAATACAAAACAGAACAAAACAGATATAGTGTTTGTCAGAACCATTTTAAGGCACAAACAAACAAAAAGAAACCCTCCCAGGATCTACCCCCACTCTGCCACCTCACAGACACAACACTTCACAAATTCAAGAAGGTGGGTCAACAAATTCAAAGGATTTTATTTAAAACCCTATGATAAGTACAGACAGCAAAATACTCCCCCCCCCCCCCCCCAAAGAAAAAAAACAAACAAATAAAACTTCACAGATATCATCTCATCTCACTCCTTCACAGGGATCGGCGGTAGGAGCTATGCTCAACATCACAAGTCTTCACCTGGTCACACAACTGAGACATTTGTGGGCGACTTCCTGGATCCCCAGACCACAGACATCAGCGATGTTGTTGAAGTAGGAGGTGTGTCTGTGTGGTCATTCTTTTCTTCTCCTCACCTCAACTCTCCCCTGCAGGATCACTGATATCAAATCTGTTTTTGTTTTTCTGACAATGAAATCATGACGACTTATCAGTGACGACGATTTCAACGTCCTAGGGCAGTAGGCCCATCTACGACACTGGACTTCTTGTCAGACTAACTGATATGATAAGCCACTTGCTACTATTTGCCCACAAGGGCTGAAACCTCTTCTCTCCACTTGTGCTGGGATATCTTTCTCAATATAACCCACAAGTTGTAATCAAGAGTTAACAACAACTCAACACAGATACACAAGTAACACGTGCTTCTCAAGGATTCCACGAAACATGAACCAGCAAATTTACAAGAAACTTCTCAAGGATTCCACGAAACATGAACCAGCAATTTACAAGAAACTCTATGAAGGTATACACACACAGATGTGCACAAATGCACATAAATGTAAGCACACAAACAAGCACAGGAATCCACACCTGCACACATATATACACGTGGCTTACACAAGGCTGAAGCAGAATCAAGCACATGGCTTTTTCTCTCTTCTTTAGGGGAATGGGGGGAGAAACAAGTAACCATGTGAGCAGGTCTGTACGAGACGTGCAACAGTGGTGAAAAATGAGGGCAATTGTAGTTAACTGTTGTAGAATAAGTGTGATCATGATTTGGATTGCATTGGGACATGGTGTGTCTGTGACAGTCTTAAAAGTAGATACAGTATAAATCTTATATGAAAAATGTAACAAACAAACCTGAGAAGTAAAACCTAAAACAAATCTGTTCTGATCATTAGAAAAAACTGCAATGCTTCATATCTCTCCTTTCCTTTATATAAGCCCACGGAACGGAAACTAATCTTCTATTTTACATGTTCAAAGCCAATATTTTCTTAAACTCAAGTTGAATAAGCCAATATTTTCTAAAACTCAAGTTGAATATATTGTGGTTAGTTTAGACACTAAATCATACATTTTCAACAGAAATGCCAGATATACAATTCAATGTCTTATCCCTGAATTTTTTTGTTTCATCTTGAATATTTCAACTCTTTCATTTCTCCAATCAGTTTTCTGGTTTGTAGAATACATACCCTTCATTCCCACTATCTAAAAAGCCAGTTAGATAAATTTCCCCTTTCATTCATGTGGCCTGAAAAATTTGGAATGGGCCTATAATATGACACTGTACATGCATCTATACACAAAGGGGATTAAGTTACTAACAGATCTGCACACATGTTGATTTAGGAGATCAGAAAATTGTCCACAGCAGCTGACATCTGATTCTTACTTATCCTAATTAGATGTGTCTTGACTTAAAGTCTTAATGGCACGTGTGTGAGTGAAACATCTGTTAGACATGTGCAATCATTATAGGCATTTGAAGCTGACAGTGGTATGTTAATGAATGAAACATCCATTGGATATCATGCTAATCATGGTAACATACGGACTATGCAAACACTGAAAAGTCCACATATTTTTGTATCAGTCATGTATGTATGTTGTTTTCTGTTTGGTGTGTGTGTGCTTATTTGTTCTAACAACTGTGTATCACCAACACTGTCTCATTTTGGACATTCTCATTTTGTGTCCAAACTGAACATGATTTTGTGCATTTACTAAATACAGCGGTGTATGTGAACTTGTGGTGATAGAAAATAGACAGTAGTAAAAGACTGCTTTAAAATAAGTACCCACACTTCCCAATGTTCTAGAATTCCAAAATGAAATGAACAGGAGGACTTCTGAAATACAGGAACTTAGGGAAATAACAAGCCACAGAAATGAGGGAACGAAAGGATTAAGACATTAACTTTCATAAGCAAATTCTGCAGTTTATACATGAATGCAAGTTTGTCAGATATTCTTTTTTATATTTCTGGATACACTCCCAATATGTACATTGTGTTTTATGCACTCTGAATCATTTTAGTCTGGAAACTAATGATTCTGATAAATAAACATATCTTCACTCCGTTTTTCATCTTGAAAAGAGGAATGATTACAGCAGTGTGGTGTAGCCGATATACCTGACTTGACATGCATGCCAGAGACATCATTTATCAGTGTACAATTCAAATATGTAAATGTGCCTCCAGTGGACATATAACAGAAAGACTGAAATGTTTTGATTTAGCAATCACTTAAGCCATCCAGCAACACCCTCCAGTCTGACAATGAATATGGTCAAACAATTAAACAAACCAATCACAATGGTTTCCATGTGGAAAGTATGGATTGTTTATTTTGATGTTGTACAAAAGTTCAAACCTACTTCTGTTTTGCCAACAACATATTCCAGAGCCTCTTGCTGGCGGTAAAAAATCTGCCATCGTGTAGATGGGCCCAATATTCTGGAAAGAAAAAAGGAATAAAACGAGTTAGAAAGAAATAGATGCACGGATACATAAACAGACAGTTAGTGGGGTGATGACAAAAGAGACAGACATAAAGATATAGACAGACAGATAGATAGCAGAATGATGGCCAGGTAGTTACAAAATGAGTCTAACATTTGATTCCTAGATGATAAAGTCCCAGACCTGATTTCTAGTGAGACAGGGATTTTTCTCCATCCTCCACAAGATCTTAAGAGGCACAGACACAGTATTGTGGATGCTAGTCATTTAGGTGAAATAATAGAAGGTCCTCAAAGTCTGCTAGACTCTTGGAACTATTTGTACATCACAACATCACAACTACTACTGCAAATGGAAAACTGTGTAAGTGTCAGCTCCAAAATTAGCTGGTATAGATTCCATCAAAAACAACAGAGAATGCAGTTCTCCCTCCCTTTCATATTCAAACACAAACCTTTGACTTTCTCTTTTACTCTTACATATACTGAGTAAGACAAATGCATACACACATTTCAATTTCTTCTTTTTTTGCTGAATGTATAAGAACTGACTCTATCTCTCTAAAACATATGGACAGAAAACTTTCTTTTCTTTAATACTCACATGAATGAAAATAAAACATGAACAGCGATGAAAAGCAAAGACTAATTTCTTCTCCCTTATGTCCCAGCTTAGGATTGTGAGAAGATTTGGAAAAGCTAAGGTGAGGGGGAAGACTGCATTTCATTGTTATGATTTGACAGACATTGGGGTAAGTGCAAGAGGTTATCATCTGCCAATGAAAGAGGCCTCTGAATTTTATCATTTATCTAGTTCTGTGTTCTGGTACTGGTAAAATGGAGGTATTTAAATGCAAAAACCAATTTAAAAAATAACAAAACTTTTAAGTCCTGGTGTAGCATGCACTCTGTACTCATTAAAGAATCAACAGAAACAAAGTTGTCCAAGGCAAATTCTGAAGAAAATCCATGTTGACAGAAATACACATGTACAGACAAAAAAACAAAACAAAAAAAGAAAAGTGGTACTGCCCTATGGCAAAGCACTTTTCTGTGGAAGCAGCTCATGTTTCAAGGTGAAATATTCAAGTGATACACACAATACAAAACGGCTCACAATTTTTTCCTCCTTTCCCCTCCACCCCATGTTTCAGTCATATTAAAGTTTTAAACAGAATCTACTTTACAAGTTCAAAGTTGTTACAACTCAAATAATAAAACTGATTTTGAAGAAACAAAATAAAATTTACCTGGAATGGAAAGCGCTTGGGATTTTTTCAGTTTTCAGGCGCTTGGAGTTGTTTTCAAGGGCACGCTTTATGTTCAGGCTGCGTCTTAGAAACAAAATTTAAACTAATTAACATACACCCTTAGTCATATCTGAATGCAATATCACACAAATTCAACATCCATCATCATCTGAAAAGAACAAAATAGGAAGCATAATTATAAAATATATACTATCTAGGATAAAAAAAAATTACACTTTTTATCTAATCACAAAAATAATCATCATCATTTCATAAATATCCATTTGCAGATCTATGTTTTTAGTATGGAAAATCTTTGATATTAATTTCATCAACAGCCTTGAGCTTCAATCTCTCCATTTTTGAAACAAAGGAAGAGTGTGGGGTGCAACTTATTTAACTGCTGTAAGAAAATAGGTAACAAGTAAAAAAAATATGCATGTACCCTCAGTTTAATATGCGTGTGCATGTATGTGTGTATGTATGTGTGAGTGTGTGTGTGTGTGCATGTGTGTGTGCATGCATATATTGCAGCATGTCTATCATATATATGGTGAAAGAATTTAACAAAATATTCATTTTCACTAGGAAATATGAACATTGCTGTATAAGTCAGCAACCAAGAAAAAGCCTCCATAAACTCGACTCATGCTTATTGACAGTACTAGAAAAATTGAATATCAACATAGACAGTAAGTTACTATGGCAACACTGATGTAAAGGACTTTTCTTGGAAATAAGTCAGCAACTCAGAACTGATCTACATCTGAAACAAAATAATAGAAATAAAAATACTATCTGTTAGAATATTCTCATGACTTGACAGAACAAAACTAAAATATTGTTTGAGTCAAAGTCAATAAAACAAATACAATGAATTGTGTTAAACTATCAATGAGATTTTTTCATGTCAAATGTCTTAAAGATGAATACTGCAATTTTTCTCATCATTGTTTCTTTGATACATGTATGTCACTAATGCCATAAACCTGAACATCGACGGCTGAATGTTACTTGAGTTGTACAGGTGTGTGTGATGAACAGAAAAGATGAAACATAGTTATATTCATTTCTGATCAAATCTCTTGAATTTGTTACATACTTTTTAGACTGAAGACCATAGAAATGAGCAAATGGCAAAGATTCTGAAGCTGTTAAATCCATGGCATATTTAACAATTCCAACCCAGTCGGACTGTTCTGTCGGTATCCTCCTGTTTTGCTCTGCACAAATCACACTACATTTCAACAAAATTATTGATGTCACTATTATCCAATATAAGAATCCTCAGCCAAAAATACAGAAAATCAAGATTTACATTTTCATCTGCAAGTCCATAATTCATCAGCCATCCACAAGCATTCTGTCTCTTAATAAAACATCAGGAGAAAGCTAAACTGGCTGAGGCTGGCTGATAATTTGAAAAAAAAAAATCTTTTTTATAAGGATCATTGCACTTTGCGCTCACCTTTTTTTGTGTGTCCCATTTTCTATGCCAGCTTAATGGCCACAGAAGCTGGAACAGTTTTTAAAATGCAATGATAATGATGTCGAGGAGGATGTTATAATATTAATAATCATGATGCTTTGAGTTCCATCTAGGACTGAGACTGTGTGACAGAGCTGTACTCTACGCTTACTATCATAATATATCCTGGCGTCAACCAAGTCTGAGAAAAACAGACATTTGTGGTGCTAGTCAGAAGATTTGAGCAACATCCTCAATGATGCATCTGTTAAGTGGATGAAACTTGACTGTGTGGTCCCAGTCTTCCCAATGAGCCCACAGCACGCCCAACTCTGGGTAGGAGCCAGTTAGAGCCGAAAAATCCACCAATGATTTTTGAAGGAAGTGATGGGGATTCGAACCTACAACCTTCCAGTCGGTAGTCCGTTGCGCAAACCACTACACTATGGCGACTGGTCTGGCTGACAAATTTGACTTTGCAAATAAAAATGTTTTCAACATAGTAATAATAAGATCAGGAAGCAATCTTCATGCTGTGAAAAACAAAACTCATACACGCTGACGATATTTGATCTTGCAAATTAAAGTTTCTTAAACATTTTTAATACTTATTGTAGTAATAGCATTAGCAAGATCAGGAAGCAATATAGGCCTACATTTAAACAAGTGCTAAAAATGTCCAGTCAATGCGGAGCATATCATATGCCTCCAGGTGTACACAATCAACAATTTGCAGCAAACTGTAAAGAAATGGATGATATATGTAGGCATATACAATCATAACTGTACAAAACAGTATCTGATTCTGAGACTCAGGAGACAACCCCTCAAAGTAAACTACAACAAAGTTAAACTTAAACTTAAAGCAAGAGTAGAAACTCACAATCGCAAACATGTCAACAAACAACTGAATACAATTGCTCTTTTAACGCTCTCCCCCACCCACCCTCTCTCTCTGCCTAATAATCTGCGTTTACTCCGTACCGTTGTTGCTTAATTAACTGGGCCTTGTGCAGAAGCTCCAGTACTATATAGTATGGCCTACAGTGCACTGATCAGTTTGTCTCTTCCCGCGATGTTGGTTAAATCTCTACTTCCGGAAATAACATTGCGTCGTTAGTTTCAGTTTCCTGTAGCCAAAAGGCATGGCTAAAGAACTGACATTCAAAGACATCATTGCACAGTTAACATCGTCAGAGATGGAGAAAGTGTCTGTGGAAGCTGTGCCGATATCAGAGGCAAAGGCTGCTATCGGCAGGAACGAAGTTGTCGCCAAACTGATTTCAACACTGCTTGGTTTGACAGCTTCTTTTACGATCACTTATTTTGGGGTAAAATGGTTAGTGAATGCCATGGACCCCACCCGGAAAGAAAAACGGGAGGCGCAGATTCGGGTAGGTAATGACGAAATACCTGCCTTTAAGTTAAAGTCGTGCAGTCTTTGTACACACACATACCTAGGCAAACAGCCATTCACAGACCACGTCACATCATAACGAAGCTGATACACATGTAAGGTCATGATGATAGGACACTGACATTCAGAAGCTGATTATCAGCCTGATGGCTGATACACATGATGATGGGTCATGATAGGACACCCTCTGAGTGACTGGCATTAATAGAGAGTATACGATCTGCCATTTGTTGTAAATCTGGTAGGAGTTTCAGTTTCTCAAGACCGTGGTCGGAACAAATTTCATGTTTATGTATACTATTACTAATGTCACAGGTGTGTGAAAATATAGAATTGGTACAGAGCAGTCAAAAATAAAGATAGAGGTATAGTTTTACTTTTGCCATATTTTGAAAGCTAAAGCAATGTAGCTTAAGGGAGCATAAATTAAAAAGCTGGGTCTCATTTGTTTTTTTAGTAATTTGCATAATAAATCGAAAATATATCTTGGCGTTGCGTGCATCACGGTGTGACACCACATGGCTCAAAGTTCTGAAATATACAAAAATACAAAATAATTGCTGCATCTTGTGGTTGTTGGACAACAAACTTACAAAGGAACCAAACAAGATAGAAAACACAAATGTAACATTTGATATTGTAAAGATATAAGCACTTGAAAAGTGTGACACCGTGAGGTATGCGACGCCACTGTGAAAACATTTAAGATTGATCTCAGTTTGCACTATTTTGTAAGAGTCTGTGCATTATCATTATTTTGCATGATCAACAGCTATTGTGTGCATAAGAACCAGATATATTAAATTAATTTCTAGGCAAAAATCAAAAGTATCATCATGATAATCATGTTTTGTGTCACGTTTTCACATGTGACACCGCTGACATTATATGTGACACCGTGAGGTACATGACATATCTTCAGGCAATGATCAAGTCTAAAACTGGCTTTTCCACTTAAATTTTTAAGACCTTTTATCTTTTGTGTTGATACATGTCATCTAACAACAGTGGGCATATTTCATCATGCTAAAATTCTTAAAACAGAGACGATGCCGTTACGTTCATCAACGATCAAGTGTGACACACTGTGCCACACACAATCCGATGAGACAAATAAGCCAGTGTTGGGATTTATCGACCTATTTCACTAAAATTACGCTTTACCACACATTTAAACTCATAATATATATACACATCAAAAAGAGATATAAAAAAAAGGCATCGTGCACTCACCGCGAACACAGTGAAGGACTGGAAAAGTCTTGAAGCAAGTTGAAGGGTTGACCTGATGAAAGCGCGGGGAATTCTCGTTCCGTTCTGACAAGGACATGATGTGTGACACAACACAGATTTTTGTGCTTCTGCTATTTTTAGCAGTACACACTTGTGCACAAACGTCATCACTCGATGTGTACATATGATTAGTCGTTTTAGACGGTCGCTCGACTGGCCAGGCAGCGTTCGTCTGCTACAATCGGACTTCGAAGTCGTGGCGTTCCGTGCATCACAAGTGTGACGCCATTCACAAAAAAATTCTAGAAAATTAATAGTTTGTTTTATTTCTGTTAAATGGTATCGGTTGTAAGGTAATTCATATCTATTTTAAGATGAAAAGCTGAACTTGTGCTTGAGATGAATGGCACTGTGTGTAGCGAACAGGCACTGCACACACCATAGCGTGACTCCGCTTGTGAATACGGAACGGTCATTTTCAGGAGTCTATAATTACGCAACACGCTTTTCAAAATTAATCGCGTTGTCGTCACAGTTTAATTGACGTTTTATTGATGATTTAAAACAATCACCACGCAATAAATTGAAACAGTGTGTGTGTTTGACTGCAACATTCGAAGCACTTGTTCAGCTGCAACTTTTCAGCGGCCATATTTGTTTGTTTTTCGCACTTAAAGTGCACTTTTCTTAAAAATGAAAATTATTGTGGTGCCATCGCTGCTACCACAGCTTCTCCATTGTTAACTTAGTACATTAGTAGCCTTAATGCTACTGGGAGTTAATTTCTAAGCTGTAATAGAGGAAAATGTTCACTACCCCTTTGGGGTACCAATTGGAATTGGAGAACTAGTCAGGTACCATGTGTATGGTGATTAACAGATTATGGCACAAGCCTTAACTCAATGGAGACGCGGTCATTTAGACCAGATCGCTGTGCTGTGACGCAGTATTTTGGCCATATTTCAAAAATTCTGCAGACTTACACAAAATGATAAAACCAGACATATTACATATCATTTTAAAGTTTATTATGTCTACTTTCTAGATTTACTTACTGCTTTTTCGTGAAAGCCTCCATTTATTTTTTGCGTATTTTTAAATTATATACACAAAACACAAAAACAAAAAAATTTGAACAGTACACCTTGGTAAGGTGCATGTATGTTTCAGCTAATCCACCGGAAGGAATTAGATGTTTTCACAGTACAATAAAATTCCATAAGCCTTAGGAACCAGTTTGAAGTCAAATGGTGCACTATACACAGAAAAAATGGAGAAATGCCTGTGTGCCGCCATTTTGCACTCATGAAGTCGACCTCTGACCCTTTCTTGGAATTGGTGCAAAAATGACGGTTTCTGTTCAATTAGCGGTCTAGGGGATAGAACTGCGGAAAAGAGAAATGGTTCATCTAATATCGTGTGTAGTTTCCCTTTAATTGGACGTTCCTTAGTACCTTAAAAAAAAAATTGATATCCTCCGAAGCTTTACGTCACTGTATGACGTCACGGTGCCGAAGCTTGAGCTTCGGCGCGTCGCCAAAGAGTTAAGCTTGCACTAGTTGCAGATAAACCCATGAGCTGGCCAGGTCCTGAGGTCCTACTCCTACCTAGTTTATGTTTTATCTAGTTTATCCTTTTTATACTACTAGTATTGTATCAGCCTGTCATTGGAACAATCTTGGTGTCATGTAAATGACATGTGTATGTGTATCTTATCTTCAAAAAAGAAAACATATATCAGTTATCACTCACCTGTCTCACCTGTCGGCGTAACAGAGTTCCGTGTTGGCCACTGGACACCTAGACACAACCATCACCCTCCGGGCCGCTCTGTCTTGACTTTTTTGGACAATTTCTTGGATATTTAGGCCACTGATATTGGTTATGTTCTCAGTGTGTGAGTTTGGAGGTCTGCCTAAGTACTGAAGTAGTGCCTTCCTTTTTCTTTCCACAGTTTTTCCTTGAAAGATGGTTGCCGCAAGGTCTGTGTTCTTGTTGCATGACACATGACATGGCCAATGTATTTTAAGCTTCTCTTGTTGATGTCTGCTTGTATTTTCTGATGGTATCAAGTTCTTCCATGACATTTTCATTATTTCTTCTATCTGTCCATTTGACACATATTGGTCTCCGATTAAACCACATCTCTGCTGCCTCAGTTCTTCTGTAATCAGTTTTTCTCAGAGTCCAGGCCATAAATCATGACTGGCCAAATCAAACATTTTAAAAGTCAGACTTCCAGATCATTTGATATGCCTGTCTTTCCAGATATTGTTGTGTTGGACCTTTTTTTTTTTTTTTTTTTTTTTTTGCTTTGCCATTCCAAATTTTATTTTGATGTCTTCGGAGCAGGTTCCTTCATCACTTTTTACAGAACCAAGATATTTGAAATCCATAACATTTTCTAAAGGAACTTTTTTTTTTTTTTTTAAACATATGTATAAAGTAAATAAATGAAAATCTAAAGGTCTGAGTCACAACACAGCTAGCTACTCTGTGTAAACTTGTCTCACATGACAGGAAGCTCCTCACCCCTCCCCTCAAGTCAATGCACAAAGCCCCAGCTATCTATCAATTAAGTGAAGAAAATATTTCCTTAATCATAGCCCCGCCAGTCTGTCGTTCACTTCCAAGGAAAATCAGGTAGGAGACTTCGCAATAGTCAAATGAGAGACATCAGATTTCTGATCGGAAGGTCTGGGGTTCGATCCTGCCCGGATATCTCCCACCTTGTGGGTAGAAGGTGGACAGTTCTCTGATCTTTAAGGTCAACTTGTGTGCAGACCTGTCTGTGCCTTATCTCCCTTTACATACATTATTTGCACACAGAACATCAACTAGGCTTCTACATGTATGTTAAAGAGTTTGTAAGTCATGTCAGTATCTGTTGATTTATGGAAACATGAAAATACCCAGTATGCAGGCCTGCCAAAGATTGTGCAGCAACATACAACCAGTACAACAAGCAAAACACTAAATGATGTGCATGCACACATCCAAGAAAAATCAGAATGCACAGGCTTAAAAAGAGAGCAAAATGAAAGGAAAAAATCCCTACAAGTACAACCTCTCTCCCTGGGTTATTGGTTTCTTATCTAAACAATCACTGGACCTTTCCTGGACATGTTTATCAGCACAGAAACGCCTTATTTAAATTTAAGTTATCAAAGCATGGAAACTGGAAATCCATCCCAAACACATATTATGTGTGATCTGTGAAGAGCTAGGGGCAGCTAACCATTAATTTTGATGGAGGTAAAGGGTGCTTAGTTTGATCGGTTAATTGACATTGTTTAAGTAGAATGAGAAGCTTGGTTTTAAAGAAAACTAGATGTTTTTGATTCATATTGCACATATTCTGATTTTTTTTCAGGCCCAGAAGATGTTGGAACAGCTTGGAGTGAACAATGTCAAAAAGGTAATTTTCTGTCTTGCATTACTAATGTTAGTTTTTATTTTTATTATCTAAAATTAAAGTTGATGATAAACTTTATGTGTTTCTGTTACTCCTATATTACAGTGTAGGCAGGAAGCAACACATTTCACATGAAAGCAAACCATTTTCAGAAAGAGATGGATAATTTTCTGAGGGGAAGCAAAATCAGTTCGATTGTGTATTTTTGAAACGATGCATGCTCAGATATTTTCATGATAGGGTTTTTATTCCTGAACTGTCAGAATTCACTATATGCAATGTTAAGAGATTGTTCTCAATGTTATACAGGATCACTGCACTTAGTAAATTAGTTGAATGAGGCCTACTCAGTATTGAGTAACTATGATACTCTGTATGACAGAAATAAAAATATGATCTTATCATGTAAAGTAAGACACATGCAAGTTATAAACAATATAACTATTATAAGCCTTGTGACAAAACTGTTAGCTATATGTTAAACTGTAATGCTGTAAGTATTGATGAACAGTTGATGACATTTTGCTTTGTTTCTTTGTCATGTTGCAGTTGTCAGAGTATGAGCTGTGTATTGCGTCCAACTTGGTGGATCCACAAAGCATGGAGATTGACTGGGCCAGCATAGGGGGTCTGGAGGATGTCATTGAGGATATCAAGGAAACCGTCATTCTGCCATTCAAACGTGCTGACCTTTTCAGACACTCTTCACTTCTCCAGCCCCCCAAAGGTAAACTTTTTCATTCTAAAATAGATATTCTAGCCTAGTTAATGAAATGAGTAGCAGATGCTGCAATTTGATGTTTAATTCTTTTCATTAAACTTGGAGTAGTTTTGTAGGAACTATTTTGATTTTATTACTCAATAACTTATGAATTATGAAACAGTTTGCTTGAACTTCTGTGATTTTATTGTGACTGAAAGTAAGCCTCTGTCAGAAATCATATTGTGAAAATACCGACATTTGTTTTGTTTTTATCAAAAACAGATTATTTTTATATTTAGTGATCTGAAAGACATATGTCAAAATGTCCCTCATTGATTGTGAATTGACTTATGCTTATATTCAGGTGTATTGCTTCATGGGCCTCCAGGGTGTGGGAAGACCATGATTGCAAAAGCGACAGCAAAGGCTGCTGGTAAGAGTACATTTGTTGATGTTTGTTGGTTTAATTGGTTCAGATCATAATTTACTACTGATATGAAAGCATGGAAAATGATAGATTAACCCTACCAGACCGAGTTCCCGCTATTGCGGGAATGACGAAAATGACTATATACCGAGTTCCCGCTATAGCGGGAATAGCACACTCACACGATCGTCACTTTATCAAGAACTAAAAATAGCTACCGGACCGTTGCTAAGCGTCGCGTGAGCGTGTGTTCAGCCTATTGCAACTGTCTGCCTTTGTGTTGATGGTATTTTGAGGTGATTTGGGTGCAAAATTGACCATGAAGCGAGCTAGTGATGAACCAAGCACTTCAACAGGTAAACGGGCGAGGCCAACTCGCTTCACAGTTCAACAAGTGGTGGACATTTTGCAGATTGGAGAATTTGATAGAATACGTTCGATCAAGTGACGATGATTACGTTGATGAAGCATTGAGTGAAAGTGATGATTCTGACAATGAAAGAAGTAGGTCGAGACAGAGTGTTGGAAGAAGGGGGCGTGCCCGTACCCCCCAACCAAGTGATAGGGGAGATGCTTGTGTGATTGAGGGTTGGACCGGCATTAGATGAAAGATAGGCCTATTTTCTACAATCTCTCCACGTTTCATATAATTCTAACCATTGGTGTGCTTGATATGAACAGTTTTCTAACGTATATACATTTTTTTCAAAATTTTGCTCAGGAGGCCAGGCAGGGGGCACAATTACGCTCAGGGGCTAAGGTCTGGTAGGGTTAAGACTGTCATTAACAGCGCTTGCCTGAGTGTTGTGAATCCCTCTTGAAGAACTTCAAACTAGCAGCACTTGGACAGAAACGTCCAACATGTTTTATAAATTTATATAAACTAATCTAGATGAACCAACTGTATATAAGCATACATATTCTTACTAATAGTAATAATTGAATGATGCATATTTTTAGTCTTTTAGTGGAAGACAAGTGAGAGCAGCTGTTGCTAATGATGGTACTACTGGTAGGCTACAAATTTTAAGGGGAAGAAAAAAGATTATGAATGAAGTAAATCTGTCGAAAGCGGTAATTTTTTCCAGTTCCTGCTAGCTGCCATTGAGCTTTGTGTATGTGTGTGTATATGTCTGTATGTGTGTGTGTATGTGTGTGTGTGTGTGTATGTGTGTCTGCATGTGTGTGTGTGTGGATGTATATGTGTGTGTATCACTGTATGTGTGTGTATGTGTGCAAATATTTATGGTTGGCAAAGAGTTATTGTGCATTGAAGAGTGTGTGTTTGTGACTGTGCGTGCGTTTGTGTGTATGTGTGTGTATGTATGTGTATGTCTGTGTGTATGTGTGCAAATTTTTATGGTTGGCAAAAAGTTATTGTGCATTGAAGAGTGTGTTTGTGAATGTGTGTGTGTGTGTGTGCATGTGTGTGTGTGTGTGTGTGTGTATGCAGATGTTTTGGTCAACGAAAAGTTATTTTGCATTGAATAAACACTTCATGTAATAATGAATATTGATTAACAACTTTATATGTTTTTGTCAGGAGCAAGATTCATCAACTTGCAGGTGTCGTCCTTGGTGGACAAATGGTATGGAGAGTCTCAGAAGCGAGCCGAGGCTGTGTTCTCTCTGGTTAGCCTTTTCTTATGTATACCAATTTGTCTCTGTGTGTGTTCACATGCATGCATATAATGCACATATGTATGTGTGTAGATGCATATGTGTGTATGTGCATGCATGTGTACATGTGTTTCCATACATATGTATGTGTTTGTGTATACATAATATAATGTGTGTGTGTGTGTGTATGCACGTATATGTGCATGGGTCATGTTTTGATGATAATATGTGCAAATTTTCCAGTTCATCCATATTAGGTATATTTACTTAAATTTATTTTAAGGTGTTATGAATTTTTGGATTCAAAGGAATCTTTAAAAAAAGAACAAGATTTTCCCGCAGTTTCTATAGACAGCCAAATTCATATGCGTATAATTCTGTTGATCTGTTGATATATTATTGCTGTTGACATGTGCAATCCAGACAAAACAGATTAAACGTGTAGACTCATATCCATGTTGGCTCTTGATATAACTTTTTTGTTGTGTGATTTAAAGAAAAAATAACAAACTTGGATGAAAAGTAATATTTATTTTCTGTGTACAGGCTATCAAACTGCAGCCAACCATTATATTCATTGATGAAATTGGTGAGTTGAAATAGAATGATTGATGATTTGTTATTGTTGTTTAATAAGCCAAGGAAGTGGGGTGGAGGTATTAATGTTCAGTGTATTATACAATGTCCTGGTAGTGAGTAATTTTGAACATTGTTTTGTGTTTACTGGAAGTGCACACATACATGGCCTGTTCATTATGAGTGTGAATGCAGTCAGGTTTTAATCATTTGACAGTGTTTTTTGTTGTTGTTTTTAATTACACATACTATACCGTGGCTCACAAATGCAATAAGCGGCAGCGGTTTGCCAATTCTGCCTCGTAACAATAAAGTCCGAAGGGACAGTAACTCTGAGAGTGTCTACGTCTTGCGCATGCGCAGGTGCTCTTCCTCTTTTCTCGGCAGCCATCTTCCAGCTCGCCTCGTACGCTCTGAGCAGCTAAGTATTTTTCGATTTCGCTACGCGATCGATCGATTGTCGTTGTTGTTTTTGTGTCTTGCCTATGTTTTCGTTTAAGGGAGAAACTTATGTGAAGCGATTGGGTGGCAAAGCGAGGGTTAAGAAGATTTCGTCCGCCGAATTCTCAAACCCACAAAGGGGTGGTTCCACCGGTGCACAAACCGCTCTCTCTTCAACTTCGTCTCTCCCTTTTACGTCTTCTCTCTTTCACACTATCGACAAGTCATCGCAACCCAGCTACGGTTCGGTTGCGGTGACCACGAGCCCTCAACTCAGCTCCGGCTCAGTTGAATTTTCGTCATTTTACGGCCCTCACACTGCCCGGCACGGTGATCGACTCAACTCCGGTTCTGTCGATTCTGTGCTCGCCCCCTTCGTACAGCTTAACTCCGGTTCTGCTGGTACTGTTTCAGCCTCCATGGCTGATGGGCGCATTGGGCATGGGTCTCCTTCGGGAGGCAAGATGGACCGTAATGTGAACGGAACCGGCTCACCCCCTGGTTCGCCAGGCGGGACACCCCTGGTTCGCCAGGTGGGCCAAGGGAGACAACCCCACCCTTACGGGCGTCAGATCGTCGATCCGCCCCGGTTGTCTCCCTTCCTCCCCCACAGCCTGCTGCTGCACCCGCCACAACCTCTCTGTCCCATTCCGGACAGAGCACTTGGGCGCCTTGGCAACTACCAAGCGACCCATGGCGGGCTGCCACATCTCTGTCCCATTCCGGACAGAGCACTTGGGCGCCTTGGCACATGCCTAGCCGCCCCCAGCAGGCTGGCCCTTTGGGCACTGGGGACCGGGCCAGGCCCTACCCTTCATGGGGTCAGGGTCCTGATGCCCCTTGGGCTCAGCCCATGCCGCATCCCATGGCACCGCACATGGTACCGTGGCACCCATCCTTGGGATTTCCCCCGGCCTCGGCCACGGGATGCACGTGGTGGCCCGGCTTTATGCCCGGCGCCCCACCAGCGCAGGACTCACCCTGCCCAGCCCCCCCGGCACCACCCGTGTTGGACACAACACCGGGGCTGCCTCCTGGGGGCTCTGACCCGGGTCCCACAACCGTGGCACCCCGGTCAGACTCTCCGCAGACTCTCGCCCCCTCCATAGGCGGGCCAGAGGACTCGGACTCGGCCTCAGAGGATGAGGCCCCTGCCCACATGGCATTCTGCTTCCAGGATGCCATGGACCGGCTGGCACAACTCACACCGGAGGCGGTGTCCACTGTGCCAGAGCCCAAGGCTCCCAAGCTTGGCTCGGCCGAGCGCCTTTTCAGCGCTCACCCTACCTCAGCCCCACGGGCCTCCTTGCTAAAACAGTCCGACATGGTGGCTGACTGCCTCAGGCAAGCCCAGGACACCGCCAGGGGGAAAGAGGCACAAGATTTCGTTCCAGGATCTGTGCCTGACTTCCCGGGAGCCTTGCCCTTCAGGAAATTCCTGAAGCCGGCACCGCTCCCCTTCCAGCGGAAGCCCTTCATGGCCCATGGGCCTATCCCTGACGCTCCCCTCTCGCTCACACAGGAGAACCTCCTCCTTGTGAACGATCGCTCTCGGGCCCAGCCGCAGCATATCTCCATCACGGAGAAATGCTTGACGGAATGGGAGGAGAATGCGAGACGGGGGCTGGTGGCAACCTCCGCCCTGGACTCATTCTTGGGCGGCCTAGGGGAAGCCCTGAAGGACCCCAACCAGCAGTCCTTCACGCTCCGCCAGGCGCCTGACCAGGCAACCATCGTGGCCTTTATCCAGGCCATGGCGCAGGGGCTCAGATCCGTGGCCGAATCGCAAGCACGCACGTATCTGAACGCCGTCATGGCGAGGCGGGATGCCATTCTCGCGGCATCCTCGGTTGCCACCTCACCGTCGGCAAGGGCCTCCTTGCGCGCGGTGCCCGTCCAGCCGGGCTCCCTCTTCGGGAACCATGTTCAGGCCGTCCTGAAGCACCAGGCGGACATAAAAAGGGACCTCGCCCTCCATTCGAGGCCCTCTCGCCCTGCCGTGAAGCGCCCGGCTCCAGCGGCCTACCCGCCAAACAGGCCCACCCACACCAAGTTTCGGGCCGATCCCAGGCCCCAAGGGCACAGGAGACCGCAACAGCATTCGGGCAGGCCGGTGGCCCGGCCTAAGGCCCGCAGGCCGGCTCCCTCTCAGCCGGCCAACCCCCAATGACTCACCCCCGGCCTGAGGCCATCACCCCCCACGGGCGATCCTGTGGGCAGTCTCTCCAGACACATCGACGCGTGGGAGAGGCTGCCCGCCAGCCCGTGGGCCCTGCGGGTGATCAGGTCGGGGTTCCGCCTTCCTTGGGGCCCAAGGAAGGCTCCTCTCACGCTCTCTCCCCCTGCTTTCGCACTTCCTCAAGATCGCTCGGCCTCGCAGGCCCTGGATCAGGAGGTTCTTTCGATGTTAGCCAAGGGGGCTACGGAGGAAGTTTCCTTCGCTGCGTCCCCGGGATTCTATGGACGCATCTTTGTGGTCCCCAAAACTTCGGGGGGCTGGAGGCCCGTCCTGGACCTCTCCTCCCTAAACCGGTTCCTCCGCGTCCTCCATTTCCGTATGGAGACCCCTATGTCCATCCGCAAGGCCTTGCACCCGGGCGACTGGGGGATATCCATCGACCTCAAGGATGCATACTTCCATCTCCTCATTCACCCCAGGGACAGGAAGTACCTCAGATTCGTCTGGAGGAACCGGATCTTCCAATTCAGGGCACTGCCCTTCGGTCTGGCACCCGCCCCTTGGCTCTTCACGAAGGTGGCGAGGGAACTCTGCATGCATGTTCGGGAGAAGGGCATCCGCCTCAAGGCCTATCTAGACGATTGGCTTCTACTCGCCTCCTCCAAAGAACAGTGTGCGCAACAAGCATCCCAGGTCCTGCAACTCTGTCACAACCTGGGCTTTGTCTGCAACGAGGAGAAGTCGGACCTAACTCCCTCCAAACAATTCCAGTTCCTGGGCATGTCCTTCGACACCTCCAAGTGGAGGGTCACCCCGTCTCCCCAGCGCTTACTGCGCCTTCAGGGCCTCTTAGCCCAACTGCTCCCCCAACTCCAAGCGCCAGCAAGGAAGCTGGCCTCCCTACTGGGCCTTATGGAGTCGCTGGCACCCCTAGTGCCACTGGGTCGTCTTCTCAAGCGGCAATTCCAACGCGGCTTCAGGAAGCGTTGGTCACAGTCGCTTCAGCCATGGGACCTCCCGGTCCACCTGGGCCCTTGGTTCATATCAGCAGTGACCAAATGGCGCTCCCAGTCACGCCTGGCCCAGGGAGTCCCCATCACACTGCCCCCTCCTCAGGAGCACTTGTTCACGGACGCGTCCACCTCCGGGTGGGGAGCCCATGTCGGCACGCTGACAGCCGCAGGTCGGTGGTCGACCGACCTCATGCCCTGCCACATAAACATGTTGGAACTGGAGGCAGTTTGCCTGGCACTCGGGGAGTTTCTCCCCTTTCTGAAGGGAAAACATGTCCGCATCAACACGGACAACACCACAGTAGCTTGTTACATCAACAAGCAAGGGGGCGCCCGCTCCCACTCCTTGTCTCGGAGAGCGGAACAGCTCCTCATCTGGTGCGAGGAACACTCGATTCAGCTCTCAGCAAAGCATGTCCCGGGGAAGATCAACATACTTGCGGACTCTCTCAGCAGATCCCACATGATTCTTCCCTCGGAATGGACACTGGTCCATGCAGTCCTGGAGCCAGTATGGGCAGCATGGTTCAAACCACACGTGGACCTCTTTGCCACCAGGTTCAATCACCGCCTCCCTTTGTACGTCTCTCCAGTTCCGGACCCAGCGGCCTGGGCTGTAGATGCCCTATCCATTCCATGGTCGAACCTCATCGGCTATGCCTTTCCCCCGTTCCCCATTATGGGGAAAGTGCTGAGGAAAGCCAGGGAGGACGCAGCGACATTAATCCTTGTCGCACCCAAATGGCCAGCACAGGCATGGTACCCAGAACTTCTGCACCTGTCCCATGTGCCGCCGCTAAAACTCGCGGTATCGAGCCGCTCCATCCTCCAACCCAGGTCAGGCATTCCGCACGGCAATCCAGACGTTCTAAACCTTCACGCCTGGATGCTGTGCGGGACTCGATGTCTTCATTACGCCTGTCCCCGGCCGTAATCGGCCTTGTGCAGCAAGCTCACAGGCCGGGCACACAGGGGGTGTACAATGCCCACTGGAATGGCTGGGTCTCTTGGTGCACCTCAAATGAGGTGTCACCCCATTCACCCTCTCGCTTGCAGTTGGCCAACTACCTCGGCTTTCTGTCCACAGAGAAAAAGCTTTCCGCATCCTCAGTGAAGGTCCACAGGGCGGCCATCTGCACCACCATCCGTCAGTTGGGTGGTCCGTCCTTTGAGCACGATCCTCTATTGCGGAATCTCGTCAGAGGGGCTTCTCTCCAGGAAGCCAGGAACCCCCGCCGAACCCCGGCGTGGGATCTCTTTCTCGTCCTCTCATCCCTTAGACTCCCCCCTTACGAACCCATCAGGGAGTGTTCCCTGAAGTTTCTCTCTTTCAAGACGGCCTTTCTCGTCTCTCTCGCATCGGGGAGGCGCTGCAGCGAAGTGCACGCCCTTAGTGGTCTCCCCGGAGATGTTGCTCTCGAACCTGATGGCTCGATGTCTCTCCGCCTACTCCCGGAATTCTTGGCCAAGAACCAGTCTCCAGGTTCTCCTTCGCCGGCCATCCACATCCATCCCCTCACGTCTATCCTCGCTCCGGACGACGAGGATCGCACTCTCTGCCCGGTTCGCGCACTGCGAGCGTACAGAAAGCGGACGAAATCTTCTCGCCAGCAGCGGCGCCACCTTTTTCTCTCTTACAACGAAAACTATAGAAAGGACATTAGACGCACGTCCATCTCTCGATGGCTGAGGGAAGTCATCAAGGCTGCGTATGCCAGGTCGAGCGCCGAGCTAGCTGTCTTCTCCCCAAGGCCCCATGAGATCAGAGCATGGGCTTCTTCGCTGGCAGTCATCCACAATGCCAGCATCCAAAACGTCCTAGACGCCGCGTACTGGCGTTCCCCGGGCACTTTCATCCAGTTCTACCTGCGCGACGTCTCCCGTCTGCGCGAAGATGGGTCCAGGGGTATCGCTTCCGCTGTGGTGGCCCAACACCCCATCTCAGCCACACGCCCTGACTCCTGCCATTCCTCCAGGCGTTAACCAGGTAAGCCCTCCATCCGGGTAGTGCTATTCTGCATTTGTGAGCCACGGTATAGTATGTGTAATTAAAAGGAAATTTTCCTTCTAAAATTACGTTTAATCTAACATACTTACCGTGGCTCACGCAGAGTCCCTCCCGACCTCCCCGCCTTCCTGGTTCCTTCTAGCCACAGTCAGGGTCAAGGTCAAGGTCTCCTCGAAAAGAGGAAGAGCACCTGCGCATGCGCAAGACGTAGACACTCTCAGAGTTACTGTCCCTTCGGACTTTATTGTTACGAGGCAGAATTGGCAAACCGCTGCCGCTTATTGCATTTGTGAGCCACGGTAAGTATGTTAGATTAAACGTAATTTTAGAAGGAAAATTTCCTTTTTTTGCTGTGAATTTATTTGTCAAAATCTTTTCAAAAGTCATATGATCAACATTTAGCTCTTTTGTGTGGGGTTACATTTGCAGACATGCAAGAAACAAAAAACTTGCATGCAGATATTGAGATGACAGTGTGCACAAGTCTTGGGTCAAGTCAAAGAAATTGCTGTGTTCTGTGCATGTCTGCTGTTATAGGTTACATCTCTGCATGTATGAATATATCTTGTTTTCTTCTTCTTTTCAAAATATGCTTAATTTTAAGAGTAATGGTTGTTGTTGTTTTTTTTCTCAGATTCGTTTCTGCGGTCAAGGTCTTCAACAGATCATGAGGCCACTGCCATGATCAAGACCCAGTTCATGAGCTTTTGGGACGGCTTGATGACTGACCCAGACTGCAGGGTCATGGTCATGGGGGCCACCAATCGACCACAGGATGTCGATGCTGCCATCCTTCGGCGTATGCCCAGCATGTTCCATATTGGTTTGCCGGTATGTGAGCTGTCTTTCTTTCAGATTTGTGTTTTTCAGTTGTTGTTTTTTCCCTGAAAGCTGGGAGATCATGAGAGAATATTGGAGAAATAAGAAGAAAAGCTGCTTATGGCAAAGGAATGGGGAGGGAAAGGCTGTACAGACAATGGTTTGAAACATTTCATGAAATATATAAGCAGATAACATTGAAACAAATTGATATGTTTAAATATCTGGAAACAGTCATCTCACCAGTTGGCAGATGCACATATGGAAATATCCAGCAGAATTGGCCAAACTAAAACAGCATTCAGAAAATAAAAAGCATTTTTACCAACAAATGCCTGTCAGTGGACATCAGAAAGATAGCTTTTCAGTGTTGTATAAAATCAGTACTGTTGTATGAATGTGAGGCCTGGACAACAAACAAGCAAAGTCAAAACAAGCTTGAGGCAGTTGAAATGTGGTTTGTAAGAAGAATGTTAGGAGTTCCATGGATAGCAAAGAAAACAAACAAGACTCTTAAAAGAAGCAAAAACAAAAACAAGAAAAAGCATTACTAACGTACTGAAAATTATAAAGACAAGCAACATTTATAGGAGGCAGAAATTTTAACACGTGGTCACAACAAGCAAGCTGAGGGGTAAAGGGGTACCTGGTAGACACAGGGAGAAAAAGTTAATTTCGCAGAGTGGGTTGAGACAAAAAGGGTAGGAGATAAGTTGCAACAAAACATAGATTGATATGGAGAGTCATGATTGCTAGTGCCGTACAGCAAGGTACATGATAATAACAGAATACAGATTGAAAATGTGCTGTGATGTGCAGATATTCTTTTGTGTAATTTGTTGTGCTGTGATGTGCAGATATTCTTTTGTGTAATTTGTGTATGTGTTTTTTTGTGTGTGTGTGTGTGTGTGTGTGTGTGTGTGTGTGTGTGGTGTGTGGGTGGTGCGTTGCGTGCGTGCGTGCGTGCGTGCGTGCGTGCGTGCGTGGTGCGTGTGTGTGCACATGTGTGTGTGTGAGAAAGAGAATCAGTATACGTTTGTGAGAATGTGATAATTCATTTAGCTTTAGTACTGTTATTGTTTGTGTATGTATGTAAATTTGAGGGGTTTTTTGTATTTTTGTAGGGCAGATGGTACTATGAAGGTGTGTGGACCCGCAAACTAGAAACCCTGATCTGAGTATTGTGGTCCCCACTCTCAGATTTGCAGAATGTTATATGCTGATCTGTCTTGTCTGTCTCAGAATATTTGTTAAACATTTGTTTAAAAAAGGAAACCTTTTTTTAAAAAAGGATTGTCTACTAATTTTTTGTGTATTGAAGTTTGTATTGAAGGCATGCTCAGAGATGGTCACTTTGCAAGTCTTCCAGGTAGCAGGATAGCAACACAGTGATTATTGTGTTTTTCTTGTAATGCAAGCCATCTCTTTGTATAAAGCAAGAGTTTAGCAAAGAAAGGAAAAAAACCCTTTGTTTCAAAACTTCTAAAGTATGCATCATGTTCATTACCTTCATGTCCAGTTTCATTGTCTATGCTGCAACATATGCCTGCAGCACAGTGAAATCTCAGTTGATCCGAGCACTGTGACAAATCATTGTATACCATTCTATCTTTGTGTCTGTAAAGAGATTTGATGTAGTTTTTATTCAGATACGTGTATAAAAAACTATATTGCTTTGAATACTTTCCTTAATATCATTTCCACCTGTAGCGCAGATAATAATGCATATATTACAGCTGTTTGGATTCGCTGACACAGATTCAAGCACTCCCAGAGTAATCTTGTTAACTGCCATCCACTATATAGCACACTGGCTGCACCAGTAGAGTCAGTTGGGGTTTTAAGATTTATTATGTCTGCCCCATGCTGCAGTAAAGCAATAGATCCTGCTTCGTCATAAAATTTTTCACTGTCAAACCCCTCTCACATTAATGAATTGATAAGCCAACTGTTTGCCTATCATTTTTTGATCATATATTGGTGTGTTTTTTGTAACAGTGGCATGTGTATATTTATTGTTTACTATCATTTCCATGGTAATGTGAAGATGGAAAAATGTCTCTGCTGATGAACTGAAGTGTGTCTGTGTTCACAGTAATGAGAAGTTCTCCAGTGTACAACACAGTGTAGCATTAGATCTGCATTTTGACATGTAAGTCCTGTATGTCCTACAAGTGTTAGCATTGTTGTAAAACTGCACAGGTAGTATATTGCTTTCCTTTATTTTGAGGTATTGGGAAAATGCTAGATAGAAAGACCAGGAAATTTTGTACTGGGCTGAGTGAAAGGTAAAATTTTGTAATGGAAGTCAGAGATTCGTGTCTTTTCATTGAGTAACACTTCATTCAGTCCACCGATTGTTTTTTCTTTTTTAGGGGTCTGCCCAGCGTAAGGCCATTCTGCAGCTTATCCTTCGCAGAGAAAGGGTAAGTTTCTTTTGCTTGGACATATTACATAAATAACACTAAGTAACATATGTGATGAGTTGACAGTTACCATGTTATCCTTTGTTTGTTCTGCTCTTTAATCTCCTCAAGCCACCTTCCACCCAATTCCAGCAATGACCAAATTGAGGTTCATTTTGTTATAGAACTCAAATCTGAATCAGACTGGTTAGAAACGCAAGAAATAGACTAGGAACACTTGTTCATTGAATGAAACCAGACAGTCTCAGAATCATGAGGAGTTTGCCTTAAATCCCTGTTTAAGTAATATACTCACCAAATCAAAATTCACAGTTAATCTGACTGGCTTAGCTGTCTGGTCACCAACCAAAATTAATGAAGCTATCTTTGGTTCTTATGTGATTCACCCATGATCCACTTTGTCCAGTCAGTGGCCTTTCTGCATAGGGGGTACAGAGTACTGCCTGTGGTGTTCATTCTCTGGCCTTTGAATGAGAACCAGAACAATATGAGAAGGGATGGATGGGGGTTATCTGGGTTTTTTAGTCTTGGTTTTTGATTTGATAAGTATATTAGTCAAACAGAGATTTAAATGAAAAAAAGATCATCTTTTCAATTTCGTATACAGCATATCAGAACCCATATCAAAACTTTTTCTTTGCTGAAATCCTGAGTGTGCAATGACTCAAGTTAAATGTGAAAATGCAGATCGCTTCCTTGAACTACGAGGAGCTGGCTGAACAGACAGACGGATTCTCTGGCAGTGACCTACGAGAGGTGTGCCGGTCAGCTGCTGTTGCCACAGTCCACGAGTTTTTGCAGGAAGAGTCTCGACGTGGCAATGACAAGTCAGTTGTTTGTTGCAATTGTGCTGTAAATTGATAGAAGTGTCAGTGATAAATCAGAGTAATTTTGTAACTGTTCTCTTGTTTCACTGTTGGAAGCTTTTGTTTTGTTCCTTGAGTTGTTAAAAAAATCCTCAGTTTTAGTTTGTTGGAAATCTATGGACTAGAGTTGTTAAAAAATCCTCAGTTTGTAGTTTGTTGTTCTATCAAGACGGATTCTTCGCACTTGGACAGTTCCATGTGCACTCCATCCTGATCTGCCTGCAGTTGCTTGGCAGATTCTTGAACCTACACTAAACTCTATGCATTGTCAAGATCTTGAAATGGGGAGAGGGAGATAGTGGGGAAAGGAACCTACAAAGCTTTTGAGCTGACAACACCACAACGATTGAAGCTTTCAGATGATCAGTCAACATTGGCCAGTTTTTATGTTGCGGGCTTGGATTGAAGTTGAGACATCAGATCTTGAGTCCCTGGCTCTGTGAAAAATCATTAGTTCTGAGACAAAGCATATCAGAGTGACAGCAGAACCTTTTCATAGCAATTCCCAGTTTGGATTTAGAAAAGGGAGATGCTGTGCCAATGTAATTTTGGCACTCCAACGATCAAGTGAGAGGGCTATGGAGTGAAACAGAGCACTCCATCTCTTATTTATCGATCTGGAAAAAGCCATTGACTAAGTGAGCCAAGACAAGTTGTGGGAAGTCTTGGAGCTGTTTAACATCAAAGGTCATCTAGATAATGTGAGATCCATGTATATACAACAGCAAGAACACTGTGCACATCCCAAGCAAAAAATCAGTTGGTTCCCAGTAACATCCAGGGAAGACAGGGCTGTGTGCTATCCCCCCTGCTCTTTATCATATACATGGATCATATCACCAGAGAGGCCAACCTAGATGAAGGATTGAATGAGGTATTATTCGCTGATGATCAGGCAGTGCTGAACAGTGACGAGTTCCAGTTTCAGAAACATATTAACCAACTCAGTGCCCTGTTAACCAACTGAATGCCAGCTGAGATAACGACAGGATGCATATATTATGAACATCAATAAGACAGAATCTATGACAGTCAGCAGAATACCTGAAAAGCTGGACATGAATGTCAAAGGTAACCAGCGGAAGCAGGTAACAGAATTTAAGTACTTTGGTAGCATTTTCACAGAGAATGGAAGATTAGAAAGAAAGATAAGAGACACACTACCAAAAAGCAAACGCAGTCAGCTATCAACTAGCTCCTCCTCTAAGACATCCCAGCATCTCCATGAGCATAGAAACAAAGCTTATTGATACAATCTTCCTCCCTGTGCTTACATACTAGTGCCAAGTTTGGTCCCTGACAAAAGGACTGAAAGAAAGTCGAATGTGAGATGAAATGTTTGAGGAGAGCTGCCAACAAGACAAGAATGGATAAGATCAGATATGAAACAATAAGAGAGATTGTGGGAGTAACACTGGTCCTACAAAAAACAGTTCAAATGGTTCAGTCATGTCATATGAATGCCTGCAGACCAGCTCGCTCAACTTCCCTGCGGCACTAAATATTCAAATGGCAGAGCTGGGAGACATTGTAGGCAACGCTGGAGTGACACAGTGGCAGAGATTTTCATGCCAGCAATGTGACCTTCACTGAAGCCTCCCTAATGGCAGTAAACAGAAAGTTGTTTTCTTGGAATGACGCCAGACAGTACAAAACAGCAGGAAAAAGTTAAGTAGGTCTGAGACAAAAGCTGAAAAATGAATTTTAAATATGTATGTGCATGCATGTAGGCTGCATACACATAATTATCATGCAAAAGAAAACAAACAGGAATAACAGTAAGCAGACTCAAAATTACCAAACTATAACTTAGATTTATACTGAGGCTTGTATTGTTACAGCAGGGAAGACTTACAAATGATAATCATACATGTACCAAGTACTTTTCTTTCCCCTGAAGGAAAAATTAGAAAGGCTATCACAAGCGAAATCATTTAGCTACACTTAAGCTGTAAGATTTCTTTGCGTGATCTTGTTAACATCACCTATCAAGTTAAAATGAGATAACTACTGTCAGCTCAAAGTAATTTGACCAAGCTTAGAAAAGTTTTATTTTGGAAAGATGCCATCTCTTGTCACATATAAATTTAGAGCCTTCTTTATTTTGTGACAAGGTGTATGTGGCTAAAGGAATGCGTTGACATTTTTCTTTCTTTCCACAGCCCTGAAAATTGCGGCAGCCTCCGCGGTCTGAGCATGCATGACCTTCATGCTGCCATCAACAAGGTGCGACAGACCAAGAGTGTGTCCAGAGGATGCAGGCCAATTATTGAACTGGATTGACCATGATTCTACCAGATAGTGTGGTGCAGGATTCCTGTAGTGGATGAGAGAGGGTGACCAGAAACAGAAAGTGTGGACTGAGAGAAAGAGAATGGAAAAGGAAACGCAGTGGGAGGAATGAATGAAATAGAGAGAGGAAACAGGAACAGGCTGATGAGGAAGGAAATACCTGAAAGCAATGTGATTCCAAAGTATTGTCATTTTGGCATCACAGCTTATGGTTTGATGGTTCTATTTATGCATTTCCATTTGACTGTAATCCTTTTAAAGGGGAGATTGCTTGAGATTGACTGGAGTGAGCCTGTGTGTGTATGTGTGTGCACGTTTGCTTATGAAGTTATTGTGTGCGTTTCTAATTTTTATTAGTTGGTGTAGGCCTACAAACTGATCAGAGAATGATACTTCTGCTGAAAGTGTGTGCATAGTGAGTGTACATGTTTTTTTGTGAATGGAGGACACATGTACCATGTATACTTTTTAAACTCATTTCAATCTTTATGTTTTAAAAAAAATAGAAGCGCTGTAGCAACTTTTTCAGTTACTATAAAATGCGATATTATGCATATGATTCTAGACATCCAGAAATGTATAGCCTAATTTGTGTGTACTGATGTGATTAATAAACCAGTCAGTTTTTTTTTAATTTCACTTGATCACCATGATTAATATTAAACTGATCTGTGCTTTTAATTTTAAACCACGATTTGACAGAAAAAAGCAAAGTGAAAGGAAATATATCTGCATTTTGCATACAACTGTACCAGTGCAATGAATACCAACATCCAGTTTTGAGACCATAACATAAATTTTTTATGGGAATGGGAAATGATGAAAATGAGAGATTTTGGGTGGGAATTTGGGGGCCGCCATAGGCCCCTGCTGGGATCCAGACGTTTTTTTTTTTAGAGCTATGACAATTGTTGCTATGGGCTGTGTTCTGCTCAGTAAGTGCACCCTGTGTATGGGATTTTAGTTTATCACCTCCCTGAAACGAAAGGTTAACACCCAGATCACCAGTCCCAGTGAAAGAAAAACATTCTTCTTCCATCTGGAATTAACCCTTTGACTCCCGCACCCTATCCACCAACTCAAAAACTTGACATTTGACTCCCTCACCCTAACCACCAGCTTCCTGCAGGAAGCTAGTGGATAGGGTGAGGGAGTCAAAGGGTTCAATTTTTGCTTTGCTAACATGGTTGACAGTGAAGGATGCTGGTGAACAGGGTGTGGGAGTCAAAGGGTTAAAAACCTTGGTTTTAGTATAGGCCACCACCAAGTATGAAGTTTTCTTTGAATGTGTGCTTAAAACTAGAGAAGAAAAGATGAATGAACTGCCTTTTTGAAAGTAAATAAATTTGTGAAGTGGCTAGAGTGCTGTGGTGGTGGTGGTGGTCTCTTCACTTCATGGCCTTGCACTGGGTCTGGTTCCACACCTGAGTGATTACTGTTGGTAGTTGGGGGCTCAGAACAGGCGCTGATGAATTCCACAAAAGGAATGCGGCATCGGTGCAGGATCTTCTTTGGTGGGTGGTACTGTGACTTGGTGGGTGGTACTGTGACTCCGACTGAACAAACTTGGACTTGATGGTGTGTTGTGGAGCTGGATCGATCAGTTTGGGATCAACGCCACCCAGGCAGCACATAAGTTGGGACAAGGAAAAAAGGGTATAAAAAAATACATATTAGTAGATCGATAAAATGTCTTTGATTTCCTGATGCTAATCGTAACAATATGATCTGTTCATGGAGTGTGTAGGTCTTTTATTTGATGCTGTATCTCTTGTTCTGTATGGAAGAAAATTGAGAAATGCTTGCAACAGACTTTTTCATGTGTTGTAGAAAGTTAAGTGTGCTGTACAGTGTTGTGCTGTGATTTTTGTCTTCTCTGGAGAACAATTTTAAATAAAACTATGCCTAACAGTAGTAATAGTTTTGTGTAATGAATGCTCTGTGTGAGTGTGTGTGTGTGTGTGTGTGTGTGTGGTGTGTGTACAGCGACATGCTTGTGCGTAAAATGCCCCTGATAAACTACTATGAAATTAGAACAAACCCAGATGACAGATGAGAATCATTGCTGACACAAAAATTGTACTGTTTACCTGAAACACAATTTCTGATTTTCTAAAAACACCAAGACAGTGAGGGAAAAAAAAGGCAAAAGAAATGCTTCTTGTCAGACCTTTTATTACTTGATCTTTATGCTGATAATACACATTCATTTCATTCTTGAATTAAAATGTTTTGTGAATTCAACAAAGTTAAACTGAGTGCGCGCACACACACACACACACACACACACCACACACACACACACACACACACACACACAACACAGAGCAGTTATTTGTACTTATGTGGACAGTACACTTATAACATGTACATACAAGCACCGCAAGTTGTTTTTTTAACAGTCAACATGAACATTTTTACATTCCTGACGACCACATAAATGATAATGCCATTTGAGATCTGCATCCAAGCAAACGTGAACCAGAAAAATAACTGGATAATTAATACAACAAAACAAGACAGGCGCATATTTTCCGCCAACTGGCCTCTCAAGTGTATACAAAAGTAAGGACAAATACACAAAATTTAAAGCGGGATGGGGAGACAGCAAGATTTCCTGGGACAAAACATCAGGGAAGTCTGTTTTTTTATCTAAATTTTGCGTATTTGTCCGTATTGACAGCGGCCAGTTGACTGAAAGCTTGTTACTGTAGAACTAAATCAGGGCTGTAACCATTTCAACACACACACACACTACTTCAACAGAAAACAGGGAAAAGAACATCACTTGTCAACCCATCCGTGCACATAATCTAAGGACATGCCCCTGGGCGTTAACCACGCCATCCAATTTATCACACAGGGGATTTAAAAAAACGTACCTAATACAAATTTAAACAACTAAAGCCACTACACCGTATATAAAAACACCCAAGTTACTTAATACTGCTTCTACACATCTCATTTCCCTAGAGCCAAAAATGCACTTAATGCACGTACCCCATCATCAATCCAAAAGAGAACATTATCAAAAACATACAGGTGACTGGACCAGCAAGGCAGAAAATGATAGTTTATGTTACAACAGTTTTCAAATACACCCAAATGCACTGTTAACTCAAATTTATTTTGTCTTTGTACTTTGGGTCATTTCTGGTGAACAAAACAACAACCCATACCAAAAACCTGCAATTTAAAAAAAATGTATAAATGAATACCTTTCTATAAATGTCAAACAATAGAATGGCCATTCCAAAATCATACAGCATAAAAATGGCTTCCTAGACACATACATCATGGGAACACTATTCAATAACTGTGCAACACAGAATGTCATTCTAGATGTATATATATATATATATATATATATATATATATATATATATATATATATATATATATATATACACAAAACACAATACAGCAATGTCATTTCATATACACAGCACAGAAAAGCCTTTCCATGAATGTGCAATACAGAAGCCCAACTCCATAAACATGAAAACACAAAAATGCCATTTAATAATTGTACAATTTAGAAATAGCTATCACTGAGTGTACCACCATGTATGACCCCTAAATGACCGTGCCATAAATGTACAGAACAGAAAGAGTCCCAACCCCCCAACCTGTTTGTCTAATGCAGTCTTGGACAAGAATAAACCAAGATCCCATGTATAATAAGCACTCAGCACCCTTTAAAAAAACCCATGGAAACAAAAGTTGTCCATGGCAAAATTCTGTAGAAAAGGTCATTCATACAACATACAAATATGCATCAATGCAGTAACTTGAGTAAGTCTCTGTGTGAGTGTATGTGTGTGCATGTGCACACGCACACACATTTATTAGATAAACTGAGACCTAGCCAGTGCTTCTGCCCATGTTCTTTTTCTTTCTCTTTTATTGTTGTTTAAAGCCCAGCCGACTGCAGAGCCATATCAGGGCTATAACCACTTCAAAACACACAAAACTTCAACAGGAAAAAAAAAAGAAAACATTAAGCACACACATCAATGCACTAGTGCACACAATCTAAAGGACATGCCCCTGACGGAGGGCCACTCGGTCCGATCTATCGCACAGGGAGATTTAAAAAACACCTGAATACAAATATAAGCATACATAAGGACACCAAAACGTATATAAAAACAGGCATAAATTACCTAAAATTGCTTCCGTATATCCTACCTCCCCAGAGCCAAAAATGCACTTAATACATGTATCTAATTATCAATCCAAAGAAAAAGTACATAAGACTTTATCGAAAAAATACAGGTGAATGGACCATAAAGGCAGAAAATAAGTAGAAATGACAGAAAGCAAGGCAACAAGGCAGAAGCAAAGAGAGTGACAGAAAGGAGGAAATTTCTAGCACAGAATTTCCAGAAGGGGGGATACTATTTATACTGAAAGAGCCCCCAGCAACCCAACGGGGGTCTCTGCCCATGTTAATTCAGATTCTTCCATCACATGATATATTTGTTGTAATGGTGCAAATTATCTGAACGCTAGAAAGCCAGCTTGGGAAAACCTTACCTGTAACTGACAGAGCCACACTTGATCACCCATTGCCATCACTTAGTGAATGAAATTTTGACAAGCTTTGTCGGAACGATGAAGCTGATTTCATCAAAATCTTTTAATCAGGAGCGCCGTCCATGGAACTTAGAATCAATGACATTGCTTTCACGGCTGACCACTGTATAGGTAGATGGGTATACAGTAACAAATGATGGATATTGAGCAAGTACATCAAGACCCAGGATGTACTCACACACACACACATACTCACACACATACTCACACACACACACACACAATTTATAGAATGGAAGTTCAACCTTACTGACTTCTGGCACACCACCACCACCACACCATCAACATTATGGAATGTAGTAATACTGAACATCACTTTAACAAATATGGGAAACACATTTCTTTGCACACATATATGTGCACAAGTATTACAGCAGGCACTGCAAAAACAGTTGAAACGAAGCAAAAGGGAAGCTGTAAGTCTGAAGATAGTAATACTGAAAAATTCATACGTCTTCACCGGTCCACAAATCAACAGTCACAGACAGCAGGATGAGCAAGTGGAGCTCAGTGATATGTATCACAACAACAGACCACACAAAACAAATTTCACTATCAACAGACAACAGAGATCAATAATGTATATTTCTTTGCCCTTTGCCACAACCACAACCTAATTATATAGATATTTTCTGACACTAAAAAAATTCAGGCTGGGGAACAGGTGATCCCAAAAATCTCTGAAAAATAGGCTGGGGTCCAGGGGCCGCCTAGGCCCTGGTGGGGTCCAGGGGCAATGCCCTTGGTGGGGGGTCCAGGGGGGCCGAAATTGAATTCGAGCATTTTTGAAGACCCTTTTGTGGCCTCTTGTGATAGGCAAATTACCATGTGGCATGCAAAGAAACCAAACTAAAAACATCTTATTTATTATGCAGCATGAAAGAAATCATACCAAAAAAACAAAACAAAAAAAACAACAACTTATTTTTCTCCATTTTCTTGATGTACAGTAGTGCCTTGCTTCAAAAGTTCAATAATTCAGTTTTCACGAACTGAGTCCCCGTAATGTTCTACTAAATGATGCATCACCCACAGATTTATTCAAAGTCAAATACTGGCATCAGTCTACTGAGTCTAGTATTATATATAGTCAACACTCACTCCACTTTCTTGTATGTGTACTGCAGAGCCTTGGTCAACTGTTCAGTCTTCACAAACTGAGCCCCATAAACAGGTAGTTCCTCTACTAATGATGCATCACCCTCAAACTTATTCAAAGTCAAATTAATGGAAACAGTTTATAGGCCTACTTATCATAGTCAACACGATCTCTTCACACAGCATGGTAAGACAACAGGGGACAAAGAAGGTTATAAGTACACTATTTAAAAAAACTGGCAAGAGAAGACTGTTTTGTCTTGGTAGGGGGGGGGGGGGGGCAGCCACAGATCCACTTGCACATCTTGGCCTTTCTTGTGTTCCTTTGCTGATTGTTTCCATACTGACTGATGGCCTCTCCAGCCTTGTTCACTTTGCGAATGCAAGTTGAAACTCGCTGATCGTAACCTGCCACTTTTGTTGACTTTTCAGTCCAGTCCCATCTCCATTTGCTGCTAATTGATCCTTCGTCAAATGTCTCGCCACAATTTACGATGCGTGATACGCACGACATTTTGCTGATCGTAGACTCTAATGAAGCGTTAGACTCTTGTGAAACATGCAGAAAATTGCTGCGAAAATCGTGTTCACAAATTGATGCGCCCGCCTCGGCAACAGTTTCATAAAACACGCGGAAATACCCTCATAACCGCGGGCGGCACTGCCTTGAAAAATGGTCTGATGAAAATCTGGACTGGAAATACTGGATACGGAACGGTAATGAACTCGGGAGTGATCAAGTCCTTCACGATTTTTTTTTCCTCGGCGTTTTTCTTTTCCTCGGACTCGTTTTCTTTTTCTCGGAAGTTGCTTTGAAAAATCTCGGAAATCCTCGGATCCGAGGAGAGTTCCCCAGCCTGAAAATTACACACTACATGTAATTATTTCAAAGACGGCAGTAAATTTTTGATGATGACTGTCACTTTTTTCTTCAATATGGCTGAAGACACACGCTTAATTAACAACAGTCATTGCTGATTTTGAAAGTTATGTCTCTGCCATTTTAGTCACAATCATTGTTTCCTATTCCACTTGCTCTATTCCAGTCTCCTGTTCAAAATGTGCATAACACAATGCTTAGTAAACAAGTGGCACCTGACAGTAAAACTGTGGACAGGTTTCATAAGGAACTCGCTTTTAAGTTTTGCGGGTAATTCACTTATATAAACATTACGTGTGAGTAAATGCAGATGCTCACATTGTCACTAAAAGCAGGGAAGTAATCAAAAGACTGTCTTTTTAGTTAACTAATGATCAAAATATTAGCATGAGAGGTCAGGTTATAAATCAAAGGATAACAATATGAACATCATAACACTGGACTCGTGTCTCAGTTTAACAAAGAAAAATGTCATAAAATACTTTGGCAGGTCACATTTCTTTAGAACTTGAAAGGCAAAACAATCTATCTTGCAGATTGTACACAGACATCTTTGGTGGAACTGTTCCAGAAACTGACTGTGTCATCAGTAAAAAGTCCAGGTCTTGCAGCAGTACAGCAGAACTCTCAGAACTACTGCTCTGTACATAGCAATCTTTGCAGCAAGCCTGAAGCCACAGTCTTGCCATCCTTCTACAGGTAGTGCTAGTCTTGAAGAAGCACAGTGCCACCTCTGCTTCAAGAAATCCACTGCTGTTTGCTGCACTGCCCAAGTAGCAGAATCTGTGTACAGCCTTGATCTGCTGATTGTTGTTGACAAATTGGAGGTGGTGAAATGCCAGAAGCCCAAGATGGTGTTGCTGAAACACAGCCTCTGTCCTATTGTAAGGTTGACAAGACTACAGGAATAAATTTGTGATATATCTGTGATCAAACACAATACGTTGAATGATTCCCCCAGAACTGCTGTTGCTTCTTCACCTCCTGCATCTGGGCTTTCTTGTCAGTAATGTTATCAGATTTTGTTTTCAGTCACTCTTCATGATGGGGAAGGTAAAGCTACCAGGAAAAGATGGGTACCGCCCTCATAATGCAAGCCTGAGAAAAGTGTAGGTCCCTATCACTTCACTTCACTGCAACCTTAGGCTTATGGGACTGCGACTTCAGGGTTATGGGACAATCTATTACTTGTATCTAAAAATATTTCCAATAAAAACAAAATGTGAAGACAGAATCAAAACGCTAACAGACTCTTCACTATGGAACAAACTTACTGCATGGTAAGCTCAATTGAACTTCCCCAATCCCAACCAGGACAATAAAAATGAATTCTCTGCAATGTTTGCAGCGGCTGATCTTTCTGACGTTGAAGCTGCTGATCCTAATCTTGATGCAGAGCCAACTGCAGCTGAAACACTGCGTTGGCGGGTCACCCTAGAGGAAGCAACTGCTGCAGAAGCACTGGAGTGACGGATTCTCATGTCAGAAGTGGACGGCAATGCTGCGGTCCCCACAGAGACTGATCTGCGGCAGGTCGAAGTGGAGGCATGGCGGGTTCTCACTTGCGATTCATTACCAACAGCCCAACCTGCAATGAATGATAAATAAGAAATATGCACTCGGAACAAACAGCAGCAGAGAGAAGAAAAAAAAGCTCTATCCAAAACATCAAAAGTGGGGTTAGGCAGGGATGGGTTCTGTCACCAGATTTGTTTACTTATTTTATAGCAAAACCATCATGAGAAACCTAGAAGAATGCCCTGGGATAAAGGTTGGAGGAAAAATGATGAACAATCTTCGTTATACAGATGACACCATTCTAATTGCAGAAAATGAAAAAGACCTACAAAATCTTGTGAATATAATAGAAACAGAAAGCAGAAATAAAGGGCTGGAGCTAAACATCAAGAATACTGAAGTCATGGTAATCAGCAAAAAACAAGAAATCCTCTCATGCAAAATAATGGCAAATGGCATTACACTGAGACAAGCTGATTAGTTTAAATATATGGGAACAGTCACCTCACCAAAAGGCAGATTATATTACAAATAGCCAACAGAATCAGCCAGGCTAAAACAGCATTCAAGAAAATGAAAAGTTTCTTATCAACAAATGCCTATCAATTAACATCAGGAAGAGAGTTCTTCAGTGTTCACAGAACCGATATCTTGTATGGATGTGAAACATGGACAGTCAACATGCAAAGTCAAAACAAGATTAAGGCAGGTGAAATATGGTTTCTAAGAAGAATGTAAAGAGCTCCATGGACAGCAAAGAAAACACAAGAATGTCTTGAAGGAGGCAGACACAATAAGATCATTGATGAAGAAGATAAAAGCAAGAGAAATTAGAGCACCTAGTCACAACAGGGAAGCTGAAGGGAAAAAGAGCACCAGGTAGAGACCCAGGGAGAAAATATCGGATGGACTCGTGCAGTGGATGAAGACAGACAGGGTGGGAGAAGTACCTGCAGCGACAAAGGATAGATTCATATGGAGGGCCAAAGCTTGCCATGAAGTTTACAGAAAGCAATGTTTGTATAGAAGGAGAAAGAACATGTTACAGAAATATTTCCTTCTTTTCTAAAAACGTGTGCTGATCTGATATGCATATCATAGCAGGAAACATAAAGGTAGGTAAATACCTCAGTGAATGTTTTCAGCTGGAGAAAAGTGGATTATGTTATAAATCATGTCGAACTGGATCAGTCCACATAATCATATACAATACTGCTAAAGGGCATACAGGAATACAGTATTACTATTAAAAACATAATGGTGGAAAATAATTTGGCACAGTACTTGCAAATGTACTTAATTACAAATACAGAGCTACAAAAACAAACCCATCAACCATGACATAATATCTCAATAAGAGTGGTAGAGATAATGATAAGAATAGCAGTACTGCATTTTCCATTAGCCCAAACCTTTTTTTTTTCAAACTTAGTCATTGATTTTCCATTAGTAGAAGTCATTAGCCAAAAAAGCTTTTTTTCAAACTTGGCACTGATTGCATGTTGTTTTTCATGTTTCCTCATCAGCCATTAAATTGACGAAAAGGATGTTTAATAACATGATTATTTGATATCTGCATGTTTATACACATGAATGGGGTTTAGCCACTAAGAAGTCTGCACAATTTTGACCTGTGAGATCTGAAAAATCTCCATTCTTTACCATCCTGCAATATAAAAACTTAGCATGTTTGCTGTCCCATCTTAAGCTTGTATCATTGTGGTGATGTCAGTGTTTCCTGTTCCCCTTCCCATTTCAAGACTTTGCTAACACAAGAGTTCTGCACAGGCTCAAAGAGCTACTAGACAACTCTTGACAGATATGGTAGGAGCACATACGGAATAGTCCATGTGCGATTAATCCCTACTAAACAGAATCCAGACTCAAAACTCAAAACTGATTTCCCCCCCCTTTTGACTGTTATTTGTTACTTCTTTCGACTGTGCCACACCATTAGCTCAGTTGGTAGAGCGCCTTGCTCGTAATGCAGGTGTTGTGGGTTGAAATCCTGGGTGGGACACAGGTTTCAACTGGGAAAATTAATAATCTGAATACAGGGTTGTCAATCCTGAAGGGACTTTCCCATAATAGTTTCAAAGCAGACATCCAATGTTCTGAAACAGAGACTTTTTTGTACTTGGGTGTTTGTCACAAATGACCAACTTTCTGAAATTTGTACAGCTCTCATTGGGAGAGTGTGTTACTGCTACAGTGCAGCAATTACGTCATCATTTCTATGACAGTAGATTTTTTTTTCTCTTGTATAAATGACCAACATTTCTGAAATTGTGTACAGCTCTCAAATTGGGAAAATGTGTACTGTACAGTGCAATTGAGATTTCCCATATTTCTACGAACCAGTTAAGATTTTTTGTTTGGTGTTTGTCACAAATGACCAACTTTCTGAAATTTGGACAGCTCTCATTGGGAGAGTGTGCTACTGCTACAGTGCATCAATTTACGTCATCATTTCTATGACAGTAGATTTTTTTTTCTCTTGTCATAAATGACCAACTTTCTGAAATTTGGACAGCTCTCATTGAGGAGAGTGTGCTACTGCTACAGTGCATCAATTTACGTCATTATTTCTATGACAGTAGATTTTCTTTTTTTTACAAACTTTTGCCAAGCACAGCTCTTTTGTTGCCATGGGTTCTTTTATGTGAGTGAAGTGCATGCTGCACACAGGACTATTATTTACTGCCTCACCCAAAAAACTGAGCACACAGACCACCACTCAAAACCTAGTGGAGATGAAAGAACATTTCCTTCCAACTTGGAGTCAAATCCAGGTTTTCTGCATCCAATGGTGGTAATTCATCCACTAGCCAGCAGACTCTAAATCCACCATCTTAAACTACGGTATACTATTGTAGACAGTTCGGAATCACTGTTGATCTGCATTATGGTTTTACCTTGTTGTTATTGTTATTTAAAGCCCAGCCGATTGCGTACAGCCATATCAGGGCTATAAACATTTCAATACAAACACAACATTTTAACAGGAACAAAAAAAGAATTAAGTACACATATCAATGCATTTGCGCACATAATCTAAGGAGATGCTCCTGGCGTTGACCACTCTGTCCAATTTATCGCACACGGATTTAAAAAACACACCTGAATACAAATTTAAACATAAATAAGGACACTAAAACGTAAAACAGGCCTAAATTACCTAAAATTGCTTTTGTATGTCTCACTTCCTCAGAGTCAAAAATGCACTTAATACAAGCACCCAATCATAATCCTAAGAGAAGGTATGTAAGACTTTATCAAACACATACAGGTGAATGGACCAAAAAGGCAGAAAATGATGGGAAGAAATAACAGAAAGCAAAGTAGGAATGAAGAAACAAAAGAGTGACAGAAAAAAGGAAATTTCTAGCACAGAATTTCTAGAAGGCAGGGATACTATTTTGTACTGAAAGAGCCCTTGGCAACTCCACAGAGAGATGGTTTTACCTGCACTGTCCACAGAAGGTGGTCTTGAAGAAGACTCTGAGGATTCTCCTGATCCAGTTTTACTCTCTGATGGACCATGGAGGCTGTTAACAAAGGAGAGTCATAATGACAGCACTCAGCTCTTTCTCATTTTCTCTCTCTCTCTCTCTCTCACACACACACACACACACACACACACACACACACACACACACACACACACACACACACACACACACACACACACACACACACACAAACACACACACTAGTATGCACCAAGGCTGCATTCACAATGGCTGATGACCATGGTTGTCTTTTCTTTTTCATGCTGGAGAATTATCCCTTTTCACTGCTGGGGAATTCTCCAATGACAACAGCAAACAAGATAGTCAAGCCATTCTATTACTCCCTTTTGATACAGAAATTAACAAAAGCAAAGAAATACTTGTCCCTCAAAGAAGCATTTCTCACGCAGGTGAGAAAGTAAAACATACGGAATTGTATAATTCTGTTTTTCATGGTTACATTGAAGCTTTGGACAGTATATACATATACTTACACTGCTATGTACAGCCTATCACTTAGCTGACTGTATCTCTCCCAGCCAGAGCTCACAACCCCATGACTAAAGAGATCAGCTATGCCAGTACAACCTCTCCCTTTTCTATTCAGTGCCAACAGCAGAGATAACACTGGTAGCAGAAAAATTTACAGTGCCAACATTTTAATTATTTTCTCCATCTCCCTTCAGAAGACAAAAAATACATGCTTACAGAAAGAAGGGGAAAGAATGAGCTTTGAAATGATACCAAACACTTTGTATAAAACTGTCACAAGGATTTCACAACATCTAGGTAAATTCATATCTCTGCATCCAATCGTAATCACCCTAAAACAACAAATAAGCAATGAACGCTTTTTCTCAATCGTCCATGGCTCTCTAAATGCACTTTTTTTTAAACAAACATATAAACACACACACAACACACACACACACAACATAAACACACACACACTCACCAAAGAAGGGAAGCAAACTATTGTAACCCACACTTTTAGGACAGAGATTCACTTCACCCCAGAAAAGGGCACCAAACGTTCTTGTACAGCCACAGTTATGAAAAGTCACAGAAAGTCACTCCGAGAGACAGCACCAAGCATATATAACAGTCTTGTTGCCTTGCATCTGCAGTAACAACAACAGCAACAACTGTAGAAATAACAACTGCTTGATCTTTCACACCTTCCATAATGGTGTGTGCCACAGTCAAGGGAGTGATTCATTGTTCATACTTGTAATGTCTTGCTGTTCACACAATACTGGCAAATGATACAATTAAAGAACATTTTAAAAGATTGAAAAAAAAAATGCCACACACACACACACAAAACCTCAATATGACTAAGACTTCTATTGACAAATTGATGTCTATACAGCTTGTTTGTTTCTTTGTATGTTGGGCCAATTTATCATTGGTTATATACAGGAAAAGATAAGACATTCTCACACCTACCTAATATATGTAGAATAATTGAATAGCTATCCCTAAAAGATACGTTATGAAGTCAAGGTCGTACATATGTCACTTCCGGAATGGGCTGCAAGGCTGAATTTGTACTCATTTGTTGTCCTATTTGCTTTATGGACGGTACACACTTAGCGGCCTGAGGGAGAATCGACGAAGTCTACCAACCAATATAACAGTATAGATGAAACTGGTTCAAACAGTTTTTGTCTTTGTTCTCTTTTTTCTCTTTGTCTGGAGGTACCGCATGGCAGTTCTTGCCATAGGTGTTACAGCAGACAAAGGAAATTTTCCTTCTAAAATTACGTTTAATCTAACATACTTACCGTGGCTCACTATGCAATAAGCGGCAGCGATTTGCCATTTCTGCCTCATAAACAATAAAGTCCGAAGGGACCATAACTCTGAGAGTATCCATGTCTTGCGCATGTGCATGTGCTCTTCCTCTTTTCGAGGAAACCAAGACCCTGACTGTGAATGGAAGGAACCAGGAAGGCGGGAAGGACGAGAGGGACTCTGCGTGAGCCACGGTAAGTATGTTAGATTAAACGTAATTTTAGAAGGAAAATTTCCTTTTAATTACACATACTGTACCGTGGCTCACTGATGCAGAATAGCGCTACCCGGAAGGAGGGCTTATCTGGTTAACGCCTGGAGGAATGAGACAAGTCAGGGCGTGCAGCAGAGATGGGATGTTGAGCCACCACAGTGGAAGCGATACCCCTAGATCCATCGTCGCGCAGACAGTAGACATCGCGCGTGGTAGGAATGGAAATGAACGTGCACTGAGTGAACGCCAGTGACAAGGCCCATGCTGTAATCTCATGGGGCCTCAGGGAGAAGACAGCCGAATCTGAGCCCGGCCTGGCATACGCATCCTTGATGACTGTTCACAGCCATCGAGAGGTGGATGCGTGGCTAATGGCCTTCTTATAACTTTTGTTGTAAGAGAGAAACAGGTGGTGCTGCTTCTGGCGAGAAGATTTCGTCATCCGGAGCAAGGATAGACGTCAGGGGATGAATGGAGATAGACAGAGTAGGAGAACCTGGCGACTGGTTCTTGGCCAAGAAGTCCAGAAGTAGGCGGAGAGACACTGAGCCCTCTGGTTCAAAAGCAACATCCCCAGGGAGTCCGCCAAGAGCGTGCACTTCGCTACAGTGCCTCCCCGACGCTAGAATGAGTAGACAGGCCGTCCGAAATGAGAGGAAGTTGGGAGAACATGAGCACTCATGATTACTTGAGGGAGAATGATCGGAATCGCAGTCATGGGAACAAGAATTTCATCTATCCCTTCAGGGACAGGGCCCATCATGTACAGATCCTAGCTGATTCCCAGTGCTGGATGTGATACTTGTAAAAAACACCTAACTGGGAAAAAAGAGAGGAAATTTGAAATCTTTCTTGACATAGGGCAGAAAGGCAGGGTAAGAATACAACCTTGGAGCAAATTCACACAAAGATTTCAATGACTGAGAAAAGGAAGAACAAGGAAAGGTCTGCCTGAACTGGAAGCTCCGAGATGATATGACCTGCTTGCTTCATGGCTGGAAAAGAGGAAGTGCCTTTACGCATCACCCGGGCATTGTTGGAAGGGCTTATGTGGCACCGCCTGGAGACATCTTTTCACCACACTCTTGGTGGTCTTGGGCAGATCCTGATAAAAATACAGCAATCATGTGTTGTATTGCATAAATTGGGTATTGTAGAATGTATGACACTAATGAGCTGATCAGAGGAGACTTCCTTACCATGCTCCCTGACAATACTGCAGAGGCCATTTCAATGTTTTGAGCTTTGCATAATAATAGTTGTACAATGCAACTAATCCTTTTCCATCTCATCTGAGAGATCAGTTGACCACATCTCTTGATGGCCACTGCCCCAAGTGATAAGGGCTCATCTGTCAGACTGGTGATAAAATATAAAGTACACACGAGTACTCAGCTTCCTTTCTAAAAATCTCTGGACACCATTTTCTAATTAAGATAGTGAATTTTCATCAGAACCTGCTTCTCACAACCTTAACGTTATCCCTTACCTCAGTGTTTGAAAATGATGACATTCATTGACGTCATTGACAGAGGTATCAAAAATGTACAATTTGCCTTCAAGGTTGGCAATAGCCAGGTACAGCATACCCTCAGTGCTGTCAACACACAAAATTCAAAACATAATAATGAACGTCCTTTCTTGTTGCTGTTGTTACAATACAAAACTGCTCACTATATGTGGATGAATGTAACAGCTAACAAAACTCTATATTATTTTTGTAAGATCAATGACAAGAAAAAGAAATGTTTCCAAGTTGCTGGAGGAAGAAAGTAGTAAACACACCAACAGGTATTTTCTTTTTCTCATGCAACTAAGCAAGAACAGCAATTCATCCAGTCATGAATAACACTTCATATTTATTTATTCATTAACTTAGTTGTCTTTTTTGTCTGCATGAAATTCTGGCTGTTCTTCCCAAGAAGATCAAAGAAAGAAAGTTATTGTTTAAAGCCCAGTAGAGCCACATCAGGGCTATGACCCTTTCAAAATATACACAATATTTCAACAGGAAAAAATGAAATGAAAATGAAGTACACATATCAATGCATTTGCACACATAATCTATGGAGATGCCCCTGGCAATGATCACTCAGTCTAATTTATCACAAAGGGGATTTAAAAAACAAACCTGAGTATAAATTTAAACATAAGTAAACTGTACAGACACTGAAATATATATAAAAATGAGCCTAAATCACCGAATATTGCTTCCACATATCATATTTCTCTACAGCCAAAAATGCACTTAATACATGTACCTAATTATCAATCCTACGAAAAAGTATGTTAAGACTTTATTGAACGTATACAAGTGTATAGATCAGCAAGGCAGAAGATGATAGGAAGAAATGACAGAAAGCAGAGGAAGAGGGCAAAGATGATAGGAAGAAATGACAGAAAGCAGAGGAAGAGGGCAAAGATGATAGGAAGAAATGACAGAAAGCAGAGGAAGAGGGCGAAGATGATAGGAAGAAATGACAGAAAGCAGAGGAAGAGAGCAAAAACAAAGAGACAGAAAAGAGGAAATTTCTGGCACTGAAGTTCCAGAAGGTGGGGATATTATTTATACTGAAAGAGCCCACAGTATTCTCAAAGGATACCAGGAAGACTACAGCACCATAGCACATGACACTTTTTATTCACTCACCACCTCTCATGTGTATTTTTGTACAAATTAAAATGTACGTATTAATGTCCAGCCAAAAACATTTAACAGCTGCACACACACACACACACACACACACACACACACCACACACACACACACACACACACACACACATACACACACAATAGCAAAAGAGAAGAAAGCAACACTGGAGACAACAAATTCTTCACTTACGAAACAAAGGCACAAGTGTTCCCAGTGCCAATATCGGGAAGCCTAGCAACCATACTTGATCTTATTCCAAGGAAAATCTGTGCCCACGCATTATCTTCTGACCTGCTCAAAAAAAATTATTTCATACTGTTACTGTTATTGTTGTTTAAAGCCCAGCCGACTGCATAGAGCCATATCAGGGCTATAGCCGTTTCAAAACATACACAAATACTTCAACAGGGAAAAACAGGAAAAAAGATTAGGTACACATACCAATGCATTCATGCACACAATCTCAGGAGATGCCCCTGACGTTGACCACTCATCCAATTTTCGCACAGAGGATTTGAAAAACTTACCTGGATACAAATTTAAATATAATTAAGGACATTAAAACATATATAAAAACAGGTTTCAATTACCTAAAATTGCATCCGCATGTCTCATTTCTCTAAAGCCAAAAATGCACTGAATACATGTACCCAATTATCAATCCTAAGAGAAAGTACATATGATTTTACGTCTATTTTTCTTTAACTGCATTTTTTAGACTTGCAAGTTTCATGGTGAGCATGGTTTTGAACTGTTGTCTTTTATCTTAACCGGGTTGTCACTTTTGACATGGTGTTAGCCCTGATACGGCTCTGGTAGTCGGCTGGGCCATAAGCAATATAAAATTTAGATAAATTTAGGTGACTGATGGACAGGTGCCAAATGTGTCGCCACTTCAGATCTGACATCTTCCACTGACAAACAAATGGGTAGTCTGAACTGTCCAATACTGGCTCATCGGCAAGTCAAAACTTGTACAAATCAAGATGAGAATTTGTCGAGACCTTGAGGCAGACTGTGGGATAATCGTATCTCATGGACTGACTATCTCAAGCCAGTCAAAAGAGAGTGTCTCCTGATTGAGTGAACCATCTAGCACAGAGGGAAGAATATAATACCAGAACAGTTTGGGGCTGGGTGAATGCTGGTGCTGTGATAAAGTCAACTGTCCTTTGTGTATAGCGGGGTTTTAGGATTACGTTCAGGCAACTTTGGAGGTTGTGGAGCATCCGTGCTAGGTTTTGGGCAAGGAATACCCAATGCCACAGCAAGGCTTGTACCATGCATGGGTCAAGGGAGAACATCAGAAAATCATGTTGTCCACTATAGTAACTGAAGTTTACCCCACCTGAAACAGAGAGTGAAGAGGATAAGATGCTCGGGATTCCTTATGTTTCCTCCACTGCAAGCTGGAAAACCGATAGAGGGGAAGTGCTCAAAAGAAGTCTGCGTCTCTTGCCTCCTCTCTGTCTTTCAAGTACCAGGTCCACTTGGGGGACCAGTGATACGTATATGGTGTCAAAAGGAAAGGGAGAAAATTGACTCTAGTGAGATGGGATACCACAAGACTATGGATGGTGCTGCACAGTATCCTACTTCTGATTTCTTTAGAGGATTATTATTTTATACAGAGACAAGCTTAGCTAATCATTGCTAATCAGCAAGTGTGAGACAAAACAGAGTGTGTACAATTAAAAATCCCTTTTTCCGCAATGAAGTAATTTAGTAAAGAAGTAAATTTCATCAGTTATTTCCATGGCCATTAACATGAATTGTATCACTGATCTGACCTTACAACAAATAATACAAGCTACACTTACACACACAAGAGATAACAACAATAATAGTAATCTCTTACGGTTCAAGATTGTAGATATGCACTGTCTTTGTGTTGCTTGCCGATGCCAAAAGTGTGTCAGACAAGTTGAAACTCAAGCTCATGATATCTGCACCCCTGAAACAAAGTATATGATTATCAAATACAAATGGCATTCACACACCTGAATCGAAATATATCACATTATTTCATAAGTATAAAACTTGACAACCCATTTCTTTGTCTCTCCACAGTTTGTCTAGTCACTCCAACCACTTTGGAGGTCATATTTATCCATTACTAAAATGTTACGAGGATGAGAAACAGCGGCTGGTGTAAGTTACTCAGCAGCCAAATTCCTGTTTTGTACAACACAGCAGAGAAGAAATAAAATCATTATCAGTATTACTATAAATAAGAAGATATTTTTCAACTGGTAGAACTGATGCACAAAGCTCAACTGCACTCTAAAAGGAGGTATGGTAGCAATAACAATGGACTTTCCCGTCAATCTAACAGATGAGGAGGCACAGCAATTTTCAGTGCTTAGTATGGTTCTTCATGTGAGATACAAGATCATCATCATCATCATGAGTTCCATGGACAGCAAAGAAAACAAATGAGACAGTCTTGATGGAGGCAGACACAAAAAGATCATTCACAAGGAAAATCAGGAAATGACAGGCAACATTTATGGGCCATTTTATGAGGAAAGGGGAATTAGAGCACTTGGTCACAGCAGGAAAGCTGGAGGGAAAGAGAACACCAGGTAGACCCAGGGAGAAAATACTGGACGGACTTGCAAAGTGGCTGAAGACAGACAGGATGGAAGATGTGCTTGCGGCAATAAGGGACAGATACATATGGAGGGCCATGATCGCCAACACCATGCGGCAGGGCACATGATGATGATGATGAGTATGGTTCTTCATGTGAGATACAAGATCGATCCTAGAGGCACAGCATGGATAGGAGTCCTGCAGCTCTGGATTTTACTTCTTTAACCCTTTGACTCCTGCACCTTGTCCACCGGCATCCTGCATTGTCAACAATGTAAGCAAAGCAAAAACTTAACTCTTTGATTCCCTCACCCTATCCACCAGCTTCCTGCAGAAAGCTGATGAATAAAGTGAGAAAGTCAAAGGGTTATGTTTTTGCAGTTGGTGGACAGTTGCGGGAGTCAAAGGGTTAAGACCCTCTTTTGTTGAGAAGCAGCTGTTGTGCTCTGTTGAAATTTGACTGAAGGACTGTAATCTCTTAGTGGGTGCGTGCATTGTACAGCCTGCCAATAACCTTGTGGGGATGGCGACCACTGGTTGAGTAGACTGTGTGGAATGACAGCCCTCAGAAAACCCCAAACTTCCACACCTGGGCCCCAGTGCCATCCTGTGAATCTGTCCGACATAGGCACCTAATACCCTCCATTGAACAGACACAGTGTTCGCCCGCAAGTAGGTAGTCTGGTATGTGAGGGCTCTTCAGCAAGTCCAGAGGACCCTCGCCTCTCATGAACATGCCTTATGCCCTCTGTTCGACAGACAAGGCGAGTGCCAGGTCCCTACAGCCTACAGACGAAAAATGAGAGGTGTGCCACTCCTCTACTGATGGCAAGCAGGTGCGCCCATCAACAGTCTTTGAATGGGAGAAGAGTGTGCTAATTAGGATTCTCCTCCTCCCAGGGTGGGGTGAGGCTGAAGCAGTCTTACTCTCTACTCAGACTGAATGGTGTCCGTCTGCTAAAGGAGGTGACCGTTCAATACATAATGGTAGTGGAATCAGGTACATCAGAAAGTGTTATCTCCCTTGCCTGCCTTTTGTGACCTCCTCCATCTATGGACAAGGAAGATGGGGTGAGATAAGCTTGTGGTGGCCAATCACCAAAAGGACCACCACACGTACCAACAGTCTTCAGTGGTTCGGCCATAAGGACCAAACTTGGCTGAAGGTGTTTTGGTGTCATAAAGTAGTTACAACGTCCATGCTATACATCTGCCAGCGGAGGATCGACACACCTTGCCCCATAGGTCCAGCGAGTCTCATCAAGCTTGGAACCGAGTTGTCAGCATTTCCACACAAGCCTATGATGTGCAGTCGCTCTCATCCATGTCGTCACACACTCCACATAGTCTAGTGGTTACAATCGGTTCTCGCTAATTCAAGTCCAGGTGGAGGAAACGCCCTCACCCACCCCACTCACTTGATTTCTCTTTGTTTTGAACAATGAGTCCAAGTGAAACCTGGCCACTGACTGCCATGATGTGTGAGAAAAAGTTCCTGAGAAGGTGCTTATGCACTTTTTTGAATGTGTGACCTTGAAAACCTTCTAAACTCATTTTTTTTATCATTTCTTAATGCAAGGGTGACACTTTGAAAATCTGAAAAAACTGAAAATCAGGCTAACTGGAAAACTTTTTCGCCTGAAGGCATTAGCAGCACAATGGCGTGACGCAAGTGATGTGTGTAGCCTAACAAAGATCGCTGGACCTGTGTAGTCTTCAACGATAGAGAGCGCTTCCTCATTTCCGGTCGTCTGCTACAGCGCTGCTTGGTCATAATACCACCGATTCAACTGTTTTTTTTCCCCCCAAACATTTCTTTTTTGGAATAACGAAAATGAAAAAAACGGACTTTCCGTCTGGGGCCTTGCCAAGAAAACGGATTTCCGTCACCCAGACGGAAGAGTGGCACCCATGTTAATGGTCTAAGCCTTTACCTTAAATATGTTAAAGATCCACCCAAACAGAGCTGAGAAACTATAGCCTACACTTTTTTGTCACACACACACCCAAAAAGAGCTGAGAAACCATAGCCTACACATTTTTGTCACATACACACACACACACACACACACACACACACACACACACACACCCCCACACACATTCAAAAAGAGCTGAGACACTATAGCCTACACATTTTTGTCACACACACACACACACACACCACTCTCCAGGCTTTATAAAATCATCTCCCTTGTGCATTCTGCTGGCATGCCAACTAGCATAGAATTATAACAGTCTATCTGGGAAGTTACTGAAGCGCACAAAGTCATTTCTAACATCTAGGTTTATAGAGATACAGTTGTCTGACAGAAGTGATTGTCCTAAGTTCTTTGTAAGAACCACAGCAGATATCTTGACATATTCTTATAATGTATAGTGAACAATATATCCTGACATATTCTTACAATGTACAGTGAACAACAAGGTCAGGCTTTTGTGCACACTGGTATACTCCATCTTCTGGTATGCATGCAAGACAAAGACCCTCACCACTGATTTGGAGAGACGAATTCAAGCCATAGACAAGAGGTTTTATCACAAGATATAAAATCAGATGCACTGACCATGTCAACAATGAACAGGTGTGCCAAACCATCAGGCAGTACAAAAGACCACGTGAAGACCTGTTGACTTCAATTAAACAAAAGCTTTTTTGGTATGGCTATGTAACAAGATCCAATGGCCTTGCTAAATCAACCCTTCAGGGAACTGTTGATATGCACAGACCACCAGGAAGACAGAAAACAATAATGGACTGAAAACACTGTGGAATGGACAAAGAAACCATTTGCTGAGACGTAGGCTTTGGCACACAACTGAAAGAACCTGGTGAACAGTTCTCTAGTACAGCATGTGAATGATTCTTCATGGAGTTAAGGTAAAAGAAAAATTTCAAAGTATTTGACAAATATAGATTCTTCCATTGATCCTGTTTAGATACATTACCACAATGAGCTTCTCCGGAATGTGTGTAAACAGTCACCATTATCAACAAGGTAGACACGAACCAGAGTGCCCTGCAAAACAAAGCAGTTTTATGAGCTCAGTCACTTCAAAATGACACATATTCTGTGTGTGTGTGTGTGTGTGTGTGTGTGTGTGTGTGTGTGTGTGTGTGTGTGTGTGCGCAGGTGTGCATGTATGCATATGTGTGTGCGCGTGTGTGTGTGTGTGCATACGTATGTGTGTGTGCGCGTGCATGTGTGTGTGTGCGCGTGTGCATAAGCATGCATGCATGCCTCTGTGTGTGTGTGTGCATGCATGCCTCTGTGTGTGTGTGTGTGTGTGTGTGTGTGTGTGTGTGTGTGTGTGTGTGTGTGTGTGTGTGTGTGTGTGTGTGTGTGTGTGTGTGTATGTGTGTGTGTGTATGTGTGTGTGTGTGTGTGTGCATGCATGTGTGTGTACTTTTATAAGTATCATTTCATGCTACCATTTCTATCGGTTTTTCCTGTGACCACAAAGTTATGTTCATTTTAAGCACGGACGTACACAGACGCTTTCTGAAACCACAGATGAAACATTTTGTGCTCAGCGAATTGTGCATTGTTTCTGTTTACAACACAAAGCAGTTTCACACTGAACACAGTATGTGGAACTGCAAGGCGTGACACTGTGACAAATGGCATTTTGTGATGCAAATTGCAAGACAGTGTACCTTTCCCCTGCACAAACTGTTTAACATGTGGCAAAGGAAAATTTTAGTTTACATCCAAGCTTGGTATGAAGGTAGCCTTACCCTGACAGAATACTGAACAATCTTCTGAAAGTTTGTAAAAGTATACTCACTCAATCTGAGAAACAAAAAAAATCACACTTGACTTACACTGTTACAGATAAGAAAATATATGAAAAGCCTTATCACTTTCTTTCTACTAGTATTTCAGAATTATATGACACATTCTCCATAAACTTGCTTATTGTGAATAACTCAGTTTGATCATCAAAAAATCCTGATGAAAAATGTAACTTTATCCATTTCATGTAGAAATATACATAAAAATAAAACGGTGGGTTAAGAATATAGAAATATACATAGAAATAAAACAGTGGGTTATGAATATAGAAATATACATAAAAATAAAACAGTGGGTTGTGAACATTTATTGTTATTTTTGTTGTTGCTGAGATAGTGGGATATGAATATTCTTCACTTCTACAATGTTTAGGTTGAACAGACACACTAAACACTGTACACAAATAAACACAAACAAAATTATGAGGTTTCAGACACTCCATGTATCTAAGGTTCATTAAAACAAAATTATGGGCAAGTTTCAGTATCATCCAAAATAGTAGTTTACAATCTTTATATCTGAATCCAAAGTAGAAGAGCATAAAATACTATTACATCAAGTTTCCATTATGAAAGACAAATTAACAAATATTTTTTGTGCGTAAAATGCTATTACATCAAGTTTCCATTGTAAAAGACAAATTAACAAATATTTCATTTTGAGGTGTTTTTTTTTCTTATGACTCTTTCAAATTAACTACTTTGAGTAAACTTCTGTAAAATTCAACATTATGAGAAAAGGATGAAAAAGAAAACAAGAACTGAAAAATTTCAACTTTCACTGACCAGTATTGACGCCGTGGCAATGGTCTTGCCAGAATGGGAGAATGCCATGGCAGCAAGTTTGTGTAGATGAGCATCAATGATTGCAACATTCTTCTAAAATAACAGAACATGTCAACATAAATTCAAATGATAGATAATGAACAAAAGGAGAATCGAATCAATTAATCAAAATCAATAAATAATGTAAAGAGAAGAGTATAGAATTAATCACTGCATCAGTCACATTTAAACATGACAGAACTAGACAGTCAATCAATAACTGTATCAATTATGCTGTTTACAGCCAAACCATTCTCAAGTCCTATTATTACAACACAATTAATTAATCATTGCATCAATCACATTCAGACATGACAGAACTAAACAGTCAATCAATGACAGTATCAATTATGCTGTTTTCAGCCAAACCATCCCCAAACACTGTTACAACACAATTAATTAATCATTGCATCAATCAGGTTCCTGCAGGAAGCTGGTGGATAGGGTCAGGAAGTCAAATGGTTAAAAGTTTTTTTGCAGCTGGTGGATAGGGGTGGGAGTCTATGGGTTAATTATAATTGTTGGGACACTTTTTAGGTTTCAGATTCAGCCAGAATATATTGACAGCACTCCTCAAACACTGCTTGGAGTATGGTATTAAAAAAAAATGAAGAAACAGAAAAAACAATACTAGGACACTGACTGCAGAAAACACCAGACGTTATTGTTGTTTAAAGCCCAGCCGACTGCAGAGCCATATCAGGGCTATAACTGCTTGAAAACACAAAACTTGAGCAGGAAAAAAAAAGAAAAGAAAATTAAGTACACATATCAATGCATTCGCGCACATAATCTAAGGATATGCCCCCGGCGTAGGACCATTCCGTCCGATTTATCGCACAGGGGAGATTTAAAAAGCACACCTGAATACAAATATAAGCATACATAAGGACACCAAAACATACATAAAAACAGGCACAAATTACCTAAAATTGCTACTGCATATCTCACCTCCTTAGAGCCAAAAATGCACTTAATACATGCACCCAATTATCATTCCAAATAAAAAGTACGTAAGACTTTATCGAAAAAATACAGGTGAATGGACCATTGAGGCAGAAAATAAATAGAAATGACAGAAAGCAAGGCAACAAGGCAAAAACAAAGAGAGTGACAGAAAAGAGGAAATTTCTAGCACAGAATTTACAGAAGGTGGGATACTGAAAGAGCCCCCGGCAACCCAATGGGGGAAAACACCAGACAAGCCGTAGAATATCTGCATCACTTTACTGAAGGCCATGCACTGGTGCTTCCTGGCCAAATGCCTGGCTTCAACAGACTCTGTCTTAGACCATGGCATTAATACCCAACAACATCTGGCAAGCACTACGTCCAAATACATCCTTCTACCGGGACTGGCACTGTAAGTCCAATTTTGATTCTGTCTCCACCATTGGAAAGACCATGAAAAATACATCCACAATGAATTAAAATCTAACAAACAATCATGACTGACTTACAACTTGTGGACAGTCACATCTACACTAAAAAAATTAAAAGCCCCACACATCCCTCAGGGGATCAGAAAAAGTAAATTTGTGATGTTCCAATTTCTGTCAAGATTTACCTTACCATTTTTTTTTTTACATCTTTTAAAGCAGGCATAAACAAACACAGGCAATAGCACATAATTTTAAAATCACAATCTCCCTAGAGTAATAGCGCACTATCATTAGCCAGTCTCAGACAGTAATAATAATAATACTACTTACAATATTTATATAGCGCAAAATCTTGATAGAAATCAAATCTAAGCGCTGAACATACACATACACACACACATGGCTATAAATGGGGAAAAAGAAGAAAAGTAATGGAAAATTATAGAAAACATATCATATACAAATATATGTTACAATGTGATTCCATACCAAGTGGAGACAGGCTGCAGTGGAGGTTGAGTGAGGTCAGGATTTTATGCAGAGGAGAAGAGGTGAGTTTTGAGAGCAAACTTGAAGGAGACAAAAGTAGGTTGCTTACGGACTGAGAGAGGAAATTTGTTCCAGGAGAGTGGACCAGAGGTATTGAGCTTAGTACGTGGAAGGCAGGAGCACTTCCTCATCAATCAGGCCTTCAAAAGAACCAGAAAGTCTCATTATTATTAATCAATCTCATGTAAGGTTAAAACTAACCTTAGGTGATGAAACGGACTTCACACAGATGTGCCCATTTTCATTATAGTAAGCAAAAAAGCCACTAGCAGCGCATGTTGCAATGATGCTACAATCTCTGTCCTTGTTGTTAATTTCAAGTAGACTGTGCAAAGTACAGGCATCCAGGACATGCAACAACTTCTCCTCGAAGCAGACAAGGATGAACTGAAACAAGCCACGTAACTGTTCAAATCAGCTTTCATTGTCATTGGTTTGTAAACGCTTACATTGTAACTTCAAAGTCACACTAAATACAACATATACTTAGTGGGATTATTACCAATCAAATTACTGGTCAGGTTCCTGAAAAAATAATCAACAGTGCTTTGTTCGCTTCATTGTAACATTGGTCTGTTTTTGATCATGACTCTGATGATGATCAAGCATCATTGTTAAGTAAACAAAAAGGGCAGGGCAGAGTACTCTCTACCAACAAAGGATGTTACTCTCGTATACATAGTGACACAAATAAATCCAATCAGCAATAGTACTGTTTTAGTAGACTGATAAATGTTAATCTCTCTTTCTTTTAAAGAAAATTAAACATAAAAGTTTCTAGGTAGTTTCACTGCTCAATCATTTCAGGTTCTGTATGCTGTAGATATCAGTGGGTGAAGCTGCTGGTTCATCTGGTCATGGCGAGTAGTGATAATTACAGGGGGATCAGACTTAGTGAGCAAAATTAACATTCATTTCATATTTTCAGAGGGTCACCAGGATACTTAGGAGGTCACACTTTATAACCGGTAGAAAATGAACTCAATCGCACATGTATACACGCGTACACACATGCAAGCACAAAATTTATCAATGTATGAATTTCATAATAAGTATAGATAGTCAAGCTGAACTATTCATTCTAACCATGAAATTGATTCAGTGAAGTTAAAAAAAAAACTGTTGAAATAGCATCAAATAAGCTTCTTTGTGTTTAGCTGACACATTCTGTCCAATGCATACGTGTATATATATATCTAAAACATCTAACTTCATTTTCCTTTGTTCAGTCTGTCACATCCTATGCAAACAACTACAGATAACAATGTCACCTGGGGGAGCTTGACAGTCAAGCACAGAACATTACTGGTACATGTTGATTTTCATTAGGTTCATAATGCTATTAAAAATGAAACAAAAAAGTAAATAAGTAACAAATCAACAGAGATGAATAAATCTCACCCCTTCTCTGTTCTCCTTTATCCATCCATCTACTTTCAATATTTTACTCATAAACTTCAAACACATATGAGGCTGCTCTGGCTGGATCTGCAACAAAGATACATGACATCAGTTTACAGCATGATTGACAAGTCAGCTATAGAAAGCATTTCTCTGTCCCTTTAAAGTATGGACCAATTTTCATATGCATGAACAATTTTCCAAACTTACTTAAAATAGTGTTCTCTTGACAAGAGAAGACTAAAATACACTGGCCATGTGTCACACAACAAGAACACGGACCTCATAGCAACCATCATTCAAGGAAAACAGTGGCAAAAAGAAAGAAAGGTAAACCCCCAATCTGAACTCATAGATTCAAATTATACATTCATTTCTGCAGGGCAAGATGTTTGATCCATTTTGGTAAAGACCCACGCATAAACAGCTGTGAAAATACTGCATATGATAATACATTTCTTTCTGTATAAGACTTTACTCAATAGTAAGTGCCATGAAATGATCTGAATTCCATTCTCTTTATATCACCAGCACAGCCTTCTGTTCTGTTTAAAAAAAAAGTGAGGGTAAATGAACAAAACCATGTAAGAGGTTTCAGAAGACAGATATTATACAAAGCAAAAAGGGACAACAACAACAAAATCACATTCATATGAAAGGCAAAAATTCAAAAATTCATTAACCCTTTGACTCCTGCACCCTATCCACCAATTGCAAAAACTTAACCCTTTGATTCCCTCAAACAGTATTTTCCGTGGGGACCAAGTGTATCAGTGTGTGTGTGTGTGTGTGTGTGTGTGTGTGTGTGTGTGTGTGTGTGTGTGTGTGTGTGTGTGTGTGTGTGTGTGTGTGTGTGTGTGTGTGTGTGTGTCTGTGTGTGTGTGTTGTGTGTGTATGCGCGTGTGTGTGTGTGTTGTGTGTGTATGCGTGCGCGTGCGTTGTGTGTGTGTATGCGCGCGTGCGTGTGTGTGTGTGTGTGTGTGGTGTGTGCGCGCGCGTCTATGTGTGCGCACGCGTGTCTCTGTGCACGCGTGTGTGTGCATGTGCGTGTGTCTGTGTGTGTGTGTGTGATGCATCACTGCATGTATTCTTTGTGCACATACTCTTTCAGACAGGGCAAGGGAATCAAAGGGTTAAGTTTTTGCTCTGCCAGCAAGGTTGACAGTGCAGGATGCTGGTAGACAGGGTGTGGGAGTCAAAAGGTTAAATATGCTTACCTCCTGTATGTTGTTATTTCCCACATGCCATGCCTTAATCGTGAAAGGGGCATCCTCTGATACAATGATCAGCCTGTGTTGGAAGAGCCGTATGATGTGAACTTCTTTCAAAACTGGAAGGAAAAAATAGTTAATAATATGAAGTGACAGAACGCACTGCTGATTGGAGATAAACACATGCCGAATGATTTGTATTTTAAGCTACTTCCGATCATAGCACTATGCAAATAAGCCATACCAAACAGTGCAGTCAACATATGGTTCAACAGTATGCTCGATGTGCCATTTTCTGCACCATCATCATCATCATCATCATCATTATTATTATCATCAATGATATAAAAAATTTTATAATCATAACAACAACAAAATTATCATATAATATAAACAATATTATATATTAATAGTAACAATAACAACAACAATAATAACATTACTAATACACAATCATAATAATTTAATGAAATAATAATACTATTAATAATCATAGCATTTAAGCATAACAATAATAACAATAATAAAGAAGTACAGCACACCATCCAGGGAAGCATGCTCTTTTACACTAAATTACAGGAAATGTCATATTTCAAAAATTAAAAAAACATAAGGTCATAAGTTAGACATAAGACATAACAACAGAAAAAGAAACAAAAAATCAGTATCATAATCATATGCACACAAATTACAATGCAACTACTATTACAAGAACACTCTTTCATATAAAATGAACACACACACACACACACACACACACACACACACACACACACACACACACACACACACACACACACACACACCACACACAACCACACAGCCTACAACATTATAACACATGTGCCAAAAATGCTAAACTTAGAATAGCATTATGGCACTTTTGATTTTATCCTTTTGACCTGTGCACCCTGTACACCAATTGCGAAACTGGTGGATAGGGTGTGGAAATCAAAAGGGTTAAGTTTTTGCTTTGCAAGCATGGTTGACAATGCAGAATGCTTGTAGACAGGGTGCGGGAGTCAAAAAGGTTAATGGCAGAACTTGAAATTGAGGCTGATAATATTGTCATACCTAGACAAGAACAGCAGTGTAGAGCCTTTGGGTTCATAGAGGATGCCCTGCACTTTCTAGATAACTGCTCTCAAGTTTGGAACTTGTCAAGAGGGATTCTTCACACTTGGACTAAGTTGGAGAAATCCATATGTGCTCCCACCCAAATCTGCCTGCAACGATCTGGCAGACTCCCTGAGCATGCCCCAAATCCCATGCACTGGCAAGGTGTGAAAATGGGGAGTAAGGGGGAGAAGAACTGAACTGACATGACCAGAATGATGGAAACTTTTAACCATTTGACTCCAGCACCCTGTCCACCAACTGCAAAAAATTTAACCCTCTGACTCCCTCACTTTATCTACCAGCTTGCAGGAAGCTGGTAGATAGGGTGAAGGAGTCAAAGTGTCAAGTTTTCACTGTGCTAATATGGTTGATAATGCAGGATGCTGGTGGGCTGGGTGTGGGAGTTAAAGGGTTAACTTGATTTTCATGTCCAGCAGAAACAAATTTTCAATGTTGCATACTGGGACAGAACTTCAGATACCAGATCTAGAGTCCACTGCTCCATCAAAAGAACCAACAACCCCACATCAAACACAGTGGCCACACAAGGATAGAACCCACAACCCCTTCAACTGAGCAAATGGGTCCCCATAAAAATGTGGCCCACCAAGGATTGAACCTACAACTCCTGCATTACGAGCATGGTGCTTTCACATCTGAGCTAACGGGCCACTCTCACGAGTTATACGATTCCATTAAATCAAGTCTCAAATGGATCATTATTGTTAATGAATGGTTTGGTTTAAAGCCACGGATTCATCCACTCACATTATTCGTAAACCTAGTTCTCTACACATGCTCAGCCTGAATTAGCCAGGTTAGGTATGTTCATGACCGTTTTAAACTACATTTTAAAAACGCACTTATTCCACACCTCCAATCTGCAAATAAGTGGGTCTGCAATCATTTCTTTCCTTTTTTTTTTAATCTTTATGTAGTGTCCATAAAATTAATTCCTATGGTTTTTATTACAATAAAAAAAAAAGTCTGTACACATTTGCTGTACCCACAAAACATGGCTCAGTATTTAAACAAACCAAGAATAATATTTTGCACAAAATCACAAAAAATAGTAAAGTCCTCACTTTCAAGTTAAAGCAAAGCAGTGCAACCTACAGAAGACAGTACAGCTCTACAAGAACGAAGAAGACAGCAAAATGAATATTCTTTCTAAATGTCATTACAGATGGGTAATTATTGCTACAATGCCATACAATAAAATGATAACAAAGGTATTCACAGCGCTAGACTTTTATTTATTTCTAATTCTATCATTTTATGGAAAATTATTCCGGTGTGGCAAAAACACTTTTTAGTCTGACAAATAACAAGATAACAAGATTTTATTTCAGCCCAGTGCACAGACACAAGGAAAATGTTTTGGCTATACATACAATCACACTCACGCCTCACAACAATTACAATATTCAACATCATAAAAGACAAATTCGTCGGTCATCCACGGAATCGAAGAAACACACGCACACAACACACATACACTCTCACGCCAAGGCGCCCATATCCAAGCCACCTTAGCTGGCCACTAATCGTTGGTTCTGCCCTGCCAGCGAATTAACAGCGTGCATCTGTCCTTCTCCTTCCACTCTCCACGCCACCCTCGCCCATCCTGTGGAGTATAGGCTTACAGATTGACCCAGTAGGCCTATCAGTCACTTCCACAGACATCTATGGTCACTTCCTACACTCAGTCCCTCCCGAAAGATCGCAGCAGTTACAAAGCACTGCTGTAGAGTGATGGACTCTGGTCAAACCTGCCTGGTTAAAAATAGTACTCGCAGGCGATGCCGGCTGGCAGAAAGGTAGTAACTGGAGGGTGTCAGAATGGCTGGGAAAATGCAGCCGTGACGCACGCATACACCCACACACACGCACTCACACATACACCCCCCCACCCACCCACACACACCCACACACGCACACACACATACACCCCCCCCCCCCACACACACACACACGCACACGGGATTTAAACAACATAAGGTAAAAATTATTCTCTTACATTCACTCCCCCTCCTCACATGCGCAAGACTAAAAAACCAAAGACAGGCGAAGAAGCTCTGATACATAACAAAATATTTAGTAAGAGTAGATCTACATTCTAACGCAAGTTAAAAAAATCATTATAATCCAAGCCTGGGGAATTAAAACAATTTATCAATTTATCAGTGATCACGGACAGATAAAAGACACATAAAAATCCTTTTAGAAACTATCACCGAATTTCCATAAGCCCTCCTTCGAGTTCGCAGACTGAGGATTAGAGTTCAAAAATAAAATAAATAGCTCTTATAAATTTGGTTAAGAATAGGTTCATCACAGAATAAGAGAAAAAAAAATTGCAACTACCAATAAGACACGAATGTATGATTCAAATCATTAACACAACAACACACACACACACACACACACACACACACACACACACACACACACACACACACACACACACACACACACACACACACAAAGTGTGATGATGTACGGCTGTAAGTCTAGCAGATACACACAGCAAAAAGGTCTACAGGGAAACAGGGTGACGGGCAGCCCTAATATAAAAACTATCTTTAAAGCGAGACGTTCTGGCTTTGATGGAACAAAAGCGCTTTCCTGAAGGAAGCGGAGTGAACAGGCTTTTTGCTGGGTGATCTTTGTCAGCTATGATAGATTTAACCTTCTTCTCAGTTCTTTTTTCGTAGATGGATTCGATGGAAGGAAGAGTAATGCCGATGATCTTGGAGGCAGTGCTTACAATTCTGTTTAAGCCATCTTTCTCAGTTGTTGTACAGGTACCATACCAGACTGTGATAGAGAAAGTTAAAACACTTTCTATCACTGCTCGGTAAAACTGAATCAAGATAGACTGGCTAACCCCAAACTTTTTAAGCTGACGAAGGAAATAGAGACGCTGCTGTGATTTTTTAATGATTAGTTTTGTGTTTTCCTCCCACTTTAACGAATTCGAAATTGTTGTTCCCAAAAGTTTAAACGTGTCTACTACTTCTACCGTGTCTCCCGTGATCACTAGGGGAGATAGTGGTGTCTGTTTTCTTCTATTGTCTATAATCATTTCCTTTGTTTTCAGAACGTTTAAGTTGTTGTTGTCGCACAGATGAAGAATACATTTTCAGAGTTAAAATGACAGCACAGATAGAAGAATACATTTTCAGAGTTAAAATTCAAAACAAGGACATGACAATGTGTGAAGGAAAAAGAAACAGGATATATTATCTACAATTCACTTACACAGTTCAGATGTAGTAGTGAGCTTTTTGTCCTTCTCTAAGTCCAAGGAGTAAAATCTGATTCCTTCATCGTTGGCAACAGCAATTGATCTGGGTAAAACACACACACACACACACACACACACACCACACACACACACACACACACACACACACACACACACACACACACACACACACTAAATAAATAAATAATAAACAAATAAATAAAATAAATAAATAAATAAATAAAAACAATTTTGTGCACCACGACATGGGAATTCGATTTCGATTTCAATGTAAAACCAAATCCAGCCATACTGCCTAAATTACAGTACTAGCAAGCTCGCACCTACCAAATCCCCTAGCGTACTACATTGGGCTTACATGACGCATAATCACTTCACCAACTGCACAGGTGCCATCTCAAAACGTGTCCCTGGGACGCAGGCCATATCTGACAATGTGAATGCTGTTGCGAAAATGAAATGTCTGCATCAGTCTGCAATAATAATTAATTGCAACCCTAACATACATGTGCATTATATCCCTCTGACTCCCACACAGTGTCCACCAGTCTCCTGCACTGTCAACCATACTAGCAAAAACTTAACCCTTTGATTCCCTCACCCTTTCCACCAGCTTGCTGGTGGATAGGATGGGAGTCAAAGCTGATGGATAGTGTGGGGAGTCAAAGGGTTACGTTTTTGCAGTTGGCGGATAGGGTACAGAAGCAAAACGGTTAATACACGATGAGGGTTGATACACTTTGCAGGTCTTCTTCTTTCCCTTAGCTACTGCCTTCATCATTGTGTAGATTCTGTAGACTATAAGGGGGGTCTGTGTGCAGTTTTAAGTTTTCTTAGGTAGAGTATGTTGGGCCGGGGGGTGTTGGAGGGTGGGGACAGGGGGGGGGAGTGGTGTGGGATCAGATTTGAGATTTGAAGCCTACCAGGGTTGGGCTGAGGGCAACCCCAGCAGGAAGGCTATTCTGGTCTGATCCAGGAAAACGGAAAAAAACCTTTCCCCTTTATCTATCACCAAGGAGAAATCAAACCCAGACTTTATGATTTGAAATTGAAGCCTAACATCTTAACCATTTCACCATCACACTTGGTTGTGTTTCAAATCCACTGATCTACGGTTGTGAGAGACAAAGAGGACATATTTAGAGAGAGATCTACTTGTATCTGGACTGCATGAATGTAGGCGTGGAATTAACTGTTACTTTTTCAGTCACCATCAGTTCAGATGGTATATATATTCCCTTTGGCTTTGGATAAAATGTAACACCCAATGCAACAAATTGTTGAGCTGAGTTCCTAGGCCTAGCCTAACCGTTTGAATTTAGCCAACCACCGATTCCCGTCGTCACACTTCCGTGATGTCAGCTCCTCCATTTCATCAATTTACTTTCCGACAACAATGGACTATGCCAACCGTAACCAGTGCTGACAAAGCGTCTTGCTTTAGGCTCTTTGACATGTACACAGAGACCGCGATGCTTTGTTGCTTTGCGTTCTGGGACGCAACGTTTGTAGAATAAAATGCGTTCCAGACAAAACCTTTAACAATCTGACAATACTGTCGGTCTTCTTGAAGATCAATTGGTAGATCTTGATCCAGTCAATTCCACGACTAAAACAGATGCGACAGGAATGGGTGATCTCTTTCAGGTTTTGGCACTATTACTGTTAGTCGTTGTTGTTAACAGTTAATCCTATCACTGGCATAAAAAAAAAAAAATATAATATATATATATATATACATGTATACAAGCTACTACCTGCAGGCGGCGCCATTGTAAAGGACGGTTCTAGAGTGACGTCATCTCGCCAATTACATTAAGTTGATTAGGCTAAGTATGAACATTTCCATAGCTGTGGGGATGTTCATGTGAATGTCGAGATGACGTCACGCTAGGATGCCTACACTGAGTACAGGCGCCCGTCCAGCAGATCGCAATAAGTATCTCAAACTTAATCATCCAAAATCACTAAATGCTAGTTGTTACAACTATGTAAAGGTATGGAACGAAGACATCACAAACGATAAGCCTATAGCAGGAGCAACGTTTTAATATTTTCTTACGTTCTCGTTGACTGAATGATGTCATAGCCATTTAATTCAAGTAGGCACTACTTGACTAGATCTACCGATGATTGTCACAAACTCTTCACTGATAATTAGAAAATTAATTCAAGTTGCATAGAATTAGAACGCGTATTTCATACAACCAGACAAGACAGGTCTGGTTGTATTTACAGTATTATATACGCGCTCTGATTCTATTTTCCTGTTTTTCTGGTTCCTGTTTGTTTGAACACGGGCAGTCGTACTTCTTTTTGGATTAGGCCTACAAACTGCAAAACTATAACAAGTACATTCACACACATTCATAGGCCACACTTGCACTCACATATAGGCCCCAAAACACTGTCAAAATTTCTTTATTATATCCGCGCGGTTAAATGTCGGACTTTCAAATCTGGAGACCATGACTGCAATCTGTCCGGGGGGTTCGTGTCTTACCGCTAGTGTGCTTGCGCGCGAAAAATCGAGTGCGAGCGCGAGGAAAACGTGTGCTGTGAAACGATCGCGAGGCGAAAGTATAACATTATAGTCAATGTACAGCACTTTTTTTTGTTGTTGTTGTTGTTGTTAAGCAATAAAAGACTGAATCGTCATAAAAAATAATTGGCAATTTGCACGACGTTAAAAAACCCCCACCGTCTTTGCTCTATCGCCACCATTACCTCGCCAGCAAGAGCCTCTGATGCTATGCCTAGCCTTGTGTAGCGAATACCTAACCACGCTTGCCGTTAATTGCATCACACAGACGGCTCCTACCAAACCTACCGCACGAAAACCTCGCCTACCGATTGTAAAAGAAATGGGCCTGGGGTACCTCCACCTGGTGGAGAAAGGGTGGGCATTTCCCCCGAATCTGATATCTCAAGTCAACGTTTTATAATGTACAAATGTATTATAAACTGTCACTTACAATATTTTTAAATGTGCATATTTGAAATACGCACATTTAAAAATCTTGTAAGTTATGTCAGTGTCCAGTGGGTTTTGAAAACATGGAACACCCGGTAGGCCCATGCGCACAAATAAAGATGAAGTATGTAGACAGTGTAGCATCATATTGCCTGTGCAGTCTGAGTAAAACAACACGTATGCATACAATGATACACATATCCGAGAAAAATCGAAACACTTTTTTTTAAAAATCTGCCAACGCTTGGACTGATCAATAAAAACAGGAACATATAGGGCCTAAATATCAGCCTTGAACTTGGTTGAAGCCCTAAGACTCGGCAACAGTTTATTCGTTTCATTCATTCCAAGTTTGGGTAATAATGTCCCCACCAAAAAAAAGTGTACAAACTAATATGAGTAAATATAATATCACACCCACCACGCCCAACAACACCACAAAACAACAACAACAACAAACACACACACACGCACGCACGCACACACACACACACACGATACACACACACACGCACGAAATATTCTCTCATTCCCCTGACGGGCTGAGAGCTCTCCAAATCCAAAAAGGGGGAGGGGGGGGGTCTTTTTTTTCTTCAAAGCTTTAAGTTTGTAAGATTAGTCTTTGTGCTACAGTTTATCGTAATTATTACGGCATATGTGTGTTAGGGCACACTACACTGGCTATTGTTGTTTCATGTCTGCAAATAGTATCCCAACATCCGGGGTCTGAACAGTTACGATCAAACGATGTCATTGAAAATACTTAACTGACAAAGCAGCTTCTTTTGAGTTTGATTCTGGGACAAACGACAAAGGCAAAAGTTCAGTTAATATATTCTGTCAAAATCGCCACACATGAACTGGGAAAAATGACTGTGACTACCTCTAGAATAACAATGGCCCATTGAATGGGACAAAAGTGGATAATGCGGATTCAAAGTTACTCCATTTTGTACCGAATGGATTTATAATGCTGATTCAAATTTACTCCATCCAGTCGAATTTGAAATTTCATCGATCAAAATAACATTAACCAGACCGTACGTGACGGCCTCGCTCAATCTGAATCTTCGTCCTTGTAACACTGCTTGCTTCTAACTCTAAGCTAAAATCAGCAGCTAGCCAGCCCGGCGAGCCGGAGCACAAAATTTGAAAATACTATGACTTTTTAACTCAGTGCCGATTTTTGCTCTTTCTCTCCCCCCCCCCCCTCCCCACACAGTTATGACTGTCTACGGTTAATTAAAAGACAGGAGTCACTCATTATTCAACCCAAACTGGCAAATATGACTACATGAATAATAACTGTTACGTGCCTTCCTACGTCCTACGGTAAAAGGATGTTTTCGATCGGACTTGAAGACAGTCTCACAATGAAACAATTCACCAACAAAGTTTATCCTAGCCATCCAAGTACACACAGTTCCTAAATTTTAACGAGAATCGACAAAAGTAATCAAGACGCCGATTCTAATTCATGAAACTTTGTAGTTTTTACCGACTGCCTGAGAATATGTCAAACGTGGTTTCTTAACTGAATAGTCAAGCCACAGCAGAAGAAACAAAATCTGGTCACTGTTGCGACTTTTCTCTCTCTCTCCTCCTCTCTCTCTCCCTCTCTCTTTTTAAATTAAAGGTCGATTTGGCATAGCTGCCGATACATATTCGTGCAACAGTGAAGTGAAGTAAATGACACGTTTACCTTGCATTTCTGGAAAACTGAACGATCCTGTGCTTCATTAGGCCGCTCTGGTTGCTGTACACATGTTTACAAAGCCCGACACATTCGAATTCCCCCTGCTGATATAATTATATCCTCGTGGGCTTAAACGCAAGCAATTCTGATTGGCTAGCTCCTCGAGTACCTCTATATGCACACAGTAGGCCTACCTATAAATTGTGTACATATAATATTCGGGTCAGATTACTTTCACCAAATTTTATGTTTCATTTCTTTGTTTCTTTCCAAAGCATAAAGTTGACTGAATTTTGTTTTTCTCTGACAGGAGAAGGAGTTTAATTAGATTTGTCGGATTTATGTGGCATCATCATCATCATGTGCCCTGCCGCATGGCGTTGGCAATCATGGCCCTCCACATGGCCCTTGTCACTGCTAGTACATCTCCCACCCTCTCTGTCCTCAGCCACTCTGCAAGCCCGTCCAATATTTTTTTCTCCCTCTGTCTGCCTGGTGTTCTCTTTCCCTCCAGCTTACCTGTTGTGATCAGGTGCTCTAATTTCTCTTTCTGCATAAAATGTCCTATAAATGTTGCTTTTTGTTTTTTTAAATCTTCTTTATTAATGATTTTCTTGTGTCTGCCTCCTTCAAGACTGTTTGGTTTGTTTTCTTTGCTGTCCATGGAACTCTCAACATTCTTATTAGAAACCACATTTCAGTTGCCTCAATTTTGTTCTGACTTTGCGTATTGATTGTCTACGCCTCACAATTGTACAACAGTATTGGTTCTATATAACATTCAAGAATTCCTGATGTTAATTGATAGGCATTTGTTGGTAAGAACGCTTATCCTCTTCTTGAATGCTGTTTTGGTTTGGCTGATTCTGCTGGCTATTGCTGGTGTGCATCTGCCGTCTGATGAGATGATCGTTCCCAGATATTCAAACTTATCAACCTGTCTCAATATTGTGCCATTTGCCGTTATTTTGCATGAGGGGATTTCTTGTTTTTTTTGTTTTGTTTTTGTTTTTGTTGTTGTTGTTGGTGGTGGTTTTTTTTTACTGGTTACCATGACGTTAGTCTTCTTGATATTTAGCTCCAATCCTTTGTTTTTGCTTTCTGTTTCTATTGTATTCGCAAGGTTTTGTAGTCTTTTTCATTTTCTGCAACTAGCACACTGTCATATGCGTAACGAATGTTGTTTATCCCTTTTTCTCCAACCTTTAACCCAGGGCATTCGCCCAGGTTTCTCATGATGGTTTCGCTGTAAAGTAAAAAAGATCTGGTGACAGAACACAACCCTGCCTGACCCCTCTTTTGATATTTTGGAAAGAGCTTATATCGTTTTCTATTCTCATTGCTGCTGTTTGTTCCCAGTAGGCCTACATATTTCTGATTATTCTTAGATGGTTTCCATCAATATTGAGCCTTTCTGTCTGGTTGAGCAATTCTTCGTGTCTTATCCGATCGAAAGTCTTGGTATAATCAACAAAGCATAAATACACATCCTTATTAAACTCTACTGACCTCTCTATGATAGTTCTTAGGATGTATATGGCATTGATAGTTCCTTTCCCTTCGACAAATCCATACTGTTCTGCTATTTCTTTTTGGTTCTGCTCTTTGTCCTCATCATGATTATTCTTGATAGGATTTTTGTTACGTGACTCATGAAATTGATTGTACAATGGAGTTCGCATTCTATAGCTCCTGTTTTCTTTGGAAGCGCAATGACAATTGATTGTTACATATCTTTAGGGATTTTTCCGGAGTCATAAATTTCATTTAGGGGAACTGTTATTTTTGCAATACCGAATTCCTCCAGGGCCTCAATCATTTCTGTAGTAATAGTGTCTGGTCCTGGGGGCTTTTCCAGGTTTAATCTTTTTTCAATGCTGCTCTAACTTCATCTTTCATTATGGGTGGTCCTTCAGAGTTCTTTTTAATGATTTATTAATGTGCTCTTCCTTTCTGTCATCGTCAAAAAGGTCTTTAATGTACTCTCCCCATCTCTCTAATATTTTGTGTTTTTCTTTGATAAGCGTACCATCATTCGATTTTAAGCAACCAGTTGAAGTGCATGTCTTTTTCCTATGGGCAATTTCTTTTATGTTTCTGTACATAACTTGAGGAACTGTTTTGTGTCGGTCTTCTATTTCTTTGCACTTTCTTTCCAGCCAAGCTTCCTTAGCTTTGTTATGCCTGTTACTGATTTACTTGTTTATCTTTTGTATTCTTCCTCTTTTTCCTTTACCTTCCTCCATTCTTCCATCAAGCCAACAGTGTCTTTTGTCATCCAGTTCTTTTTTTTTTTTTTTTTTTTTTTTGCTTTTCTTTCAACTCTAGGGACTTCTTTACAAGCTTCCTTGATCGAGTTTCTCAACTTTGTCCATTGTTCCTCACTGTCATCAACGTCCTCCAGAGCACTTACTTTGTTTTGAACATGTACGTTAAATTTTTCACGGGTCGCTTGATCTGTCTTTAAGAGTCCAAGATTTAGTTTGATGTTACTTTCGGTCTGTTTTCTTAACTTTAGTTTTAACCTAAATCTTCCAATTACAGGATTATGGCCACTGTTGCAGTCTGCGCCTGGTAGTGTTTTTGCTATGGGTAAACGAATGGACACAACTATGCAGACTTTTTACAGATGTAGGCTACACAACACAAACTTGTGATCGAACTGATTGTGTTGTGTGGTGTGTGTGTGTGTGTGTGTGTGTGTGTGTGCGTGCGTGGTGTCGTGCGTGCGTGCGTAATGTGTGTGTGCGTGAGTGCATGCGTGTATGGTGTTTATGTAACATATTTTGATTTATTTTTATGTGCCTCATAATTGTGGTTGTGCAGCAATTGTATCTTTTAAAAAAGATAATAAAGTATTCCTCTTTGAACGGAATATCTCATGTGCAAAAAGGCTGGCGTTTCTGTTGTCCAACGATCATGTTGATAACTGATAATCTCTCTCTCTCTACTCTCTCTCTCTCTCTCCTTCCTCTCCTCTCTTCCTCTCTCTCTCTCTCTCTCTCTTCTTCCTCTTCTCTCTCTTCTTCTCTCTTCTGTCTTCTGTCTCTTTGTCTCTCTTTCTGTCTCTGTCTGTCTGTCTGTCTGTCTCTCTCGCTCGCTCGTTCGCTCTTTCTCTTGATACGCTTACGATATATATGCGGAGTAGCAAAAAACAAAACAAAAACAAAAAAAAAATAAAATACACAAAAATCAACCACCCCCCCCAAAAATAAAAAATACAACAAAAAACAAAAAAAAACAAGGACCCATTCTTACTATCCTTGAGTAGTAATGGTTTTTGAAATTTTATGTTTGAAGTTTCCCTCTCTGTGGAAAAAAAATGCTGTTTTGCTAGGGAAAAAAAGGGCCTTTTCTGATTTAAGTGTATTGCTATGTTTTCTGTAATTATGTGCTCAAAACATCGAACCACAATGCATTCTAAATATCACTTGACAGAAAACTTAAGCCAGACTATTCGGTAATTTTAATCTCCCCGTGGGGATGCCGGGGACTTTTTCAGTACAAATAGTATCCCCACCTTCTGGAAATTCTGTGCTAGAAATGTCCTCTTTTCTGTCACTCTCTTTGTTTCTGCCTTGTTCCTTTGCTTTCTGTCATTTCTTCCAGTCATTTTCTGCCTTGCTGGTACATTCACCTGTATACTTACTCTTAGGATTGATAATTGGATGCACGAGTTAAGTGCATTTTTGGCTCTGGGAAAATGAGATATGCGGAAGCGATTTTAGGTAATTTAGGCCCTTTTTTTAGATATGTTTTAGTGCCCTTAGTTATATCAACATTTGTATTGCGGTATGTTTTTCTAAATCCCCTGTGCGATAAATTGGACGGAACGGTCAATCCAGGGGGCATCTTCTTAGTTATGTGCGCGAATGCATTGACATGTGTACTAAATTTTTCTTTCCTTTTTTCCTGTTGAAGTATTGTGTATGTTTAAAACGTGTTATATCCCTGGTATGGCTCTACGCAGTCGGCTGGGCTTTAAACAAATGTAACAGTAAGAAAAAAAAATGTCGGTAGTTCTTGATATGAAAATGTTTTAACTGACTTCCCTTTGTGTGATGTAGTTTTCGGGTTCCTCGTCCAGCTTGTTTTCAATGCCTGTACAAAACTGTTTAGCTCTGGCATGTCACGGACAGCAAAGAAAACAAACGAGACAGTCTTGATGGAGCAGACACAAGTAGATCATTCATAAGGAAGATTAGGAAAAGACAGGCAACATTTATAGGCCGTTTTATGAGGATTTGGAGCACCTGGTCACAACGGGAAAGCTGGAGGGAAAGAGAGCACCAAGGAGAAAATGCTGGACGGGCTTGCAGAGTGGCTGAAGACGAGGAGGGTGGAGGAGATGCTTGGGGCAACGAGAGATAGAGACAGATGGAAGTCCATGATCGCCAACGCCATGCGGCAGGGCACCTGATGATGATGATGATGATGATGATGATGATGATGATGATGATGATGATGACGACGATGATTATGATGATGATATGTCAGTATCACCATGCCTTATACCGTAAGCGAGGCTTTGTTTTGGTCATCATGATGTCTCTGGTTTGGAAGAGATGACATCTGTTATGTATGGGGACTCAGGACTGCGCCGACCCAAGGATAATTTGCACACTCTGGTTCCAGGTGCTTGACAGCAGTTTGGGGATAAACTGAGACCGTGCAACTTGTGGTGTATTGCTGTTGTTGTTGTTGTTGCTGTTGTTGTTGCTGCTGCTGTTGTGTTGTTGTTGTTTTTTTTCTTATTCGGTTTTTTTTTCTTTTTCTTCTTCCTCTTCTTTCTTCTTCTTCTTCTTCTTCTGCTTCTTCTTGTCGTCGTCGTCGTTGTTGTTGTTGTGTTGTTGTTGTTATTGTTCTTCTTCTTCTTGTCGATATTGTTGTTGTTGCTGCTGCTGTTGTTATTGTTGTTGCTGCTGCTGCTATGCTGTTGTTGTTACTGTTGTTGTTGTTGTCAAGTTGTTGTTTGTTCGATTGTTTGTTTGCTTTTTGTTTGTTCGTTTAGCTGGTCGGTTAGTTGGTTTGTGTTGTTGTTGTTGTTGCTTTTAACTTCATACGACATTGCAGACGGAGTGATACAGTTTACTGCTATATGATAGATTGATTGATACAAGGACAGACATAGAAACCAGACGCTATAAACAAGACCATAGTGCAGGGCTTATGTGCGGGATTATGGCCTGTCACATGGTCAGTTTTGGATCTTGTCTATCACATGACATCTAGGGCGTCAGAGCATATGGAATTTATTTTTAACCCTTTGACTCCCGCACCCTGTCCACCAGCATCCTGCATTGTCAGCCATGCTAGCAAAGCAGAAACTTAACCCTTTAATTTTCCTCATTCTATCCATCATGCATTGTCAGCCATGCTAGTAAAGCAGAAATTTAACCCTTTAACTCCCTCATCATATCCACCAGCTTTCTGCAGAAAGCTGGTGGATAGGGTGAGTGAGTCAAAGAGTTAACTTGTTTGCAGTTGGTGGATAGGGTGCGGGAGTCAAAGGGTTAACGCTGCCCGAGAGACTGAAACTGTCTCTGCTTTCGCTCAAGAGGCATGAAGCAGTCATGATGACTCTCCAGTTGCTGTTCTTGGTGAATGTGAGAACTTTGCTCTAGCTTCTGTGTGCATACTTGTACCGAAAGCCACTGTTTCGCTTAGTCAGGTTTGATTTGCTCCCCATGTTCATTATCTTGTTGCTCGTGTTTGCAATATTTGATAGTGGTAATGGGAAATCTTTTCTGTTTTCTCTCTTTCTCTCCAGTCCTGTCTCTTAAATACTTACGTTCTCTCTCTCTCCTTCCCTCCCCCTCCCTCTCTCTTTCTCTCTCTCTCACTCTTCTGCGCGGGCGCAGATACACAGACACACACACACAACACACACACACAGAACACAGACACAACACACACACACACACACACACACACACACACACACACACACACACACACACACACACACACACCTGTGTGTGTGTGTGTCTCTCTCTCTCTCTCCTCTCTCACTCGCTTTCTCTCCTCATTCTCTCCTCTCCTCTACTTCTGTCTGTCTTTTTGTCTCTCTATGTCTCTCTCCTTCTCTTTCTTTCTCATTCTCTCTCTCTCTCCTCTCTTCTTTCTCATTCTGTTCTGCCTCTCTCTCTCGCTTCTCTCTCTTCTCACACCACACCCCACACACACCACAGAGTGAAGACATTTCTTACATACGTCTCTCCTCCTGTCTCTCTCAACCGACAAACAAAATGCTATTATTCTTTGATCCTTTATGCATCATGTTTCCTGTTGTTGATTTACTGACACAGTTTTGTTATTCAGGATTTTCAGTACTGTAAATAATGTAGACTAGCACCTGCCAAGTTTCAAACAATGGCCTTTAGCTAAGAACTTCTCCCTGGATAACAAAGTAGCGTCCGATAACAAGAGGCTGGTGATGACAAACAGCCGGCATTGTGCGTCCAGCAGCCAGTGTGTATGATAAGCTTAGCCGTGCACTATCAGATACTCGGATTAAGACCATCGGTCATCACCCAGCAACGCTTTCTGACAAGTTTGTGATTATTAGCCTACACGTTGTATGTGTAGAATCACATTGCTCTCTCTCTCTCCCTCTCTCTCTCCCTCTCTCTCTCTCACTCTCTCTCTCCATTCTCTCTTCCCCTCTGTCTCTCATTCTCTTGTCCCTCCCCCCCTCTCTCTCTCTCACACATACATATAGAATATATGGCGATGTGTGTGTATGTGTGTATGTGTGTGTGCGCGTGTATGTAAGAGAGAGACAGAGAGACAGAGAGAGACTGAGAGAGACAGAGGCAGACAGACAGACAGACACAGACAGAGTCAGAGAGAGGGAGGAAGAGAATGAGAGAGAGAGGGAGAGAGAGTGAGTGAGAGATACAGACAGACAGACAGACAGACTGACAGACAGACAGGCAGACAGACAAACAGACAGACAGACAGACAGACAGACAGACAGACAGACAACAGACAGACAGACAGACAGACAAACAGACAGACAGACAGACAGACAGACAGACAGACAGCAGAAAAGATGAAAACGATGCATTTCAGTATGAAATATTCGGTCTCGACAGATCACATATCAGACGACTGCAGCGTAAACAGGATGTAATATAAAATTACTCAACAAAGTAAAAAAAAAAAAAAAAAAAAAAAAATTGGAGGACTGTTTTCACTACCTACCCTCACAATAAAGTGTTTTGTGAAATTTAAAGATATACGCAGTGACGATATATTTTTTCATAATCAAAATCTTGGGAATGATAATTAAATACAAACAAAAAACACCTCGAATTTCAGCGATAGGAGAAATGACAAATTTAACAAACTGAAAGACTTGATAAAGATAAATGAAAGCAGACTGATCACGCGATAGGTCATGCAGAATAAACTGAAATTTAACAAAATTACGCTGATATCGTCCTTGATTGTAACGCTCTGATAAATGCTGTCCCCCAGTACTTGGAAAGAATGGATAAGTAACTATGATGTAAATATAAAACTACATAATGAAAGACATGGAGTGATAAAGGAGCATACTATACTAAACTATCTGCATTCACAAATATGTAAACTAACAAACAGACAGTATTTTGGCTCAGAAAAACTAAACTTCAAGCAAGACAGGTTATATAGTTGGACACAGTCTCGAAACATAACTAAAGACACTAGATTAGGAGAACTACAGTGGAAAAGTCTCCACAGTAATCCTCATATCCTAGAAATATCTTACTGCGCAAAATGACAATAAAAGAAAAATAACAAAGTGTTCTTTTTGTTGGAATGAAATCGATTACAAACAGCATTTTGTCTACGAGTGCAGCCTAGTTTGAAAATTCTGGGGACAAAGTCAAAAAGTAGTTACAGGCTTTCACTTCAAAAGTAGTTAAATTTATTCGGAATGACATACTGTTTGGTCTTCAAAGGTAACTTATTAATACCGCTGTAAGAAATACAGTGAACTAAACCGGCACTTTTACTGGGCAAAATGTGCATGAGCACCGCTTGAAACACAAAACAAAACAAAACAAAAAACCAAGGGCTATAACACAGCTCTATATTATATTTCAAAACCAGATGCAGATTAGAAAAATGAAACAGTATCACACATAACAACAAATTAACAGAAACATCTGTAGGCATGCAGGTCAACCAAATTATGCTGGCTGTTGTTCTTTATTTAAACCTTATGGAATTAATATGTATCAGTGTGATTAAAGAATTAAAAAGAGTTTTTGTAGCACACAATTTTCAAACAAGACATTAAATATAGGCGACTTACAAAAATACACACGCGCACACATACACGCACGCATTTGCCCATGATCAGCTCTCATAGCTCATTTACAATTGCACAAATACCTACACGTATACACACATATGCGTGCAAGCAGACACATGCACATACATAGAGAAACTGGATGTTTAAAGACATATTTTGTGATGGAATTGTGATCCATTAACGATAATAACGAATGTTCGTCTTTGTACCAGTGTCACATATGTCAGTGTTACCCTAGCACACACACACAGACACAATCACAGACACACATACACACACACACACAGACACAATCACAGACACACAACACAACAAACACACAAACACACACACACACACTATTATATATACCACACACACACACAATATTTTACACACACACACACCCACACACACACACACACATATACACACACACACACACACACAACACACACACACACACACACACAACACACATAATATATAACACACACACACACACACACACACAACACACACACACACACACACACACACACACACCACACACCACACAACACACACACATGCCTATACACTAAGTCTCAGAAAAAAAAACAGGCAAAAAATATCATGTTGTAAAAGATAAACGAAAATGCCAAACTATCTATGTAGAGAAACATCAGACACTAGATCATGAACGGTGTACAAAACTAGCGAAAATGCCGAACTGTTCATCTATAGATAAGCATACAAACTCTACATTATGAATCCTAGCAGTATATCACCAATGCATGTCTTAACGAACAAACAAACAAAATGAAAAAAAAAAAAACATTAAAGAACGACACGCGAAGCGCTCAGAAAAATAAAAAACAAACAAAAACCTGGTGATTGTTGTTTAAAGCCCAGCCAACTGCGTAGAGCCATATCAGGACTATAACCGCTTCAAGACATACAAAACCTCAACAGGAAAAAAAAAACAAAACAAACAAAAAATACAAAAAAACCAAAAAAAAAAAAACACACACACACATAAAAGAAAAAAAAATTAAGTACATATATCAATGCATTCGCGAACATGATCTAAGGACATGCCCCAGGCGTTGACCATTGCGTCCAATTTATCACACAGGGGATTTAAAAAAACATACCTGAATACAAATTTAAACTTAACTAAGGACAGTAAAAAAAAACAACAAAAAAAACAACGGGTCTAACTGACCTAAAACTGCTTCCGCACAAGAGATTTAAAACACACATGAATACAAATATAAGCATACAGAATATAAGGACACCAAAACATAAAAACAGGCATAAATAACTTAAAATTGCTTCAGCATATCTCACCTCCGTAGACCAAAAATGCACTTAATACATGTACCCAGTTATCAAACCTAAGAAAAAGTACATAAGACTTCATTGAACACAGACAGGTGAATGGACCATTAAGGCAGAAAATGATAGGTAGAAATGATAGAAAGAAAAGGGCAACAAGGCAGAAAGTACAGAAGAACAAAGCAGAAGTGACAGAAAAGATGAAATTTCTAGCACAAAATTTCCAGAAGGTAGGGATACTATTTATACTGAAAGAGCCCCGGCAACTCCACAGAGAGATGGTTTTACTGTACTGTCCACAGAAAGAAGTTAGGATCTGTGAAGAAGACTAGCTGAGGATTAATCAGACTCAGTTTTTACTCTCTCTGATGTGCCGTCTTGGTCTCTTTTACATACAAAAACATACAACAGCACTCACTCTTCACACATATCACCTCCCTACTCCCTCCTCACACACACACACACACACACTAGTATGCACCAAGGCTACATTCACAATGGCTGATGACCATGAATGTCTTTCTTTTCCATCCTGGAGAATTATCCCTTTTCAATGCTGGGGGTCTGCATGCACCTGCACCTGCACCTGCATGCTAATTGAGGTATAAAAAAAGGCCCTGATTCGATGTTTGATCAGTATAACACAATTTAATGCAGCTGTGTCTGTCTCACTTTTTTTCCTTCTTTTCGAAATCAAGGAAAAAATTTCTTGGGCATTTCAATCGAGAATTTGAGCCGTTTATGGCATCAAAACTCTCGCCACCAACTTTTTTTTCTTCTTCAACACTGTCACTGCTGTTTGCGATGCCGAGCAGCCCTTGTCATGTAAAATTCCTTTGAGCCATTCCCCGCGCTGGACACAGGCTGGCCCCGGGAGTTGGTCATTTTTATCTCCTCCAGCCTCTTTGGTGTCATCTCTCAGGACCTGGCCAGCTCAAGGGTTTATGTGCAGGCTTAAGGCTTGTGTCACGGTCACCACATACGTGGCACCTGTGACGTTAGTGCATATGGAATTCGTTCCGACCGCGGATGTCATTTTGAGAAACTGAAAACTGAAAAAAAACTTGGTATCACTATCTTTTTTTTTTCTTCTGCACTTGATGTTTCGAGTTTAAAGCTCAGAGTTTGTTCAAAAGGGATTCGGTTGGTTGGTTTGTTGAGTTTTTACGTCAACACCACACCTCACGGTGATTGGCCGACGGATAACCATCCCAGGGAAGTGGAGGAAGGGGACCTATCTAATTCTATACTGACACCACCAGAACAACAATGATGTTAGATGTGACAGTGAGAAGCCAGTTTTAATGTAACGCACCCCTTGATTCGAACCCAAACCATTAGCATGTGAAAAAAAAAAAAAAAAAAAAAGAAAGGAATTCATCACCCTCAGACAATTACATATGCGCTTCCCCCAAATCTGCCAGTAATTTTCTAGCGTAGTGAGCCTCGCACAAACCCTATGCACTGGCAAGGTCTTGAATGGGGGAAGAGACCTATCAACACTATGCTGATCCACCAGAATGATGGAAATAAATGTGGGCAGAAGGGTCTTCATATTAGTAATATTATATGTTATACATACACACCACACTATATATATTATAATATATTATATAAAACATATATATGTATGTGATGTAGTTGTATGTATTTGTATGTGTGTGTGTGGTGTGTGGTCTTAGATTTGTGTTTTTTCACTAAGTGAGTTTAGACGATCTATGTGTGTGTGTGTGCTGTGTGTGTGTGTGCATGTGTGTGTGTGTGTGTGTGTGTGTTGTGTGTGTGTGGTTGTGTGTGTGTGTGTCTGTGTGTGTATGAGTTTGTTGTGTGTGTGTGTGTGTGTGGTGTTTATGTTGTTTGTATGTGTGTGTGTGTGTTGTGTGTGTGTATGTATGTGTGTATGTATGTATGTTGTGGTGTGCGTGCGTGCGTGCGTGCGATGATGTGTTGTGTGTGTGTGTGTGTGTGTGTGTGTGTGTGTGTGTGTTGCGGCCTGGGATTGAACTCGATAAATGTACGAATTTGGACGTTAAAAGGGAGACAATTCTTGCGTGTTGCGTGTAATTTTAAACCAGTCACATTTGTTTCCCTTTACAGATGTTAAGCCGCGCGTGGTTTTGGTTTGGTTCAGTTTTTACGTCAAAACCCACCTCAGGTGATATGGCCGACGGGGATAACCATCCCAGGGAAGTGGAGGGAAGGGGGACCTATCTAATTCTATACCGACACCACCAGAACAACAATGATGTTAAGATGGGACAGTGAGAAGCCCAGTCTTAATGTAACGCACCCAGGGATTCGAAACCACAACCATTAGCATGTGAAAAAAAAAAAAAAAAGGGATTCATTGTCACCCTCGGACAATTACATATGCGCTTCACCCAAATCTGCCAGTGGTAGTTATGTGGCGTAGTGAGCCTCCGCAAAACCCTATGCACTGGCAAGGTATTGAAATGGAGAGGGAGGGTGGGGTGGGGGAGGGGGAGAGGGGCCTATCAAATACTACACTGACAGCACCAGATGGAAACATTAAAATGGGCAGCAAACAGAATCTTGATACACAATCAATCACAACACAACAACTACACACATAACAACAACAACATATAATTACATATATTAGTATAACAAGACAACATACAGAAGAAGACAGACAGACATACAGATAGATAAATAAATAGATATATAGATAAATTGATAGATAATATAGAATAGATAGAATACGATAGATAGATAGAGGATAGATAGATGGATAGATAGATGAGTTGACAGATAGACAGACAGACAGACACAACGATAGATAATATCACAACAGACAGCACACACACACACACACAGACACATATATATATAGATATATACAAACACAAACTACATATATATACATGTATACATTTATACATATATATATATATACGTATAATTATTACGTATAATGTGTCCCAAGAATAAGGAGAGTGTGCAAAAGGATAAAACGGTGAAAGATACGATACCTATGATGCTGCAGTACAGAGAAAGGTAACAGAGGATTATGCTAGTTCACTTCATCGACTAGATGCCCCATTTAAGATTGTGATGACGATTAGAAATTTGAAAACGTCCTTCCGTCGCTGAAGCCACCGATGGAGAAGTGCTTGAGAAGCGGAGTTGTCTATAAAATCAACTGTCCGCGCTGTAACGCGTGCTATGTCGGCCAAACCAGCCGACATTTGCAATCTCGCTTCAGAGAGCACATCAAAAACAGTGGGCCGATAAAAACACATATGGACCATTGTGGAGAGAAGACGAATGACGTGAATGATGTCACGATATCAGACGCAACAACCCGGGAGAAACATTTTTGATGACGCCTGAAGCATTGCATATAAGAGAATTGGGATCTACGGTCAACACCAGAGATGAGTATCGAAGCCGACAGCTGACAATTAAGCTGTAATCATTTTGTATGATCGCTTCACATTCTAATGTTGTTCGTGTTTAATGCTGATTTCTGTTACTTGGTTTGATAACATTTGTGTTGTTTTCTCCTTTTCCAGAACTGTGATGATGAGCAACAAGCTCGAAAAATTTCAGAAGAATTTCAGACATGGTTTGCCAATAAGAAATAACGTATATATATATATATGTACACAACACACACACACACACACACACACACACACACACACACACACACCACACACACACACACACACACACACACACACACACACACACACACACACACACACACACACACACACACACACACACACACACACAAAATATACAGCCTGTCTTTTTGTTGTTTGATTTTGCGCTGTTTTCTTAATCGTTTAAGATTAGCACTCTCACACACACGCTAGCGTGCGCGTTTGCGCGCGCGCGCGCGCGCGCACAACACACACACACACACACACACACACACACACCACACACACACACACACACCACACACAAATGCAAGTACGTGCCATTTAAAAAAACAAGTCATTGTCGACTTATTTTTTTTTTACTAATTTGTTTGTGTGAAACATCGAAACGAATCAGTTTAAGCATATCCCTTTCCAGCCTTCCTTACTTTATCTATCACGATTGAAAGGAACTTAAAATGACATTAGACACGTCTTAATACCTAAAATATGCAAACCAAAGCGGTTCTTTTTCTGTTGAGTTTACAACAAGGGGCAATGCCATATCAATGTGACACACAGAATGTG
>CM060306.1:76615511-76625511 GCA_030674185.1 Monoplex corrugatus | reverse complement strand
GAGAGAGAGAGAGTGTGTGGTGTGTGTATGTATGTTGTGTGTGTGTGTGTGTTGTTTGGTATATGTGTGTTGTGTATGGGTGTGTGTTATGCGTGGTGTGTGTGTGTGTGTATGTGCGCGCGCGTGCGTGTATGTGATTGTCTGCGTCTGTGAATATGTGTGTATATGTATGTATGTGTGTGTGTGTACGTGCGTGCGCGCGTGCGTGTGTGTATGTGTGTGTTTGTCTGTGTGCGTGCGTGTGTGTATGTGTCATAGTTTTTGCGTCATTCTTAACACGCCGACAGCAATGTCCACAAATGCATTTTATTTCCTTCGTCTTCAAAGTAACTCAATTATCGGGACTGTGGAGATATGTTCATTGAATTAGTTTGTGAATAAGCACAGTGTATGTCTCAGATGTCCTTTTATTTATGTTTTAAATGTCGTTTTATGGAGGTTGTTTTATCCTGTCTCCCATCTTCCCCATTCGTGTAGTGGCATTGCCCTCACACCACGTAGGCACTTTTATTTTCCACTTTTCTTTCACTTGACGAAGAGCCTGGGCTCGAAACGTCGTGCTTATATTACCGTACTCCAAAGGATCTTTCACAAACAAGATACTTTTCAATGTTTTGGAGCTTCCAACGCATGGCATGGACAGACTCTCAACCCCCCCCCCCCCGCCACCTTGGCCTGTCAAAATGTCTATCATGTGGTGTCGGGAGCTTGGAGATGATTGGTCAAAGGTGGGGTATTGTTGCTCTGGGTGCTATCCAGTACCTTTGAGTGATTTTTGTCAACTTTGATAAGTTAGAAACAGCAGCAGTAGTAGCAGCAGCAGCAGCAGCAGCAGCAGCAGTAGTAGTAGTATAGTAGAAGTAGTTGGTTTATTTTTGTTATTATTAATATCATTATTATTGTTATCATTATTATCATTATTATTATTAGTAGTAGTAATAGTAGTAGTAGTAGTAGTAGCAGCAGCAGCAGCAGCAGTTAGTAGTAGTATAGTAGTAGTAGTAGTAGTAGTAGTAAGTTGACCGACAGAAGTAGGGTATATAACATATTAATGATATATCTCTGCGCCTTTCGATCTCTTTTTTGTTTCACTGTCTCCATCTTTCTCTATTTGTATTTCTCTCTCTTTGGTCATCCTCCAAGACCCCATGCCCGGCGATGGTGTCAACATCATCATCAGGTGCCTCGCCGCATGGCGTTGGCGATCATGGACTTCCATCTGTCTCTATCTCTTGTTGCCTCGAGCATCTCTTCCACCCTCTTTGTCTTCAGCCACTCTGCAAGTCCGTCTAGTATCTTCTCCCTGGGTCTACCTCGTGGTCTCTTTCCCTCCAGCTTTCCCGTTATGACCAGGTGCTCCAATTCCCCTTTTCTCATAAAATGGCCTACAAATGTTGCCTGTCTTTTCCTAATCTTCCTTATGAATGATGGTGTACTTTTCTTTAATACATCGTACTTGCGGTTCTTTTTATATAATTTTGATAGTCCGTCAAACTGTTCAGCAGGATATGAAGAAGACTTTTTTGTCTGATCGAATTGCATATGAGGTGTTTGTGTTGCGGGACATGCATGTGCATGTGTGTACTTGTGAACGTGTGTATGTGGCATGCATGCGTGTGTTTGCAGTGTGACTGTGTGTATGCGTTTATGCGTGAGTGAGTGAGTGAGTGTGTGAATGTGTGTGTGAGTGTGTGTGTGTGTGTGCGTGCGCGCGCGCGCGCGTGCGTGTGTGTGTGTGTGAGTGTGTGTGTGTGTGTTATGTGTACATTCACATACAATTTGTTGCGTGCATCAAGCTCATTCACATCTGCTAGCAGTCAAAACTTTCATGTTGCTCTTCTTGTTAACACACTCTCTCAGTGCCCCAAACAGTAACTGAGAAACTGATCAAGAAAACCACACAATTAACAGACGCAAGGCGCATTCAACAAGCAAATCGTTCAGCTGAGAACTGAGACACTCTTTGGAGTTAACCAAATTCTCTGTCTTCTGAAAAACACAACAATAACAACAAAACAACAACAACAACAACAAAAAAAAGAAAAGGGAAAAAAATTGAACAATGGGAATTTGTGGCGTGCAAAGCAGCACCAACCTCCCCACCCCTCCCCAGAAAGAGAGACGGAAGAAAGAAACAACTTTGTCCCTGACAAGCCTGTGCGTGATCCGCGATCCGGCCACCTCGGCTTCTCCAAACTTAAAAGGGAGGCCACCCAACAACAGCAGGGAAACGACAGCCAATGGAAAGGGCCGAGAACGTGTGAAGGGAGGGAACTACCGTGTGGACTCGGAGGAGTAAATGTCTCGCCGGCCTGGTGTTGTATTGTGGTGGCTGCTCAAGTTGCTAACCTGAGGAGAGGAGTTGGAAAGTGAGATAGTCAACACAGGGGGGCTATGTCTGTATAACTCTTGTGAGGTACGTGGTGGAGCCCGGTTGTCTGTGTTTGTCCAGTATGCACCGGATCTGTTTTTCGGAGCGATTCTGTATTTTTATAGGCATCAGGACCTATCGTCTGACGGAGAAACGCTGAGGTAAGTGTGTGGAAGAAGGAGAAGAGAGAGAAAGAGAGAGAGAGAGAGAGAAAGAGAGAGAGAGTGAGAGAGAGAGAGAGAGAGAGAGAGAGAGGCAGACAGACAGGCAGATTGACAGATAGACAGAAAGACAAATCGAGAGAGAGACAGAGAGAGAGAGAAAAAAAAGAGACAAAAAGAAAGAGACAAATAGAGAGAGAGAGAGAGGGAGGGAGGGAGAGAGTGAGAGAGAGAGAGAGAGAGAGGGAGGGAGAGAGTGTGAGAGATAGATAAATAGATTTATAGACAAACAGACAGACAGAAAGACAGACAGACAGACAGACAGACAGAGACAGAGATAGAGAGAGAGAGAGATAGAGAGAGAGATGAATAGACACACAGTCAGACAGACAGAGAGAGAGAGAGAGAGAGAGAGAGAGAGAGAGAGAGAGAGAGAGAGTGTGTGTATGTGTGTGTGGGTGTGTGTTCTTCTGTTGTCGAATTTAATCATTCTTTGATTGTTACTTTTTTGATATAATATCATACACACACATTGACCTAGACGGATCGTCGTCATATCATCGGCATTATCAGTTCTATTAGGAAATGGGTTTTGAAGTGATAGTGGTGGTGGTGGTGGTGGTGGCAAGGGGGGGGGGGAAGGCAGGGTTCAAGCGATGTGTGTGTACGTGAGGGTGGATGGGGGCAGTGAACAAGAGTTTGAGTTTGGGGCGTGTCCATGACAGGAACGGCGGCGACTTTTATCGATTATCCCCAATTGAAACTGACGGCTGAAAGGTTCAGCGTGACCTCACTGGTGCCTTTTTCACTTCCTTTATGCCAAAATTTTTTCGTAAGCTCTCTGTTCACTTGCTGCTTCTTATATCTGTTCACTTATTTGTTTGTTTGTTTGTTTAATTGTTTTGTTTGATTGGTTATTTGTTTCTCTCCCGCGGGGATGCAGGAGGCTCTTTCAGTATGATAGTATCTCCACTGTCTGGACATTCTGTGCTAGAAATTTCCTGTTTTCTGTCACTCTCTTAGTTTCTGCCTTGTTCCTTTGCTTTCTGTCAATTCTTCCTATCAAATTCTGTCTTGCTGGTCCATTCACCTGTATGTGTTCGATAAAGTCTGACATGCTTTTTCTAAAAAATGATAATTGGGTACATGTATTTTGTGTATTTTTTGGCTCTATGGAACTGAAATAAACGGAAGCAATTTTAGATAATTCAGGCCCGTTTTTGTATATGTTTTAGTGTCTTTAGTTATGTTTAAATGTTGTACTCAGGTATGTTTCTTAAATCCCCCGTGCGATAGATTGGACACTCCGGTCAGCGCCCGGGGCATTTCCTTAGATTATGTGCGCAAATCCATTGATATGTGAACTTAGTTTTCTTTTCATTTTTTTTCCTGATGAAGTATTGTGTGTTTTCAAACGGTTATAGCCCTGATATGGCTCTACACAGTCGGCTGGGCTTTAAACACAAACGACAGTGGTAATAGTTATTTGTTGTTGTGCTTGCCTATTGTCTGTCGTCACTTCTTCGCCTGGTGGGCTTTTTTGTTTGTTTTTCTGATAAAGATAAAGGCTGAAGATGTAAATGTCCCTTGTTCGTGCAGGCCTCAGTAGCTCAGTTGGTTTGACCGTCGGATTCACATGCTAATGGTTGTGGGTTCGAATCCCGGGGTGAGCTACAATAATACTGGTCTTCTCACTGTCCCATCTTAACATCATTGTTGTTCTGGTGGTGTCAGTAAAGGATTAGATAAGCCCCCCTTCCCCCACTTCCCTGGGATGGTTATCCCCGTCGGCCATATCACCTGAGGTGGATGTCGACGTAAAAACTGAACCAAATCAATCAATCAGTGCCTAGTTCATTCCAAAGTTCCGACAGGAAACACAACTCGGTGGTAGACACTTTCGTGTCCCGAGCGCCATGCGTATAATGCAAGGGTTCTGGATTCCATCCCAGGGCAGAACATTGATATCACGACCATGCAAGTGCATGGAGCTTATGTGTGTATCATCATCATCATCAGGTGCCTTGCCGCATGGCGTTGGCGATCATGGACTTCCATCTGTCTCTATCTCTTGTTGCCTCAAGCATCTCTTCTACCCTCTTTGTCTTCAGCCACACTGCAAGTCCGTCTAATATCTTTTCCCTGGGTCTACCTCGTGCTCTCTTTCCCTCTATCTTTCCCGTTGTGACCAGGTGTTCCAATTCCCCTTTCCTCATATAATGACCTATAAATGTTGCCTGTCTTTTTCTAATCTTCCTTATGAATAATCTTCTTGTGTCTGCCTCCATCAAGACTGTCTCGTTTGTTTTCTTTGCTGTCCATGGAACTCTCAACATTCTTCTTAGAAATCATGTGTGTATATGTATAGTTTATATGTTCAGAGAGAAGAGTGGCAGAATGGTTTAAACTTTCGCCTGCCGATACCCGAACTCGACGTTCGTTTCCCGTTGAGGCCTCGATTTTTCTCCTCAGGTTGACCAAAAATTCGAGCTGAACTAGACCTTCAGAAGTGGACGAAAAATGAGTCGGACACGTGTGCCTTTTGGCCTGCGCACGCTAAAGATCCCACGGCAGTTGAAAATGCTCTGGCATAAAACATTGGTGAGATAAGTTGATTTCCCAAGTTTAAGCCTCAATAACGCAGCCCCCGATTACCTGTCAAGCCTACTTGAGATCTATGTTCCCTCACGTACCCTCCGCTCTGCCTCTGATCCTCTGACTCTTCGCTTTCCACGCACTAAGCTCAATACCTATGGTCCACGAGCCTTCTCTGTTTCTGGTCCACTCTCCTGGAACAAACTTCCTCTCTCAGTCCGTCAGCAACCTACTTTTGTCTCCTTCAAGTCCGCTCTCAAAACTCACCTTTTCTCTCCTGCATAAAATCCTAACCTCACTCAACCCTCCCCTCTGCAGCCTGTCTCCGCTCGGAGGGAATCACATGGTTATAATATATAATTGTATGCTATGCTCTCTATAATTTTCCATTGCTTTTATTCTTGCTTTTATTGCTTTTATTCTTTCTCCCCATTAATAGCCATGCGTGTGTGTGGGTGTGTGTGTGTGTGTGTGTGTGTTCTGTGTGTGTGCGTGCGTGTGTGTGCGGGCGTGCGTGCCTGCGTGTGTGTCTGCTTCAGCGCTTAGATTTGATTTTATCAAGATTTTGCGCTATATAAATATTGTAATTATTTATTATTATATTATTATCCCCTTGAAGGCCAATTAGCCTTCTTGCCTTTCTAAAGTCTTAGTAAAAAAAAAAAAAAAAAAAGCGATGGGTGGCGGTGCACTGTGGGCGCGCCCTCTCAAAGGGGAGAACAGCCGAAATTTCATACAGTAAATCCATTGTGACAAAAGAAATGAATATGAATATGAATATGAATATGAATATGAATGTGATCATTTTGTCGTGTGTGTGTGTGGCTTCAGCAATGATGGAATTTTTCTGGGCTTGGCTTACGAATGCAAACTGATAAAACATGCGTTTTATTAGAAAACCTTGGAGCGTGCTTAGAGACTTCCTGACTTTTGACTCGTGTCGTTTTCTCTCTCTCTCTCTCTCTCTCTCTCTCTGTTTCTGTCTCTGTCTCTCTGTCTCTGTCTCTTTCTCTGTCTGTCTGTCTGTCTGTCTTCTTTGTCTCTGTCTCTCTGTCTGTCTCTCTCTTTCTCCCTGGTTCGTTCATGCGCTCACTGTCTCTCTCAGTAGCAGCAACAGCAGCAGCAATAGTAGTAGTAGAAGTAGTAATAGTAGTAGTAGTAGTAGAAGTAGTGGTAGTTGTTGTGAATAGTAGTAATGCTAGTACTTACCTGACTTTTAACTTTTTCTGTCCTCCTGTGCCGTCAAGCGCCGAGGGGAGATGCAGCTTTTGGACATGGGTCAGATGCGTAGAGTCTGCCAGTGGTAGTAGTAAATAGTATCAGTAATAGTTGTTGTTGTTGTTGTAGTACTACTAACTGTAGTAATAGTAATAACAATAACAATGGTGGTGGTACTAGTAGTAGTTGTGGTAGAAGTAGTAGTAATAGTAGTAGTAGTAGGAGTAGTAGCAGTAGTAGTCATCATCATCATCATCAGATGCCTTGCGGCATGGCGTTGGCGATCATGGACTTCCACCTGTCTCTATCTCTCGTTGCCTCAAACATCTCTTCCACCCTCCTTGTCTTCAGCCACTCTGCAAGTAGTAGTAGTAGTGGTAGTAGTAGTAGTAGTAGTGGTAGTAGTAGTAGTGGTAGTGGTAGTAGTGGTAGTAGTAGTAGTAGTAGTAGTAGTAGTGGTAGTAGTAGTAGTAGTAGTGGTAGTGTAGTAGTAGTAGTAGTAGTAGTAGTAGTAGTAGTGTAGTAGTAGTAGTAGTAGTAGTGGTAGTAGTAGTAGTAGTAGTAGTAGTAGTAGTAGTAGTAGTAGTGTAGTGGTAGCAGTAGTAGTAGTAGTAGTAGTAGTAGTGTGTAGTAGTAGTAGTAGTAGTAGTGGTAGTAGTAGTAGTGGTAGTAGTAGTAGTGGTAGTAGTAGTAGTGGTAGTAGTAGTAGCAGTAGTAGTGGTAGTAGTAGTAGTGGTAGTAGTAGTAGCGGTAGTAGTAGTAGCAGTAGTAATGGTAGTAGTAGTAGTGGTAGTAGTAGTAGCAGTAGTAGTAGTAGTAGTAGTGGTAGTGGTAGTAGTAGTAGTAGTAGTAGTAGTAGTAGTAGTAGTAGTGGTAGTAGTAGTAGTAGTGTGGTGTAGTAGTAGTAGTAGTAGTGTAGTAGTAGTGTAGTAGTAGTGGTAGTAGTAGTGTAGTAGTAGTAGTAGTGGTAGCAGTAGTAGTAGTAGTAGTAGTGTAGTAGTAGTAGTAGTAGTGTAGTAGTAGTAGTAGTAGTAGTAGTGGTAGTAGTAGTAGTAGTAGTGGTAGTAGTGTAGTAGTGGTAGTAGTAGTGTAGTAGTAGTAGTAGTAGCAGCAGCAGTAGTAGTAGAGTAGTGTAGTAGTAGTAGTAGTAGTAGTGTAGTAGTAGTGGTAGTAGTAGTAGTAATGTAAATACTGTTTCTTTTTAAGCAATTCACCAAATTGTTTGGACTCACTGCATATTATACATGATCAGACATTTGAATAGAACACGGAGGACCGAGGCGTTAGGCGAGCTGACCACAATCCACTATGTCTCTGCACACAGTCTCCGTCTCTGGTGGGTGGTCATGTCGGTGTTTTCACTCGTGTCTCTGTCTCTCTGTCTCTCTATCTCTGTGGCTCTATCCTAGATCTCTCTGAATCTCTGTATTTGTCTATCTGTCTTTGTCTGTTTGTCTGTCTGTTGTCTGTTTATTTGTTTGTCTGTCTCTCATCATTTTCTTTCCTCTATCTTTCTGACACTCTGTGTTTGTCTGTCTGTCTGTCTGTCCGTCTGTCTGTCGTCTGTCTCTCGGCATTTTCTCTCCGCTATCTTTTTGAGTTACGATATCTTTGTCTGTCTGTCTGTCCATCCTTGACTTTGATTTAACCGAAAGGCCGAGCAGTGTTAGGCGAGGTAGGACCTCAGGACCTGGCCAGCTCATGGGTTTATGTGCAGGCTTAAGGACTGTCCCATGATCACCATTCACATGTCACCTGTGACGTTAGCGCATATGGAATTCATCCGAGCGTGGAGACGTCATCTTGAGAAAATGAAACTGGAATTCAGACATCTTGAACCTGAAACTCAGACATCATCTCGAGAAACTGAAACTGTCCGTCAGTCCGTCCGTCCTTCTGGCTGTCCGTCTGTCTGTCTGCTGTATGTCTGTTTGTCGGCCTCTCAACATTCTCCAGCTGAACCACTTTTGTATCTCGACGAGCCCTTTCTCTAAGACTGAGAATCAATGAAGCTGCCCTGTGGGATATAAATGGAGTGAACTTGTCTGCTATTTTTTTTTTAGATGTGTGCTCACGTGTGTGTGTGTGTGTGTGTGTGTGTGTGTGTGTGTGTGTGTGTGTGTGTGTGTGTGTGTGTGTGTATGTGTGTGTGTGTATGTGTGTGTGTGTGTGAATGTGTGTGTGTATGTGTGTGTGTGAATGTGTGTGTGTGAATGTGTGTGTGTGGTGGTGGTGGTGGTGTGTGTGTGTGTGTGTGTGTGTGTGTGTGTGTGTGTGTGTGTGTGTGTGTGTGTGTGTGTGTGTGTGGTGGTCTTCGATTTAATGTCTATTCACTAAAGTGATTTTAGACAAAAGACAAAGAAAAAAAAGAAGAAAAAAGTGTATGTGTGTGTGTGTGTGGGGGGGGGGGGGATAGAGGAGGAGTGAAGAGGATATTTAAAAATTGTCAATTTTGGTCTTGAGAAAAGATGATCCAGAAAACAACTGTTTCGAGGAGGGGAAGGTAAAACTAACAAATAACTTACCATAATTAACGGTTTGAACAAGCAAACTAACAAACAAAATTACGAAATATCTGTAATAAATGAATATAGATAAAACTTAGAATCGACTAATGGTGATCATGACACAGTCCTTAAGCCTGCACATAAATCCATGAGCTGGCCAGGTCCTGAGGTCCTACCTAGCTTAACACTTCTCGGCCTTTCGGTTAAGATCAAAGTCTAGGATGGACAAACAGATAGACAAACATATGCATACTCAAAGAGATAGCGGAGAGAAAATGCTGAGAGACAAAGGACACACAAACAGACAGACGGACGGACAGACAGGTAGACAAACACAGACTGTCAGAAAGATAGAGGAAAAAAAATGATGAGAGACAAAGTGTGTGTGTGTGTGTGTGTGTGTGTGTGTGTGTGTGTGAGTGTGTGTGTGTGTGTGTGTGTGTGTGTGTGTGTGTGTGTGTGTGTGTGCATGTGTGTGTGTTTATGTACTAGAATTCATCTGTATACTTATTTGCGTGTATGTGTGTGTGTGTGTGTGTGTGTGTGTGTGTGTGTGTGTGTGTGTGTGTGTGTGTGTGTGTGTGTGTGTGTGTACCCACGCGTCAGTACATCTTATTAGTATACTACATTTTTATTGTATTTTTTTTTCATAATGCGTAAGTTTTGATGAACATGGAGCCCACACAATATAGGCAAAGGAGCTGCCTTTAAAATGCAGATATGCCGGGAAAAAAAAAAAAACGCTTAAAGAAAAATCAACGTTTTCATCTGGTTTGAATTAATGACAAAAATATCGAAACTTCCAGTTTAAATCAGACAACTGAAAACAGATTATACATACTACATGTACACTGTTAATTACGTGAAACAAACAAGAAACAAACAAACAAACAAACAAACAAACAAACAAACAAATAAACAAACAAACAAATAAGAAAGAAGTGCAAATCTTTGAAGCACTCTTAAACGGCCTTATAGGAAGCATGCGCAATAGACTGCATGTATCTTAAAAATCAAAAGAAGCTGCATAATGAACGAGAGACATACGTTACTGAGTAAACAGATCAGTCCTCGTGCACGTGACTGGGTAAGGAAGTAAAGATCTATACAAGTAACTGGGTAAATAAGTAGAGTTCTAAACTTGCGAC
>CM060306.1:76603011-76605511 GCA_030674185.1 Monoplex corrugatus | reverse complement strand
TCTTGACGCATGCTTACTTAATTACTGACTGACTGACTTACAAACTTATTGACTGACTGACAGACAGACTGACTGACTGACTGACTGACTAACTGACTGACTAACTGACCGACTGACCGACCGACCGACCGACCGACTGACTGACTACTTACTTACTTACTTACTTGCTTGCTTGTTTGCCTACCTGCCTGCCTGCTTGCTTGCTTGCTTGACTTACTTACATATTTACATATTTATTGACTTACTTACTGACTGACTGACTGACGACCCATTACCGAATTGGCATAATAGGACAGTAACCAACATTTTCCTTCCTGTCTGTTCTAACCAGCTTTGTGTTTAGTATCCTTTGTCTGCTTCAAGGTCTTGAGGTTTCCTTCTGTTCATGGTCCACAGGTATTTTTCTGACTTCCTCTTCTACAGTATCCTTTTGGTGCCCAGTGAAGACTACTCCCGGTTATTTTATCCTGCTCTTTTTTGAGGATGTACCCAATTCATCTCCATTGTATTTGTCATTATGATGATGCTGTCTTGATTGCATTCTGCAATGGTTGTGGGGTGGTGCTGGGTGTAAAAAAGAGAGGTATGAATCTTCTCAGACGTTTTCGTATGGAAAGTCGACAGTTTGCTTTCTGTCATTCTTCAGTACTCTAAGTGTAAAATAGAATGGACAGGACAGAGCTCTGGTGCAGTGTCGTTTTGGCGTTCGTGCTGTACTGGGGAGACCCCCGCACGCTGTTAAGCATTCTGGAGGTGTCACTGGCTTTAGGTTTGTATGTTCGCTTTCTGTCATCCTCCAGTATTTTAATCCAAAAGTATGGTGGAAATGACAGCTCTCATGCAGTGTCAGTTTGGTGTTGATTCTGCACTGGGGGGGGGGGGGGGGGGGGAGGGACTCCTACTCGCTGCTAAGCATTCTGGAGGTGTCATTGGCTTTAAGTTGCTAAGTTCACTTTCTGCCATCCTCCATTACTGTTAGTGTAAATATGGGTGGAAGGGACAGACTTCTGATGCAGTGTCAGTTTGGTGTTGATACTGTATTGGGGGACCCCCACATGTTATTAAGCATTCTGGAGCTGTCACTGCCTTTATTTGCTAAGTTCGCTTTCTGTCGTTCTCCAATATTTTAATTGAAAAGTAGGGTGGATAGGACAGAACTCTGATGCAGTTTCAGTTTGGTGTTGATACTGTATTGGGGGGACCCCACATGTTGTTAAGCATTCTGGAGCTGTTACTGGCTTTATTTGCTAAGTTCGCTTTCTGTCATCCGTCAGTATTCTAATTGAAAAGTGGGGTGCAAAAGACAGAGCTCTGATGCGGTGTCAGTTTGGTGTTGGTGTTGCACTAGGACGGGGGTGGGGGGTGGGGGTGGGGTGGGGGGAGGGAGGGGGTCGGACCTGCACATGTTGTTAAGCATTCTGGAGATGTCACTGGCTTTAGGTTGCTAAGTTCGCTTTCTGCCGTCTAAAGATAGATATATGGACAAATAGATTGGTAGAGAGGTAGATAAATAGATAGACGGTCAGAAAGATGGCTAGCTTGCAAGCTGGATAAATAGACAGATAGATAGATGTGTGTGTGTGTGTGTGTGTGTGTGTGTGTGTGTGTGTGTGTGTGTGTGTGTGTGTGTGTGTGTGTATGGGCGCACGCGCGTGAATGTGTAAACGTGAGCGCGTGCTGGCGTTTAATGACGTTTTCTTGTTCTTAGGGAAAGCCTAACTTATATTTTCCTATCTCTTTCTTGCCGTTAAGCAACGAAGCTGAAGGATGAGACATGAGAGGGGGATGACTTGATTGGAATTGATGGCCGTGCATTGGCTGCTTGATCTCTCCGGGGGTCGAGGAGTCTAGGAGACAGAGAGAGAGAAGAGAGAGAGAGAGAGGAGAGAGAGAGAGAGAGAGAGAGAGAGAGAGAGACCTAGGGAAAGAGAAAGAACGAACGAAAGAAAGAAAAAACAGAAAGAAAGAGAGAGAGAGAGAGAGAGAGAGGTGTGTGTATGTGTGTATGTGTGTGTGTGTGTGTGTGTGTGTGTGTGAGAGAGAGAGAGAGAGAGAGAGACAGAGAGAGAGAGAGAGAGCAAGAAAGAGACTGAGAAAGAGACAGAGACAGAGACAGAGAGACTGAGAAAGAGAGAGAGAGAAAGAGAGAGAGAAAAAGAGAGGGAGAGAAAGAGAGAGAAAGATAATATATATATATATATAAGAGAGAGAGAGAGAGAGAGAGAGAAGAAAGAAAGAAAGAAGAGAGAGAGAGAGAGAGAGAGAGAGAGAGAGAGAGAGAGAGAGAGAGAGAGAGAGAGCACAAACGTTATCGGAATACCAGTAGGCTTTATACCTGATGTTAGCGAAAAAGAAATCAAAATAACACGATACATACGCAGAACATTAGCTTACAATATAAACACCGCCTTTACATCACACGAGTGAATGACAATAAAGCTTACTTTCCATGATAAACACTGTCTGAAAGCCGTTTACCAAACTTGCTGTTGCTAATGTT
>CM060306.1:76583011-76598011 GCA_030674185.1 Monoplex corrugatus | reverse complement strand
TCGGAACACATTTGTCCACTTTGCATTTATACATAAATGATTTTGCAAGCATTGTTATAAGATCAAATAATTTATCTGTTTTTACGTGTTGGTCTTAGGCATGGGTTTTACGTCCGTTTCTTAATAGTCTGTCATGAAAACAACCCAGGCCATACTGAAGAGAACTGTATAATCTCTATCTGCAATGCTAAAAAGAATTGTAAACGGGTAAGAATACAGTCCCTACCTCACTAGCCCATCTTCCAACCCTGGTCAAAAGCATGGAAATGGATGATAGCATATTCACCATCCAACTCCACCCCTGAACAAACTGACACAACCACATCACTGAAGTCTACCTCAGAACAAGACTACACATATTCCACATCTGACCACCGACACGATCTATCGTCTGTATCATCTCAGCTCTCTAAGCCCATATAAATTATATTTCTGATTCGATTAAAAAACAACAACTAAAAACAAACAAACAAACAAATTTAATTCTCACGATGCAGGAATCTAGATTGTTACGTTTAAGATGATAAAAATGTTTGTCTGATTGATGATGGCTCTTGTTCTGCATTTCATAATATATTTGGGGCCACTTCCTCCAGCTATCCCTCTATGAGCAATACGATCGATGGTATGATGAGGCAGATTTTGTCACGAAGTTGTTGTTTTGAGAGCCTGAGGATTTCTGATTTTCCAAGATGCTGAGTTTTCTTTTTCGTAGTGGCTTTTCCTGCACATTTGTCGGCACATATATTTTCATTAACACCACCGTATCAGAGATATTAGATCCACCTGAGCATTTCCAGATTTGTAATAATAGTTTAATGATAATGATTTATACTAATATAGCTCAAACAACCCCTGTTAAAAGCATGCTCGTTGCTCTTTACATTAATAGAACAATGTGTATGCACACACTTATACACACACAACACACACACACACACACACACACACACACACACACACACACACACACACACACACACACACTTACACACACAACACACACACACACACACACACACTTACACACACAACACACACACACACACACACACACACACACACACACACACACACACACAGCACAGTACAACAAAACAGCACAACACACATGTACACACACACACACACACACACACACACACACACACACACACACATGCACACTCTCTCACTCTCTCTCTCTCACACACACACTCACCCCCCTCTCTCTCTCTCACACAGACACACACAGACACCACACACACACACACACACACACGCACACACACACACACACACACGCACACACACACACACAACCACACAGACACACAGACACTACACACATCGATGAAAAATACCGTGCCCACCTTCATACTTTTACCGATGATCAGTCTTAGAAAATAAATGTGCTGGAGCAGCATTTTATGTTCCAAAATTTAAAACAAAAAAGTCATTTTTCGTTGGGGCAAACATATCTATCTTGACAGCGGAATTAGTCGCTATAATACAAGCATTGCAATATCTAGTAAATCTTAAACCCGTGCCTTTCAAAATAGTTCTCTTTGTTGACTCAAAATCTGTATTATATGCCTTACGGTCTTTTGATACCGACACAACACCTGATTTAATTACTGAGGCAAATCATCTTATACATCGTTTAAGGGTCAAAGGTACAGATATCAGTTTATGCTGGGTGCCTTCACACATTGGTCTTCACGGCAACGAAGTAGTTGACAGAGCAGCTAAACAAGGCGCACAGAATTCTGATAATTCTATAGAATTATATGTTCCTACTTCCGTAAAAGAAGCTTGCAACTTGCTCAAATCAATCTCATGGACTCGATTTCATGAACATTTCAATGAACAGTTTGTGTCACAACAAATGATAAAACTTACCGTTCAAAATGTGTGTAAAAATATGCAGTTTTCTTCCATGTATCATTTGAGATCGATTGTTGCTGTTCGTTTTCGTATTCAGCTAAAAGCGTTGAAAACAAAATATTGTTAAAATTTCAAGTGCATTTGCGGCGAACAGTTCACACAGTTTATTCTACTGCAAAATGCTACGTTCCTTTTTGCCAAAAACGTTTACTCAAGAAAAGTATTCTGAAACTCATTTCCAAAAAGTTACATCAGATCAATCTTTATTAGTTAAAATTTCAGAATCATTAGTTCACAGTCCTGTTAATGCAATACTTTAACTTTATGCAGTTTGTGTATTAGTGTTACAATTTCCCTTCATATTGTTGAAGTTAATTGTTAGAGTTAAGTTTTTGTTCCATTTTTCTGTTCTCCCACCTACTTACGTCTTTTTACTCTATCTCCCCTCTGCCCCAATCCAACCCGCCCAACTATCGTTCTACATTTTATTTTATTTATTCATTTTTTATTCCCCCCTCCCCCTCCCCCGTCTAATATCACTTATAGTGAAAAGACGTTAAATCAAAGAACGAACGAACACAAACACACAGGACGTTGAGCTAGGGTGCACTCAACCTCATTATTGCTTCGTGCCAATCTGGGGTTTCTACTGCATTTTTCTACTTCCATGGTTTAAACTCTGCTCTTGTTTAAGTTAACATCTATTGTGCTACCTGTGTGTTCTCTTCACCCCCCTTTTTGGCCTTCTTTACCTGTCCTTCATCTTATTATTTCTTTGTGCCTCAATGGTTTTTTGTTTCGTTTTGTTTTGTTTTGTTTTGCGCTGCTTCTATGCTTCTGTATCACTATCCTCATGCCACTCATTTTAGCTCATTTTCACATCATCAAATTCATCAAACTTGGGATGACCTTAATAAGATCTGAGCATGAAGTGCCACAGAACAACCATTTGTTTTTTACAATGCTATAATAAGGAGACGATAGGGATAACGTTATGGAAGTTCTATTTCGGATTGACCATGTTTGTAACAATGCTGAATCATGAATTTACACTCATGATAACGTATCTTGTGGACAACTAGGCCCGAGATATACAGACAACCGTGGTGTTGATCAGGGCATTTGAGCAACATCGACAATGACGCCTCTGTAAAGTAGATGTATTATACATATATATATATATATATATATATACATATATATATATATATATATATACATGTATATATAGGTAGGTAAATAGGTCGATAGGTAGGTAGGTAGGTAGATATATATAGATATATAGATAGAAAGATAGATAGATAAACAGATGGATAAACAGATAGATAACAGATAGATAGATAGATAGATAGATAGATAGATATACAGATAGATAAACCGATAGATAGATATACAGATAGATAAACAGATAGATAGATAGACAGACAGATATACAGATAGATAGATAGATAAACAGATAGATAGATAGACAGATAGATATACAGATAGATAGATAGATAAACAGATAGATAGATAGACAGATAGATATACAGATAGATAGATAGACAGATAGATATACAGATAGATAGATAGATAAACAGATAGATAGATATACAGATAGATAAACAGATAGATAGATAGACAGATAGATATACAGATAGATAGATAGACAGATAGATATACAGATAGATAGATAGATAAACAGATAGATAGATATACAGATAGATAAACAGATAGATAGATAGACAGATAGATATACAGATAGATAGATAGATAAACAGATAGATAGATAGACAGATAGATAAACAGATAGATAGATAGACAGATAGATATACAGATAGATAGATAGATAAACAGATAGATAGATATACAGATAGATAAACAGATAGATAGATAGACAGATAGATATACAGATAGATAGATAGATAAACAGATAGATAGATAGACAGATAGATATACAGATAGATAGATAGATAAACAGATAGATAGATAGACAGATAGATATACAGATAGATAGATAGATAAACAGATAGATAGATAGACAGATAGATATACAGATAGATAGATAGATAAACCGATAGATAGATAGACAGACAGATATACAGATAGATAGATAGATAAACAGATAGATAGATAGACAGATAGATATACAGATAGATAGATAGATAAACAGATAGATAGATATACAGATAGATAAACAGATAGATAGATAGACAGATAGATATACAGATAGATAGATATATAAACAGATAGATAGATAGACAGATAGATATACAGATAGATAGATAGATAAACCGATAGATAGATAGACAGATAGATATACAGATAGATAGATAGATAAACAGATAGATAGATAGACAGATAGATATACAAATAGATAGATAAACCGATAGATAGATAGACAGACAGATATACAGATAGATAGATAGATAAACAGATAGATAGATAGACAGATAGATATACAGATAGATAGATAGATAAACAGATAGATAGATATACAGATAGATAAACAGATAGATAGATAGACAGATAGATATACAGATAGATAGATAGATAAACCGATAGATAGATAGACAGATAGATATACAGATAGATAGATAGATAAACCGATAGATAGATAGACAGATAGATATACAGATAGATAGATAGATAAACAGATAGATAGATAGACAGATAGATATACAGATAGATAGATAGATAAACCGATAGATAGATAGACAGACAGATATACAGATAGATAGTTTTCCACCTGATTTTTCTCTTTCTTTTCCTGCTTTCTTATCATTTCTCTAGTTTCCTCGCTTTCATTTTTCTTGGTTCGTATGTAATTCGATAGAGAATATAACGAGTGGTGTGCTTACTCTTAAAGCGATGCATATTCCATCAAGCCATCTTTTTTTTATTTCATAGTTTTTCCACATTCTTTTCTGCCTCCGCCACCACCACCACCCTCCCCCGCCGTTTTGGCATTTTTTATGATCTCGCTTCATGCTCCTGTGCTGCCTGTCTATGTCCGTCTCTGTCTTTGTTTCTCACTCTGTGCTTTTGTCTCTCTCTCATTTCTTCATTTATCTCTGTCTGCCTGTCTGTCTATCTCTGTCTCTATCTCTCTGTCTTTCTCTTTCTCTGCTCTCTGTCTCTTTCTCTTCTGTCTGTCTCTGTGTCTCTTGTCTCTTTTGTGTCTTTTTGTTTGTCTGTCTATTTCTCTCTCTCTCTCTTTGTCTCCTTTCCTCGCATCCTCCCTCCTTCCATCTCTCTCTCTCTCTCTCTCTCTCTCTCTCTCCTCCCTCCCTCTCTCTGTCTCTGTCTTTCTGGAACTTTAGTGTCAAAGTGGAACTTTCCTCAATCCGCACTAAGTTTGTCTCCCCGGTGATTCATCTTCCATGGTCCTTAGTAAGGATTATCATCACACAGTCGGTTCCGCTGTTGAAAAGTATTACTTTCCCCTGAATGTTTCCACCACAGTCCTTTGTCCACAGGGGGGGGGGGGGGGGGCTATCAATCCCAAGGTACTACGGTGTCATCCATTAGATGGGACCAGGCATTCCTGCTCAGTCGGAACTGTGGTTTTTGGTAGTGTCAAGCTGTGATTCAGCTGTGGTGTACAGCGCACAGTCAACCACGACCCACGCTGTATCCACGACCTCTTATTTACAAGGACAGTGACGATGAGAATGACTGTGATACTTCATTTTCCCAACAGTGGAAACTATTAAGTAAAAACTGTTTTTCGTTATTTGCTGCTGCTAATTTTTACATATCTGCTTAGAATTAAGAAATACTGACAAAGAAATGCTTCAACAAATAAAAACCAACCAACCAACCAACCAACCAACCAACCAACCAACCAACCAACCAACCTACCAATCTACCAACCGACGACCGACCGACCGACCGACCGACCAACCAACCAACCAACCAAACAAACAACCAACCAACCAACCAACCAAACAAGGAAACAAGCAAACAAGCAAACAATCAATCAATCAAACAATCAAACAAACAAACAAACAAAAATCTAACAAAGAAATCAGAGTTGCAGCTTTTGCTGGAGTTTGAGAAAGAGAAAGAGAGAGAGAGAGAGAGAGAGAGAGAGAGAGACAGAGAGAGACAGAGACAGAGACAGAGACAGAGACATACAAACAGAAGGACACAGACACGACAGATTCAGACAGACAGATAGACAGCGACAGAGACAGAGAGACAGACAGCAGGCAGGCAGACAGATAGAGACAGACACAGACAGACAGTGACAGAGAGAGAGAGAGAGAGAGAGAGAGAGAGAGAGAGACAGACAGACAGACAGAGACAGAGAAAAGAGAGGGGGCTCTTTGAGCATGGATAGTATCCCCATCGTCTGGACATTCAGTGCTAGAGATTTCTTCTTTTCTGTCACTCTCTTTGTATCTGCCCTGTGCCTTTGCTTTCTGTCATTTCCTTCTATCACTTTCTGCCTTGCTGGTCCACTCACTTGTATGTGTGCAATAAAGTCAACACACTCTCTCTTAGGATTGACTGTTGGATAGGTGTATTAAGCGCATTTTTGGGGTCTGGGCAAATTTGTACGGAAGGAATTTTAGATGGAGGCCCGTTTTCATACGTATGTTTCAGCGTCCTTAGTTATCTGTACATTTGTATCAGTTTTTTTGTTTTGATATTATCTCTTTTTTTTTTTCTCTCCACTTTTTCTTCTTCCCTATGTTCATTCACTTTTCTCTTTCACTCACTCTGTCTTTACTGTCTCTCACACTTTTATTTTCGTTTCTTGACCAAAACTTCAAAAAGGCAAGAAGGTTGATTGGGCTTCAAGGGAAAGACCTGGGCAATAAACATATCTCTACAATTTACGAGTTTCTATTCCAGGGCAGCGAGCAGATGCCCTGATATTTACGGTTTTCAACTGCGTGGGATCCTTTAACGTGTACAGACCAGAACGCACACGGTTTGACTCGTTTTTTTTTTCCATCCCTTTTCGAAGAAGATCGTTACTTTTCGAGTAAGGCTGATCTGTTTTCTGATGTTGTTTACGTAGCTGGATGTCTGACTAACTTCAAGCTGGGACTTACGTGCTAAAGCAGATCATGTCCATTCATCCAGCAGCTGTGTTTCAGGCTTGTCCCTGTCTGATGCTGACTTAACTTACTGTGCTTTTACTACAGTCTGGTTTTGTGGTGATGTGGTATAAATCATGCTGTGGGGTCTCTTTAATGGTTCGTACTGCTGATAGCTTGGAATCTGTTCTTTTTCTGCTTTTTATCAGCTTCTGTCTGCTTGTCTGTCTATCTATCTGTCTGTCTGTCTGTCCATCTCTCTGTCTGTACGTCTGTCTGTCTGTCTGTCTCCCTCCCTCTTTCTCTCTCCCTCTTTCTCTCTCTTTCTCTCTCTCTCTCTCTGTTTCACACACACTCTCTCCCTATCTCTCTGGGTTCGATCATGCCTGGGTATCTTCCACCTGATGGAACAAAGGCAGATTTTTTTCTGATCTCCCAGGTTAGGGTGTGTGCAGGCCTGTTAATGCCTAAGCCCCGTTTGTTTCTGTATGCTCGCAGAAGATCAAATATGCAAGTTAAAGATCTTTTAAGTCATGCTGTCTGGTGTCTTATGGAAACAAAAAAAAAAAAAAAACCCCACCCAGCATGCATGCTCATTTAGTATGCACTGTACAGTAAGGTACCACTTGTACAGTGCATAAACGCATCCGAGAAAGAATTGGAACAGTAAAAACAATTCAAAACAAAAGAAATTGACTTTGCTCACATTTACCGCTATGATGATTTTGGTCAGAAATGTGTAGATGAAAAGCTGTGCGTATCTAACTTCTCGTTTTAATGACAATCATTTTTCAGTGACCTCTAGATTCTCTTTAGTTTTTTACTCTATACATTCATTTCCGTGGTATGAAAAAAGATATGTACTGTGTTCACTTTAGAACTAGAACATTGTTCTGTTCATAATAACACACAGGTGAAGTATCTATCAGTTTTTATTTTTGGGTTTTCACCTGGGTACAAAAACAAACAGGATTCACAAACAGCATGTAGACACATTTTATGACAATTCATTCATTTAATTTGTCCAGTGTCTTAATATTCGCTCATTAGACTTTAATCTATCTTTTTCAACTGATGTAATAACAAGAAAGTTTAAAGCACAGAGAATAGCAATACTCCTTAAACCAGCTGGTTCTTTTAGCATAAGACGCATCTAATCTATTCTAAAAGCTTTTTTCTGATCTCTTATAACTTAATTGTTTCAGAATCATCAATTCCCTCTGCATTATTTTATCGTCTCATAAGCAAATTATTTCATAAAAATGCAGCTGCTTTCTCTGGCTGGACGTTTTCACATGAGATTTGGTATACCGTCTAGCGTGCATACTATCAAACAGTACAGTGAAAAAAAATCAATAAGACAAACGAAGACAGCAAAGGAAACATCACTGCCGCCACCACCAAGAACAAAGCAACTTTTTGGAGTGTAAAGGTTCTGAATATCAAATTTCCAGACCATCTTGTCATAATTTTTTCTTCTATTAACCATATTTGTCTCAGAGTAATTGCTTTTGCCGTCTGGCACTCTCAGAACTAAACACCTTAGTAGCTAAGCAGAGGTCATCATATATAATCTTGCAGAACAAAATTAGCTCAGTTTATCCCTAAGTATATAATTATCACATTCCACAAAATTTTCCTCCCTGTTCCATTGACATCCAAATCACGCAAAGACGGAGACATCGACGATGAATTTACCTTACTAACTTAATGTTTACAGATCAGTGGTTTTTGTTCTTGTTGGTTTGTTTTTCCACGTGCATATACGAAGAAAGAAAATCCCTCTGAAGGATGCTTGGAGATGGGCATGGGGAATTCTCCTGATAGAAGACAGAGCTCTGAACAAAGTGTTTCCATTTACAGCCTGGCTTTCTCCTGGTCTTACCTGGCTTCCTGACTGTCACAAACGTCCAAGCTTTTAAGAGTGTGACGGCGGGCATCGAGACAGTGTGTAAGGAGGTAAGGATCTGCCTGGTTTGGGTTGGGTATTACCGTCCTTTTGCTATGGAGCTCCTTCTTCTTCTTCATGTTCACCAAAAGGAAATGGCAAAATATGGACGAGAGAAAGGAGAGGAGAGTTAGCAAAGTGAGGATGGGTTTGAAGAGATAGCAAGAAAGAGAAGTGGGGGCACGCACACAGACAGATATACAAGGACATGGAGAGAGAGAGAGAGAGAGAGAGAGAGAGAGAGAGAGAGAGAGAGAAAAGAGAGAGAGAGAGAGAGGCAGAGACAGAGAGACAGAGACAGAGAGACAGAGACAGAGAGAGAATGAGAGAGATAGAGAGAAAGAGAGAGAGAAAGAGAGAGAGAGAGAGAGAGAGAGAGAGAGAGAGAGACAGCCAGCCAGACAGACAGAGACAGGGATTCAGAGAGAGAGAGATGGGGGAGGGAAGGAGGGAGGGAGAGACAGTTTTGTTTTATCTTCAAATATTGAAAAGATACTGTTAACATTAAACATTATACATTAAACATTAAATACAGTGAAATTTTGTTTGCAGTGGTGAATAGATCAGTTAATAAAAAGAATAATATGAAAAAGAATGAAAGTTAGAGAGGTAGAAAGATAAAAAAAATTGAGAGAGAGAGAGAGAGTAGGAGAGAGAGCGAGTGAAAGAGAGAGGGATAGGGATATGTATATTTGGAGCACCTGGTCACAACGGGAAAACTGGAGGAAAAGAGAGCACCAGGTAGACCCAGTCAGAAAATGCTGGACGGACTTGCAGAGTGGCTGGGGACGAGGGGGGTGGGGGAGACGCTAGGGGCAACGAGAGAAAGAGACAGATGGAAGTCCATGATCGCCAACGCCATGCGGCAGGCACCTGATGATGATGATCATTATTACCATCATCCCCATCTACATCCTCATCATCGTTAGTAGTGGTAGTAGTAGTAGTAGTAGTAGTAGTAGTAGTAGTAGTAATGGTAGTAGTGTTGCTATCATTACTATGCCATTCTCTATCAATTGCCCTCCAGCAAATTTTTGTTTCATCAATTGCTGTGCCCTAGTCGTGCATATTCTATAAATTCTTTGCGACATCATTGCAATTTTGCAATCTCACCATTAGTTTAGAAGTTTGTATTGAGCAATCTGTTAGATTCATTGATCTATTTATGAGGGACAATACTTCATTGATATCCCGAATTGTTACTTTTATTTTACACATTCTACGCATGTTATAGCTTTCTCTTTATAAAGCTGTACACTCAGCGGTCATCCACCTCCATGTTATTTCGTCTTTTTGCCTTTATGGATGTATTCTCAGCTATTGACAGATATCATACTGTTTATGATCTTTCCCATACAGTTTTGCACTCATTCGTGTGTTCGTTTTTTGATTTAACGTCTTTTCACTGTAAGTGATATTAGACGGGGGAGGGGAGGGGGGAGAGGGGAAAAAGTATTAATGAAATAAGATGGAGAACGATAGTTGGACGGGTTGGATTGGGGCAGAGGGGAGACAGAGGAACAAGTCATAAATAGGTGGTAGAATAGTAAATTTGAACGAAATCTTAACTCTAACATTAGTAACAATTAACTTCAACAATGTGAAGGGAAAATTTAACACTAAAACACAAACTGCATAAAGTTAAAGTAATGCATTAACATGACTGTGAACTAATGATTCTGAACTTTTAACTAGCAAAGATTGATCTGATGTTACTTTTTTGAAATGAGTTTCAGAATAGTTTTCTTGTGTAAACATTTTCGGTAGAAAAGAACGTAGCATTTTGCAATAAAATAAAATGTGAACTGTTTGCCGGAAATACACTTGACATTTTTACAATATTTTGTTTTCAATGCGTTTAGCTGAATACGAAAACGAACAGCAACAATCGATCTCAAATGATACATGGAAGAATACTGCACTTTTTTTATATAATTTTGAACGGAAAGTTTTATCACTTGTTGTGACACAAACTGTTCATCTAAATGTTCATAAAATCGAATCCATGAGGCTGATTCGAGCAAGTTGCAAGCTTTTTTTACGGAAGTATGAACATGTAATTCTATAGAATTAACAGAATTCTCTGCACCTTGCTTAGCTGCTCTGTCAACTACTTCGTTGCTATGAAGACCAACGTGAGAAGGCACCCAGCATAAACTTATATCTATATCTTTTATCCTTAAGCTATGTACAAGATGATTTGCCTCAGTAATTAAATCGTGTGTGTGTGTATGTGTGTGTGTGTGTGTGTGTGTGTGTGTGTGTGTGTGTGTGTGTGTGTGTGTGTGTGTGTGTGTGTGTGTGTGTGTGGTGTGTGGTGTTCGTTCGTTCTTTGATTTAACGTCTTTTCACTATGAGTGATATTAGACGGGGTGTGTGTGTGTATGTGTGTGTATGTGTGTGTATGTGTGTGTTTGTGTGTGTGTTTGTGCATGTGTGTACACACGCACGCGCACGCGCGTGTGTGTGTTTGTGTGTGTGTGTGTGTATGTATGTATGGATGGATGGATATATGTATGTATGTGTGTGTATATGAATGTATGTGTGTGTCTCTATGTATGTATGTATGCATGTATGTACGTATGTACGTACATTGCTTATGTACGTACGTACGTATGTATGTATGTATGAATATATATATATATATATATGTATGTATGTACGCGTGTATGTATGTATGTATGATGTATGTATGTATCATGTATGCATGTATGTATGTATGTACGTACGTATGTATGTGCTATGTATGTATGTATGTATGTATGTGTGTATGCATGTATGTATGTGTGTATGTATGTATGCATGTATGTATGTGCATATGTTTGCATGCATGCTTGTATGTATGTATGTATGTATGTATGCATGTATGTATGTGTATGTTTGCATGGATGCTTGTATGTATGTATGTATGTATGTATGAATGTATGTATGTATGTATGTTTGTATGTATGTATGAATGTATGTAGTATGTATGTTTGTAAGTATGTATGTATGTATATATGTTTGTATGAATGTATGATGTATGTATGTATGTATGTATGTTTATATGTAGGTATGTATGTATGTATGTATGAATGTATGTATGTATGTATATTTGTGTGTATGTATGTATGTATGTTGTATGAATGTATGTATGTATGTATGTTTTGTATGAATGTATGTATGTATGTATGTTTGTATGAATGTATGTATGCATGTATGCATGCATGTATGTATATATTCAGTTTTTAAACATTGTTCACCTTGAAACCACCAGTGTATGAAAGAGTGTTATATACTTTTTGTATGTTGTATGTACGTTGTTAGATGTCCAAAATGTTCCTCTTACGTGCATGTATTGATAACATTTTTCGTTACTACATTATATGTTGATGTCTGATCATTGTAAAACAAAAACAAAAACACCCCCAAACACACACACACACCACACACACACACACACACACACACACACACACACACACACACACACACACACACACACACACACACACACACACCACACACACACGCAAATAATTAAAAGAAGGTGAAAAAAAAATCTGGGTATTCCTCTCCCCGCACCCAATTTTCTGTCCCTCTTCTGTATCACGACCCACTGCCGCTCATTCCGGCTCTCCCAAACATTTTCAAAACCCAGCGAAACTAACATTCGAAAAAAAAAGATATACAAGAGCAAGGGATGAAAGGCAATTGAATCTGACATTTTTCTTTTTACAGTGCAGCACTCTTTTAAACGACGCATCGTTTAAGTTGATAAAACTGTTGTGCGTGGACCGAGACTTCCTAACGAGTCCATATCACGCTCATCTCTGGGGAGAAGTTCGTCTGGACCTGAAATGCTCTTTTTTTATGGTGATTCTTTTCATGTTATAGTTATTTTTACTAAAACCCAGACAACTGCGTAGAGCCATATCATGGCTATAACTTTTTCAAAACATACATACAATACTTCGACAGGTAAAAAAGGAAAAAAAATCAAATGCATATATCAATGCATTCGCGCACATAATCTAAGGAGATGCCCTAGCGTTGACCACTCCGTACAATTTATCACACAGCGCATTACAAAAACAAACCTGACTGCAAATTTAAACATAACTAAGGACACTCAAACATATATTGAAATGGGCTTAAATTACCCAAAATGTTTCCGCACATTTCCCTTGAGCCAGAATTACACTTAGTACATGTGCCCAATTGTCAATCCTAACAGGAAGTACGTAAGACTTTATCGAACACATACAGGCGAATGGACCAGCAAGACAGAAAATGACAGGAAAAAATAACACAAAGCAAAGAAACAAGGCAGAAACGAAGAGGCATTTCTATCAAGAAATTTCAGAAGGCGGCGATACTATTTATACTGAAAGAGCCCCCGGCATCCCCGTACGGGAATTGATGGTGGTTCCAACCCACGACTTCCTAGTCAAAGATGATCTCCGTTTGCCCTGAAGATTTCACCGCGCTGACTTGATATTGTTGCTTTGTCGAGTCTGTCACACTGCAGAGACACTCGCCTGAGTATCTGATGCAGAATTGTCTATGACTGTGATAGTGCCAGGGAAAATAGGCGTCCAATCTTCAGGCGAAATATAATATTATTTTGCCCCAGCGTAATGTTCACCACAATGATTAATGAGTCAACGAAGGAAGCTCATATTACAACATAACATGAAAATAAGACACAAAAAAACATGGAAAGAAGCGTTTGCACGTTTTTACATTGCTCATTAACATCCTTTATTTCGATATTCATTGATTGATATAATTTTATAGGCACCGTAAAGAATGAAGACAGAAATAAACTAGCATGCAGTCATCGCTGGCATAAAAGTCAAATTTGATTTTGGTCCATCTGGTTGTTTTATTGGTCAGTCTCTTCTTTCTGCATTGTTGTATACGTGAGTGTAACTTTCTGTTGTAGTGTTCATTTATCTATATCTCTCCATCTACTATATTTCAATATGTGTATTCATGACAATGAAGATTTGTCTATCATATGTGTTAAGTAAACAACATTCGTTACGCAGATGACACCGTGCTAATTACCGAAAATGAAAGGGACCTGCAAAATCTCGTGAATATAATAGAAATAGAAAACCAAAATAAAGGGCTGGATCTAAATAGCAAGAAGGCTGAAGTAATAATATAATATATATAATTACAATATTTATATAGCGCAAAATCTTGATGAAATCAAATCTAAGCGCTGAAGCAGACACACACGCAAGCACGCACGCACGCACGCACGCACCACAGCACGCACGCACGCACACACACACGCACGCACGCACACACCACACACACACACACACACACACACCACACACACTCACACACACGCAGGCTATAAATGGGGAGAAAGAATAAAAGCAATAAAAGCAAGAATAAAAGCAATGGAAAATTATAGAGAGCATAGCATATACAATTATATATTATAACCATGTGATTCCCCTCCGAGCAGAGACAGGCTGCAGAGGGGGGGGGGGGGGGGGTTGAGTGAGGTTAGGATTTTATGCGGAGGAGAAAAGGTGAGTTTTGAGAGCGGACTTGAAGGAGACAAAAGTAGGTTGCTGACGGACTGAGAGAGGAAGTTTGTTCCAGGAGAGTGGACCAGAAACAGAGAAGGCTCGTGGACCATAGGTATTGAGCTTAGTGCGTGGAAAGCGAAAAGTCAGAGGATCGGAGGCAGAGCGGAGGGTACGTGAGGGAAGATAGATCTCAAGTAGGCTTGACAGGTAATCGGGGGCTGCGTTATTGAGGCTTTTGTAGCACATGGTGTCTAGTTTGTACTGTATGCGCTTTGATACAGGGAGCCAGTGAAGTTGTGCCAGGAGAGGAGATATGTGGTCAGCTTTTTTCTTTTTGAGTACAAGGCGTACAGCATTGTTTTGAATGCGCTGTAGGATGTGAATGGTGGAGGCAGGAAGACCAGACAGGAGTGAATTGCAATAGTCAATGCGAGACATTATGAAGGAGAGAACGAGTTTTGCAGTTGTTTCGACAGAGAGATACTTCCTGATCAGCCTTATACGATGGAGATGATAGTAGCAAGATCTGGCAGTTTGGGAAACAAAGTTGTTCATGGAGAGGGTAGAGTCAATGCAGACACCAAGGTTTTTAGCTGAATCAGAAATTGGGACTGATGTGTTA
>CM060306.1:76543011-76560511 GCA_030674185.1 Monoplex corrugatus | reverse complement strand
TCAGAGAGTATCCATTTCTCTCTGTTATTTTTCAGAAAGACAATAAATCATGTATCATCAATTATTATGCAACTTAAACATCAATATTGCGGTACATCGCTGTCAAAATCAAGTAAACAAACATTTTCGATTTTTGGTGGGACTGATTAAACGACGGTGATTCCCGTTTCCATTTACTTTTTTTTTTTCTGAAATTTCAATAAAAACAAAAGTTTTTTTTAATGAAATGGTGAAAGGTTTTGAAGACACTCGATTCTTCATTTCCCATCGCAGCTATCATTTCCTCTCTTTGCCAACCAGGCATTTGATAGAATATCACTTCGACAGTGTAAGCATTTGTCATCGTAATCTTAAAGACGAAGAAGAAGAAGAAGAACAAGAAGAAGAAGAAGATGATGATGAAAACGAAGAACAAAAATAAAGAGAAGCACTAGAGGAGGAAGAGAGCTGGAGAGAAGAGACAAGAAGAGAAGAGAATGGAAGAGAGAGAGGAGAGAGAGAGAGAGAGAGAGAGAGAGAGAGAGAGAGAGAGAGAGAATGACAATGACAATGACAATGACAATGATACTTTATTCCCCAACGGTAAAAACTATTGGCTAGAAGCCATTTTTCAAACTTGCCGTTGCTGTTCTATATACATGACATTTGCAACAAGTACAGCTCAAGGAAAGATACATGTTGAACACTAAAATTAAGATAACATTACAATGACATCAAGAAAACGTACACAGTCAGCACTTTAAAAAAGATAGATAGACAGACAGATAGATAGACAGATTGACAGAGAGACAGACAGATAGATAAATAGATAGATAAATAGATAGATAGATGAGCAAGTAGACAAATTAACGAATAAGTAAATAAATAAACATAATGTTAATAACTTCAATGATGATGCTGATGTTGACAACATGTTAAAACTTAATGACAGTAAGACTGAAGCTCTTCTGTTTTCTGGTTCTTCAGACTATAATCCTCCACTTCCAACTTCTATCACTGTTGGCTCTTCTGACATCTCTTTCTGTCCAAAAGCTAGGAACTAGGTTTCATTCTTGACTCTTCTCTCTCCATGAAAGATCACGTTTCCAAAGTCTGCCAGCTTTCTTATTTTGAATTGAAAAGGATTGGATCTATCAGAAACTTTCTCAGTGTAGATGCCACCAAGATTCTTGTCACTTCCTGTATTCTGTCGAGACTTGACTACTGTAACTCTCTCCTCATGGGCTGCCCGAACACTGTTCTCTATCCTATGCAGAAAGTTCAAAATTCAGCTGCACGCCTTATTCTTAAGGCATCCCTCAACAACCTTGCACTCCTTTGCTTCACCAACTGCACTGGTTACCAATATCTCAGAGAATTAAGTACAAGACTGCTTGCATCTGCTTCAATTCTATCTCTGGTTCTGCTCCTGAGTATATTTCTGATATTCTGCACTTGTATACTCCATCTCGGTCTCTCCGCTCTTCCTCTGATTCAAGACTCCTCAGGCAGATACAGTATAACCGCAAATCTCATGGCTTTCGCTCACTTTCGCATTTCGGTCCCCAGTTTTGGAACTCTCTTCCCAAGAAATTACGCCACTCTCCGTCCATTTCTTCTTTCAAGTCAGACTTGAAAACACACCTTTTCCAGCAGTATTTCGACATCTGATCACTTTTCCCCACATCACCTTGTCGGCTGGCTGATATGTGTAATTGGATTTTGTGTATGCGCGTGGGGGTGGGGGGTAGTAGGGAAGGGGTGGAATAATAGTTTATATGGAGTAACTGAGTGAAAAGTGTTTAATTGGAATGAATCTGATATTTGATTGAATTGCGTGGTATGCATATTTTGAAGATTGAGAATGTAAATCATTATGTTATGTGATTATGATGTATGTATGTATTTGATTGTCATTTGATGATGTGTAAGTTGTTGTGTAGTCTTGTATTTACTGACTTCCTATTATATCTCCCATTCCCCAGCGCCTAGATCCAGTGGCTTAGTGTGCTTTATAAGTCCTAGGTATTATTATTATTATTATTATGTTGATGATAATTATAATGATGATGATGTTAATGATGATAATGATAATGATAATAATTGGATTTCCTTTCCAATTTCGACCTCTGGCGTGACCGGAATGGTCCATGAGTCATCTCGTTTAATTCAAGTATGTACAGTGCATATGCTTCTGCTTTAGTGTTGTTGATATAAAGAAAAAGAGACGAGCTACCACTTGTGGAAGGACAACTGAGAGATGGTGAGAGGTAAGTTTCTATAACTTATTGCAGGGAGTCCTCCTTTCTGTGAGCAGAAACTGGAAGATTTACAAGAAAGAAAAATGAATGTCTCCGCTTATAGAGAGATGAACAATTATTAAGTATGAATAAGCTTAAAATCTGTAAACTCACAATTTCATATTGCCTTTGCCATTTTCTTCTATCGTCTGATATGAACAGTTGCATATGAATAAATGCATTCTATTTTGCACGCGTTGCAATGCCTTCTTGGAACAGACATGAAGATTATGGAAGCGAACTCAAAGTGTCAGAATTATGCAGATCCGCATTGTAATCTCTTTTTATGAACGAAAAATCAGTCTCAGAATGATATAGACCCACATTGCAATTTTTGGATAGACTGGTCGGAGGGACACTCAGTGTGGTCTGTGGTTGTTACGTTGTAAGGAACTTTCCCAGAACTTCTGAAGATATTTGCATGTCTGCACCGCAGCAACATTCAAGAAGATGAAAAGCGTTCTTACCAACATATGCCTATCAATTAACATCAGGAAGAGAGTTATATAGAACCAGTACTGTTGTACGGTTGTGAGGCGTGGACAGTCAACAAGCAAAGCCAGAACAAGATTGAGGCAGCCGAGATGTGGTTTCTAAGAAGAATGTTGAGAGTTCCATGGACAGCAATGGAAACAAACGAGTCAGTCTTGATGGAGGCAGTAAAAGTGGCAACTATCGTCATGTTGATTCACGTAACAGCATCTCTATCTGTCAGTGTCTCTGCTTCTGTCTGTCTCTGTCTCTCTCTGTTCGTTCGTTCCTTGATTTAACGTCTTTTCACTATAAGTGATATTAGACGGATAAAAATGGCATGGAGGATGATTTGGGGGGGGGGGGGAGGGAGGAGGGGGAAAGAAGGGAACAGAGTAAGAGACGGAAAAAAAATTAAAAGGAACCGGCAAGGTCTTTAGAAAAATGATATGGATGATCAGAGAAATGAAATTAGAACAACGCTAACATCAAATGTAAAAGAAAAATCGTCATAAAAAGCAAAACAAAACAAAATAAGATAATGATAATTAAAATAATAACCTTAAAGTAATGCATTAACAGGACTGTGAACCAATTCTGAAATTTTAACTAACAGAACTTGATCTGATATCACTTCTTTAAAATGCTTTTCAAGATAGTTTCCTTGTGTAAACATCTTTGGTAAAAAATAACGAAGCTTTCTGCAGTAAAACAAACAGTGATACAATGTGAATTGTTCACCGCAAATACATAAAACGTTTTTACAATATTTTGTTTTCAAAGCGTTCAGTTGAATACGAAAATATGTGGTAACAATTAATCTCAAATGATATATCGAAGAATACTGCATTTTTTTTACAGATATTTTGAACTGAAAGTTTGATTCTTTTTTGAGACACAAATTTTTCATTTAAATGTTCATGAAATCGAATCCATGATGCTAATTCTAGCGAGTTGTAAGCTTCTTTTACCGAGGTGTTAACATGTAATTCTATGGAATTTTCAAAACGGAGTGCACCGGATTTAGCTGCTCTGTCAACTATGTTGTTGTCGTGAAGACCAACGTGAGAAGGCACCCAGCATAAACTGATTTCCGAGCCATTTATCTTTAAACAGTGTATTAGATGATTTGCCTCAATTATTAAATCAGGTCTTGTGTCTGTATCAAAAGACTGTAAGGCATATAATACAGATTTTGAATCAACAAACAGAACTACTTTGAAAGGCATAGGCCGAAGGCTTATTAAATAATGCAACGCTTGAACAACAGCGACCAATTCTGCTGTATATATAGATACATTTGCCCCAATGAAAAAAGACTTTTTAATGTTAAATTTTGGAACATAAAACGCTGCTCCAGCGCTCTGATTTGCTAAGACTGACCCATCAGTAAAAATGTGGAGGTGGGTACGGTACTTTTCATCGATGTGTTCACAAGCTGTGGATAGCGTAATGTTGACATCATCTTTTTTAACGTCTGCATAATCGAGATCAAACGTGGCCTTTAGCATTTCCCATGTAGGGATAGGCGTTAACATTGGTTTTTCGGCTATTTCATCCATAGTTATGCTGGATTGTTTGATCAGGTCAGATATGTAAGTTGCGGTTGTAATTTGTGATGAAATGTTTTTTGCTCGTTTTGGAAAGTCAATATCAGACCTGATTTTAATTTCTTTGCTCACAAAATTATTCGCTTGTGAAGTAGTTCTAATTGCAAACTTTGCTGTAGCTAGCTCACGGTGGTTGTTTAGAGGTAGAATTCCAGCAACTTTGTACGTTTCCAGAGTAGAAGCATGAGTTGGTACACCTAGTGCAATTTTAAGACTTTTGCAGTCCAAGTTCTGAATCTTTTTTAGTAAATCTCTCTCTGTCTCCGTCTCTCTCTGTGTCTCTTTCTCCGTCTCTGTGTCTCTCTCTGTGTCTCTGACTCTCTCTCTCTCTCTCTCACTTAGCTCTCTCTCTCTCTCTCTAGTTCCCTTAACTCTCTCTCTCCCTCTCGCTCTCTCTCTCTCACTCCCTCCCTCTCTCGTTCTCTCTCTCTCTGTCTCTCTCGTTTTCTCTCTCTCTCTGGGTCTCTTTCTCTCTCTCTCTGGGTCTCTTTCTCTCTCTCTCTCTCTCTTTCTCTCGTTCTCTCTCTCTGTCTCTCTCTCGTTCTCTCTCTCTCTCGTTCTCTTGTTCTCTCTCTCTCTCGTTCTCTTGTTCTCTCTCTCTCTCGTTCTCTCTCTCTCTTTCTCTCGTTCTCTCTCTCTCTTAGTTTTGAAATGTACTGCACTGTGCATTACTCACGCAACCCTTCAGTAGCGGCTACAAGCTTACATTAAGAACACGAATACATTATCTGAAGTTTGATGTCTTTTTCTTTTGAGAAAGCACTTGTTCCGAAGTTGAGGACTGTTAAAGACGACAACTGTCAATATCCACAAATGCAAAGTCATTTTGACAGTAGGAAAGACTACAGTTGTAGTACCAATTTGCACAGCAGAATCACCACCATTCTTAGTTTTGGTTTGTGCGGACTCTCAGTGGTGTCAATAAATTAGTAGCCATACAAGGAGATATCCATTTAGGTTGATTGAAATAGTATTCTTTCCTCTCAAATCCTTCCTCTTGCTATACTCTTGACTTACTGTCTGATTGTTCTGAAGAAGAAAAAAAAGTCTCCAGAAGTCCTAGAATTTGAAACAGGTAAACTGAACAATTTTGCTAAATTGATAATGTGATTTGGGTATATATAGTCACCATGCTATTTTTAGAAAAAAATTTTCTTCTTTCACTTACCATTTTGAATAATGATTAAAGACACAAAATGAAGTCATGTGCATTTGACATTTTGCATGATGCTAGATAGAGAGTAATATTTGATAGCACAGTTTGCTTTTTGAAATACTTTTAACACTTTTTGTGTTACAATTTTTTTAATATGGCCAATTTTCATGCGATTCCTGTAGTTGCGAGTCCAAAAATAGGTGCGATGGCAATGAGCTAGAGACGTTTATATCGGCTAGGTATACTATGCATCTGTCAGTATCAGTAAAGGGAAGATTATTGTGAAGGGTTGGACAGTGCGAAGAACTCCCATAACAATCACTATCACCTTTGGCTTCCATTTGGTTGAATTGCTTGTGTACACAGTAAATAAAGCCCTGTGTTGATGGTGGTGATGAGACACTCCAGTTCGGTCAGATAAGGTTCTGTCTGTCTGTCTGCTTGTCATCTCCCCACTGTTCCACCCCCAGGCTCTCTTTCGTCTTTCCTTGCTGTCTCTGTTTCTGACACTCCGATGATGTTAATGAAACCCCTCTCTCTGTGTCTCACTCATTCTCTCTCTCTCTCTCTCACTCATTCTCTCTCTCTTTTTCTCTCTTACTTTCTTTCTTACTTCTCTCTCTCTCTCTCTCTCACTCTGTCTCCCTCTCTCTCTCACTCTGTCTCTGTCTTCTCTCACTTGTCTCTCTGTTTCTGTCTATCTGTCGTCTTGTCTTTCCTTTCACTCTCCCTCTCCCTCTCTCTCTGTGTCCTCACCCCCCCCTCTCTCTGCCTTTGTCCGTCTTTCTGTTCATCTCTCTGTTCGTCTCTTCTCTTCTCGTCTGTCTGTCTGTCTGTCTAGTGTCTGTCTGTTGGTCAGTCTGTCTGTCTCTCTCTCCCTCCCTCCCTCCCTCCTCTCTCCTTCCTGTTTCTCTCAATTTTGGTTATCTATTTCGTTGCGTTTAAACTTTTTATGTGCCTCATTTTCAGCTATCCTCAGTCGGAATGTTCTGTCATAGTTGGGACAATATGAATAACTTCCATCGCCATACTGCTTCAGACAACTGTGTCCTTCCCATCTTGGTTTGCGTTTGTCAGGGCTGTCTGTGTGCACAGTAGAGAGATGGCTGTGGGAATGGTTTGGCTATACTGTTGTTACTTGCTATATTTTGTATAATCATATACGTGAAAATGCACATCAAGTTGAATTCTATAAATTGTCATCTAGCATGATTCATGAAACAAAGTACAAATTCAATACAGGCCATCGTGTATTGGTTTTCCGTAGGTGATAATATTCTTTGTGACACATGGTGATTCACGTACATGTCCTCTTAACTCGATGCCTTACATACACTATCTTCATAACTAGTGAGTATTATTGCTAGCCAGCAGCACTTGTCAGGCAACAGACTTGAACCCTCCTGTGCTTACTTTCTCTGTGTGTGTGTCTCTGGCTGACTGCCTGGTTAGATGTCTCTCCCCTTTCAATCTTTCTAGGTGTCTGCTGCCTGCCTGCCTGCGCTGCCTGCCTGCCTGCCTGCCTGTTTTGTCTGTCTGTCTGCTGCCTGTATGCCTGTCTGTCTGCCTGCCTGCCTGCCTGCCTACCTGCCTGTCTGTCTGTGTGTCTGTCTGCCTGCCTGTCTGCCTGTCTGCCTGCCTGCCTGTCTGTTTGTCTGTCTCTCTCTTTCTCTTGGTCTCTCTCTCTCTTTGTTTCTCTTTCTCTCTTTCTTTTTCTCTCTGTCTCTCTCTGTCTCTCTGTGTCTCTGTCTGTCTGTCTCTCTGTCTTTCTCTCTCATTCATCTCTCTCTCTCTCTCCATCCCTCTCTCCCTCCGTCCCTCTCATTCATTTTCTCCCTCTCTCACTTGTAGAAGGGGATGGGGGATAAGGGGATGCTCAATCTTGCAAACTCTAAATGAGGGACGTTTTTAGATTTACTGACAGCTTATGACTGATCCGTTATTATGCATGTACTAAATAATGCATGGCACAATGGAGACACTTTTCTAGTATTTAACCCGCCATTCAACAAACAAACAAAGACCACTCTTTGGTCAATCTTTTCGAGGTTAGCTTTGTTGTGACTCAGACCTGAATAATTTGTTTATTTTTCTTTGAAAAAAAAGACACACAGATACACATGTCATTCACATGCAACCAAGACTGTTCCAGTTACAGACTGATACAACACTAGTAAAGAAAATAAATATAGTTTAGGTCACTCAAAGGCTAGGCAGAGACTCAGGTCTTGGCCATCCATGGCTTTATGTGCCAGGACTTAAAGCTCGTACCCCATGATCAGACTTAAAGCTCGTACCCCATGATCAGACTTAAAGCTCGTACCCCATGATCACCATCACTTGGCACCGGTGACGTTAGTGCATATGGATTTCATTCCGAACTCGGAGACGTCATCTTGAGAAACTGAAACTGAAACTGAAACTGATGAACTGAAAAAAAAGCTGGAATCTTGCCGTAGGAATATGAAACGAGAATCTGTACTAAGAGGAAGGAAGATGCACGAGATCTGTCAATTCCGCCCACGAGTTTGCAGGACAGAGTAGCACGTGCACATTTTTGTTGCTCCATTGTCTTCCTCTTATAATCACGCTAAACAATGATTCAGTTGTTGTTGTAGTTGTCGTTGTGCTATTGTTCTTGTTTTGGATAAATGTTTGCTATTCTTTTCTTTCTTTTCTTCTTTTCTTTTCTTTTTCTTTTTTTTTTTTTCTTTTATGTATTTCTTGTTTCGTTTGTACTTCGGTTTTGTTTCTGTATTTGTACATCTTCAATGATTTTTGTTTGTTTTAGTTCCCATGTTTATTTTGTTAAGAGTATTTTGCTTTTATTTTTCAATGCTTACACATGTTATAACAGCAAAATGTAAGATAGATCCAGTGCAATCTGCCGGTACTATGTTTTTATGTTTAAGAAATACAATGTTCTCAAGTTTCACATTTCAAGCTTTACTCTGTCTGTCTGTCTGTCTGTCTGTCTCTCTCTGTCTCTTTCTCTCTCTCTCCCTCCATATAGTACCTACCTAAATAATGCAAGGTGTAACTCCTCCTCTTACTACTACAACTACTGCTGGATGATAATGATAATGATAATAATTAAGAATTTATAATTAATTAATAATGACAATAACGAAAACAACAGTAACATCAACAGCGACAACAACAACAACAATGATAATAACAACAACAACAACTACAAGAACAATAATAATAAAAAGTAATAACAATAATGATAATAATAACAATAACAGTAACAACAACAACAACAATAATAATGATAATAACAATAACAATAATAATAATAATAATGATGATGATGATGATGATGATGATAACAATGATAATAATAATATTAATGATAATGACAACAACAACAACAACAACAATAATGACGATGATGACGACAATGATGTTTATAATAACAATAATAGTAATGCTGATGACACTAACAATATATTGGCCACCTTAAAGAAAGAACACAACAATAACAACAACAACAACAATAACAACAACAACAATAACAATAACAACAAACAAGAACAACCCTATAATATATGACGTGCAGCGAGCATGCTTTTCGCAGAAAGTATTTCTGCTCTGCAGATATTGTTATCAAGCCTTGTGAATATAATAGAAATAGAAAGCAAAAGTAAAAGGTTAGAGCTAAATAGCAAGAAGACTGAAGTCATGGTAATCAATAAAAGAACATGAAATCCCTTCATGCAAAATAACAACAAACGGCACAACCTTGAGACAGGTTGATAAGTTTAAATATCTGGGAACGATCATTTCACCAGGCGACACATGCACACCAGAAATAGTCAGCAGAATCGGCCAAACCAAAACAACATTCAATAAGAGAAAAGCATTCTTGCCAACAAATACTTTCAAGTTAACATCAGGAAGAGAGTTCTTGAATGTTATATAGAATCGACAATGTTATACGGTTGTGAGGCGTGGACAGTCAAGAAGCAAAGCCAGAACAAGAGTGAGGCAGCGAGATGTGGTTTCTGAGAAGAATGTTGAGAGTTCCATGGACAGCAAAGAAAACAAACGAGTCAGTCCTGATGGAGGCAGACACAAGAAGATCATTCATAAGAAAGATTAGGAAAAGACAGGCAACATTTGTGGGCCATTTTATGAGGAAAGGGATTTGGAGCACCTAGTCACAATGGGAAAACTAGAGGGAAAGAGAGCACCAGGTAGACCCAGGGACAAACTATTGGACGGACTTGCAGGTGGCTGAGGACAAAGGGGTGGAAGATGTGCTTGCTGCAACAGGGGATAGATGCATATGGAGGGCCATGGTCTCCAACACCATGTGGCAGGGCACGTGATAATGATGATGATGATGATGATGATGATGATCGTTATTGTTTATTTTTATTATTATTATTATTATTTATTATTATATTATATTATTATTATTATTATTATTATTATTATTATTATATTATTATATTATTTATTATTTATTTCATTATTATCATTATCATTATTACTATGTTTTGTTTCATTATTATCATCATCATTATTACTATTATTATTGTCATTATTATCAATATTATCATATGTTGTTGTTGTTACTATTATCAATATTATCATAGTAGTAGAGGTATTGTTGTTATTATATTATTAGCGTTACTATTATCATCATCAGTATCACTGACAATTGTGTTGGACTAATAAATTGATGGACGTCACACTCGAAAAGGTGTAAAAGAAAGGTGTAAAAGAAAGCATTCGATCACATGGGCTCCATTACTGAGCAGTCATGACCACTAGTAAAGGACTCAACATATTGAGAACTACGCTATGTTCTGCCCCAAATAGGAATGGTACCACTGATGTGATCAGGCAGCCGTGTCAGTCTTCTTCATGGGGTGTTTCCGTGGTGTCTGGGCCTTGACAGCTCTTTGTGGAACCTCCCTGAAAACTGTTCCTGGCAGTATCTGGGGTTACTTAGAGCAAGTACGCATCTTTGAATGTATGTGTGTGTGTTGTATGTGCGTGTTCGTTCGTTCTTAATTAAGTTGTTCATATGAGTGATATTAGCGGGGGGGGGGGGGGGTGGGTGGGGGGGGGGGGGGAGGCGTGGTGTGTGGTGTGTGTCGTGTGTGTGGTGTGTGTGTGTGTGTGTGTGTGTTGTGTGGTGTGTGTGTGTGTGTGTTGCGTGGATGTGTGTGTGTGTGGTGTTTGTGTGTGTGTGTGAGTGTTTTGTGTGTGTTGCGTGTGTGTGTGTGTGTGCGGTGTTGTGTGTGTGTGTGTGTGTTGTGTGTGTGTGTCTTTGTGTTGTGTTGTGTGTGTGTGTGTGTGTGTGTTTGTGTGTGGTGTTGTGTGTGTGTGTCTGTTGTGGTGTTGTTTTGGTGTGTGTTGTGTGTGTGTGTGTGTGTGTGTTTGTGTGGTGGTGGGTTGGTGGTGTGTGTGTGGTGTGGTTTTGTGGTGTGTGGTGTGGTGTTGGGGTGTGTGTGGGTGGTCTGTGGGTGGTTGTTTTCTCTCTGTCCATCTCCAAAACAAAACAAACAAAAACAAAACAAAACAAAACAAACAAACAAAACAAAACAAACTAAACAAAACAAAACAAATATGAGCACAATTTTCTCAGCTCTTTTGCAGTGGATTTTACCACACTGTAATCACATGTGTTAACTATTGAAGGGTTGCGAAATCATAAGTTTGGGGAGCTAAATTTCAACGCCAGATCACGTAGGTAAACAATGAAAACAAAAATCCAGGCTTTCTGAATAAGGTGTGTAAATCGCATATTTGTTAGGAACTTCTCATGATGTTTAAAATCTGTCTGAAATGTTGTGACTGCTTGCCACTGTCCTTGATGATAATGTTGATAATGCTTATGACAATAGCAATACATTGTCTCAGAGTAGTGGCCACCTGAAAGGAAAGAGAAAAGAAATGAATCAATAACATAAATCAATAACAACAATCCTTTATTATGTAATGTACAGGGAGCATGCTTTTCACAGAAGGTATTCGCGCTGTGTGGATACTATTCTTCTTCTTCTTCTTATCATTATTATTATTATTATTATATTATTATTATTATCATTCATTATCGTTATCATTATTATTATTACTATACATTAAATTTCATTTTAATCTTTCTTCACGTTCACATTGACCTTGAGAAATGGACAATCTCAAATTTCTGAAATGACTTTATTTTGATATGGAAGATTGCTAGAATGGTTTGACCATCGCTTGACATCACGACACATGTTCCTCCTTGAATCGTTATGACTGGAAGTTATATTTCTTCAGGCTTTGTATTTCTGTTTAAAGATCTCTTTTTCTCTGCGATTCTCTCTCGACACCTTGTTCCTGTTTGTCTGTTTGCTATTCCCTTTTCTTTTACTATCAATGTTTGTTCGTTTCGGTTGTTTAGTGTTGCTTTTCTTATTAGTGTTATTTGATTTTTTTTCAGTGTTAGGAAAAAAACCCAACAACAATATACTATATGTGTACTATACCACTACGTTATAATAAGTGCGATTTTTTCAAAAGCGTTTCGTGAAGTTTTTTTTTTTTTCAATCATGGGCTGAAACTTTCACTTTCCTGTGCGTGTCCTTCTTTCGTTTTATCTGTTTGTATGTTTTGTTACTTGTTTATTTGTTTGTTTGTTTGCTTTTTTCCCCTACCATTAAGGTAGTCATATTCCTTTTGGGAGAGAGGGTGAGGGATGAGAGAGGAGAGATGGCATGCAGGGTTTTTCTATAAGCCACAGATCACTGTCGTGGCCTACATAATTTAAAATGTGCCTTTTCGTTGCTTCTGTTGCGTATAGAGAAGACGTAGTGTCCATGCACTAGCAGCTCTGCACGTAATATGTTGACCAGAGAAAAGGGTACACAACATATCCTTTACTCTCCAGGTGTTAACCAAGCAGGTTCGAATCCACACATCCGAACGGGAACAGTTATCAGTTATGTTTTCAGTGGCCATTCGACTATCGCACCGTCTGTTTCTGAGTCCTACGTTCTCTCTGTCTGTCTGTCTGTCTGTTTCTCTCTCTCTCTCTCTCTGTCTGTCTGTCTGTCTCTCTCTGTCTCTTGTCTCTCTCTCTCTTTTTTCTCTCCCTCACACACACACACTTTCTCTGTCTCTGTCTGTCTGTCTGTCGCTTGTCTCACACACACGCACTCTCTGTCCCTCTCTTTCTTTTCTCACATTCTTCTCTCTCTCTCTCTTTCTCTCTCTCTCTCTCTCCCTCCCTCCCTCCCCCCTCTCCCTCCCTTTCTCTCTCTCTGTGTCTCCTGATGCATTTAGCTCTATGTGTTACGTCTTATTTCTCTGTTTTGTGGTCTGATTTGTTTTTGATTTTGATTTTTTTTACAGTATCCCATTTTCTGTTGTTTTCATGAAAGCAGATGACCGACATTAAAGAGGATCTATACCATAGAAAAGCATAACTTCATTCCATGTCATTTCACTCTTTGTCGTTTCCTCTATTCTTCATCACCACTGTTGTTTTAACTGTCCCTACCTTAATCAAAGAACATAACTCTTGAGAGTCACGTAGGAATTATCTCCCATGTTGTAGAACTTCTCAAATCTAACACAGTTTGCGCTACCCATTCAGCTAGCATAGAAGCAGGTACAAAGCACAAAAACCGTAAGCTCAGAACACTCCTCTTATTTTGACTCTCCCGACACGTCTCGAACCTACGGAAACTGAGATCAGCATGAGAGCAGGTCGAAAACGACCACAGAATGGGGAACATGTTTTTTTTTTTTATCCACGATACCATAATGATGAAAACGGCGATGATAATGATGACACTATGGATTTCTATTTCGAATTGAGTTCGTGACATGGCTGTAATCTACCCTTTCTTACTTGGCGTCAAACGGGCCCGACAAACACAGACATCTGCAGTGTTGGTGCAGGAATCTAAGAAACACCCTTAATAACGCAGCCGTAAAGTGGATAAGACTCGGTTTCATGTGGTCCCAATCTTCCCAATGAGCCCATAATAGGTTAACTCTGGGTAAGAATTTTGATTTTCTGTATTATTACTACGTTATGCCCATAAAGAAAAAACCAAAAGAAATTGATCAATACAACGTAAAGTGTTTATTCAAAGAAGCTACAAAATTCAGAGTGTTTGTTGACCGTGATACCGAAGCACCAAAAGCAACCCTTCTGTGAGCCTTTTTTCGCGCGCTCAAGACCTTACCAGGAACTGCCACACACACACACTTAAGAAAATCGCAGTGTGTGAGGAATAATTTTTACTGTGAGGCCAGCAATTCCTTTTCATCTCTGTCTGTCTGTCTGTCTCGCTCTCTCTGTCTCTCTTTTTCTCTCCCTGTGTGTTGTGTGTGTGTGTGTGTGTGTGTGTGTGTGTGTGTGTGTGTGTGTGTGTGAGTATGTGTGTGTGTACATGTGTGTGTGTGTGTGTGTCTGTGTGGGGGTGTGTGCGTGTGTGCGTGTGTGTATGTGTATGTGCTTGAGCGTGTGTGCGTAATGTGTGTGTGTGTGTGTGCGTGTGTGCATGTACGTGTGTGTGTATGTGTGCGTGTGTGTATGTGTGTGCACACGTGTGTGTGTGTGTGTGTGTGTGTGCGCACGCACTCGCGCGTGAGTGGGCATACGTGTGTGTGTGAGTGTGTGCACTCAATCACGCAAATTGAAGAAATGTCAACAGAGTTACTTTTTTTAAAAAGATTTTGGGACAGCTTATCACGGATCTGGTGTGACACAGGCAATGCATAATGCATATTAGTGACACGACTGGGAACGACAAGAACAGTTTTCTACTTTTTAAGTCCGCCACTCTGAAAAAAAGAAGATGGAGGTGGATTTGACAGATGTCTGGCCAATTAGTTCAAGAACAAACAAAAGGCAGAACAAAACAAAACAAAAACACCAGCGAGATGGTCATGCCAATTTAGCATTTGTCTTTATTTTTTCTCGGCAAAGAAAACATTGTTGTAATGTTAAAAAAAAATAACACTGAGATAGTCACGAGCGTTTAGCAATCAACTTTTCTTCATCATCATCATCATCGTCATCGTCATCGTCGTCGTCGTCGTCATCGTCGTCGTCATCATCATCATCATCATCATCATCATCATCATCATCATCATCATCGTCGTCATCGTCATCGTCATCGTCATCGTCATGTGTTTTGTCGCGTGTCGATGCAGATCACGGCCCTCCAGACGAATCTATCATGTGTCGCTGCAAGAGTATATGTTGCTCTTTTTGTTCCCACCCACTCTGCAAAACTGTCTAATATTTTCAACCCCGGTGCTGTTTCTCTCTGTAGCTTTCATCGTATTCCGTGTCATGATGTTCTTGGGAAAAGACAAGATGGTTTCCCGTTGTCTTCGACCGGTTTTTGTACGGACTGTCGATTTTCTGTGAGGATTTACTGCCTTAGCTTTGGACCTTTCGGAGATAACAACAAGGCAGTAGCGATTTTTCTGTCAGGGTTTACCCCCTTAACCCTGGTCTATCCCATGAGAATCACGAGACAGTGGCGATTTTTCTGTCAGGGTTTACCCCCTTAACCCTGGTCTATCCCATGAGAATCACGAGACAGTGGCGATTTTTCTGTCAGGGTTTACCCCCTTAACCCTGGTCTATCCCATGAGAATCACGAGACAGTGGCGATTTTTCTGTCAGGGTTTACCCCCTTAACCCTGGTCTATCCCATGAGAATCACGAGACAGTGGCGATTTTTCTGTCAGGGTTTACCCCCTTAACCCTGGTCTATCCCATGAGAATCACGAGACAGTGGCGATTTTTCTGTCAGAGTTTACTCCCTTAGCTTTAGTCTCTCTCTCGAGAATCACAAGACAGTGGCGATTTTCTGTCAGAGTTTACTCCCTTAGCCTTGGTCTCTCTCTCGAGAATCAAAACAGTGGTGATTTTCTGTCAGAGTTTACTCCCTTAGCCTTGGTCTCTCCCCTCGAGAATCACAAGGCAGTAGTGATTTTCTGTCAGAGTTTACTCCCTTAGCCTTGGTCTCTCTCTCTCGAGAATCATAAAACAGTGGCGATTTTCTGTCAGAGTTTACTCCCTTAGCCTTGGTCTCTCTCTCTCGAGAATCATAAAGCAGTGGCGATTTTCTGTCAGAGTTTACCCCTTAGCCTTGTTCAGAGTTTACTCCTTAGCCTTGGTCTCTCTCTCGAGAATCACAAGGCAGTGGTTATTTTCTGTCAGAGTTTACTCCCTTAGCCTTGGTCTCTCTCTCTCTCGAGAATCATAAAACAGTGGTGATTTTCTGTCAGAGTTTACTCCCTTAGCCTTGGTCTCTCACTCTCTCGAGAATCATAAAACAGTGGTGATTTTCTGTCAGAGGTTTACTCCCTTAGCCTTGGTCTCTCTCTCCCAGAATCATAAAGCAGTGGCGATTTTCTGTCAGAGTTTACTCCTTTAGCCTTGGTCTCTCTCTCTCGAGAATCATAAAGCAGTGGTGATTTTCTGTCAGAGTTTACTCCCTTAGCCTTGGTCTCTCTCTCTCGAGAATCATAAAGCAGTGGTGATTTTCTGTCAGAGTTTTCTCCCTTAGCCTTGGTCTCTCTCTCTCGAGAATCATAAAGCAGTGGTGATTTTCTGTCAGAGTTTACTCCCTTAGCCTTGTTCAGAGTTTACTCCTTAGCCTTGGCCTCTCTCTCTCGAGAATCATAAAACAGTGGTGATTTTCTGTCAGAGTTTACTCCCTTAGCCTTGGTCTCTCTCTCTCGAATCATAAAACAGTGGTGATTTTCTGTCAGAGTTTACTCCCTTAGCCTTGGTCTCTCTCTCTCGAGAATCATAAAGCAGTGGTGATTTTCTGTCAGAGTTTACTCCCTTAGCCTTGGTCTCTCTCTCTCTCGAATCATAAAGCAGTGGTGATTTTCTGTCAGAGTTTACTCCCTTAGCCTTGGTCTCTCTCTCTCGAATCATAAGCAGTGGTGATTTTCTGTCAGAGTTTACTCCTTAGCCTTGGTCTCTCTCTCTCGAGAATCATAAAGCAGTGGTGATTTTCTGTCAGAGGTTACTCCTTAGCCTTGGTCTCGCTCGAGAGAATCACGAGACAGTGGCGATTTTTCTGTCAGAGTTTACTCCCTTAGCCTTGGTCTCTCTCGAGAGGTGCTATTTATCAACAGCTATGAGGATGGTTCGTGGCCATCAGGGCATGTCCACACGCCTGTAAGCCTGCGTGTTGCATGTCTGAGGGCCATACCGCCTCCAACTTCCTTGAGGGTTAAAAAAAAAAGACATTTCGAACAGCTAGGGAAAAAAATCTTTAATAAAAAAAAATGGAAGTGTACCTGCACTAAAGAGTATGGTAGACTGATAAAACGGTGAAAGCAGAATTGGTGTAACATGGGAACTTCCAGCCAAAGTACTGTTCAGAGATCTTTACTGATTTTAGGTACCTTTCTGGTCCATTACACCTCGATCCTAGCAGCTTATCCTTCAAACTGACGCCCAATAACAGTCCACACACACACACACAACACACAAACACACACACACACACACACATACACACAAACACACAACACACACACATATGCGTGCGCGCACAGATATATAGACACATGCGCTCGAGCACACACACATACGCACACACACACGAACACACACACACAAACGCACACAGACACATACTCACACGAACACAAAGAAGAGAGGAGAGAGAGAGAGAGAGGAGAGAGAGAGAGAGAGAGAGAGCGAGAGAGAGAGAGAGAGAGATACAGACAGACAGACTGACAGACAGACAGACACACATAGACTGAGAGAATAAGACAGAGAGAAACAGACAGACAGACAGACAGAGAGAGAGAACAGACACACAGACAACAGACACACAGACATAGACCCCAGACACACAGACACACACACACACACACACACACACATACACACACACACACACACACACAACACACTCCCCCTCCCCCCACCGCACATTTTAGACAGAGCCTGGAGAGACGCTGCGGTTTCGAAATGGAAACGATAAACTCTGCC
>CM060306.1:76533011-76538011 GCA_030674185.1 Monoplex corrugatus | reverse complement strand
GCAGAGGGGATTGAGTGAGGTCAGGATTTTATGCAGAGGAGAAAAGGTGAGTTTTGAGAGCGGACTTGAAGGAGACAAAAGTAGGTTGCTGACGGACTGAGAGAGGAAGTTTGTTCCAGGAGAGCGGACCAGAAACAGAGAAGGCTCGTGGACCATAGGTATTGAGCTTAGTGCGTGGAAAGCGAAAAGTCAGAGGATCGGAGGCAGAGTGGAGGGTACGTGAGGGAAATAGATCTCAAGTAGGCTTGACAGGTAATCGGGGGCTGCGTTATTGAGGCTTTTGTAGCACATGGTGTCTAGTTTGTACTGTATGCGCTTTGATACAGGGAGCCAGTGAAGTTGTGCCAGGAGAGGAGATATGTGGTCAGCTTTTTTCTTTTTGAGTACAAGGCGTGCAGCATTGTTTTGAATGCGCTGTAGGATGTGAGTGGTGGAGGCAGGAAGACCGGACAGGAGTGAACTGCAATAGTCAATGCGAGACATTATGAAGGAGAGAACGAGTTTTGCAGTTGTTTCGACAGAGAGATACTTCCTGATCAGGCTTATACGATGGAGGTGATAGTAGCAAGATCTGGCAGTTTGAGAAACAAAGTTGTTCATGGAGAGGGTAGAGTCAATGCAGACACCAAGGTTTTTAGCTGAATCAGAAATTGGGACTGATGTGTTACATAATGGGAGAGAAAGAGGAGGCAGCTGAGAAAGCTTCTGACGGGTGCCAGTGAGGATAGCTTCTGTCTTGTCATCATTTAGCTGAAGTTTGTTGTATGTCATCCAATTTTTACTGTCCGAGTAACACTCAGTGGTGCGAGTCAGGAGGCGCTGTATATTGTCAGGTGAGTCACTGTCTTGAAGTTGGGTGTCATCAGCATAGAAGTGGTGTTTTATAAAGTGGGAGTTGATGATGGTGGACAGGGGGGAGGTGTAAAGAGTGAAAAGAACAGGGCCAAGGACAGATCCTTGTGGAACACCACAGGTCAGGTATGCATGTTGAGAGTAAGGAAATATTTTGTTCAGACACGCCCGCGAATCATTATCCTTTGAAAGGCATAGTTGTTTATGATAAGAACAGAATTGTTATGTCGTCTGAATCTGGACGTTTACACAAGTAAGTACAAGTAATCTGTATTGCCAGGTGCTTTAAAGTCAGGGGGAACCACTCATTTATATAAAGAAAAAAAATTATCAAAAAGCATCACGTTACCTCCCGCCTAATACTGAAAACAAAAAAAGTCTCCGTGTTGCTTCATTTAGCGCGACGGACTACCGACTGGAAGGTTCATCATCGTCATCATAACCATTATCATCACCACCACCACCATCATCATCATCATCATCATCATCATCATATTATGTGCTCTGCCGAGCGGCGTTGGCGATCATGGCCCTCCATACGAATCTATCCTTTGTCGCTTCAAGTACATCTCATATCTTCTCTGTCCTCAGCTACCCCGCAAGTCCGTCCAGTATTTTCTCCCTGGGTCTACCTGGTGTTCTCTTTCCTTCCAGCTTTCCTGTTGTGACCAATTGCTATATTTTCCTTGTCCAATAAATGTTGCCTGTCTTTTCCCTTACTTTTCTTTATTAATGATATTCGTGTATCTGCCTCCTTCAAGACTGTCTCGTTTGTTTTCTTTGCTCTCCATGGAACTCCAACATTCTTCTTAGAAACCACATATCAGTTGCCTCGAGTTTGTTCTGACTTGGCGTGTTGACTGCCCACGCCTCACGAGCGTACAACAGTATCGGTTCTATATAACACTCAAGAACTCTCTTCCTGGTGTTAAATGATAGGAATTTCTTGGTAAGAACACTTTTCATCTTCTTGAATGCTGTTTTAGCTTAGCCTGATTCTGCTGGCTATAATGTGCATCTGCCGTCTAGTGATATGACAATTCCCAGATACTTAACTTATCAACCTGTGAAATAAGAGGGAAGCAGGGAAAATTTTTATAATAGTAATGAAGGGACACAACTCTTGAAAATTATCTCCCATGTTGTACAAAACCTCTCAAAAGTACAGAAACAGTAAGCTCAGAACACTCCTCTGAGCTTACAGTTTCTGTACTTTGTATCTATTTCTATGCTACCTGATGGGTAGCGCAAACTGTGTTGAAAGATTTTGTACGACATGGGAGATAATTTTCAAGAGTTGTGTCCCTTCATTATCAACCTGTCTCAAAGTTGTGCCATTTGCTGTTATTCTGCATGGGGGGATTTCTTGTTTTTTGTTTTTGTATTTTACTGACTGCCATGACTTCGAAGGTTGTCGTTCGAATTCCATCAGTCCATTCAAAACCACTAAGGGATTGTTCGTCCCCCACCGGCTACTAACCAGAGATGAATACGCTATTGGCTGTAATGATGCTGCGTATTCATTGACAGTTCTTTACATGTATGTGTTATCATCATGTTGTTCTTAAGTACTGTTACACACGGATCACATTCTGTGCTACATTATCATAAATCACATTCTGTGCTACATTATCATAAATCACATTCTGTGCTACATTATCATAAATCACATTTGTGCTACATTATCATAAATCACATTCTGTGCTAAATTATCATAAATCACATTCTGTGCTACATTATCAAAAATCACATTCTGTGCTACATTATCATAAATCACATTCTGTGCTAATATAATCACATTCTGTGCTACATATCATAATCACATTGTGCTACATTATCATAAATCACATTTGTGCTAATTTCATAAATCACTTTCTGTGTACATATCAAATCAATTCTGTGCTACATTATCATAAATCACATTTGTGCTACATTATATAATCACATTTGTCTACATTATCATAAATCACATTCTGTGCTAATTATCATAAATCACATTCTGTGCTAAATTATCATAATCACATTTGTGCTAATTACATAAATCACATTCTGTGCTAATTATCATAAATCACATTCTGTGCTACATTATCATAAATCACATTCTGTGCTACATATCAATAAATCACATTCTGTGCTAATTATCATAAATCACATTCTGTGCTAAATTATCATAAATCACATTAACATATGCTACAATTATCATAAATCAACATTCTGGCTAATTTATCATAAATCATATTCTGTGCTAAATTGTGCCATATTTCCCCTTCAGGAGGGGTTGTGGTATTAACTGAATGAAATCCCTTTCCATTTCTCTGTCTGTTTTCAATGAGTTTATTCTCAATTTCAGTTTTTGAAGATAATGCCTACACGCAAGGAATGAAATCCATATGCACTGACGCTACCGGTGCCATTGGATGAAGAAGATCCAGAATGATCATTGGCAAAAAACCTTAAACCTGCACATCGTAAACCCCATGATGCTGGCAAGGTCCAAGTGGGCATCTCCTGCGGGATACATAAATGTCATGAAGTTCTGAAGACGTTTACATTTACATTTAATTAAGCATCGCAGTTGCCAACACTCACAAGTGGAAGGTCTCTGTCAACAGTGGGACAATACAAATCATTCCTATCGTTGTGTTGTTTCACACAACCCTATCACCACCACTCTTGAGTTCTGTTTCTGTGAGTTATATGTGTACATAGTAAATAGTGCTCCTGTAGAGACCAGTCTAGCCCTTATCTTTCTCTGCCTCTCTGCCTGTCTGTGTGTCTATCTGTCTGTCTGTCTCTCTTTCTCTCTCGGTCTTGCCCGTTCTCTCTGTCTCTCTGTCTGTCTGTGTCTTTGTCTCTGTCCCTGTCTCTGTCTCTGTCTGTCTGTCTGTCTGTCTCTCCCTGTCTGTCTCTGACTCTCTGTGTGAGTTTGTCTCTGTCTATGTCAGTCTCTTTCTCTATAACACAAACACACACGCACACACACACACACACACACACGCACACACACACACACATACACACATACACATACACACACATACACGCGCATATACCCACTCACTCTGTCCCTCTTCTCTATCTCTCTCAAACACACACACACACACACACACACACACACACGACGCGCGCGCGCGCGCACACACACACACAAACACACACACACACGCATACACACGAACACGCACATTCTCTCTCTCTCTCTCCCCCTCTCTCTGTGTTTCTCCCTCTCTCTCTTCTCTTTGTCTGTCTGTCTGTCTGTCTGTCTCTCACTCACTACTCTCTCTCTCGCTCTCTCTTACTCATTTTGGTGAATTGTCTTGAGGTTCTCAAGATGTCTATATTTACCCATCACAGGTGCCAGTACTCAGAACAGGAAGTTCATTTTCAACAGTGGAGCAGTACAGACAACTTCCATGATGGTATTATTGTTTGCCACAATTCGAAAACCCTCACACCCTTCATTTCTGCCTGTATCAGCTGTTTGTGTGCACAGTAACCAGAGTCCCCACACTGATGGTGGACATGAGCCAACATGTCATGTCATGTCATGTCATCGAGTTCAGTCCATCTGTATCCCTCCTCTGTCTCTTCAGATCTGTCTGTCCTGTCTTTGTTTCGATAATAATATCAATAATAATTGGTTGTGTAGATTCTGTAAATTGTATTTCTGTATCTCTTATCTATTCTCTGTCTCTGTCTCCATCTCTGCTTCTAACTCCCTCTCTCTCTATCTGTCTGTCTCTCGCTCCCTTTCTCTCTCTCTCTCACTCCCTTTTTTCTCTCTCTCTCTCTTTCTCTCTCTCTCTCTCCGTTTTCCTATCTCCCTCCTTCTTCCCCCCCCCTCTCTGTCTCTCTGTCTTTGTCTCTCTCTCTGTCTCTCTCTCACCCTCTGTCTTTGTTTGTCTCTGTCTTTGGCAATCTCTGTGTCTCTCTCTCACCGTCTGTCTTTGTTTGTCTCTGTCTTTGGCAATCTCTGTGTCTATACATGTCTCTGTGTGTGTGCCTGTCCCTTTTTCTGTCCTTTACTATAACACACACACACACACACACACACACACACACACACACACACACACACACACACACACACACACACACAACAACACACACACATACAGACACAAACAGACAGACAGACAGACAGACAC
>CM060306.1:76513011-76528011 GCA_030674185.1 Monoplex corrugatus | reverse complement strand
CCCACGTTTTACCTCCCTTTTTGCCCTGTGCGTGATCTCCTTTTTTCTTCTTCCTGTTATACATGTCTAACTTCACATTGACTGTCTTGAAATGTGTCTACATTTCGGTTTTTTATAGTTGTTGCTGTTTTTCTGTTTTACTGTCTTGTTGTGCGGGTATTTTGTACCCATTTAATTAATGACCAAAAGTCAAACTGGTATGTATTTGTGTCCATGTCTGCGTTTATGTTAAGATGTTCAAGTTTTATGATGCGTAAATATTTTTTTTTCATGACACAAAATACAGAAAAGAGGAAGAGGATGAGGCAGTCTGAGAAGGAAGAGAAGAGAGCGACAAGACAGAGAGAGAGAGAGAGAGAGAGAAGAGAGAGAACAGAGAGAGAGAGAGAGAGAGAGAGAGAGAGAGAGGAGGGGGGGAAGAATATCTCTGAATTGTCTTTCTGTCGGGACACACACTTGGGTCAGTATTTTTTTTTCATGTATATGTTTTTGTGTTCTGTCTATCGATTTTTGAATTAGGCATATCATCTGATTTATTTGAAACACACACACACACACACACACACACACACACACACACACACACACACACACACACACACACACACACATACACACACACACACACACAACACACACACCGCGCGCGCGCGCGCGCGCGCGCGCTCACACAAAGAAAAAAAAGAAGAAAAAGAGGCTATAGCAAAGCTTAAAATTAGTTACAATACAAATATAAATAAAAAATGAAACAAATGTCCCAAGCAGTAAGCATTTCAAGCCAACAAAACTCAATGTAGATATCGATTAGTCAGAGGATAGGAACAAGACCCTTTGGTTGATATTTCTGTGTTGTGTGAATGATGTTGGAGTTGGTGATGATGCTGTTCATGATTATGACGGCGACGACGATGACGAGGCGATGATGATATGATTGATGATGATGACGATGATGTAAATGACGATTATTATTTTGTTGATTATGATAGAAAGTCTGATTAAAAATCATGATGATAAAGTTGATGATGACGATCATAATGATGATTTTAACGTTGGTCATGGTGAAGGGAGTGATGTCAATAATTGAATAGAGCATCATAAATATTGCTGCTGTTGCTGCTGTTGCTGTTGTTACTGCTGCTGCTGCTGTTGCTGTTGTGGTTGCCAGTCATTGTTGCTGGTGTCGTTAAAAACCTTCATCATCATCATCATCATCATCATCATCATCATATCATCATCATCATCATCATCATCATGTGCCCTGTCACATGGCGTTGGCGATCATGGCCCTCTATACGAATCTATCTCTTGTAGCTGCAAGTACATCTCCTACCCTGTCCGTCGTGAGCCACCCTGTCAGTCCGTCCAATATTTTCTCCATGTGTCTACCTGGTGTTCTCTTTCCCTCCAGCTTTTCTGTTGTGACCAGGTGCTCTAATTTTTATCTTTCTCCATAAAAATGTTCTCTAAATGTTGCTTGTCTTTTTCTTAATCATCTTTATTAATGATCTTCTTGTGTCTGCCTTTTTCAAGACTTTCCCGTTTGTTTTCTTTGCTGTCCATGGAATTCTCAACATTCATCTAAGAAATCACACTTAAGCTGCCACAATTCTGTTCTGACTTCTGCATGTTGACTGTCCACAACCCACAACCATACAACAGTATCAGTTCTATATAACTCAAGAACTCTCTTCCTGATGTTAATTCATAGACATTTGTTGGTAAGAACACTTTTGGGTAGGATTAAATGGCTAGGTTTCTTTTTGATACGTTGAAGTGTCTTCCTTTCAAATGGCCAATGAATAAAAATATGTGAGCATGGCCTTGTCATTCTGATTGTATTGACAAAACCTAGAGCAGACAATTGTGTGTCTCGGGATTCCATCACTTAGGGAATGCGTGTTAGGCAATTAAAGAGAATGGAATTTCTTGGTAGCTTTCATTTGTCACGTCTTCCTTCCATCCTTCTTTCCTTTTATCTTTCTATTTGTCTTTCTTTCTGTCTGTCTTTCATATATTTTGACTGTTTTTTTTTCTTGTTTATTACTTTAAACGATTCTTATCATGGAATGATAAATGGCGAAGCTATGGTTATCGGGGCAAATATTTCAGCTGCATAAGGAGTTTATCAGAATAATGTTACCTTCTTTGTTTCCTTTGTGATACACTGTTCTGTCAGAGAAGCATCGATATGTGAACAGAATGCAGATAACCTTGGTCATTTATGTGTGTATGTTTCTGTTATTATGTTTATCTGTATGTTCTGTTATGATTCCATGTTTTATTTTCCTAGAAATAGGAGATGGTCACTTTCTCTTCATTACAATATCTTGAAAACAAAATCTTATAAGCAGGTAAACGTGTCCTCGCGCAACCCATAAAAAAAAGAAATTGAAACAAAACAGCACATAAACAAACGAGGAAACCAACCAACCAACCAACCAACCAACCAACCAACCAACCAACCAACCAACCAACCGACCGACGAACCGACAGACCAACCGACCGATCAACCAACCAACCAACCAACCAACCAACCAACCAACCAACCAACCAACCAACCAACCAACCAGCCAACCAACCAACCTACCAACCAACCACCAACCAACCACCAACCAACCAACCAACCAACCAACCAACCAACCAACCAACCAACCAACCAACCAACCAACCAACCAACTATCCAACAATTAAATAAAGCATGCTTAGGTACATGTTCCAGCATCAACTGTTACCTTTCCCCAGCCGTGAGATGTAGTTCTAGACCTTCCTTATCACTGTAGTACCCAGTTCGCACTCTCGTTTGGATTGGCCTAAAATTTTTAAACGTATCAAAGTTCCCTGCCCTATGTGGCAAATAAAAATACTATTTTTAGATTGTGGTCATGCAACAAAACATTTCTTAATGTGGTCAGCAAGGAATAAGAATCCCCTTTCGCATTTCACCTATTTTGCTTTTTCCAAAATCAAAAAACAAACAAACAAACAAAAAACAAGAACAAACAACAACAACAAGAAAACAAAAACAAAAACAGACAACACAACCCATTACCTTAACAGAACATTACATTATATATATATATACACACACATAATATATTTATATATATATGTATGTATAGACAGATAGATAGATAGATGATGAATAGATAGATAGATAGATCGATAGATGGATAGATAGATAATAGATAGATAATAGATAGATAGATAGATAGATATACATTTATGCTTGGCCACTGACTTCAGTGAATAAGGCCTGATGCCAGCAGGGAAAGACCTGCTGGCTGCTCGGAAAGACGGCAAACTTGGAATCCCTTTCGGGGCATGTCAGACCTTGCTGAACAGCAACATGGGCTGCGTCTGAAGCATCAAGCCTGGCCACCTTCGTGACCGTTCACATGTGGTTGAAGTTAGACAACATTGGGAGCTTCAAACTGCTAAGTGTCGTTACTATACTAAGGGGAAAGGTGGTGACACAGCTATTGCGAGCTGCCGAAAGAGAGATGAAAACCAGAGTGGGGCGAGAGAAGGGTCTTTCATTCGCTCTTGGTCCAGAGGCTGTAGGCTGGACCTGGTTTGTGTGCGTTGTGTGGCTAAGTCCCTAATGACAATCATCTCCCCACCTTGCCATTCGGTTTGTAAATGATGATTTTAAGAACATTTTCAGAGCGTGCGATTTTGATGTTGGCTTTTTTTTTTCTCGAAACTTGTACACTCTGGACTTCTTACCGGTCCTCAGATTCGATTTAAACTGGGTAAAGATCCTGTTGAAATAGTTGAGAAAACCATGCCAAAACCTGTTGATAACAGACAAACACATGTCCCTATCATCATCATCATTATCAGGTGCCCTGGCGTATGCCGTTGGCGATCATGGACTTCCATCTGTCTCTATCTCTCGTTGCCCCCAGCATCTCCCCCACCATCCCCGTCCCCAGCCACTCTGCAAGTCAGTCCAGCATTTTCTCCCTGGGTTTACCTGGTGCTTTCTTTCCTTCCAGCTTTCCCGTTCTGACCAGGTGCTCCAAATCCCCCTTCCTCATAAAATGTCCTACAAATGTTGCCTGTCTTTTCCTTATCTTCCTTATGAATGATCTACTTGTGTCTGCCTCCATCAAGACTGTCTCGTTTGTTTTCTTTGCTGTCCATGGAACTCTCAACATTCTTCTTAGAAACCACATCAGGCAATATAAAATCATATTTTAACAAAAATGGAAGATTAGAAAAGAAAGATTGTTAATAAATCTTATAAAATCGATTTTTTTGTTAACAAAAAAGTGAGACTGAAAAAGAAAGGTCAGTAAGAAAGGCTTTTTATATGTACCTCGTGACGAAAACACCTTTCACAAAAAACACTCGTAAACAGAGAACATACGTATGGTTTAATCATAATGTTTTGTTTAAAAAGAATCTGACAGTGATAGGGTGTGACTCACACCTCGATTAGCTTTCGACAATCAAGGGAATTACAGGACTCGGAACATTCCTATCGCTTTGGGAAATCGCTGTTGCCAGGAAGGGGAGCCGAGGCTGCTGTTGTATGTCAGCCAGTTTGATGTTGTGTGTGTGTGTGTGTGTGTGTGTGTGTTGTGTGTGTGTGTGTGTGTGTGTGTGTGTGTTGTGTGTGTGTGTGTGTTGTGTGTGTGTGTGTGTGTGGGTGCGTATGCGTGTGTGTGTGTGTTGTGTGGTGTGTGTGTGTGTGTGTGTGTGCGGGTGCGTATGTGTGTGTGTGTGTGTATGTGTGTGTGTGTATGTCGTGCATGCGCGTGTGTGTGTGTGTGCGTATGTATGTGTGTGTGTGTGTGTGTGTGTGTGTGTGTGGTGTGTGTGTAGTTGTGTGTGTGTGTGTTTTATTTTATTGGTTGCTTTGTTGCCTCCATCCCTGGAAAGTAGGACGTGTGCTAAGATGGATGAAGGCAATAAAATGTAAGTTGTTTGATTAATGAAACGCTTAACTATTCGCTATTTTTTCTGACTTTTTCTCTTATTGTTTCTGCATATGTATGCATAATTCCCTAGCATGAGTGTGTATCGGCTATGTATATATGTATATATATATATTATATATATATATATATATATATATATATATATATATATATATATATATATGTGTGTGTGTGTGTGTGTGTGTATTATATGTATGTATATATATGTATATATATATACATATTCTATATATAAAATTTATACATAATATACATATATGTATATGTATATATACGTGTGTGTGTGTGTGTGTGTGTGTGTGTGTGTGTGTGTGTGTGTGTGTGTGTGTGTGTGTGTGTGTGTGTGTGTGTGTGTGTGTATTAGCAAGGAAAAGAAAAACATTTTATTAAAAAATATATATAAACAGTAAACATTGTCTCGATTTTACCTGTCCTGGAGTTAAAAAATATTTGTTTTTTCTGTGTTTGTCTTGTTTTTCGTTTGCCTGTCCATTCCTTATGTCTTGCTTTTCTTCATGTCTGACTCTAACGGAAACATCTGGACGCAGGCTGAAATGGAGAAGATACAGTACTCCAGGAAAACGTTACCCCACGCATGCTTGCATAAAGCGAAACATGGAACATGAGATTAAGTCCCATGGGTAGGAATTTTCCCATTTGCTTTTCGTCCAATTATTAATACCGATTTAAGGCGGGGTTGAATTTGTCACCCTCTTGGAAAACAGTTTGAAGTACATTTCCTATGGCGATCTGCACCTTCCGTTCCTTATAATCTTTGTAAACACAAGCTACAATCTGACTGACTAGCCTTGGTTTGTATGATCAAAGAACTGACGCAGTTTACGTAAGAGTTCTTCGTTTCTGAAAATGTCTTTTTTTTTTTTCGTCCTTTGCTTTTTCTATTCTTCGTCCTTTTTTCATCTATCTGTTTCTGATTTGTTTCTCTTTGTGGTACGTTTCTTTCTTTCCTTCTTTCTTTTTTTAAATTTCATTTTATTTCCTTCTTTCTTTCTATCTTTCATTCTCTGCTTCTATTTTTAAGCAGTTTTGGGAGGAAATGCAGTGGCAGTGTAGGGAAATTACTCCCATTTCTGCTCGTGCCGAAAACTAAACATATTTTTTCCCCAATTTCTGTTTATCTACTTTTACTTTTTTTTTTATCATATTTCTTTTTGGTTTTAGTGGGTAAGGGAAATGGTAGCAACGCTTTGTTGTTATTTTATTGACGTCTGAAATTGCATTCAAGTAATCGATGCTCAAAGAATATCGAACATCTAAAGGTAGAAAGAAACTCTAGGGAGAGCTAGACAACAGAAGGTCTTCAGAGAAGTAACCCCCTTTAGACAAGTGTTTCGGCCCTGAATTCCTTACACTCTCGGGGGGCCGGGCCACATCCAGGTCATGACTCCTGGATGCCCTTCTGCTGTTGTCTATTTTTTTTTTCCCACGCCGGGGATCGAACCTGGGCGATTCTGCGCTTCAGAACTGCGGTACGCGGTTTTACCAATGTGCTAACGGGGCACACATCATCTGTAGGGAATTTAATCCTTATGAAGTTCACTTTTTTGGTTCCTCCTTGCCCAGATCCAGCTTGAGCTCCTTTCTGCTGCCTCTGCCATCGCTTTAAGGGCTCTAGTCCTCTTCTTCCCAGAAATGGCGAGTTGTTTCATGAGATCATAAGCGGAGGTGCCCACAAACCCTCTTGCCCCGACCTCTATGGCGAAGATTTTGACCCGCAGACCTGCTTTCTTCAGGTGCTGGCAAGACCGGCGTATTTTTCGGTCTTGTAGATATGTGCTTCTTCCATTCTGCTTTCGTATGGCACAGTGGGTTCTATCAGAATCACTTGTTTCGAGGAGTCAGAGTGGAGAGCGATGTCTGGTCTCATGCCTGTCTTGCTGATGACATCTGGGTAATTTCTCCACTCTGGGAGGTCTGCTGTACACTCCCAGTCGACTGCTCCATCCAGAAGACCCTTTGGCAATGTGCTGGTTGTCATAGCCCTTTCGGGCCAGACCTGTTTCCCTCCTGCTTTGTAGAACGTTGTCATAGCAATTGGTGCGTTTGGGGTCATGGTTTTTTCGCTAACCACATCTGTGATCACTTTCAGAACTTGGTTGTGCCTCCATGTATACCTTCCTTGGGCTAGCGCTACTTTGCAAGAGCTTAGGACATGTTCCACTGTTTGTTTCTTCTGACAGAGCGGACATGCTGGGTCGTCTGCTTTCCCCCATTTCACTAAGTTTGCATTCGAGGGGAGCAGGTCATATACAGATCTGAGGAGGAAGCTTATCCTTAGAGGAGCCATGTGCCACATATCGTTCCAGCTGAGACTTCTTTGGAGTGCACTGTCCCATGTTGTCCATTGCCCCTGTTGACCTTGCTGGACTGCCTTCTGCACTCTTTTGACATCTTCTTCTTCCTTCAACTCCTGTATGATCATGTCTCTTTTTTCCTTCCCTTTGGCTTTGGACCACCACTGCATTTTTGTTGCTCCCAGTCCCTGTCTGTTGGTTTGCGTGTGTCCAATTATTTCTTTGATGCTGAGATTTCTCTTGGCATTGTTTACAGCCTCTAAATAATCTATGATCAAAGAATATCACTGTTTCTTGACCATTCTTATTTTATGATAGATACTTGACATTGACATTGAAGCGAATGAAGACATCGGTTACTTCTCAAGGACTAAGGAACCCTGGTATTCATCTTTACTGTTGTCTGTGGAACAGTATTCATCTTTACCGTTGTCTATGGAACAAAGTACTGCCAGCTGAAAGGCATAAATCCACGACCTTGCTTTCATTTTGCGTACAGACTATGGATCCTGGTGTGCTGGAACAAGGAAATACAACTGTTGTTCATTCATTCATTCATTCATTCATTCATTCATTCATTCATTCATTCATTCATTTACTCATTCATTCATTCATTCATTTATTCATTCATTCATTCATTCATTTGTTCATGTATTATACGTATGATGGAAACATTAAGATGGCAATCGAACAGGTCAATTTTCAAGGTTGCGAGCTGGGATTGAACTCGAGATACAAGACCTTGAGCCAACGTATCTGTCAAAAGAACCACCAGCCCGGGTACTAAACGTGTGGTCGTCTGAGGTTCAAATCCACGACTCCTTTCTTATCAGCAAGTTTACCGACTGAAATAAACGGTGAAAACAAACAAACAAACAAACAAACAAACAAACAAACAAACAACAAACAAACAAACAAACAAACAAACAAACGAACAAAACTTGGGTATTAACCCAGAACTTCACATTTTTGGACAGGCGCTTGAACTAGCCAGACCACCACTTCCTTTATCATTTTGTTGAAATGGTTGGCCATTAAGTGGTTCTTTGGTTACTGGCTCTGTCTGTCTCTGTCTGTCTGCCTGCCCGTCTGTCTCTCTTTCTCTCTCTCTCTCTCGTCTCTCTTTCTCTTTCTCTCTTTCTCTCAATCTCTCTCTCTCTCTCTCTTTTTCTCTCTGTAGTTCTCTCTCTCCAATCCCCTCTCGCTCTCTCTCTCTTTATCCATCTGTGTCTCTGTCTCTCTCTGTGTCTCTCTCTGTGTCTCTGTATCTGTCTGTCTGTCTGTCTGTCTGTCTCTCTTTCTCTCTCTCTCTCTTCATTCCCCCTCTCTCTCTTTCTCCACTCTCTCTCTTTATCTCTCTGTGTCTCTGTCTCTGTTTCTCTCTGTATCTCTCTCTATGTCTGTCTGTCTCTCTTTTATTTTTTACGACGTCGTAAAGTTACTTGTATGATTGGTCCCTTTACCGTTTACGTGTTTCAGAACGGCTATCCCAGCTACTTGGCCATTAAAACAGACACGGAGGTTCATCCCTTTGACTTTGATCGCCATCTTCCGTGTAGTAACAAATAAAAGCGTTGTGGATCGTTGGCTGATGGAGAAAAGATGACGGGAATCCGTGCCAACGAAACCCAGGAAATCCATGGAGGTTTCACCCGCCAAGGACGAAAACTTACTTGACCGCTGCTGACACAACCCGAAACCCAATTCCCGCTGCCACATGGAAGGAAATAAATCAGCTCTGTTCCTAAAAGTTCCGCTGATCGGCTATTTGTCATAAACTAGGAGCGTGGGTTGAGGCAAGATCGCGGGCCGCCGAGTGGGGGAGAGATTGGAAGTGCTGCGATTGTTTGCCCTTGACACCATGAGCTGATGATGGTTTACTGAGGTTGGACGTGGTTTCTATTCTGCTGATTGCCAACCACGCTGGTTACTGTCTCTGTGTGTGTCTGTGTGCTTTCAAAGGTGAGGTGTGTGTGCTCATTACTTGTGGTTTTGTTGTTGTCGTAGGGTGATTTAGTTTTGTTTGATGTTGTTGATTTATTTTTTGTTTGTTGTGTCAAACTTTTTTGGTCTTCTGTTGCAGTATTAGTTTTCACAGTTAGAGTGTGGACTACTGCTTGCACCAGTCATCCTTCGACAGAACTTTATTTTAACTGCAATGATTTAAAGATCGTTATTATGGCTGAACATACATATCTATTTCGTCACTATTGTAGTTGGACATGCACATTTATTTCGTCACTATGACTGCCCCAACTGTTTAAAGAAAGACTAATTGCCATTATATCGCAACTAGTCATTGATACGAAATATTAAAACAGTGCCAATGACCAAGACCTGCATTTGGGGTACCATTAACTATATGAACTGACAGTTTCAAAATTAATCCAACTTAAGTCATCTTTTGTGATGTCAACTACAAAAGCAGTGAGTATGGAGAGGGAGAGGAGAAGGAGGAGAACAGGACTCATTGTTACAACAAATATTTAACCACTTGTTTTTAATTGATTTATTGGTCACAGATCTAGACAGTATATTGAACATAGTGTGTGTCACATTGGATACAGCAGCAGGGAAGTTTCAGTTTTTTCTCATAATTTTTGTATCTGGTGTTTGTTTCTTTGTAATCTTACGCTTGACAAGGCCAGTTGGCCGAAAATTTGCGCCTGTCTTGTCTTGTTGTATTAAATACGCGTTCATATTCTTCTTTCGAGTTTTTTCTGGTTCCAGTATAACGATTGTTTATGTTCCAAATTAGTATGAGACCATAACGTAGCATAGTGAAAAGCGTGACTGTTCTTGGAGAGAGATTTTGATCAAATTCGTGATGGTATTTAAACTCTTCAAGACTCCAAATAGTGTCATTGGAGTGAAAACTGATTTTAACATTTTGTCAAAAATTTTTCAGAAAATGTGTTCAAGCACTTTCCTTGCCCATTTGGGGCACTGTCTTTGCTTCGCGCGACTTTGACCTTGACCCAGTGTTCTTTGACCTTACTTAATCGTGACTCATCACGGATCCACAACTCAGTCCAAACTTGGTACACGTCGTTTCACAAACAGCTGCGAAAATTTTGTTTACACACCCCACACACACACACACACACACACCACACACACACACACACACACAACACACACCCCACACACACCACACACACGCACACACACACACACACAACACCACCACATACACACAGCACACACGCACACCACAGATAAACATAGAGAAACACGAAACACACACACACACACACACACACACACCACGCACACACGACACACACACACACGAAACGCACACACACACACACACACACACACACACACACGCACGCACACACACACACACCAACACACATATATATAATATATAATATATATATATGTATGTATTAGACGTTTATGTTGTATATGTATATGCTATGTATATGTATATTTGTAAACTTGTTTCTTTTTTCTGATTGTTTGTCAGTGTGTTGGTTTATTTCATACACAGAAACTCTTTTAGCATGGTTTGGCCATCCTGCTACATTAATGAAAATATATGAGGACATATCCAGAGACAATATAAGTCACTTTCAATCACATTTCTTATAGATGGGCAACAATGTCCAGGCCATAAAAACCATAAAAGCATAAAGGCAAGCAGTTAGTTTCTTATCTTTGCCACTCTGCAAATGAATAAGGGACAAGAGTATATAGACGCCAGAGCGCATATAGGCAAGCAGATCGCTTCTTATCTTTGCCACCCATGCAAATGAATAGGAGACAAGATTATATGGAAGCGAGTGCAAGCGGGTAAATCGCACCATTTCATTGGTTTCCTTTTCGTGGATGATGACACTGTTATGCTTTTTTGTTTTTGTTTGTTTTTTGCTTGTTTGTTTGTTTGTTTGTTTTTGTCACATGCGGATCAAGGTTTGGATTATAGAGGACATATATATGGCTTGCTTCCTCGTTTTGCTCATTTCAGCCAACATATCCACACACACACACACACACACACACACACACACACACACACACACACACACACACACACACACACACACACACACACACACACACACACACACACACACACACATACACACACACACATACACACCACACTCACTCACTCACTCACTCACCATCACTCACTCACTCTCACTCTCACTCTGATGATAAGGATGCTTGTGCAGAATTTATCATTGATATTGCTATTACCATTATCATCATCACCATCGTCGTTCGTTCGTCGTCGTCGTCATCATCATCATCATCATCATCATCACCATCATCGTCGTTCGTCGTCGTCGTCGTCGTCATCTTCGTCATCATCATCATCATCATCATCATCATCATCATCATCATCATCATCATCATCATCATCATCATCATCATCATCGATCGTCGTCGTCGTCGTCGTCGTCGTCGTCGTCGTCATCATTTAAAGCCGCTGCTCAGACCACTATCAGAGCTATAACTATCTCAAAACACAAATATCTAAACACATCAAGGACTACAAAATATCGTGTCAGTGCCCCTAGAAAGCAAACAGGACAAGAAAATGAAATACACATTATTGTATTCACGCAAAATTATCGAAGGATGTGTGTTTGGGCAATCACCAAGGGATTAAAAAGCAAGACTGAACACAAATGCATCAACATAAACTAAGTACGTAAAAGCATGCCTTTAGTACCTAACATTTATTTGGAGCTTAAGTTTTGATTAATATAGAAATACCCAATTATGAATCCCAACAGATAAAATGTATGAAAGACTTTATGAAAAATATATCGGTGAGTAATGGAAAACAAGCACACTTGCTTCTGCATAAAAACGCTCACACGTGCACTAAGAGAGTTCTTTCACTTCCTTTCTAGTTTTCTTTATGTTTGTTATGCATGAAATTATGTACGTGTCTGAATTTGGTGAGATGACTTGATGATTTTTGTTTGGTAGCGGGAGGAGGTCTGGCCCACAGACGTGCGGCACGCAGGCCCACCAGCGTGTGAATATGCCCTGGTGCCCACGAACCAGAGCCCCAGCTATGGGTAAATAGCTCCACTGTCTTGTGGACATCTCGGGAGAGAATACGGCTAAGGGAGTTATTCCTGAAAAAAAATCACCCTACTGCCTTGTAGGTTGTCATGGGAACAACAAAGGCTAGCGGAGAGACCGTAAACAAACCGATGGAACTCAACAGGAAACCACCATCGTATTATCCAAAGATATCATGGCCAGACAATCCAATGAAAAAAAAGTGTAACGACGTAAATAGGGGCTCCTATGGAGCACCTTCGTCCGGTAGGGACCGTCATGCTGCGCAGATGACACCAGGCCGTCAGCAAGCTACTGCGTTCAACCGCAACCTCAGAAACAATACCAAAATCGCAATATGGAACGTTAGAACATTGTTGCAAAAAGGTAAATAAGACATTATCAAAATGGAAATGGAAAGGCTTAACATTAGTATTTTAGGACTAGGGGAAGTGAGATGGAAGGGGGCAGGCATGATATTATCAGGAGAGTATACAATAATATATTCTGGTTGAAACTCACATGAAAGAGGAGTAGGCATCGTAATGGACAGGGACAAATCAAAAGCAGTTAGGGGATACTGGGCTATGTCCAACAAAGTTTTGCTGGTTAATTAAATGGGGTTGCAGGCCATTTGATATCAACATCATTCAGGTGTATGCACCAACATCCGCAAGTACTCAGGAAGACATTGACAACTTCTGTAAAGTATTAGAGATAGCCAAGACCTAATATAAATCACAAAATGTTACCATAATAATGGGAGATTTTAATGCTAAAGTGAGACAGGATAGGGTGGAGGATATAGTTGGACCTCATGGCCTTGGTACACAAAATGAAAGGGGAGGGAAACTTGTAGAATGGGCACAGATGAATGAGTTCATAGTAGGACACACCTGGGTTGAGCAGCCTAATAGAAGAAAATGGACTTGGATGAGTTGAGGAGATGATACCAAAACTCAGATTGACTACATCCTGATTAATAAAAGGTTTAGAAATTCTTTACTGTCAGCAAAAACACTACCAGGAACAGACTGCAACGGTGACCACAATCCTATAGTGGGAAGATTTAGGCTGAAATTAAGGAAAAGGAAACAGACCAAAAGCAACATCAAACTAAATCTTGGACTGTTAAAGATAGATGAAGTGATACGTAAAAAATTTAACGTACATGTTCAAAACAAATTCAGTGCTCTGGAAGACGTTGGTGACAGTGAAGAAAATGGACAAAATTGAGAAATTCGATAAATGAAGCTTGTGAAAAAATCCTTCAAGTAGATAGAAAAGCAAAAAAGAACTGGATGACAAAAGAAATTTTAGGCTTGATGGAGGAACGGAGGAAGGCAAAGAGAAACGAGGAGATATACAGGAAGATAAACAAAGAAATCAGGAACAGGAGCAATGAAGCTAAGGAAGCTTGGCTGAAAACAAAAGGCAAAGAAATAGAAGACCAACACAAAACGGATCCTCAGGGTACAGACGAATTGAAGAAATTGTCCACAGGAAAAATACATGCACATCAACTGGTTGCTTAAAGTCGAAAGACGGTGCGCTTATCATGGAAAAAGACAAAATATTAGACAGATGGGGAGAGTACATTAAAGACCTTTTTGAAGATGACAAACGAAGAACACATTATAAGAAAGAACGTTGAAGGACCACCCATAAAGAAAGATGAAGTTAGAGCAGCACTGAAAAAGATGAAACCAGAAAAGCCCCAGGACCAGACAATATTACTACAGAGATGATTGAAGCCCTGGAGGAATTTGGTATTGAAAAATAACAGTCCTCCTAAATGAAATTAATGTACTAGAAAAATCCCCAAAACATTTCAAAATAAATTTTCATTGCACTTCCAAAGAAGACAGGGGCTATAGAATGCGAACTCCATCGCACAATCAGCTTGATGAGTCATGTAACAAAAATCCTATTAAGAATAACCATGATGAGGACAAGGAATAGAATCAAAAGAGAAACAGCAGAAGAACAATGTGGATTTGTGGAAGGGAAAGGAACTATTAATGCCATATACATCCTAAGAACTATCATAGAGAGGTCAATCGAGATAACTAAGAATTTATATTTATGCTTTGTTGATTATACAAGGCTTCCGATCGGGTAAGACATGATGAATTGATCAACCAATTAGAAAGACTCAATATTGATGGAAAAGATCTACGAATAATCAGAAATATGTATTAGGAACAAACAGCTGCAATGAGAATAGAAAACGATATAAGCTCTTTCCAAAATATCAAAAGAGAAGTCAGACAAGGTTGTGTTTTGTCACCAGATTTGTTTTGACTTTATAGCGAAAACATCATGAAAAACTTAGAGGAAGACTGTGGATAAAGGTTGGAGGAAAATTGGTAAACAACATTCGATACGCAGATGACACCTTGCTAATTGCAGAATATGAAAGGGACCTAAAAAAATCTTGTGAATATACTAGAAATGCGAACCAAAGGTAAAGGGTTGGAACTAAACAGCAGGAGGACTGAGGTCATGGTGATTAGTAAAAAACATAAAATCTCCTCATGCAAAATAACAACCAACGGCACAACCTTGAGACAGGTTGATAAGTTTAAATACCCGAGAACAAGCATTTCACCGGACGGCAGGTGCACGTCAGAAATAGCCAGAGGAATCAGCCAAGCCAAACAACATTCAAGAAGATGAAAAGCATTCTTACCAACAGATGCCTATCG
>CM060306.1:76500511-76503011 GCA_030674185.1 Monoplex corrugatus | reverse complement strand
CCTCGTTTTCTCTCTCTGTCTCTCTCTTTCTTTCTCTCTCTCTCTCTCTCTCTTCTGTCTCTCTCTTCTCTCTCTTTGTCCTTCTTACACACATTCTCTTTTTCATGCGCGCGCGCGCACACAGACAGACACACACACACACAAACACACACACACACACACACACACACACACACACACACACACACACACACACACACACACACACACACAAACACACACACACACACACAAACACACATTCAAATTGATGACTGTTTCTTCTAACCGACGCCTATCTTTTTGCCTCTCTTTTGTGGTATGTCTGATACATTATTGATTTACTAAAGCATTTCGGTTTTTTTTTTTGAAAAACAAATTAAGTCCTATTCAGATACGTAGATCACCAATGGAAATATCACTATCACTATCACCGTTGTTATCATTATCATTATCATTGTTTTTCTCTAGTCCCACATCCCACCCTCTCAGTCTACTTCTTCATGTTCTTTCATTTTTCTTCTTACATGTTTACTGACTACTGTACTATTGGTTTGTAAAATAGCAACGAAGGTTTTCCATTTCTGTCCTGAATCAGTCTCTTAATTCATATTCATATTTTCATATTTCATATTCGTATGTATTTTTTTTTGTCACAGTAAATTTACCACGTGAAACTCGGGCTGTTCTCTGCTTTGAGAGTGCGTCGCCGCAGTGCAGCGCCACCCACTTTCCTTTCTTTTTTGTTTGAAAACCAAGACTTCAGAAAGGCAAGGTTTTGAAGGGGTGGGACCTGGGAAACCAGCCTGTTTAAGGCTAATTCGTCTTCAAGGGGAGAGACCTGGGAAATCAAACTATCTATCCGATGTTTTTTACCAGGGCAGCTTGGCAATGTCCTGTATTTCACGATTTTCAACTGTCATAGGATCTTTAACGTGCGCAGGCCAGAAGGCACACGGATCCGACTCCTTTTCGTCCCCTTCCGAAGGACTAGACGTTCAATTCAATTTTCCGGTCAAACCGAGGAGATAAAATCGAGGAGCCAGCAGGGAACTAACTCTGGAACCTCGAGTTAAGCTCTGGCAGGCAGAGCTCTTAACCATTCTGCCTCTGTTCTCCTTTGCATTGAGACTGCGTAACAGGGCTGTGCTCTATGCTTTTCTGTCATAATGTAGCCTCTTTTATGTATTTCAGTCGTGTTTCAGGGCCTTAACTCTTTGACTCCCACACCCTATCCACCAGTTTCCCGTAAGTAGCTGTTAGATAGGATGAGGGAATCAAAGGGTTAAGTTTTTGCAGTTGATGGATAGGGTGCGGGAGTCAAAGGGTTAAGGTTTCTTTCTAGTGTTCGTCAACACGTGTTCTTTGGTTTTGTCTCTTGCGTCTTTCTCTGGGTCCATTGAAGAGTTGAACTGCATCTTTCGGATAATAAGACCAGTCCAACACCATCATGACGATGATATCCACACTGTTGATTTCATAAAGCAAGTAATTTTGGTTTGGAAATGGTACTAGGCTGGAAGATCCACATGATTCTTAATGGGGTCTTTGTGTTGACAGTTGATAGCTCTCGTTATCCTCCAGCATTCTGAACTCGCACTGTAGCTGTCAGAAAGCAATCTGATAAATCTTTGCAGGTGTTTGTCTTCGTTTTTTTGTTTTTGTTTCCCTTTGTCGTTGTTTTGTTTGTTTGTTTGTTTTTTTGCTTGTTTTTAACTTATTTTTCTGTCTGTGTTGGACGCAGCTGGCACCATTTGTATGTTTGTGTAAACGTATGTGAGTATTGTGTTTTTTTCTGCAAAAAGCTGTCTGCTTGTATCTTCTTGCAGGAATATGTCCGCTGTTATCTACGTGCAGGAACTATCTGTTATAGTCTTGGTGCGGAAGCTGCCTGTTAATATCTTCTTGCTGTAGTTGTCTTGTATTATCTTCTGGCAGAAGCTGCCCGCTACTATGTGAATGCTAGAAGTTTATTTTGGAGTTTGTTCAATAGAAAGTTTATGGTATTCAGGCAAATCTATTTTCATTCCATCTAATCCTGCCAGTGATTATCTGGCAAACGTCTTGATTTGGAAAAAACCCCAACAAAAACCAACAACTTATACACGGCAAAGTGTTAAATGGTAAGGAGGCGAAGGGGAGAAGGGATCTATCCAACAGTGTCATCATCAGAATGATTGGACAGTGAAGAAGACAATTTTTGAATCGCGGCTGGGACTGGGACATTATTCACCATCATCGTCATCATAATCATCATCCTCATCCTCATTCTCGACCTCCTCCTACTCCTCCTCCTCCTCCTCATCATCACCATTATCATTATCACGTGCCCTGCCACATGCGGTTGACGATCATGGTCCTCCATACGAATCTATCCCTTGTCGCTGCAAGTTCATCTTCCACCCTCTCTGTCCTCAGCCACCCTGCAAGTCCGTCCAATATTTTCTCTCTGGGTCTACCCGGTGTTCTCTTTCCCCTCAGCTTTCCTGTTGTGAATAGATGCTCTAATTCACTTTTTATC
>CM060306.1:76488011-76498011 GCA_030674185.1 Monoplex corrugatus | reverse complement strand
ACACAACAAGAGCAGGAACTACTGTTACTGATGCATTCTCCCGTCAATCCAATGGATGAGAAAGCATAGTTAACTCTAAGCCAGATACGTCTATTTGCCGATAGACTGCGCCTACGTCTACCGGTAGAAGGGGCCGTGGGCCAAGCCATTGCCGACCGTATCCAGGCCGGAGTGGTCAAGAGAGAGGACCTCTTCATTACAACCAAGCATAGCTGTAGCTGCCGATTTCACTTAACAGCTGTAGAACACATTCCATGAGCCGGAACGAGTGGAGCTAGGTCTGAAGGAATCTCTGAAGGAGCTGGGCTTGGATTACGTGGACCTCTTCTTGATTCACTGGCCAATGGCCTTCCTCGAACGCCCGGCTGACCGCAAAGCGTGGATACGATGGAACCGGCGGCTGCCGATTTCACTGACACTTGGAAGGGAATGGAGCAGATGGTGGAGAAAGACCTGGCCAAAAGCATCGGAATATCCAACTTCAACATACACCAGCTGACCCGTCTTCTGGACGCTCCGCTCAAGATCCGGCCAGCCAACATGCAGCTGGAAAGCCATCCGTTGATGATGAACCAGGAGTTAATAGACCTCTGCCGCAGTCAAGGTATGACCGTCACTGCATTCTCTCCCCTGGCTAAAGCGGGTGGCATGTATGTCGGTAAAAAAACTGGACAACATCCTGGAGGACCCCAGAATCACTGAGATAGCTGCCAAGCACAAGCAGACACCGGCACAGGTATGAGATGTCAACAAATGTGTTGTTGATTCTGAATTTACTTGAGAAAGACATCAAAGTCGAAAATTTGACCCCTCTACAACAAGGTGTTTGGCTGTTATGCACAGTAAGAAATTAACTTTACGCCGGGTGTGGGTTTTTCATGTGGGCTGCAGAACTGATCCTGGAGGCACGTATTATTTAAGACCATTGCATGGGAAGGAGTCATGCGGCCTTGGGTTCTACATCTGCTGGTCCCTTTTCTTGTTGGTATTAGCTGTGCTGTGTGCATTGCTTTCGCCAGGGTATTCTGCTGTTGGCAATGTTTTCCCAGTTGATGAAGTTGGCACCACAGCCAATGAGACTGTTATTTATAATATTATTGTATCACTTAGCCATTTTGTGGTCGCGGTGTCTTTGCTCCAGGTCTCTCGATGAGGTAGTTTCAGTTTCTTAACTTGAAGTCTCCGCGCTTGGAATGCACTTCAGATGCACCAATGTCTGCGCCAGCTAGACCCAGGGAAAACATTGTTGGACGGACTTGCAGAATGGCTGAGGACAGACAGGGTGGAAGATGTGCTTGCGGCAACAAGGGATTGATGCATATCGAGGGCCATGATCGTCAACGCCATGCGACAGGGCATTTGATGCTGATGCTGATGCACTAACGTCACAGGTGACATATTATGGTAATCATGGCACATGCCTTAAGCCTGCACATAAACCCATGAGCTGGCCAGGTCCTGAGGTAGTCAAGTGGATAAACACGGGATTTCCATTCCGATGATCCTGGGTTCAATCCACCCAGACACGTCTGCCTGGTGGGTAAAGGGCAGGGATTTTTCCGATCTCCCAGTTCCGCCTGGTGAGTAGGGGTAGATTTTTCCCCCAAGCTCCCAGGTCAACAATTTACTTACCTGCCTTTGCCGAAAACCCCTTCGTGTAGTATATGCATCATCATCATCATCAGGTGCCTTACCCCATGGCGTTGGCGATCATGGACTTCCATCTGTCTCTATCTCTTGTTGCCTCAAGCATCTCTTCCACCCTCCCTGTCTTCAGCCACTCTGCAAGTCCGTCTAGTATCTTCTCCCTGGGTCTGCCTGTTGCTCTCTTTCTCTCCAGCTTTCCCGCATGCAGAATATCAAATGTGGACTATACATGTAGAGATTTTGTAAGTTGTATCAGTGGCTGGCTTATGGGAATATGAAAACACCCAGTATAAGAACACTGACAAGTTCGCCAAGAAGGGCTTTAACAAATACATTTTACCGTTAGAATTATCATCATCATTATCTCCAAGGGTCATGATCGCCGACAACACGCGGCAGGGCACATGATGCTGATGATTATCTCCAAGAGTCATGATCGCCGACAACACGCGGCAGGGCACATGATGCTGATGATTATCTCCAAGGGTCATGATCGCCGACAACACGCGGCAGGGCACATGATGCTGATGATTATCTCCAAGGGTCATGATCGCCGACAACACGCGGCAGGGCACATGATTCTGATGATTATCTCCAAGGGTCATGATCGCCGACAACACGCGGCAGGGCACATGATGCTGATGATTATCTCCAAGAGTCATGATCGCCGACAACACGCGGCAGGGCACATGATTCTGATGATTATCTCCAAGAGTCATGATCGCCGACAACACGCGGCAGGGCACATGATTCTGATGATTGTCTCCAAGGGTCATGATCGCCGACAACACGCGGCAGGGCACATGATGCTGATGATTATCTCCAAGGGTCATGATCGCCGACAACACGCGGCAGGGCACATGATGCTGATGATTATCTCCAAGGGTCATGATCGCCGACAACACGCGGCAGGGCACATGATGCTGATGATTATCTCCAAGGGTCATGATCGCCGACAACACGCGGCAGGGCACATGATTCTGATGATTATCTCCAAGAGTCATGATCGCCGACAACACGCGGCAGGGCACATGATGCTGATGATTATCTCCAAGAGTCATGATCGCCGACAACACGCGGCAGGGCACATGATGCTGATGATTATCTCCAAGAGTCATGAAGGCCGACAACACGCGGCAGGGCACATGATTCTGATGATTATCTCCAAGAGTCATGATCGCCGACAACACGCGGCAGGGCACATGATGCTGATGATTATCTCCAAGAGTCATGATCGCCGACAACACGCGGCAGGGCACATGATGCTGATGATTATCTCCAAGAGTCATGAACGCCGACAACACGCGGCAGGGCACATGATGCTGATGATTATCTCCAAGGTCATGATCGCCGACAACACGCGGCAGGGCACATGATGCTGATGATTATCTCCAAGGTCATGACGCCGACAAACGCGGCAGGGCACATGATGCTGATGATTATCTCCAAGGGTCATGATCGCCGACAACACGCGGCAGGGCACATGATGCTGATGATTATCTCCAAGGTCATGATCGCCGACAACACGCGGCAGGGCACATGATGCTGATGATTATCTCCAAGGTCATGATCGCCGACAACACCGGCAGGCACATGATGCTGATGATTATCTCCAAGGTCATGATCGCCGACAACACGCGGCAGGGCACATGATGCTGATGATTATCTCCAAGGTCATGATCGCCGACAACACGCGGCAGGGCACATGATGCTGATGATTATCTCCAAGGTCATGATCGCGACAACACGCGGCAGGGCACATGATGCTGATGATTATCTCCAAGGTCATGAACGCCGACAACACGCGGCAGGGCACATGATGCTGATGATTATCTCCAAGGTCATGATCGCCGACAACACCGGCAGGGCACATGATGCTGATGATTATCTCCAAGGTCATGACGCCGACAACACGCGGCAGGGCACATGATGCTGATGATTATCTCCAAGGTCATGACGCCGACAACACGCGGCAGGGCACATGATCTGAGATTATCTCCAAGGTCATGACGCCGACAACACGCGGGCAGGGACATGATCTGATGATTATCTCCAAGGTCATGACGCCGACAACACGCGGCAGGGCACATGATCTGATGATTATCTCCAAGAGTCATGATCGCCGACAACACGCGCAGGGCACATGATGCTGATGATTATCTCCAAGGTCATGACGCCGACAACACGCGGCAGGGCACATGATCTGATGATTATCTCCAAGGTCATGATCGCCGACAACACGCGGCAGGGCACATGATGCTGATGATTATCTCCAAGGGTCATGATCGCCGACAACACCGGCAGGGCACATGATGCTGATGATTATCTCCAAGGTCATGATCGCCGACAACCGCGGCAGGGCACATGATGCTGATGATTATCTCCAAGGTCATGACGCCGACAACACGCGGCAGGGCACATGATGCTGATGATTATCTCCAAGGTCATGATCGCCGACAACACGCGGCAGGGCACATGATGCTGATGATTATCTCCAAGAGTCATGATCGCCGACAACACGCGGCAGGGCACATGATGCTGATGATTATCTCCAAGGTCATGATCGCCGACAACACCGGCAGGGCACATGATGCTGATGATTATCTCCAAGGTCATGATCGCCGACAACACGCGGCAGGGCACATGATGCTGATGATTATCTCCAAGGTCATGATCGCCGACAACACGCGGCAGGGCACATATTGATGTTTCTGTATGAACGCCGACAACAGAGGCAAGATGTTGATATCTCAAGGTCAGTCGCCGAAACACGGCAGGGACATGATGCTGATGATTATCCCAAGAGTCATGATCGCCGACAACACGCGCAGGCACATGATCTGATGATTATCTCCAAGGTCATGATCGCCGACAAACACGGCAGGGCACATGATGCTGATGATTATCTCCAAGGGTCATGATCGCCGACAACACGCGGCAGGGCACATGATGCTGATGATTTCTCCAAGGGTCATGAACGCCGCAAACGCGGCAGGGCACATGAGCTGATGATTATCTCCAAGAGTCATGATCGCCGACAACACGCGGCAGGGCACATGATGCTGATGATTATCTCCAAGGGTCATGATCGCCGACAACACGCGGCAGGGCACATGATGCTGATGATTATCTCCAAGGTCATGATCGCCGACAACACGCGGCAGGGCACATGATGCTGATGATTATCTCCAAGGTCATGATCGCCGACAACACGCGGCAGGGCACATGATGCTGATGATTATCTCCAAGGTCATGATCGCCGACAACACCGGCAGGGCACATGATGCTGATGATTATCTCCAAGGGTCATGATCGCCGACAACACGCGGCAGGGCACATGATGCTGATGATTATCTCCAAGAGTCATGATCGCCGACAACACGCGGCAGGGCACATGATGCTGATGATTATCTCCAAGAGTCATGATCGCCGACAACACGCGGCAGGGCACATGATGCTGATGATTATCTCCAAGAGTCATGATCGCCGACAACACCGGCAGGGCACATGATGCTGATGATTATCTCCAAGAGTCATGATCGCCGACAACACGCGGCAGGGCACATGATGCTGATGATTATCTCCAAGGGTCATGATCGCCGACAACACAGCGGCAGGGCACATGATGCTGATGATTATCTCCAAGAGTCATGATCGCCGACAACACGCGGCAGGGCACATGATGCTGATGATTATCTCAAGAGTCATGATCGCCGACAACACGCGGCAGGGCACATGATGCTGATGATTATCTCCAAGAGTCATGATCGCCGACAACACCGGCAGGGCACATGATGTGATGATTATCTCCAAGGTCATGATCGCCGACAACACGCGGCAGGGCACATGATGCTGATGATTATCTCCAAGTCAGATACGCGACACACGCGGCAGGGCACATGATGCTGATGATTATCTCCAAGAGTCATGATCGCCGACAACACGCGGCAGGGCACATGATGCTGATGATTATCTCCAAGAGTCATGATACGACCGACAACACGCGGCAGGGCACATGATGCTGATGATTAATCTCCAAGAGGTCATGATCGCCGACAACACCGGCAGGGCACATGATGCTGATGATTATCTCCAAGAGTCATGATCGCCGACAACATGCGGCAGGGCACATGATGCTGATGATTATCTCCAAGGGTCATGATCGCCGACAACACGCGGCAGGGCACATGATGCTGATGATTATCTCCGTACAGGAAAATTTTAGGATGCAGTTGGTTTCCGACATATTTTTTTAATATTTTTTTTAATATGAGAATCAACCGACTTTTTCTTTTTTTTATATAAGAGAATCAAAGTATTATGTTAGAATTGAGTGTTGAGAACAGACCAGTTCGTAACGTAATGTTCTACCGTTCTTCTTTGGGAAAATAAGAACAAACAAACAAACAAACAAACAAACAGGAAATGACGTTTTGCTTAAACATTATAATGGCAACATATGATACACTGGCTTTCACTCATGTGAGAGACATGATGCATACAGAAAAGAGGAGAAGACTGAATACTGTGATTGTTATTTTTGTTTACAGCCCAGCCAACTGCGTAGAGCCATATCAGGGCTATAACCGTTTCAAAACATGTACTTCAACAAGGCGGGAAGAAAAAAGAAAAGAAAATGAAGAACATATATCAACGCATTCGCGCATATAATCTACGGAAATGCCCTCTAGAGTTGACAACTCCGTCCAATGTATCACACAGGGAATTAAAAATAAGCACACCTAAATACAAATTGAAATACAAGTAAAGACACTAAAACATATGTAAAACAAGGCCTAAATTACCTTAAATTGCTTCCGCATATCTCATTTCCCTCGAGCCAGAAATGCACTAAACTGCATGTGCCCAATTTTCAATCAGAAGACCGAATGAAAATTGAAAAAAAAAATGCAGCGACCATGGTGGGTTTTTTCTCTCAAAATGTTTACTTAAAGTATTTATGCGCTTAGCGCTGCAGTGTGCCAATGAAGCTATCTCTTTTCAATTGATGTTTCGCCGCGTCGCACCACGGAAAAGGGTTGAATGGTGGGATCTTCAACACTTTACTTTGCATTAAAGCGATGGCTATAGCAGGGCCATGTGTTAATGTGACTTGATAATCTCATGGCCTGGCACAAACATGCTAACACCCACATTTTCACCATCCTGAAATATTGGATTGCCTGCGTGAGGAAATACAGAAAAAAAAGTAGTTTGTTTTTATATCATAGATTGTGATGTTAGGGGTTTATTTGGTTTTGTTTTGTTATTGGAAAAATAGGTAGTTTGTTTTTGTGTCATAGATTGGGATGTTAGGGGGGTTATTTGGTTTTGTTTTGTTATTGGAAAAATAGGTAGTTTGTTTTTGTGTCATAGATTGGGATGTTAGGGGGGTTATTTGGTTTTGTTTTGTTATTGGAAAAATAGGTAGTTTGTTTTTGTGTCATAGATTGGGATGTTAGGGGGGTTATTTGGTTTTGTTTTGTTATTGGAAAAATAGGTAGTTTGTTTTTGTGTCATAGATTGGGATGTTAGGGGGTTTATTTGGTTTTGTTTTGTTATTGGAAAAATAGGTAGTCTGTTTTTGTGTCATAGATTGGGATGTTAGGGGGTTTATTTGGTTTTGTTTTGTTATTGGAAAAATAGGTAGTTTGTTTTTGTGTCATAGATTGGGATGTTAGGGGGTTTATTTGGTTTTGTTTTGTTATTTGAAAAATAGGTAGTTTGTTTTTGTGTCATAGATTGGGATGTTAGGGGGTTTATTTGGTTTTGTTTTGTTATTGGAAAAATAGGTAGTTTGTTTTTGTGTCATAGATTGTGATGTTAGGGGTTTATTTGGTTTTGTTTTGTTATTGGAAAAATAGGTAGTTTGTTTTTGTGTCATAGATTGGGATGTTAGGGGGTTTATTTGGTTTTGTTTTGTTATTGGAAAAATAGGTATTTTGTTTTTGTGTCATAGATTGGATGTTAGGGGGTTTATTTGGTTTTGTTTTGTTATTGGAAAAATAGGTAGTTTGTTTTTGTGTCATAGATTGGATGTTAGGGGGTTTATTTGGTTTTGTTTTGTTATTGGAAAAATAGGTAGTCTGTTTTTGTGTCATAGATTGGGATGTTAGGGGGTTTATTTGGTTTTGTTTTGTTATTGGAAAAATAGGTAGTCTGTTTTTGTGTCATAGATTGGGATGTTAGGGGGTTTATTTGGTTTTGTTTTGTTATTGGAAAAATAGATAGTTTGTTTTTGTGTCATAGATTGTGATGTTAGGGGGTTTATTTGGTTTTGTTTTGTTATTGGAAAAATAGGTAGTTTGTTTTTGTGTCATAGATTGTGATGTTAGGGGGGTTATTTGGTTTTGTTTTGTTATTGGAAAAATAGGTAGTTTGTTTTTGTGTCATAGATTGTGATGTTAGGGGTTTATTTGGTTTTGTTTTGTTACTGGAAAAATAGGTATTTTCTTTTTCTGTCATAGATTGGGATGTTAGGGGGTTTATTTGGTTTTGTTTTATTATTGGAAAAATAGGTAGTTTGTTTTTGTGTCATAGATTGGGATGTTAGAGGTTTATTTGGTTTTGTTTTGTTATTGGAAAAATAGGTAGTTTGTTTTTGTGTCATAGATTGGGATGTTATGGGGTTTATTTGGTTTTGTTTTGTTACTGGAAAAATAGGTAGTTTGTTTTTGTGTCATAGATTGTGATGTTAGGGGTTTATTTGGTTTTGTTTTGTTACTGGAAAAATAGGTAGTTTGTTTTTGTGTCATAGATTGGGATGTTAGAGGTTTATTTGGTTTTGTTTTGTTATTGGAAAAATAGGTAGTTTCTTTTCGTGTCATAGATTGGGATGTTAGGGGTTTATTTGGTTTTGTTTTGTTATTGGAAAAATAGGTAGTTTCTTTTCATGTCATAGATTGGGATGTTAGGGGGTTTATTTGGTTTTGTTTTGTTATTGGAAAAATAGGTAGTTTGTTTTTGTGTCATAGATTGGGATGTTATGGGGTTTATTTGGTTTTGTTTTGTTATTGGAAAAAAAAGTAGTTTGTTTTTGTGTCATAGATTGTGATGTTAGGGGGTTTATTTGGTTTTGTTTTGTTATTGGAAAAACAGTAGTTTGTTTTTCTGTCATAGATTGGGATGTTTGGGGGTTTATTTGGTTTTGTTTTGTTATTGTTGTTATTGTTTCCTAGACTGCGGTATTATTGGTTTGCATGGTTTAGTTGATACAACTTTGTACTCAAAATTTGATGCCTCAAATTTCATCTCAGCCTACAACGTTAACCCTTTGATTCCTGCACCCTGTCCTCCAGTATCCTTCCTGCATTGTCAACCAAGCTAAAACAAAGCAAAAACGTAACTTTCTGACTCACTCACCTATCTGCCAGCCCTCTGCAGGAAGCTGGTGGATAGGGTGAGGGAATCGAAGAATTAAGTTTTTGCAGTTGGTGGATAGGCTGCGGGAGTTAAAGGGTTAAAAAATGGTTTGTTTGCTGACCGAGTTTATGCCTGTCATTCTGATGGTGTCAGCTTAATGTTGCACAGATCCGTTGCCCCCAATCTCATTGCAAGATCTTTTCAGCACATTGGCTGGGATCAGCACTGGCAGATTCAAGTGGAGCAGTGGCCGAGCGCAGTCAAGCCCTCTTGAACACACTGTAGTCTAATCTCGAGGTTCCCGTCTTTGTCGTTTACTTGTGTTTATAAGTGTGTGTGTGTGTGTTTGTGTGTGTGTATGTGTGTGTGTGTGTGTGTGTGTGTGTGTGTGTGTGTGTGTGTGTGTGTGTGTGTGTATGTGTGTGTGTATGTGCGAGTGTGTGTTTGTCAGTGTGTAAATGCTTGTCAGTGTGGTTGTGTGGCTGTGTGTGTATATGTGTATGTGTGTGTGTGTGTGTGTGTGCGTGACAGTGAGAGAGAGAGAGAGAGAGAGAGAGAGAGAGTATGTGTGTGTGTATGCGTGCGTGCATGTATGTGTGTGTGTATGTTTGTGTGTACGTGTGCGTGTGTGTGTGTGTGTGAGAGAGAGTTTGTGTGTGTATGTGTGAGCGCGAGCACACGTGTGTGTGTGTGTGTGCATGTGCGCCCGTGTATGTCTGCGTGTATGTCTGTGTGTGTGTGCATGTGTGTGTGCATGTGTGTGTGTGCACGTGCGTGTGCGCGCACGCAAGCACATTTGTTCATGTCTTAACAGTGAAATTCTTGCTTAGGGTTCATTAATCTGAAAAGAATTGATGGCATAGCATTTTCTCGATTCATTAGATTGAATGACGAAACTTACATGCCTTTTTACACATTTGTTTTAAACAGAAATGACGAAATCACTGTATTCATCGCTGACCTTTAGATTAAAACAGATACAGGGGTCTCG
>CM060306.1:76435511-76450511 GCA_030674185.1 Monoplex corrugatus | reverse complement strand
CGTTGCTGCCTTCGTCTTCTGCCCCGCTGGTGTCGCCTTCGTCTTTTGTCCCGTCGGTGCCGCCTTCGTCGCCACCTCGGCCGCCGCCATATGACTGTGATAAACTTAAACTATGCCTTTTTAACGCTCAATCAACATGCAAGGATGGCAAAGCCGAAGTCATTGCCGATTTTATCGCTGATGAGCACGTTGACATTGCTTTTATCACAGAGACATGGCTTAACCCCCTTGGTCATGAACCTATACATGCTAGCCTCACTCCGAGTGGTTACAGGCTTGCTTCTTTCCATCGCTCATCTCGAGGTGGCGGTATCGCCATCCTCTACAACGACTCACTCCATTCCCGCCTATCTTTCTCGCAGTCTCTGCCTTTCTCCCATCCTTCTTTCGAGCACGTTGAAGTATCCTTCCAATCCACCCCTCACCCCATCACCTTCTCCTGTGTCTATCGACCTCCACCTAGCTCTGCCAACAAACTCACCACATCCACGTTTCTCTCTGACTTTGACCAACTGCTTGACCACTACTGCCTCTTACCTGGAAATCTCATCATTCTAGGTGACATCAATGTCCACTATGACAACACTCACCGTTATGACACAAGACATATCATCAACTCTCTGTCCAATCACAATATGACTCAACACATTTCTGAACCAACCCATCAAAAAGGTCACATTCTTGACTGGATCATTTCTCGTGATCACCACAATTCCGCTACTGACAACTGCTTAGTTCTTTCTACCCGTCTAACTTCAGCCCTTCCATCTGACCACTCTGCAATTCTCTGTTCTCTTGACATTTCTCCTCCTTCCCGTACCACGCGCACAGTGACTCGACGCAATCTCAAATCTATCGACCTCTCCACATTTTCATCTGATGCCTCCCGTCTCCTTTCTGAAAAGTCACATAACCTTGCCGATGAATTCTATACTACTCTCCACCATCTTCTGGACACTCATGCTCCAGCCACAACCCGTCTTTTACCTGACCGCCCCCCTACCCCCTGGCTCACTCATGAGATTGCCTGTGCAAAACGTGCCCGCCGCAGAGCAGAGCGCCGCTGGCGCAAATCCAAATTCACTGTACACAGGCAACTTTTCCAAGCCTCTAAAACAAAAGTATCCACCCTCATTGCATCTGCAAAAACAAGCTATTTCCAAACCAAAATCCTGAATGCCTCTTCTTCAAAAGAACTCTTTACAACCATGAATCATCTCCTTGGCACACGAAAAGACTTACCTCTCCCAACAAAACATACAAATGAAGAACTCCCATCTGTATTCTCCAAGTATTTCACCACCAAAATACAAACTCTTCGTGACAGGACACCCTGTCAACCATGCCCACCTGACCCTTCCTTCTCTGGCACACCTCTCACTACTTTTACCCCAGTCTCACAAGAAGAAATTTTCAACACAATCAGATCCATGTCGTTCAAAACCTGCGAACTGGATCCTCTTCCAGGTTCTCTCTACTCCGACTGTCTCCCTACTCTCCTCCCATTCATCACTGACATCATCAACACTTCTTTTCAAACTGGAACTGTCCCAGATTCTTTCAAGTCTGCTATTGTTCACCCTCTCCTCAAGAAACACAATTTAGACCCAAATGAACTGAAAAATTACAGGCCTATCTCTAATCTCTCTTTCTTGTCAAAACTCCTTGAAAAGGTCGTCCTCAACCAGCTGAACTCTCACCTGTCTGCCAACAATCTCCTCAATCCTTTCCAGTCAGCCTACCGCCAGTGCCATAGCACTGAAACTGCCCTACTACACATTCTCAACAATCTCCTCCTTGCAACTGATACTGGCAAAGTCTCTTTCCTCACACTCCTTGATCTGTCTGCAGCCTTCGATACCATTGACCATGGTATTCTCCTTTCTAGACTTCATCATACTTTTGGCATCTCTGACATTGCTCTCTCTTTTTTCACTTCGTATTTATCAAACAGAAAACAAACTGTTCTCATCAATGGCACTTACTCTCAACCTGCATACCTGACCTGTGGTGTTCCACAAGGATCTGTCCTTGGCCCTGTTCTTTTCACTCTTTATAACTCCCCCCTGTCCACCATCATCAACTCCCACTCTATAAAATACCACTTCTATGCTGATGACACCCAACTTCAAGACAGTGACTCACCTGATAATATACAGCGCCTGTTGACTCACACCACTGAGTGTTACTCGGACATTAAGAACTGGATGACACACAATAGACTTCAGCTTAATGACGACAAGACAGAAGCTATCCTCATTGGCACCCGTCAGAAACTTTCCAGCTGCCTCCTCTTTCTCTCCCATTATGTAACACATCAGTCCCAATTTCTGATTCAGCTGAAAACCTTGGTGTCTGCATTGACTCTATCCTGTCCATGAACAACTTTGTTTCTCAAACTGCCAGATCTTGCTACTATCATCTCCATCGTATAAGCCTGATCAGGAAGTATCTCTCTGTTGAAACAACTGCAAAACTCGTTCTCTCCTTCATAATGTCTCGCATTGACTATTGCAATTCACTCCTGTCTGGTCTTCCTGCCTCCACCATTCACATCCTACAGCGCATTCAAAACAATGCTGTACGCCTTGTACTCAAAAAGAAAAAAGCTGACCACATATCTCCTCTCCTGGCACAACTTCACTGGCTCCCTATATCAAAGCGCATACAGTACAAACTAGACACCATGTGCTACAAAAGCCTCAATAACGCAGCCCCCGATTACCTGTCAAGCCTACTTGAGATCTATGTTCCCTCACGTACCCTCCGCTCTGCCTCCGATCCTCTGACTTTTCGCTTTCCACGCACTAAGCTCAATACCTATGGTCCACGAGCCTTCTCTGTTTCTGGTCCACTCTCCTGGAACAAACTTCCTCTCTCAGTCCGTCAGCAACCTACTTTTGCCTCCTTCAAGTCCGCTCTCAAAACTCACCTTTTCTCCTCTGCATAAAATCCTAACCTCACTCAACCCCCTCTGCAGCTTGTCTCCGCTCGGAGGGGAATCATTTTGTTTTAATATATAATTGTATATGATGTGCTCTCTGTGGTTTTCCATTGTTTTTATTCTTGCTTATATTGCTTTTATTCTTTTCTCCCCATTTGTGGCCATGCATGTGTGTGTGTGTGTGTGTGTGTGTGTGTGTGTGTGTGTGTGTGTGTGTGTGTGTGCGTGTGTGTGCGTGCGTGCGTGTGTGCGTGTGTGTCTTTTCGGCGCTTGGATTTGATTTTGTCGAGATTTTGCGCTATATAAATATTGTAATTATTATGTATGCATGTGCGTACGTATGTATGTATGTATGTATGTATGTATGTATGTATGTATGTATGTATGTATGTATGTATACGCTTAGATTTATGTATGTATGTATGTATGCATGTATACGCTCAGCTTAGATTTATGTATGTAAGTATGTATGCATGTATGTATGCATGTATACGCTCATATGTATGTAGGTATGTATGCATGTATACGCTCAGCGCTTAGATTTGATTTTATCAAGATTTTGCGCTATATAAATAAAATATATTATTATTATTATTAACTACTTAGCTACTGGACACCTGTTGTACGTAGGAACATTTGAAGTCTTGTGACCTTCACTTTGTTCCTCCTCTGTCAGATCCTAATGGGACTCTTTTCAGCTGCTCCCACCATTGGCTTTAGGCCTCTGGTCTTCTCCTTCCCGGAAATCAAGAGATGTTTCATGAGGTTATAGACAGATGTGACCATCAAACTCTTTGGTCCAACCTCTGTATCGAGGACTTTCCTTCAAGCTGCCGTGTGGACTGGCTTACTTTTCATTTTGTAGATGTTGACTGGAAAGCTGGAGGGAAAGACATCACCAGGTAGACACAGGGAGAAAATATTGGACGGACTTGCAGGGTGGCTGAGGTCAGAGACAAGGGATAGATGCATATGGAGGGCCATGATCGCCAACGCCATGCGGCAGGGCACATGATGATTATGATGAGATGTCGACTTCCTCCATTCTTCTTTTATACGACACAAGAATCATTTGTTAAGGTGAATGGGAGTGGAATATTATATTGTCTTCGTCCTCTTGCTGACAATTTTTGCCTGTGAATGTGGTTTTTGTTTGTGTTTATTTTGTTCGTTTGTTTGTTTTGGTTTGGTTTGGATTTTTTTTTCTGGAAAAATCAATGCTCAAGATGGCACAGTTCTTCCAGGCCGGAGTTTATTTGCCCCCAGTGGCGCTGAACGTTGCTGGAGCTTTTGGTGGCGTTGTTATTTCCCCCCTGATAGTCCTAATCGCCAGTGCGATCTCTTTAAACTCTCGCCAAGGCTTCAGTGTGCATCTTCCTTGGGATAATACTACTTTGCATGAACTCAGGACTTGGCCCACTGTTTGTTTGCCCTGGCAGAGTTGGCAATCTGGGTCATTTGATTTCCCCTATTTCACTAGATTTGCGTTGAAGGACAGGAGGTCATATACGGATCTGAAGATGAAACTGGTCTTTTAACTCTTTGACTCCCGCACCCTGTCCACTAGCACCTTGTGTTGTCAGTCATGCTAGCAAAGCGAAAAGTTAGCCCTTTGATTCCCTCACCCTATCAACCAGCTTCATGCAGGAAGCTGGTGGATAGGGTGAGGGAGTCAAAGGGTTAAGTTTTTGCAGTTTCAGATAGGGTGCAGTAGTCAAAGGGTTAAGGCACCATGAGCCAAATGTCATTCCAGCAGAGATGTCTTTGGAGTGCAGTCTGCCACTGTATCCATTGTCCCATGTGGCCGTGCTGGGTTTCTTTCTGGATTCGTTTAGCATCCTTTTCTTTCTTAATCTGCTGTATTACCATGTCTCCTTTACTTTGCCCTTTGCCTTTGACCACCAATCCATACGATTTACAATCTATGGGGTAAACATTCCTGCTGGGCAACAAATGTACGCGTAGGCTTAAATCGGCAAGGATTTGGGGAAAATCGAGGAGTAGAAAACACCTCTCTCTCTCTCTCTCTCTCACGTGTGTGTGTGCGCATATATATATATATATATGTTTTCTTACTTTCTTAGCAGACTTTCTCTCTCTCTCTCTCTTTCTCTCTCTCTTTATCTCTCTCTTTCTCTCTTTCTCTCTCTCTCTACCCCCTCTCTCTCCTTCCCTCACCCTCATTCCCCCTTTCTCTTCCAAACTACAGCAAATGTTGTTGCTATTCTTTGATTTCCATATCCATTATTATAAATGTTTTTGATTTAATGATGCATTTTTCCAGTAATTTCTAATGCTAGATAGATATATCGCAATGGCAACGGCAATGGCAACGACATGTGTGAAAATTAATTTTTAACTAATAACCATTTCAAGATGGTGTCGACGTCGTGTTCGTTTCCATTTTCATTTGGTTGTCATTTTCTAGATGTCTTTATGTATCTGCCTCTGTCTGTCTGTGTCTGTCTGTCTGTCTGTCTGTCTGTCTCTCTTTCTCCCCCACTCTCTCTTCCCCATTCTCTGTCCATTTCTCTGTGTGTCTCTGTCTCTGTCTGTCTGTCTGTCTCTCTCTTTTTCTTTCTATCTCTCTCTTCTTTCCTTCTTTCTCTCTCTTTCTCTCCCTCCCTGTCTCCCCCTCCCTCTTTCTCTCCCCCCTCTCGCTCTTTCTCTCTCTACCTCCCTCCCTCTTTCTCTCTCCCCCCTCTCTCTCTCTTTGTCTCTCCCTCTCTCTCTCCCTCTCTTTCTGATATGTGTGATATATTATTCATCCTTAATCAAACAAATAACAAAACGTTTATCACTTAATCCTTTGCGTGGCGCAGCATCGACAAAAAATCGTAGTGCACGATACTATCTCAGGGACAATTTGCAAGGCCAAGTGAAAAGCGCTTTTAACGGGAACTGACAGGAGAATGCATAATGCCTGCTTCTCCAGTTTGACAATTCAGCGCATTGTTCCTTCCCCTTTTCCCTCACGTCTCTGACGTGCTGTGAAGCTAACGTATTATCTGTGACCATTATATCATCAGCAAACGCGTGGCATTTTGAAGAGAAAGGTAATAAGTTCATTTTTCGTTTCATTTTCGTTTCTTATGTCACAGTGGACTTACCACGTAAAACTCGGGCTGTTCTCCTCTTTGAGAGTGCGTCGCCGCAGTGCAACGCCACTCATTTTTAAAAAAAAATTTATCAAAACTTCCGAAAGGCAAGAAAGGCTAATTGACCTTCAAGGGAAATCAGTCTATATGTCCAATGTTTTATGTCAGGAAAGCTGGGCGAATGCTCTGGTCTTCACGATTTTAACTGCCATGGGATCTTTAGCGTGCGCCGGCCAGAAGGCACACGGGTCCAACTCGTTTTTAGTCCCCTACCGAAGGACTAGACGTTCAGTTCTATTTTCCGGGCAAACTGAGGAGAAAAGTCGAGGCTTCAATGGGGAAACCGAACCTGGAACCTCGAGTTTTGTTATTGGTATGCGAACGTCTTAACCGTTCTGCCACCTTTCTCCTTTTTTTCTGTTTCTGTGTCTCTCTTTCATCGTTATTGTTCACAAGTGGTCCTTGTAGTTTCAGTTTAGCGAGTCAGCGTCACTGAGTTATGATGTTTCCATGTACACTAGCACATTGTTCACAAGTGGTCCTTGTAGTTTCAGTTTAGCGAGTCAGCGTCACTGAGTTATGATGTTTCCATGTACACTAGCACATTGTTCACGTGGTCCTTGTAGTTTCAGTTTAGCGAGTCAGCGTCACTGAGTTATGATGTTTCCATGTACACTAGCACATTGTTCACAAGTGGTCCTTGTAGTTTCAGTTTAGCGAGTCAGCGTCACTGAGTTATGATGTTTCCATGTACATTAGCACATTGTTCACAAGTGGTCCTTGTAGTTTCAGTTTAGCGAGTCAGCGTCACTGAGTTATGATGTTTCCATGTACATTAGCACATTGTTCACAAGTGGTCCTTGTAGTTTCAGTTTAGCGAGTCAGCGTCACTGAGTTATGATGTTTCCATGTACACTAACACATTGTTCACAAGTGGCCCTTGTAGTTTCAGTTTAGCGAGTCAGCGTCACTGAGTTATGATGTTTCCATGTACATTAGCACATTGTTCACAAGTGGTCCTTGTAGTTTCAGTTTAGCGAGTCAGCGTCACTGAGTTATGATGTTTCCATGTACACTAGCACCACAAAAACCATGAGATAAACAGATCCATTCTGGTTTATCTATGAGCTTGTGCATGAAGATATTTGACAAAGCCTTCAATATGTGACCTACCATCATGAAATCAGTCTTAACTAGCATTTTGTGCATTTTGAGATATATATATCACTGGAAAGTGTACATTCTGCTGATTATTTTGGTACTTGAATAAACCTTGTACTCAGAAAAAATGTAGAAGTTATGCATGTTTAAAGTCATTAAGTTGTATGACGGCCATTCTTAGAAAACGGCCTCTAAAGTTTTTGTGTGCTCTCCTACACATTTTCCTTAAATTTCTTTATCTGGTGGCTTTGGCCCAGTTTGTTTCTAATTTTCGCTGTCATTATCTGAAAGGTGCACCAAAGAGCTTTCCATCAGTATATTACATGTGAGAGTACTGTACTGTAGGAAATTTACGTTCTTTCTGCTGCGATCAGTGCATTAAAATACCGATTTAAATTGATTAATAATATTTTTTCAAGAAAAAATTTCTGTGGGGGATAAATTATAGTCTACAGAAATCAATTTTGAGAAAAAGTCAAAACACCCCAGATAGACCCTCAGTCACCTTTTCAGCTCCTAGTGCTGTTCGACTGATTGCGAATTAAGACTGATTTCGTGGTGGGAGGTCAAATATGGTTAGAGCATGAAATATCTAAAAAGAACATATGTTATAAGGATCCAATTTAACTTACGGTTAGAGCCTGTGCATTAACACTTTTGGCAACATTTTTGAAAATGGTTAGATCATTAAAATGACACAGAATGAGTGGTGAATCTGAAAAATACAGCAAAGGAACCGTCCATGATTCTAGAACTTAAGCTAAGCATTGTTTTCAGGTTACCTTAATAACAGAAGTTCATCTGCTATACAATCACTGAATGAAAATAACTTCTTTATAACAGAAAACAAGACATATAGCCTACATTCTGAACACAAAATCGCATTTTATGATTTTCCTGTTTAGTTCTTGTTTAGTTTTCTTGAATTGTCTTTTCAGTACAACTTTTAAACGGAAATGAGACGTTTAAATGCCTAAAGATGTAACCATAAAAAAACAGGTGTGTTAAAAAAAAAAACAAAAATTTGCTGAAAATTAGCTCCATTCCTGTGTTTTGAATTTAGCGTTTCTAACTGGTCTTGTTTACATTTTTGTTTGCTCTCTTCCTTAAATTCTTTTTGTAGATTTGTTTTCTTGCTTATTTTTTCTTCTGTTTATTTGTGTGATTTTTTTTTGCTCTTGTGTGTGTGTGCGTGCGTGTGCGCGCGCGCGTGTGTTATGTATGTGTGTGTGAACTCTGTGTCAGTGTGTGTATGTGTGTGTATGTGTTTGTTTCCTTGTTTCTTTCTCTTTTGTGTATTTTTAGTTCCTCGCTTATTGTATTTCTTGTCAATTTGTTTCTTTTCCTTCTTTATTTCTCTTCTGTGTATTTACGTTTATCAATTTTGTTTCGTTTTGTGTGTATTTTTATGATTTCTTTTTTTTTTTTTCAAATTTTTGCAAGAAAGAATACACACAACACAAACACAAACGCACGCGTGCACACACACACACACACACACACACACACACACACAACACACACACACACACACACACACACACACACACACACACACACACACACACACACACTTCGTTATACAGATTTCATTGATTGTCTGCGGTAATAGCTCAAAGATAAATTCTTATAGCTGACATCATTAGCCTGAGTGCAAAAGACCTCAGATCCATTTCTCCCTGTCTTTATCTGTCTCTGCTTACCCTGTGCAATCCGTCTCTGTCTGTCTTGTGTCCGTCAATCTGTCTGTCTGTCTGTGTGTCTTTGTCTGTCTGTCTGTGTCTGTGTGTCTGTCAATCTGTCTGTCTGTCTGTGTGTCTTGTTGTTGTCTGTCTGTTCTGATCTGTTGTTGTCTGTCTGTGCCTGTCTGTCAGTCAGTCTGTCTGTCTGTGTGTCTTTGTGTCTGACTGTGTGTCTGTCAGTCTGTCTGTCTGTCAGTCTGTCTGTCTTTGTGCCTGTCAGTCTGTCTGTCTGTTCGTCAGTCTGTCTGTCTGTCTGTGTGTCTTTGTGTCTGTCTGACTGTGTGTCTGTCAGTCTGTCTGTCTTTGTGTCTGTTGTCTGTCTGTCTGTGTCTGTCTGTCTCACTCTCTCTCTCTCTCCCTCTCTGTCTGTCTGTCTCTCGTCATTATCATCATCGTCATCATCATCATCATCACCGTCATAACTGTTATTACCATCATCATTATTTTTCTTTTTGCTGTTTTTTAAAATTTTTTTAATCTAAGTCTTTGTCTCTGTGTCTGTATCTGTCTGTGTTTGTCTGACTGTCTGTCTGTCTGTCTGTCTCTCGCTCTCTCTCTCTTTCTATACTCTCTGTCTGTCTGTCTGTCTGTCTGTCAGTCTGTCAGTCTGTCTGTATGTCTGTCTGTCTGTCTATCTGTCTCTCTCTCTCTCTCTCCATCGTCGTTGTCATAACCATCATCACTATTTTTCTTCTTGTCGTTTTTCTTCATCTTTTGCCTTTGTCTTTGTCTGTGTCTGTATCTGTCTGCTGCCTGGTCTGTTTGTCTGTCTGTCTGTCTGGCTGGCTGGCTGGCTGTCTGCTGCCTCCTGCTGTCTGTCTGTCTGTCTGTCTCTCTGTCTCTGTCTGTCTGTCTCTCTCTCTCCCCCCCTCTCTCGCTGTCTCTCTCTCCCAGTCTCATTCCTCTGTTTCTCTGTGTGTGTTTACTTGTCTCTGTTTGTCATCTGTCCGTCCACCCGTCTTTCGTGTGCGTGTGTATTTTTTCAATGCACGTAAATCTGTGCAACTACCATGTGGATGTGTACCCACACGATTATGCGAATGTGTGTGTTGTGTTGTGTGTGCGCTGCATGCGTGGTGTGTGTGTGTGTTTGTGTGTGTGTGTGTTTGTGTGTGTGTGTGTTGTGTGTTTGTGTGTGTGTGTGTGTGTTGTTGTGTGTGTGTGTACGTTTGTATGCGTGTGTGTGTGTGTGTGTGTGTTGTGTGTGTGTGTGTGTGTGTGTGTGTGTGTCTGTGTGTGTGTGTTTGTGTGACTATGTCTGTTTGTGCACGCGCATGTGCGTTTTTAAATCTGCGTGGAAAAAAAAAAGAAAAAAAAAAGAATTTTCTGCCACTCTCGCGCTAATGGGGACACTTCAATATGCCGGATATCCGTGCCCTTAGGGGAATTCGATTCAGAGTGTGGGCACATGTAATAGCTTCCGTGTGGATCTAAAAGAAATGTTTTCTGTTTCCACACATTGGCTTCACCTTTGCTAGGGATCGAAATACATATGACAAATAAAGCTAAAAAAAAGTTTTACAAGATTATGGCTGATATGAAGGTCGATTAGAAATTACCGAAATAAGTAGAGAGAAGACGAACTTCGATTATTATCAAGCCAAAATAAGTAAGACACGACCCCGAAGTTCGATTATTATTTAGCGTAAATAAATAAGATACAACAGATGCATGTGCACGCATTGGACTATCTCAATCCAGTCAAGCTCAGGACCCTTGGCCAGCTCATGGGTTTATGTGCAGGCTTAAGGCTTGCGCCATTATAACCATACACATGGCATCTGTGACGTTCATCATCATGCATCATCAGGTGCCCTGCCGCATGGCGTTGGCGATCATGGACCTCCATCTGTCTCTATCTCTCGTTGCTCCAAGCATCTCCTCCACCCTCCTCGTCTTCAGCCACTCCGCAAGTCCGTCTAGCATTTTCTCCCTGGGTCTACATGGTGCTCTCTTTCCCTCCAGGCTTCCCGTTGTGATCAGGTGCTCCGAATCTCCCTTCCTCATAAAATGGCCTATAAATGTTGCCTGTCTTTTCCTAATCTTCCTTATGAGTGATCTACTTGTGTCTGCCTCCATCAAGACTGTCTCGTTTGTTTTCTTTGCTGTCCATAGAACTCTCAACATTCTTCTTAGAAACCACATCTCGGCTGCCTCAATCTTACTCTGGCTTTGCTTGCTGACTGTCTACGCCTCACATCTGTACAACAGTATTGGTTCTATATAACATTCAAGGACTCTCTTTCTGATGTTAATTGATAGGCATTTGTTGGTAAGAATGCTTGTCATCTTCTTGAATGCTGTTTTGGCTTGACCGATTCTGTCGGCTATTTCCGATTGCATTTGCCGTCTGATGAAATGACCGTTCCCTGTGACGTTAGTGCATATGAAATTCGTTCCGAACGCCTAGACGTCATTTTGAGAAACTGAAACTGAAAAAATAATCAGACATCTCTCGAAATGTGATTTTTCGTGCGCAGTAATAATGTATGACACTCATAGTACTATATTTCGCTAGAGAATCTGTTTAACACGAATGGCAAAGAACTAAAAAGATATCGTATGTCATGGGATACATATGTGCTTCCATAAGTTAAAATAACCATGGAAATGTCAAGGATCAAGTCTAAAAAAAAAAAGTTCTTGAACAGTTTGAATGCAATATTTTTTGTTGTGGTGATGTTGAGTGCTATGTGTGTTGTGTGAGTGTGTGTGTGTGTGCGGTGTGTGTGTGTGTGGTGTGTGTGTGTGTGTGGTGTGTGTATGTGTGTGTGTGTGCGTGTGTGCGTTGTGCGTGTTGTGTGTCTGTGTGTGTGTGCTTGTTTGTGTGTGTTTTGTTTGTTTGTTTTTTGTTTGTTTGTGTTTTGTTTGTTTGTTTTTTGTTGTTTGTCTGTCTGTCTGTCTGTCTGTCTGTTCCTAGAATCACCATGGATCATTATCCAAGAAATGTCTTCGCGTAATGCAATTTCACATGAGTTTCAATCAACACAAAAATCTTATTTTACGGCGGATGGGCTTGCTGGAACATGTCTGGATGACAATAGCACTGACAAGATGCAAAGTTAAAAACTGTTGTCGCGACCGTTTCATAGCTTTAGAAGCAGTTATTTCCAGATCAGGATAACGTATGTGACAGTGTCTTTTCAGTGTATCCTGCAGGGCCTAGCCAGACACACATGCTAAACGCAGAAATGTAATTTTGATGATTCCTCTTCTTTCTGTCGAATTCTTCTCACCCACCAGCTTCGTTATTCCAGCCACCTTTAGCTCACTCTACCACCAGACATCACCATCCCATTTTTTGTTTAGTTCTTCTTGTCTTTTTCTTTTCTTTTTCCTTTCCATCTTTTTGTGATCATCCATTTCCAAGTCATCTTTTGCCTCCTTCTCGTCGTCGTTATTTATCGATTTATCTGTTAAAATTGAGTAACAGAACACAAGCGAGAGATGGGAAAAACAATAAGAGAGACAGGGAGAGAGAATGAGAGATGGAGAAAGAGAGAGAGAGAGAGAGAGAGAGAGCGAGAGAGAAAGAGAGAGAGAGACACACACACACACAAAGGCAGACAGACAGACAGACAGACAGACAGACAGTCAGTCAGACAGACAGAGGCACAGAAACAGACAGATTTTGCCTTCAATTTGACTGATTGTCATCCATTTTATGATGGTCAACAGTGCAGACTGTCCATAGGTAACCCCCACTCATTGTCATCAAACTGTAACAAACTACATAACAAATGTGGTGACGTTACCCTTAACCCCCTACTCATTGTCATCAAACTGTAACAAACTACATCACAAATGGGTGACGTTACCCTTAACCCCCTACTCATTGTCATCAAACTGTAACAAACTACATCACAAATGGGTGACGTTCCCCTTAACCCCCACCCTTTGTCATCAAACTGTAACAAACTGCATAACAAATGGGTGACGTTACCCTTAACTCCCTACTCATTGTCGTCAAACTGTAACAAACTACATCACAAATGGGTGACGTTCCCCTTAGGAACTTGAGTAGAAAATTTAAATAACAGTTTGGTATTTAAACGAAGAAAGTGGGGATCTTGTTTACCATCACAATGGATTCCTGATCTCTGATTCAAAGACGTCCTCGATGTCCTCGCACACTAGGAGACTATTTCCCTTAATCATACATTACAAGGGCTACACTTGAGGTCGTATGAATTCAAATGATGGAAAGAGACAAATGATTTCCTTTCACAGATCAGCGGCTTGGAATGGAATATGCAGAATGCTTGGCTTCCTGACTATCGAGAGGATTGTGGTATCCAGTGCTAATGAAAACAGAATACGTCTCAGTCTGCCGTAGTGTTAACTGAGTTCAATGATATTTGAGTTCAGCGACTGTATAATCACACATATGCCAGAATTATGACTTGCACTGCACATGATGTTTCTAACTTTCTGAATAAAAGAAAAAAAAAAAAAAAGAAAAAAAAAAGATAAAAAAAGAAGAATACGAACTCGGGCAGTCACACTTGTTTTGAAAACAAAACATAACAAAAAAAAACCTGCTGTTAAAACACAGCAACACAGCTATTTCGACAGATTCAGTGCATCTTTGAATTAGATGTTTACACACCTGGCTCTCCCGCCAGTATCATTTTCGCCCCTTGCTTTACGTGTCCTTTCGTTTTAAAACAAAAATCAAACAAACAAACAAACAAAGAAAGAAAGAAAAAAGAAAGAAAGAAAGAAAGAAACAAACAAACAAACAAAAACAACAAAAAACCCAGCGACAAACAAACAACTAAACATTATGACAATAAATCAACATACACGCAGTTAAATTCACCAACCCACATTGCAAATCAAAACTATACAATAAGATGAATACAGAGACAAATAAGTAAAAAAAAATCTAATAAATATTAAACAAAATCTCCAAAATTTAAGCACTCAGACTAGACCCAATTCATTATTCGTTTTAAAACGATCATAAAGCTTAGTATACATGCAGAATGCCACTGAAGTTTGAACAACTTACCTCAGGTTGACGCGGTCTTGTTTGATTTGATCACAAGTTTAATGACAGTCGACTCTACGAAGACAGTCTCCGATGAAATAGTTAAGAAAATCAGAAAATGAACACCTCCCAGTAGATCGGCTCCTGCTGCTACGTCCACCGTCAAATGTAACCAAGGCAGATAATTCTCCTTGCACATTCGCGTGCTAGAGTAGAGAAACAGGAGAACCTAACAGTAATAATGATGAATGAGTTTTAAATTCTGCGGGTGTTTTTTTTTCTTTTATAGGTCGTTTATGCTGACCGATTACATGAGGCTATATAATACTGTTTCTCTTGTAGTGGATCTGCATCTCGTAAGCTGAAACTTTGAAATAGAAGCTGGTTATAAAAAAAGACCAGCTTTTGGTTGTTTTGCATCTTATGTTTTTTTTGTGAATACCCTGAAGAGAAAGAGAGAGAGAGAGAGACAGACAGAGACAGACAGACAGAGACAGAGAGTCAGAGACAGAGAGACAGAGACAGACAGAGACACAGAGAGAGACAGAGACAAAGGCAAAGACAGACAGACAGACAGACAGAAGACAGACAGACAGAGGCAGACAGACAGGGAGAGAAAGAGACAGATAGTGGGAAGAGGGGAATTGTAAGTCTTAGACTGTTTACAAAATAGTATAAAATTATGAGAAAATAATTTACCAGTCATGCAAAACTGTTGATTATATTTAATTATGTAATGATGATTCTTCCATTGTCGCTCCTAATGCCTCCTTATTTCTGCTGTTCATAAGTTATGTTATTACTCTTTTCCTTCTGTCTATGCCTGTCCTTGTTCTTTTTCGATATATCTATCTTTTACATTTCGGTAACAGATGTACATATGTGTGATTTTGTGTGTGTGTGTGTGTGTGTGTGTATGTGTGTGCGTGCGTGCGTGCGTGCGTGCGTGCGTGTGTGTGTGTGTATGTATGTGTGTGTGTGTGTGTGTGTGTGTGTGTGATGAGAGAGAGAGAGAGAGAGAGAGTGAGAGAGAGAGAGAGAGAGAGGTAAAAATGTAAAAGA
>CM060306.1:76415511-76430511 GCA_030674185.1 Monoplex corrugatus | reverse complement strand
GGTTGGTTGCTTGCTTGCTTGCTTGCTTGCTTGATTGCTTGATTGCTTGCTTGGCTAGCTGTTGACTGGTGGTGGTGGTAGTTGTTATTTGTTGTTTTGGCCAAATGCATGTAGAATAATTTCCAAAGGAGGAAATACCTTGAATAATTTGCATTAAATATCGAAGCAGATATCTGCCTGCATGTCCCAGTGTCGTATCTAGTATCTTTGCCTTGGAAAAACATTTATTGTGACTTGGCATGGATCTATTTCTCTGTTTGTTAGATTGATTGTTTTTTATGTAGTTTCTTAAAAATGGTCAATATAATGTTTATTGCTATCGTTTTGTGATGTTAAGCCTTATTGCAATATTCTCATAACCTGTAACGAGACAATCATATTTAAATTATACATACGATTGTAAAACACAAAGGGTCATGCGAAATTCAACTAGACACTGTGTGCGATTGTATTGGTTTCTTAATCTGATCTAGTATTTTGCTTTTAAACACATCAATCCATCTCAATTTTTCAAGGTGTCTTTTTATTGAAGTAGAAGGAAACTGTCAAATTCATTTACTTTACTTTTGTTGTTGTTGTTGTTGTTGTTGTTGTTGTTGAAATATAAGGAAACTGATGTAGAAAATTAGAAGGATGACTTGAAGGCTGTCTGTCGTTTTTACAGAAACAGACAATTGTAAAATGTTATATGCACTGAGACACGCGATGTGAAATATAAAAAACATGGAGAACAATTTTGTTATGCGTTAGGAAGAGCAATTTATACATATGTGTACGTAGCAAAGAGGCCTTTCTAAATTACAGGGCTGTTTTCTTTACTGTAGACAAACTATGACAGGGGGCGAGATAGAGCTAGCAAGCAAGAAAGAAGAGAGCGAGGGGGGTGGGAGAGAAATGGAGTGAGAGGCGGAGAAAGAGAGGTGGAGAGACAGAGGTGAAGAGAGAGAGAGAGAGGGAGAGAGAGAGAGAGAGAGAGAGAGAGAGAGAGAGACAGAGACAGAGACAGAGACACAGAGAGAAAGAGAGAGAGAGAGAAAGAGAGAGAGAGAGATAGAGAAAGAAAGAGAGAGAGAGAGACAGACAGACAAATAGACAGACAGACAGACAGATCTTTCAGTTTCAGCAATTTTGCGAGTATGCATATGAATATAATATGCTCAGATTTTCACATTTAACCCTACTTCATTACTTACTCCCACATTGTGATGTAGTGCATAACAAATTGGCTACAGTTCCCTAAAGCCCTGAATGGAAATTGGAGAAGACCAATAATAATATGGTATCTGAACGACATACACATTCAAGTTGTACAGGTACTACTTTGCGTCAGACAGGGTTTCTGCATTACAGACGTTTCCAGTGTCCTTGCTGTCCCGTGACTTTTTTCCTCGTTAATCCTTTTCTCTCGGAATCAAATCGTGGTCTGTAAATATGAATGACAAAAGCAGATAAACGATATCTGTCGTGGGTTAACTTGTGATCAGAGAATGTGCTCAGTTTGGTGTGAGTGAATTCCCCTACATCCTAGACTACATATTTAGTCCTTCTTTGCTTGATGGAATTGCTATCGAGTGGCGTCAGTAGCTTGGCGGGTGATTGTCCGGAGAGTGACGGGGCACTGGTATTTTGGGTACCATCCACCACCCTTGGGTGTTTCTTGTTAACTTTGTTAATTTGTGAGAAAAAAAATGTGCTTCCTGTTTCACATCTTGCCAGTGGCTTTGTCAATTTCAGTGCTGTGAACTATATTGAGGAAAAGTGTTGGCAGGACTAAAATACATTGGCCATGTATCACGCAACAAGAACATGTACCTCATTGTAGCCATCTTTCAAGGAAAATCAGTGGCGAAAAGAAAGAAAGGCAAACCTCCAATCTCATACATCGAGAACGCAACCAACATCAGTGGCCTAAATATTCAAGAACTTGTCCACGAAAGTCAAGACAGAGCGGCCTGGAGGGAGATGGCGGTGTGCTGGTGTTCTGAAAATAGCGCAGCTCATAGACGTATTGGATATAGCCTTCCATGTACACGAAGTCTGGAAACTAGTAAAAGAAACAAAACGCATATCACTATCTTTCATTCAACCAAATACGAAGATTTTTTTTTTGCAAATTAAAATGAAACATTATGGCTGGCTGATCAAAGCCAATGATTCAAACTAAATTAACTAAATTATTCATCAAGATGAAAAAATGTGATGAAAATCATAAACGAAAATTCAAAATCACTTAGTCAACGAATAAAAAGAAGATAAGGCAACCACAGGAACAATAGCATTTCAACACTTTCAAAGGGTCCAAAAAAAGCACCCAAACTAAATCAAACAAAGATACCATTGAAACAAAGTAATTGGTGTACAGCTCTAAAATTTAAATCCGACAAAAGATGTTTCCATTGGTGTTATGGAACTTCACTTGCATATGGAATTCATTCCAAGCACGGAGACGCCATCTTAAGAAATTGAAACTGAAATTGAAACTGAACCTCACGTGATATGTTCAACCTGACGTGATATGTTCAGAACCAAAACTCATTTCAAAGACATAATTTCGAATGTTTATTTCATGAATGATGTCATGAAATGAAAATGTTATGGCCTTTTCAAACAGAACAGCTCTTAAACACTAAAACTGTGTTGAAAAACCACAACTTACAGACATACTGGATGTAGTCTCGTCTCTCATGAAGACTCAAAACCACTGGACAAAACAGTAATACCTGTCAGTTTACCAATTGCAAAGAGAATACTGCACAACTTAGACACTGTTATCAATTACGGTTACTTGATTAAAACCATCTATTCTAACCCTTTGACTCCTGCACCCTGTTCACCAGCATCCTGCATTGTCAACTATGCTAGCAGAGCAAAATATTAACCATTTGACTCCCTCCAGGAAGCTTGTGGATAGGGTAAAGTAATAAGAGAGTTAAATTTTTGCAGTTGGTGGATAGGGTGCAGGAGTCAAAGGGTGAAATTACATTGACTAAATCAGCCATCAAGATAAAACAAAAGAAACAGAAAAACACAGATGATAACGAAATCCGGAGTGAAAATTCGAAATCTTTGTCAAATAAAAGGAAAATAAAGCAAAAAAGAAAAGCCCTGTTCAACACGTAGTAATAGTCCAAAACAAAACACCAATGCTAGAACTGAAACAAATATGTTGGTATTCAACTGCAAAGAGCAACCCCAATGGAAACAGTTGCCATTGGTGTTATGGAACTTCACTTGAGGTGATCAAAAACAAAAACACATGTCAAAGACATAATTTAAAATGGTCCATTTAACGAATGAACTCATGAAATGAAAAAGAATGTGTTATGGAACTTCACTTCATATGATGAGAAACAAAACCTCATTTTAAAGACATAATTTAGTTATGGAACTTCACTTCATATGATGAGAAACAAAACCTCATTTCAAAGACATAATTTAGAATGGTCCATTTAACGAATGAAGTCACGGAATGAAAAAAAAAGGTCTATGGCCATGTCCAACAGAACTGCTCTTGCTGCTCCGACTCGTGTCAATAAATCAAGAGCAGGTAATTCTCCCTGCACCCTGGTGTGTTAGCGCAGAGATAATGGAGAGCTCAAGAGCCATCATTAATGAGATCGGTTTCCCCTATTGTTTTCTCTACAGGTTGTTTAGAACTTGCCTGATTACGTAAGGAGAGCTAATACTGTCTCTCTTATGGCGGGTCCTGTTAATGCTGAGGGCTGAACCTTGGAATCGATTGATAACTGTAAAAAGTTTCAAGACTTTGGTTTTGTTTTGCTCCGTATTTTGTTTTACACACACACACAAACACACATACTTACACACACACACACACTTACACACACACACACACACACACACACACACACACACACACACACACACACACACCACACACACACACACACACACACACACACACACACACACACACACAATATATATTTTTTTATGAGACAGATAGACAGAAAGATAGAGAGAGAGCGAGAAGAGAGAGAGAGAGAGAGAGAGAGAGAGAGAGAGAGAGAGAGAGAGAGAGAGAGAGAGAGAGAGAGAGATTTGAAACGAACATTATGGAAAAAAAAAACAAAAGACAGATGAAGAACAAAATAAATGAAGTATAAAAAAAAGAAAATACAAAACCAAACCAAACCAAAACAAAACAAAACACAAAAAAAACCAAGGCTGGTGATATAATTCTCAAAGGAAAGTGGAATGAAGAAAACGGATTGGGAGTTTGGTAGCAGCATGGAGAAAAAAGACAAGTTGCCATTATTAAAATGTTTCTTTAAAAAAAATAGGTAGGCTTTGTTGGATTTATGGAAAAGACATTAAACATGGTCAGGAGTTTCCATCAACGCTTGTCAAACCAACAGCAGTCTCTAAATAAGCTACAAAGTTAAGCCATGCTATGTTTTCATCGTTGCAAAGAATAAAGACAGTAACTATTTGATCCCATGTAATGTAAAATAATAGTTATGAAATAAAGGAGAAGAGTGGCAGAACGGTTCAGATGGTTCACCTGCCAATAACTAAACTCGAGATTCCAGGATTCGCTCCCCGTAGTGGCCTTGATTTTTCTCCTCAGTTTGACTGGAAAATCGAAGTCAACGTCTAAGTCTTCGGGAGGGGACGAAAAACGAGACGCATCCGTGTGCCTTCTGGCTGCGCACACTAAAGATCCCACGGCAGTTGAAAATCGTGAAGAGCATGGCATTGCCCGGCTGCTTTGGTATAAAACATTAGAAATATCGGTCGATTTCTAAGGAACCTCCCCTTGAAGACCAATTAGCCTTCTTCCTTTCTGAAGTATTCGTAAAAAATGTGAATATGAATATGAATTTTGAAATGAGGGAGAGGGGATGGGCGCGGCCCTCGTGGTGCTGGCCCCGGGAAAAGTTGAGGTCTCCGCCGCCTCACTCCCCAACGACCTTAGGGTTATGGAACTGTCTAGGTAAGACCTCAGGACCTGGCCAGCTCGTGGATTTATGTGCAGGTTTCAAGTTTGTGCCGTGATCATTCTGAATCTTCTCCATCACATGGCACCTGTGACGGTAGTGTACATTTAATTCATTCCGAGGGCGGAGACGTCATCTTGCAGAAATTGAAATTGAAACTGAAACTAAAATACTAATCATAGTTGATGTTGAGTGATATCTTGCCTAGATATCCCCATAGTTGCATATAAGACAGCTTTTGCCAAAACTACACCACCAGCAACAACAAACCAATGAAATAACTTGTTGCAAATGAATTTGTAAGAAACATTTTCTAACGCAGTAAGGTCCATTTTAGTTGCAAATAGTAAAAGGGTACGATACAAAGGAAGACTGGTTTTACAGTATATACATGCAGGCCAGTTTATTCAGCAGCACAGGCTGAAGTGATTCAACTCTACAGTAACATATGAAGGTCTACCGAAGTAGTATCTCCCCTCCCACCTATTTATCTATTTATTTATGTATTATTTATGTATGTATTATTTATCATTTATTCATTATTTATCTATTTATTTATTTATTTATTTGTTACTTCTTTCTTTCTTTCTTTCGTTTTTATCTTTCTTTCTTTCTTTGTGTATTGATATTTGCTGACAGCGCTCCAACCATTTCTATTCAGTTTTCCAGTGTAAGGTGCGTGTGTGTGTATGAGAGAGAAGAGAGAGAGAGAGAGAGGGGAGAGAGAGAGAGAGAGAGACAGACAGAGAGACAGAGAGAGACAGAGAGAGACAGAGGGAAGGATAGAGAGAGAAAGAGGGCGAGAGAGAGGGAGAGAGAGAGAGAAAGAGAGAGAGAGAGAGAGAGAGAGAGAGACTGAGACAGAGGCAGAGACAGAAAGACAGAGAGACAGAGAGAGACAGAGAGAGACAAAGAGAAGGATAGAGAGAGAAAGAGGGCGAGAGAGGGAGGGAGGGAGAGAGAGAGAGAGAGAGAGAGAGAGAGACAGAGAGAGAGACTGAGACAGAGACAGAGAGACAAAGACACAGAGAGAGACAGAAAGAAGGATAGAGAGAGAAAGAGGGCGAGAGAGGGAGGAGGGGGACACAGAGAGAGAGAGAGAGAGAGAGAGAGAGAAAGAGAGAGATAGAGAGAGAGAGAGAGAGAGAGAGAGAGAGAGGGGTAAAATAGGATGTTTGCTATTTCGATATTTTCAAAGGAATGAAATCTTGCATGTAAGTTTATGGACACATGCACACATGGTGTGTGCACATACACACATGTTCTCTCTCTCTCGTTCTCGCTCTCCCTCTCTCTTTCTCTCTCCCCCTCTCTCTCCTTGCTCTCTGTCTGTTTCTGTCTCTCTGTCTCTCTGTTTCTGTCTCTGTCTCTCTCCCTTTTTTTTCTCCACTCTTTGTCTGTTTGTCTGTTTCTCATTCACACACAGAATCATACACACACAAAACACACACACACACACACACACACACACACACACACACACACACACACACACACACACACACACACACACACATGCGCACATACATACATACACACACATGTATATGTATACAAACACACACACACTCATATGCATGTTTCTCTTTTGTAATTGTTCGTTTGTTTGTTTGTTTGTTTGTTTTTCTGTTTGTTTGTTTATTTGGTTGGGTTTTTGTTTGTTTGGTTTTCGTTTGTTTGTTTGTTTTTGTTTTTTGTTTTCTACAACAAGGACAAAATATATAACTTGCTTCAGAGCCAACATCTTTGAATGCTGCCAGTCAGCAGAAGCAGGTAATTCCTTGGTAAGCCTTCAATTATTGAAGTTGGGGCAAAGCATTTTTCTTTAATGTCGAAGAATAAACTTAGTTATCAAGCATACATTGAAGAGACGGCCTTTATTTGTCTCTTACTTGTTTTTTTCTTTTCCCTTTATTGCCAAAAAATGTTGCTTTTTCTTCAAAACAAATCTACAGACTCAAAGAAATTGAATTACTCACACATAAACGTCAATTTGTACATATTGATTTGATGTACCTCCACAAAAATGCAATATTTTCATTTGCTCCTTGGCTTAAATTTGATGGCGACTCAGTTATGGCTGCTGGAAGTTTTAGTCCATTTTGTTTGTTTGTTTCTTTCTTCTTTCTTTCTTTCTTTTTCTTTTCTCATTTCTTTATTTCTTTTTCTCTTCGATCAATAATTCCTTCCTACTTTCTTTCTTTCTCTCTTTCTTACTTTCTTTTTCTTTCCTTCTTTCTCCCTTTCTTTTCTTTTTCCTTCTCTTTCTTTTCCTCTTCGATCAATAATTCCTTTTTCCTGCCTTTCTTTCTTTCTTTCTTTCTTCCTTTCCTTCTTTCTTTCTTAAATAATTGTTTTCCTTCTTTCTTCCTTCTTCCCTTTCTTTCTTTCTTCTTACTTTCTTTCTTTCTGTCTTTCTTAAAACTATCGCCCTGTCCTTCTATTCTTCTTTCTTTTGTCTCTCTAGTAAACTCTTTTTTTTCTGTCTTTCTTTCTCTCTTTCGTTTTGTTCTTGCTTTCTTAATTTTTAAACCAATATTTCTTTCTGTCTTTCTTTTTTTTCTTTCTTTCTTCCTTCCTTTTTTCTTTCTTTCTTTCATTCTATTTCCTTTCCTTCTGTTTTTCTGACTTTCTTTCCTTTTTTTGTCTCTCTAAACTTTTCTTTCTTTCTTTTTTTGAATCAGTACTCCCTTCCTTCTTTTTTTCTTTCTTTCTTTGTTTCTTTGTTTCTTCCTTTGTTTCTTTTTTTTTCTTAAATGTATCTTCCTGTCTTTCTTATCTCCTTTCTTTTTCCCTCTAAATTCTTTCTTTCTGTGTTTCTGTCTGTCTGTTTTTTTTTCTTTCTTTCTTTCTTCCTTCTCAAACACAGGTCGTTATCATCAATCATTTTCAAAACGTATTAGCATTTACATTAGTTTCGAAATGGGTCTCAAGTCTCAGTGGTTTCAAATGTGCAGTTAAATCAAATGTGAAACAGAAAGGGTTTTGATGAAGCATAGGTTGTTTGTGGTACTCATTTCGGGATAGCTAATTTTAACAGGGTTGAAATTTTTGTCTTTTGCCAGGAGGAACATTTTGTGTCAGCATGGGGCAATGGTAGCATTGGCTTGCAGCAGCCTGGACCATGTAAATTTCAATTATTGATCCATCATGTCGAAACCATTTTTTTCACCTTGCGATTACTGAGTAGTGAATACGATAGAGGCGGGAGAGAGAGAGAGAGAGAGAGAGAGAGAGAGAGAGAGAGAGAGAGAGAGAGAGAGAGAGAGAAAGAGAGAGAGAGCGTGTGTGTGTGTGTGTGTGTGTGTGCATGTGTGTTTAGTGCGTGTGCTGTGTGTGTGTGTGTGTGTGTGGTGGTCTTTGATTTAATGTCTATTTACTAAAGTGGTTTTAGACAACAACAACAACAAAAAGTAAAGAAAAAAAGGGGGGAGGGTGATAGGGAAGGAGTGAAGAGGATATTTGAAAATTGTCAATTTTGATCTTGAGAAAAGATGATCCAGAAAACAACTGTCTCGAGGAGGGGAAGGTAAAACTAATAAAAAACAAACCAAAACAAAAAAACAAAAAACCCCAAAAAAAAAACGCTACCATACTTTAACGATTTAAACGAATAAACTAACAAACAAAATTGATAAATATATAGAAGAAATGAATAAAAATAAAACTAAGAATTGACTAACCATAACAGTGAACAAGTGAAATAACATTTTAAAGGTAATTTGCTACAGCACTTTTTGACAGGCTAACAAAAAATTCATATATTAATGATGATGAGGCAAATATGTCAGAAACTGTCTTCAAAGATAGTATAGGAATATGTCGTTTGACCCTAACGCAAGAAAGAATAGGACTATGTTATCTTTTTTCCACAGAGACACGTTATGTTCTTGGTGTATTTTGTTTTTGAATACATCGAGTTTCCATCTATACATCAGGGATTGTATAATACTGCTGGCAGGAAACTGCTTAAGTATTTTGAAAACTTCAGCGTTCATGTGACATTTGTCATACTTTTTCTGTTTTCCTTGGAACTGCTTCCAGACGTAGGTGTCCACTAAAGTGTAATACTCGTGCAACGAGAGAGAAAGCTGGATATTTTTTGAATCTGGTGAGTTCTTTGCTCCCCGTTTGGCAGCCCTGTCAACTTTATCATTATAACGAAAAGAACTATGAGAAGGTATCCAGCAAAACGTGATATCAGTGCTTCTTAATTATAAACTATGAATCAAGTGACTAATTTCCAGAATTATTTCCGATCTTGTTCGTAAGTTTGATAATTCAAGAGCCTGAAGTACTGATTTTCAATCAACGGAAAAACGTATCTGAAAAATTGTCGTAGGAAGACTTATCATAAAGTTTAAAGCCATTAATATTGCAAAGATTTCAGCTGTAAAGACAGATTTATCAAGTCCTATATAGAAAGATTTTTCAACATTGAGAGCAGGTATTAAAAACGCTGAGCCTGCTTTTCTTTCAATTATTGATCCATCATGTAAATTTTAAGTGATGGGAATATAAATATGTCGTCTATATGACACTGAACCTGACTTGCCAGTAAGTTTATATCATCTTCTGTTTTTAAATTAGTGTAGTGTACGTCGAATCGTGCTCTTTGGGTTCCCAACTGGTACTGGCGAAAAGGAAGGTCTTATAGATACAGGGATACAGGATCTACGTCTAGGACAATTCCTGAACCTTTCATGACGTCAGATGTGTATGTTGCAAGTGTGACCTTTGAAGATATTGATTTTAGCTTTTTTGGAAAGTCGGTATCTGATCTCAGTTTAGTTTCTGTATGTGAGATGTTTTCTACGGTGGTGTTTCTTAAACTTTAATAGAAATGACTTTCCTTTGATCATCAAGTGGCAACAGTTTGATTTCATTGTATGTGCGAAGATAGGAAGCATGCATTGGAAGACCAAGTGCAAGTTTGAAACCTTTACAATCTATGCTCTGCAGCTTTGTTTAGTAAGTGTTTCGGTGCATTGAAGAAGATTTCCTGGGCATAGGTTAATTTAGACCTAAAAAGCGATTTACAAAGATGAACAAGTGTTGATGAATCTTGACCTCATGTCTGTTTGCGAACTATTTTCAAGAAATTTAAACATTTTTGAGCTTTGGTTAATAAGTATTCAATGTGCTGATTCCAAGATAATTTTGCTGTAAGGAAAACTTCTAAGAATTTAATCGACTCGTTATACTGAAGAAGAGTATCTCCCAGTTTGAAAATGGGAATATTTGCTGAGTTAGCTCCACTATTAAACAAAACTATTTTTGTTTTTTTTCCAGGATAGATACAACCCATTTTCTACCATGCCTCGTGCTATTTTATTTGCGTGTATAATTATACAGCACAAAGGAGTTTTTCTTTTCATATTTACCTGCATCCACATGCATAAGTCGTCAGCATAGTGAGCTAAAACTACATGCTTAGATATCCTACTGGGTAAGTCATGCATTAATATCATGAAAAGAAGGGGAGCTATAACGATCCCTGAGGGATACCCATTTGAAGAATTCGTTTCGTGGAATATACATTTTTGAATCCTCGTTTGAAATACTGTTTTCTAAGAAACACTTAACATAGTCAAAAATTGTGATCTGTCAGCCCAATACTTTTAAATTTAAATAACAATCGGGAATGCCGTACTTGGTCGTATTCTTTAGTTATATAAAAAATTGTAGCTAAAACACATTGACGTCTTGCAAATTGTTGTTTTATTTTAGTAGTTAGCTTTGTCAGGATTTCTATTGGTGGCCTGCCTTTTCGAAATCCTGCCCGATTCACTGGTATTATTTCATTCTTTTCACAACAGTGCATCAATTTCTTAAAGATTAATTTCTCCATTAGTTTATATAACGGTGAAGAATTCTCTTCCTGATGTTAATTGATAGGCATATTAACATTACAGCAATATTCATGAATATAGATACTGCTTGCGTGAGTAATGATCCCAGCCCACCACGTTTCCTTTAACGGACTGGACTTTCCTATATGGCATGACGCTAGAACGATGCTGTCACATTAGATATGCCAACTCTTCAAACGTTCTCATGGGGATGAAGGTAGAGGTGAGGGTGGGAACTAAACTAGATTCATCCCATCGCTTATAATGAAGATCATGACTGTGTTGCATGCAGAGGTTGCTGAACAAATGACTCCGAAGACTTTGCGATCAAAGTTCATGAAAGGGAAATAACCCCCGAGGAAGCATGTGTGTTAAGGGGATAATCGTTTCGGAGAGACGGGAGGGGAGGGCAAGGGGGGGGGGAGGGAAGGTTACCACTTTGTCATTACATTAAGTGAAGTTGATGGAATGTGGCAATGTTGCAGGCATTGACAACATCCCTGCAGAACTGGCGAAACATAGCGGAAAGACAGTGACTAATGTCCTGGCTGCCATATGTAATAAAATCTGGTTCACGGGTGAATGGCCCGTGCCATCGACCTGACCGTACAAAAATAGCCATATTCCTCACCAGATGTGGTCTGTTTATTTACAGAGCAAGAAGAAGAATTGCGAAGAAGAATTGCGAAGAAGAAGAATTGCGAAGAAGAATTGCGAAAAAGAATTGCGAAGAGAATTGCGAAGAAGAAGAATTGCGAAGAAGAATTGCGAAGAAGAAGAAGAAGAAGAAGAAGAAGAAGAAGAAGAAGAAGAAGGAGAAGAAGAGAAGAAGAATGAGAAAAGAAGAAGAAGAAAGAAGAAGAAGAAGAAGAAGAAGAAGAAGAAGAAGAAGAAGAAAAGAAGAAGAAGAAGAAGAAAAGAAGAAGAAGAAGAATGAGAACAAGAAGAAGAGGAAGAAGAAGAAGAAGAAGAAGGAGGAAAATGAGAAGGAGAGGAGAAGAAGGAGAAGGAGAACAAGAACAAGAACAAGAACAAGAACAAGAACAAGAACAAGAACACAGATTCAATTTGCCTAAAATCGGCATTTTTTTTAGGAAGGTGTGTGGACAGCATTTTTTTCTGGAACTTCTCCTGATATTCTGTTTTGTTCTTAGTTGTGACAGTCGTCTTCCAGTGTTCTCGATGCATCTCAAACTGTAGTTAAATCTAAGCTTTTCCAAGGTCACAATGACCAGAAGAAGCGCAAATTTTGGATTTTCTACAATACTTTTTATAAAGATGAAGATAGTCAGATTGACGATAATGTTTTGTCATACTTACTTTGTTTTCTGTCTGTCTGTTGGTCTTATTGGCTGGCTATATCTCTTATTTACTCTTGCAAATGAAAAAGGAAAAAAAAAAGGGGCGTGTTTTGGATAGCGTTGCACGGTAAAAACGTACGGAATAGGGTTTAACGCTTTTCCATTGTAAGCCTACTATATAAATTGTGCATAATTGTCTATGTTTGCTTAAAACAAAATAATTTCATGGTCGACAACTTAATGGTGATGTTTGCTTTTCAGTCGTTTGTCTGCTTGCTTGACATTGATCTAATTGATGATGTGGTTTGGAGAGAGTTGGAAAATCAGTAAAGGATGTCTGGTGAGTTTAGTGTGTGTTTACTTTGTATTTCAACCAGGCAAATACAGGCTATTCCATAATGACCATTGTCAAATTTGTATCTACATCACTCTTCAGAAGCTCACATTTACAGAGAACTTCCAGAATGAAAGAGAGAGAGAAAGAAAGAGAGAGAGAGAGAGAGAGAGAGAGAGAGAGAGAGAGAGAGAAAGAGAGAGAAAGAGAGAGAGAGTGAGGGAGAGACAGCCAGCCAGCCATCCAGCCAGTCAGACAGACAGACAGACAAGACAGAGACAGAGACAGACAGAAGACAAGCCGACAGACAGATAGACAGACAGACAGAGGGAAGGAGAGAGAAAGAGAGGCAGACAGACAGGCAGACAGGCAGACAGACAGACAGACAGACAGACAGACAGAGTGTGTGTGTGGTTGTTGGTGTGGATGTATGTGTGTGTGTGTGCACGCGTGCAGGAGAGTGTATATATATATATATATATGTGTGTGTGTGTGTGTGACTCTGTGTGTGTGTGTGTGACTCTGTGTGTGTGTGTGCGCGTGGCGTGTGCGTGTGTTTGTGCGTGTGCATGTGAGTGTGCGTGTGCGTGTGAGTGTCTGCATGTAGCGCGGGCAGTTGTGCATGTTCTCGCCAGAGCAAACGCGTGTACACATATGTAAATAGTGCACGCGTGAGCGTACATTTACTTTACCACGATCCTTGCACAGGGATTCCATCTCCTAACTTAGCATAACACAGCATCTCTAAGGTCAATGCACCATCCCAGTTCCTGGAACACTCTCTAGGGGAGCTAAAATAACACTCAGCCCTTGTCCTATGATTTAAATCAAGTGTTGTGTGGTAAGGGCAATCAGCAGAACGAGTGCTCCCTGATCCTTCTGATCAAAGTTCACGAAACGTAGCTAGTCTCAAAAGAAATACGCATTTGTGGAAAGGGAAATGAGTTGATGCTGTTGATGGTGGTAATATTGTTGTTGTTGTTGTTGATGTTGTTGTTGTTATCCTGTTGTTGTTGTTGCTGCTGCTGTTGTTGTTGTTGTTGCTACTGTTGTTGTTGTTTGTTTGTTGTTGTTGTTTTTGAATCTGTGTCATTTCATTGCTTTCTTTAGCTAGATAATCACTTGCGGTCGCCACTCCATACAAGTGTCAGCAGTAGTTCTCTGAATGAACTAGGTGACCCTGGGCGTCTCTGTCCAGCGTCTTGTGTACTTCACCGTTGACTAAGCAAAGTTCCTCCGCTGATGTGCACATCCACCGTGCTGCTCTCCATGGTTTCCATGTAATCCCAGCAAGGGACACTGCTGGCGTAGCAAAGAAGAACTGGTGGGGGATGTTCTACTATGGAGACCCAGTCACGGCAAACAAAGACCAGGACGTCCAAAGAAGACCTTTACAATTACAATACAATACAATATTTATATAGCGCAAAATCTTGATAAAATCAAATCTAAGCGCTGAAACAGACACACACGCACGCACACACACACACACGCACGCACGCACGCACGCACGCACGCACACACACACACACACGCACACACACACGCACACGGCTATAAATGGGGAGAAAGAATAAAAGCAATGGAAAATTATAGAGAGCGTATTATATACAATTATATATTACAATGTGATTCCCCTCCGAGTGGAGACAGGCTGCAGAGGGGATTGTGTGAGGTCAGGATTTTATGCAGAGGAGAAAAGGTGAGTTTTGAGAGCAGACTTGAAGGAGGCAAAAGTAGTTTGCTGACGGACTGAGAGAGGGAGTTTGTTCCAGGAGAGCGGACCAGAAACAGAGAAGGCTCGTGGACCATAGGTATTGAGCTTAGTGCGTGGAAAGCGAAAAGTCAGAGGATCGGAGGCAGAGCGGAGGGTACGTGACGGAACATAGATCTCAAGTAGGCTTGACAGTAATCGGGGGCTGCGTTATTGAGGCTTTTCTAGTTTGTACTGTATGCGCTTTGATACAGGGAGCCAGTGAAGTTGTGCCAGGAGAGGAGATATGTGGTCAGCTTTGTTTCTTTTTGAGTACAAGGCGTGCAGCATTGTTTTGAATGCGCTGCAGGATGTTAATGGTGGAGGCAGGAAGACCAGACAGGAGTGAATTTCAATAGTCAATGCGAGACATTATGAAGGAGAGAACGAATTTTGCAGTTGTTTCGACAGAGAGATACTTCCTGATCAGGCTTATGCGATGGAGGTGATAGTAGCAAGATCTGGCAGTTTGAGAAACAAAGTTGTTCATGGAAAGGGTAGAGTCAATGCAGACACCAAGGTTTTGAGCTGAATCAGAAATTGGGACTGATGTGTTACATAATGGGAGAGAAAGAGGAGGCAGCTGAGAAAGTTTCTGACGGGTGCCAATGAGGATAGCTTCTGTCTTGTCGTCGTTTAGCTGAAGTTTATTGTATGTCATCCAGTTCTTAATGTCCGAGTAACAAGAGGCGCTGTATATTGTCAGGTGAGTCACTATCTTGAAATTGGGTGTCATCAGCATAGAAGTGGTGTTTCATAGAGTGGGAGTTGATGATGGTGGACAGGGGGGGAGGTGTAA
>CM060306.1:76383011-76393011 GCA_030674185.1 Monoplex corrugatus | reverse complement strand
AACGACAGACGAGAAGGACAGAAAGAAGATAGAAAAGAAAAAAAAAGAGTAAGGAAGAAAAGAAGGGTGGAAGGACGGAAGAAACAAAAAGAAGAAAAAAAGGAACACAGGAAATAACGCCGAAACAAAAGATTGTGGACAGGCATAATGAATAAATAAAGGGCAGAAAAAGTGTTATGAAGGAACGAAAGAAAGAAAGAAAGAAGACAGGAAAGAAGGAAGTAAGAAAGGAAATAAATGCGAGTATAAGAGCAGGAAGGACAGAAGGACGAAAGGAAGAAAGGAAAGAGCAATGATCTGCTTAAAAGGACAACGCGTCCCATCCAATTTTCCAAATCTTGAATAAAGTAGCAATGAAAGTCAATGTCTTATGGGTCACATGCGCAATAACAATTATCAGTTACTGTCAAGATCTGGTGGCCCCAAATGAGACATTGCAGGGTGTTTGGGGACGTTTTTATTGAGTAGACACTTAGGGTCTATATATTCCCATCGTAGAATGCCATGCCATCTTAGTGCTGCCTGATTTTGTCGGTGTCAGAATATCAGCCGGGATGTTCTGATTCAATCATTGCACTAGGGAGTATTACCATTTTCGTATTGATGTTGGTCGTTGACAGAATTTAGACCTGACTTTGACATTGTCTTGGTCTGTACCTGTCAGTGTTTTCGTCATTCTGTCTATCTGTCTGTCTACATGTATCTGTCTGTCTCTTCGTCTCTCAATATTCCCATGCTATTATAAAGCGTTTATATCAATGGAAACACTGTATGGGTCGAAGCTGAATATTAAAAATGAAAAATATTCTTAATGCTAATACCCTCGAAATACGGATTTTCCGTCCTCGTTCTTGTTCTCTCTGTCCCTGTTTATTTGTCTGTATGTATATATGTCTGTCTCTGTCTGTCTGTCTGTCTCTGTCTCTCGTCTCTGTCTCTGTCTCTATCTTTCTCCGTCTCTTTCTCTGTCTCTATCTTATCTCTCTGTCTTGAGGTCTGTTGTGTTATTTTACTCAAACATTGTACACTGCGTTGCTATTGACGTGTTTCTCTCCTACACACACACACACACACACACACACACACCACACACAACACACACACACACACACCACACACACACACAACACAACAACACACACACACACACACACACACACACACACACACACACACACAAACATATATATATATATATATATATATATAACATATGTGTGTGTGTGTATATACATACACATATATACATATATACGTATACATATATATATATGTATGTGTGTATAAGTATATACATAATTATGTATATTATATACATGTATATATATATATATACACACATAGGTATATATGTATACATTTATATATATATATACATATATATATATATATGTATATCGAGAGAGAGAAGAAGAGACAGAGAAGAGAGAGAGAGGCATAGATAGATAGATAGATAGATAGATAAATAAATAGATAGACAGATTGATAGATATGAGTATTAATGTAGATAGAGATATATACATGTGTGTGTGTGTGTGTGTGTGTGTGTGGTGTGTGTGTGTGTGTGTGTGTGTGAGTGTGGATGTGTGTGTGTATGTGTGTGTGTGTAAGTGTGTGTGTATGTGTGTGTGTGTGTGTGTGTGTGTGTGTGTGTGTGTGTGTGTGTGTGTGTGTGTGTGAACTGCTTGAACCTTCTTCTCTCTTTTCAACCCCATGTCTTCCTCATCCTCGTCTTCTTGTTTTTCTTACTGTTTTTTTTCCTTCCTTTTTTCATCCTCCTTATATTCGTCTCTTTCTCTGTCTGTTACTTTCTCAACAAGCTGTTTATGCTGCTGTGTCACGTTTTTTTTAACATGTTCTTATTAAATGGTGTGGTCATTTTTCGAATGTTTATTTTGTTTTATTGATTTACTAGTCTAGTATATTTGTAGTTGTAAGCAAATCCATCGACGTAGACTTGCAACGGTAAGTATGCGAAATAGCTCTTTGCCAACTATTTTAACCTTTGGACTCCCGCACCCTGTCCACTGCTTTCTCAAACATGCTAGCAAAACAAGAAGTTAACCCCTTGCCCTTGACTCCCTCACTCTATCCACCAGCTCCTTGCAGGAAGCTGGTGGATAGAGTGAGGGAGGAATCAAAAGGGTTAATTTTTTTGCAGTTGATGGATAGGGTGCGGGGTGTGAAAGGGTTAATTAAAACTGGAAAATAAAAGCATCATTGTCATTGTGTTTGACAGGTCTTTGTCATTGTCATTGTGTTTGACAGGTCTTTGTCATTGTCATTGTGTTTGACAGGTCTTTGTCATTGTCATTGTGTTTGACAGGTCTTTGTCATTGTGTTTGACAGGTCTTTGTCATTGTCATTGTGTTTGACAAGTCTTTTGTCATTGTGTTTGATAGGTCTTTGTCATTGTCATTGTGTTTGACAGGTCTTTGTCATTGTCATTGTGTTTGACAGGTCTTTGTCATTGTCATTGTGTTTGACAGGTCTTTGTATTTGTCATTGTGTTTGACAGGTCTTTGTCATTGTCATTGTGTTTGACAGGTCTTTGTCATTGTCATTGTGTTTGACAGGTCTTTGTCATTGTCATTGTGTTTGACAGGTCTTTGTCATTGTCATTGTCATTGTGTTTGACAGGTCTTTGTCATTGTCATTGTGTTTGACAGGTCTTTGTCATTGTCATTGTGTTTGACAGGTCTTTGTCATTGTCATTGTGTTTGACAGGTCTTTGTCATTGTCATTGTCATTGTGTTTGACAGGTCTTTGTCATTGTCATTGTGTTTGACAGGTCTTTGTCATTGTCATTGTGTTTGACAGGTCTTTGTCATTGTCATTGTGTTTGACAGGTCTTTGTCATTGTCATTGTGTTTGACAGGTCTTTGTCATTGTCATTGTGTTTGACAGGTCTTGTCATTGTCATTGTGTTTGACAGGTCTTTGTCATTGTCATTGTCATTGTGTTTGACATGTTCTTTGTCATTGTCATTGTGTTTGACAGGTCTTTGTCATTGTCATTGTCATTGTGTTTGACATGTCTTTGTCATTGTCATTGTGTTTGACATGTCTTTGTCATTGTGTTTGACAGGTCTTTGTCATTGTCATTGTCATTGTGTTTGACAGGTCTTTGTCATTGTCATTGTGTTTGACAGGTCTTTGTCATTGTCATTGTCATTGTGTTTGACAGGTCTTTGTCATTGTCACTGTGTTTGACAGATCTTTGTCATTGTCAGTGTTTGACAGGTCTTTGTCATTGTCATTGTCATTGTGTTTGGCAAGTCTTTGTCATTGTCATTATGTTTGTCAGGTCTTTGTTATCGTCATTGTGTTTGACAGGTCTTTTTCATTGTCATTGTCATTGTGTTTGTCAGGTCTTTGTTATTGTCATTGTGTTTGATAAGTCTTTGTCATTGTCACTGTCTTTGTCATTGCATTTGACAGGTCTTTGTCGTTGTCATTGTCATTGCGTTTGACAGGTCTTTGTCATTGTCATTGTCATTACGTTTGACAGGTCTTTGTCATTGTCATTGTGTTTGACAGGTCTTTGTCATTGTCTTTGTCATTACGTTTGACAGGTCTTTGTCATTGTCACTGTCTTTGTCATTACGTTTGACAGGTCTTTGTCATTGTCATTGTCATTACGTTTGACAGGTCTTTGTCATTGTCATTGTCATTGTGTTTGGAAGTCTTTGTCATTGTCATTACGTTTGACAAGTCTTTGTCATTGTCATTGTCTTTGTCATTGCATTTGACAGGTCTTTGTCATTGTCATTGTCACTGTCATTACGTTTGACAGGTCTTTGTCATTGTCGTTGTCATTGTGTTTGATAGGTCTTTGTCATGTCATTGTCATGTGTTTGATAGGTCTTTGTCATTGTCACTGTCTTTGTCATTGCATTTGACAGGTCTTTGTCATTGTCATTGTCATTGTGTTTGACAGGTCTGGCACTAGCTGTGGGCATGATCCTGTACATCTCAGCCGTCAATGACGAGGTGGGATACCGTAGCAGCACCATGCAGGAGGAAGGAGGGTTCTCTTACAGGTACGGCTGGTCCTTCTTCACGGCAGGGGTAGGCTTCCTGGCCTCTGAGATGGCCGCGGTGGTTGGAACCACTCTCTTCATGAAACGTTACGAGAGGGTGGAGGAGATGATCCGAATCATTCCCGGACTGGAGGAGAAGGTGAACCCTGCCATGTTGTACCAAGGGAGGTGTGGGGTTCAAAACCTGACTGTCTTCTCTTGAGATGAACTAGAGAGAATTGTGTAATTGTGTGTGTGTGTGTGTGTGTGTGTGTGTGTGTGTGTGTGTGTGTGTGTGTGTGTGTGTGTGTTGTGTGTGTGTGTGTGTGTGTGTGTGTGTGTTGTGTGTGTGTGTGTGTGTGTGTGTGTGTGTGTTTGTGTGTGTGTGTGTGGTGTTAGTGTTGTGTGTGTGTCTGTGTGTTCGTGTGTGTGTGTGTGTGTGTGTGTGTGTGTGTTCGTGTGTGTGTTGTGTGTGTGTGTTCGTGTGTGTGTGTTGTGTGTGTGTGTGGTGTGTGTGTGTGTGTGTGTGTGTGTGTGTGTGTGTGTGTTGTGTGTGTGTGTGTGTGTGTGTGTGAATAAGATATAGAGAGACATAGGATGAAAGCTGAGAAACACTAAAAAAGAAAGAAAAAGAAAGAGACAGAGAGAGAAAAAAAGAGAGAAAGAGAGAGAGAGAGAGAGAGAGAGCGAAAGAGAAAGAGAGAGAGGAATAGAGAGGGAAAGATTGAGATAGGGAGAGAGAGAGAGAGAGAGAGAGAGAGAGATACAAAGAGAGAAAGAGAGAGAGAGAGATAGAGAGGGAGAGACAGAGAGAGGGAGAGAGAAAGAGAGATAGAGAGGGGAGAGAGAGAGGGAGAGAGAGAGAGCGAGAGGGAGAGACATACAGACAGTCAGAGAGAGAGAGAGAGAGAGAGAGAGAGAGAGAGAGAGAGAGAGAGAGAGAGAGAGAGAGAGAGATTTTCAGATGACACTTCCTGCTACGATAACTGTGATGTTTGGAGATAATTCTTTGAAGATGAGATAGTGTTTCTCCCGATGGCAAGCTCGAGCAACATTGATGCTGATGATATAAATAGTTTGTGAAAGCTTCATAATATGACTTAAGGCTTCAGAAGAATGACAGGTTTGTTATCTTACTCATGACCGAAGACTAAGCAGGAAAGCAGTTCCTGATTCATGATGGCAATAAACAATAGAGAACCTGTGTTACACAGACGATATTAATTGCTATATCAGTTCATGCTGAGAGTTGAAATTGGTTATGAAAGCATGAGAAGGACACAGAAGTGTTATTATTTGCTATAGTAAACACCGACATTTAAAAGTGGTTATGAAAAAAAAAAGCATGGAAAGGAAACAAAATCAGTCACAATTCCTGTACCGGTATGTGATATGTGTAATACACTGTAGATATGTTGACTGTGAATATGACTCTTCTTTTGTTGTCATCTATGCTTAGACGTCGTGCAGAACGATCTTGGTGAAAAGGACATCTTACTGCATCATTTTGCAATATGGACGCTTGCAGCTTACAGCGTCTTGATCTTCCCCTCCTTTTTTATAAAATGAACGGCATGTGAAGTTCCTGTGCAGTTCTTTAAGAACTTGCATGGAACATGAAAACAAAAGGGATGATAGAAGTGCTGTGGATAGAATTCAAGCAGCAGGAAAAAGGAAGAAAACGTGACACAGACAACAACAACAACAACAACAACAACAAACACAACAAACTTCTGAAAAACAAAACAGCAGAAAGAACAGAGAATTTATTTTCGCCTTTTAATTGCATGCTTTATGTTTGAAAACTGTGTATATGCCGAATCTGTGTTTGTACCATTTTGTTAAGGTTCCCTGAAGTCTTATGTACTTGCAGAATCTGTGTTTGTACTATTCTGTTAAGGTTGCCTGTAGTGTTATGTACGTGCAGAATTTGTGTTTGTGCCATTGTATTAAGTTTGCCTGAAGTGTCATGTACGTCCAGAATCTGAGTGTACAATTGTGTTAAGGTTTCCTGAAGTGTTATGTACGTGCAGAATATGTGTTTGTACTATTTTGGTACGGTTGCGTGAAATTCTATGCGCGTTCAGATTCTGTGCACCCATTTTGTTAAGATTACCTAGAGTGTTATGTGTTTCTTAATTCTAAGACCAAACAATAACTTGACGTTTATGACTGATCCAGTAGAGTTACGTTTGTATATATACCTGTTAAAATCACCCATAAAACGCGAACAGTGATTCTGGACAACCAGATATTCTGTCTGTTTCATCATGTTGCTTAGGCCACTGATCGAAACAAATGTGTAAGAGTGTTGTCTTCTTACTCATCTTCTAATCCCACGACCATCGTAATCATTGGGGGCACTACTCACGAGAGTCGGTGGCAAGACAAAATACACCATCCCTAACACTGAGATTCTGCAATAAGGCAGTTCAGGCACTCTGAGATTGATCCAGTGTTTACTTATTGCCATCCAGGTTTTCTCTGTCGACCACTATTGTAAGCTTCCACAGCTGCATATAATTCAGTGGTTCGAGCACTGGTCTTGTAAACCAGGAGCTGTGAGTTCGATCCTCCCTGAGGGGGGGGGGGGTCTTTTTTCTTCCAAGATTGTTCCAATGATAGACTGATACTATACTAGTATACCACACACACACACACACACACACACACACACACACACACACACACACACACACACACACACACACACACACACACACACACACACACACACACACACACACACAGAGAAGCATAGGCTAGGTAGGACCTCAGGATTTGACCGGCTCATGGGTCTACGTGTGGGTTTAATATTTGTACCATGATCACATTGAGTCTTCTCCCTCATATGACACCTGTGATGTTAATGCATACGGAATTCATTCCGAGCGCGGCACTGAACCTGAAACTGGAATTGGAAATCTGTCAACCTAACAGACGACATCGTTGAGGATGATCTTGAGGAGAGTCTTAAATTGTGTAAGGCTGGTGATGTTACGTTACCAGACTTTTGTTCCTTGCACCCTTCCAGAAAACTTAGGTCAAACTTGTTGATGCCTGTTTGTCTAAAAATAATGTCCCCTGTACTCTGACCAAGATTAAAAAGAAACATGATTAAGAACTCATGTGCATACAAGTGTGTGTGTGTAAGTGTGTGTGTGTAAGTGTGTGTGTGTGTGTAAGTGTGTGTGTGTGTGTGTTAAGTGTGTGTTTGTAAGTGTGTGTGTGTGTGTAAGTGTGTGTGTGTGTTGTTGTGTGTGTGTGTGTGTGTAAGTGTGTGTGTGTGTGTGAATGTGTGTGTGTGTGTGTGTGTTGTGTGTGTGTGTGGTATGTGTGTGTGTGTGTGTGTGTGTATGTGTGTGTGTAAGTGTGTGTGTGTGTTTGAGTGTAAATCTGTTTTCCTCCCCATATGAAAAAATGAGACAAGGACCGAAAATGTAATGTTAGACATGATAACATTTATTGTTTGCCATTATTGATAGTGAAGATGATATTGATGATGATGACGATGACGACGACGACGACGATGATCATGATCATGACAATAATGATGATGATGATGGTAAAAGAGGCGGTGCCTCTTTGATACCACAATTCTATTACCACGTCAAGACACGCGTGACGAAAATGAAATGCCATGTCGCCGTCGATATTGTTACTTCTGCTGTTAGCATATTTTACCATTGGCATTTACAACAACAAAAATGACAAAATGAGTTTAGAATGTAGCATTTTATATTGAAAGTAAACATGAATGAATTGATGTGAAACATTTTTCATTTATTCTGAATATAAGACAAAACACACAAGATAAAAGACATTGATATTGATGCATTTTACCAACCATCAGCTTAAAACACATTCTAATGTATTGTCTGACGATGTGTGTTATTGCAATGTGTTTTCTTGCACTATGTAGTATTGTGACATGATGTATTGTATTGAAGTTGTATTGAATTGATTTGTATTACGTTGTTATGGAATTGTATTGGGTTGATTTATATTTCATCGTTATGGAATCGGAATTGCATTGGACCTTATTGCATTGTTTTGGAATTGGAATTGTATTGGATCTTATTGCATTGTTTTCTTATCTTGTTAAACCCTTGCTCCTCTTTCCGGGGAAAAACACGTACTACAAAATAGCGAAAAACATTTTGTTTCTTCTTTTTAATTGTGCTTTGCTTTTTGAAAAAAAGTATATAAGCCCACTTTTCTTTTAACAGTTTCCAACATTTAAAAATATGTTTGATGCATATACATGCAAAAACAAAAGGCGCGAGAGTGTGGATGAGGAGGAAGATACTAGATGCGAATATGAACGTAGCATGAAAATGGTACATCAAGAATAACAATAGACAGTACAGTGAACAAATAGTTTGATAAATCAGAAACTCACTCCAACCTTACCAACATACACTCAGCCATGAACCCCCCCACACACACACGCACACACACACACACACATCTCCACACACACACACACACACACACACACGCGCGCCCCACAAACACACACACGCACGCACAGGCACGTATAGCTTAGACTATTAACATGACACACACACACACACACACACACACACACACACCACACACATGCATACACACACACATACACAAACACATACACACACACACATACACACACACATACACACACACACACACACACGCATACACACACACACACACACACACACACACACACACACACTTATAGTGAAAAGGCGTTAAATCAAGCAACGAACGAACACACATACACACACACAAACACACACACACGCGCACACACACATACACACATGCAAGGCACGTATAGCTTAGACTATTAACATCACACACACACACACACACACACACGCACGCACACACACACATACACACATGCAAGGCACGTATAGCTTAGACTATTAACATGACACACACACACACACACACACACATACACACACACACACACATACACACATACAAACAACACATTTATATACACACACACACGCATACACACACACACACACACAGATAGACACACTCACAGACATACACAGACAGACAGACACACACACACAACACATAACACACACAACACATACATACAACATACATACATACATACATACATACATACATATATGCATACATACATGCATACATGCATACATACATACATATACATACATACACGAACACAAACACACACACAACACACACACACACACACACACACACACACACACACACACACACACACACACACACAGAGGCACGTATACTTTAGACTATTAACCTGACCCTCACCACTAAAGTCATAAGCATAAATTTCTTCAATTTTGTAGGCCTAGATATTCCTGAAAGACACATTTGGAGATATCAGCAGACATTTGGTTTATCTTCAAGACGTTGGGAGAGAGTTCCATTATGTTGGACCATACTGCTGAATGCCATGTCTCCTTCGAAAGACGACCATACAAAATACAGCAGTGAGGCACTCACATAAAAATCGAACAGTACGCTTTTCACAGTACACTCAAAGCATCATTTGGGGGTCTGTAACCTCGATTTGGAGCTTTCGGACACTTTCAATTTTTAGTAACATTGTTCTATAATGTGTGTTGTGCTGAGTCCCTAAGACGTAATCTGAACGGTGTAAGACATTTTATAACAATTTCTTTTTTCATGTTTTAAGGGTCTTGAAGCTTTTGGTGACAACAAAGAGACCCTGAAAATCCTGGTCAAGCTGCTGGAGAGGAAACATTTTGCCTCATGCATCTTGGTTATCTCTCCTGTCTTATAAGTCACTTTCTGTCACCAAAGACTTTAGGACATCCTTTCGCAGTGGTGTGATGATACAAAACGATTGGGATGGTAACCATGATGCTATTGGTAATATCAAAGAAATAAGGGGGAAGCTTCCCTCTTATTTCTTTGGTATTACCTATATGCCTTGGAACAACCCTGTATATGTTCTGT
>CM060306.1:76358011-76378011 GCA_030674185.1 Monoplex corrugatus | reverse complement strand
TCTTCAATATAACGAGTCGGTTAAATTCTTAGGAGTTTTCCTTACCGCGAAATTATCTTGGAATCAGCATATTGAATACTTATTAACAAAAGCTCAAAAAAGTTTAAATTTCTTGAAAATAGTTCGCAAACAGACATGGGGACAAGATATATCAACACTTGTTCATCTTTGTAAATCGATTATTAGATCTAAATTAACCTATGCCCAAGAAATCTTCTTCAGTGCACCGAAACACTTATTAACAAAACTGCAGAGCTTAGATTGTAAAGGTTTCAAACTTGCGCTGGGTCTTCCAATGCATGCCTCTTGTCTTCGCACATACAACGCGATCAAATTATTGCCGCTTGACGAACAAAGGAAAGTCGCTTCCACTAAATTTCTGTTAAGAAACACCACCATAGAAAACAGCATTGAAACAGAGACAAAAATAAGACCAGACTCCGACTTTCCAAAAAGAGCTAAATCAATATCCTCACAGGTCACACTAGCAACATATACAACTGATGTTATGAAAGGCTCTGGAATAGATCTAGAAGCAGATCCTGTCACTTCAAGACCTTCCTTTTCACCTGTACCCAGTTGGGAACTTCAAAGAGCACGTTTTGACATACGTCACACTGACTTAAAAAAAGAAGATAATATCAACTTACTGGCAAGTCAAGTTAAATGTCATATAGAAGATTTTTATTCCGATCACTTGATGGATCAATAATTGAAAGACAAGCAGGATCAGCGTTTTTAATACCTGCTCTCAAAATTGAGAAATCCTTCTATATAGGACTTAATAAATCTGTCTTTACCGCTGAACTCGTTGCAATATTAATGGCTTTGAATTATATGATAAATTTTCCTAGGACACTTCCCAAGATACTCTTTTGCGTTGATTCAAAATCTGTACTTCAAGCTCTTGAATTATCAAAATTACAAACAAGATCGGAAATGATATTGGAAATTACTCCCTTGATTAATAGTTTATCCTTAAGAGGCATTGATATTACTTTTTGCTGGATACCATCTCATAGTTCTTTTCATTATACGATATGGTTGATAGGGCTGCCAAACGCGGGGCAAAGAGCTCCCCAGATTCAAATAATGTACAATTTTCCCTCTCATTGCATGAGTGTTATACCTTAGTGGACTCCTATGTATGGAAGCAGTTTCAAGATAAACAGAAAAAGTATGAAAACTGTTATATGAACTTTGAAATTAGCAAAACTCTTAATGGCAGGGTGAGGAATCGGCCTGCTTTGTATGGGGAACGTTTCTCGTGTACTCATACTCACAAACAAACGCAGGCAGGCGCGTGGACACACACATGCGCGTGCACACACACACACGCGCACGCACGCACACAATACACACACGCACACACACACACACACGCACATACATGCACACACGCACGCACACACACACTTATACACACACACACACTTGTATACACACACACACACATGCACACTTGTACACACACACTTGTACACACACACTCGTACACACACACACTTGTACACACACACACACACACTTGTACACACATACACCTACACTTGTACACACATACACACACACTTGTACACACACACACTTTTAAACACACACACACGTTCAACGAGAGCGACAGTGTTAACTGTAATATTCACACTTCACAAACACATTACATGAGGCAACAAAAAATTCAATTCCAAAAAGGAAAAACGTAAACAAAGGTAATTTTGTTGGAAATAGCTGGTGGAATCAATTATGTGAAGAAGCTAAGAACGAAAAAAAGAAAATGTATAAAACCTACTTAAAAACTAAATCTCCAGAAGACCATTACAATATGAAAATGGCAAAGATTCATTCAAACAAGACAATAGCCCAAGCCAAAAAGAGTTATTGGTCAGATTTCTGTTCTCAAAAATTTCCGGTCCTAAAGATCTTCCTAAAATTTGGAATAAGGTCAAAGAAATGAAAAATGGATTTCATTTACCACAGTTTCCTATTAAGATTAAAGACAATGAATTCCCTTCGTCATCTGAGAAAGCTGAAGAATTTGTACAGTTCTTTTCAAGAGCAAGTAATTCCAGTAGCTTGTCTCTACCAATTCAGGAGAAAAGACGAAACATTGAGGAATCTGAGAAATACTCAGATCCTCCCCCCGGTAGTCACATGTACATAAATTCAAAAATTACGTTACAAGAACTTAAAGATGCTCTTCTCTCTTTGAACAATAAAAAATCGGCTGTAGGACTGGATGGCATTTCGTATACCCTTTTAAATTATTTACCAGAGAAATGGATTAAATACTTACACCATATCATACTAAAATGCTGGGAAAGTGGTCGCATACCTGACATTTGGAAGATTTCAATTGTGATACCTGTACCGAAAGCTAATAAACCACGTTCTGATCCAGGTAGTTACAGGCCTATCTCGCTTACATCCCATGTTTCGAAACTAATGAAAAAAATTACTTTGAATCGACTGACTTATTTTTGTGAGAAAAATAATATAATACCTATTAACCAATCTGGATTTCGAAAAGTTAGATCGACGACAGACCATTTAGTCAAATTAATAACTCAAATAAAAACTCAGTTTGCTAGAAGGAGAAATGTCTTTGCTACCTTTTTTGATCTTAAAAAAGCGTATGATCAAGTCTGCCATGCAAGACTTTTGTTGAAATTGAAACATATTGGTCTCAAAGGTAATATTTATTATTTCATCAAAGCATTTATAAGTGATCGAAGTATAGTCGCTAAAATAGGTAATACATACACTGAAAAATGACCTGTAAACATGGGAATTCCACAGGGTTCCATAATATCTCCTCTTTTATTTAATATTTTGATTAATGGCCTGCCAACACAAGTCTCAAACAATGTGAACTTAGCTCAGTACGCTGATGATATAGCGATCAGGATGAATGTTTTGTTGAAAAGGAAGACTTCTTTAAGAGAAATAACCTATATTAAAAAGATCTATCAACGTGAAATTGATCACATTTCCACTTACTTGAAAGTTAACGGTCTGGAAATATCCAATGAAAAGACACATATGATTCTTTTTAATAATGATTTCAATCCTAAAGAGTTACCACTGTTCAAAATTGATAAGGAGGAACTGAAATTTACCACTCAGGTGAAATTTCTGGGAGTTCACTTGACTTCTAGTTTACAATGGAAAGTACATATTGATGCCTTGTTATACAAAGCCGTGAAAAGCTTTAATTTAATAAAAATAATTAGTAAACAGTCATGGGGGCAGGACACTAAAACCTTGTTACATCTTGTAACAGCTTTAGTCAAATCAAAGTTGGCTTATGGCCAAGAGGTCTATTTTTCAGCCCCAAAATGTTATTTGAAAAAACTTCAAAGCTTAGATAGTAAAGCTGTTAAATGTGTTCTTGGGGTACCGGTGTATACAAAAACACAAGAAGTATATAAAATAGCCGGCATCCTTCCTTTGGAAGACTGGAGGAAGTTATCAGCTACTAAATATATAGTTAGAGCAAATGCAGTAGCTAACTATGTTGACACGGATCTTAAAATTCGGTCTGACATCCATTTCCCCAAGAGAGCAAGAACAATAAAGGCACAAGAAACAATATCCACTTACACAAATGAGCTCTTCGAAATTTGCAGAGTAGTACCTAAAAGTGTTTCACATAAACTGATATGTTGTCCTCTACCCCCTGGGAATTGTCCACTGCTACTTTTGATATCAACTACATTGAAACTGACTTGAGAAAAGATATTAATCCGTACCTGTCGGCAATTGACGTTCTGTCTCATCTGCATGAAAAATATTCACATCACTTGAAAATATTTACTGATGGCTCTGCTCTAGATGATGGTGCAGCAGGCGCTGGTTTTATAATTCCAAACTTAAAAGTAGAAAAGGCTTACTCTTTAGGACAGGGACACTCAATCTTCACGTCTGAATTAGTTGCCATCCTAATGGCACTGAAATATATAGTAGATCTACCCATAGATATATTTAGTATCTTATTATGTGTAGGTTCGAAATCTGCATTACAATCCCTGACGATGCAAATGTAAAGTAAATAGTACGTTAATATTTGAGATAAACTTTTTAATTCATTGTTTAATAACAAAAAATACTCACCTTACTTTTTGTTGGATTCCATCACACTGTGGTATCATAAATAATGATCGAGTCGATAGAATCGATAAAAGTGCAGCAATGAATAGGGCAGGCAGTACTAAACTTGATTTACGACTCTCTGAACATGAAATGAATGCTATATTAGAAAAGAAAGTAAAAGCGCAATGTCACTATCGCCCCTTCATCGTAAATTACCAGGGTTTTACAAGACTAGAAATAACTTTAGCTTACAGATTATATCTGAACTCACTTCGGACTAAGTTCAATAATACCATCAAATGTGTCTGTAGTGAGTCTATAACAGTTAAACACCTTTTGTGTTGTCAGCAAATGCAACCTTATTTCCCTGTATCATTTTCAAAATTGAAACAGAAACACACTGATTTCACTTTGTATTTGCACTTTGCTAGGCATTTACTGCACAGTCCCGTAGGTCGTTTTCTTTGATTAAGACCGATTGTTTTTATACCTGTAACTCCCATCTACCTCTGTTTGTTTGCTTGTTAGTTTTATCGTTACTCCTTGACTGTTACAATGTTTTTATTCGGTAAGATTATCCTCTTCTACCCCTCTACCCCACCAGATAATCACAGATGGTTTGTCATAACCCAGCACGGGATACGCTCGTTGCATGCGCGTGCGTATACGTGCACACACACACACACACACACACACACACACACACACACACACACACACACACACACACACACACACACACACACACACACACACACACACACACACTCACACACACACACGCGCGCGCAGTTACATACACACATACAGCCCTGAGCAATCTGTTAAAGCCTGATCGTTCTAACGTTATAATTGCTTTTCTATTGTCCTATAATTTTTTTTAATGTTAATTGATATGTTAAACTGTCTTTATGATTTTTTCCCGTCTAAAAGCACATATGTGAACAGACGTTAAAAGAAATAACGAACGCACACACACACACTTGCACACACACACACACACACACACACCACACACACACACACACACACACACACACACACACACACACACACACACACACTTGTACACACACACACATACACACACACACACACACACACACACACACTTGCACACACACACTTGTACACACACACACACACACACATAAATTATAAATTATAAATTTATAAATTATATATGTATAAATTATAAATTATACGCGTAAATGTTATCAATTAGAACTTTATAAAATAGCACGATGCATGGTAGAAAATGGACTGCATCTATCCGTGGAAAAAACAAAGATAGTTTTGTTTAACAGTGGAGCTAACCCATCAAATATTCCCACGTTTAAACTGGGTGATACTCTTCTTCAGTATAACGAGTCGATTAAATTCTTAGGAGTTTTCCTTACCGCGAAATTATCTTGGAATCAGCATATTGAATACTTATTAACAACAGCTCAAAAAAGTTTGAATTTCTTGAAAATAGTACACAAACAGACATGGGGACAAGATACATCAACACTTGTTCATCTGTGTAAATCGCTTATTAGATCTAAATTAACCTATGCCCAAGAAATCTTCTTCAGTGCACCTAAACATTTACTAACAAAACTGCAGAGCTTAGATTGTAAAGGTTTCAAACTTGCGTTGGGTCTTCCAATGCATGCTTCTTGTCTTCGCACATACGATGCAATCAAATTGTTGCCACTTGATGAACAAAGGAAAGTCACTTCTACTAAATTTTTAAGAACCACCACTACAGAAAACATAATCGAAGAAGAATCAAAATTGAGATCAGACACTGACTTTCCAAAAAGAGCTAAATCAATATCTTCACAGGTCACTCTTGCAACATATACATCTGACGTTATGAAAGGCTCTGGAATTGATCTAAAAGCGGATCCTGTATCTATAAGACCTTCCTTTTCACCAGTACTCAGTTGGGAACTCCAAACAGCCCGATTTGACATATACCACACTGATTTGAAAAAAGAAGATAATATCAACTTACTGGCAAGTCAAGTTAATTGTCATATAGAAGACTTTTATTCTGATCACTTGAAAATTTACACTGATGGATCAATAATTGAAAGGCAAGCAGGCTCAGCGTTTTCAATACCTGCTCTCAAAATTGAGAAATCTTTCTATATTGGGCTCAATAAATCTGTCTTTACCGCTGAACTCTTTGCAATATTAACGGCTTTGAATTATATGCTAAGTCTTCCTAGGACAATTCTTCAGATACTTTTTTGCATTGATTCAAAATTGTACTTCAAGCTCTTGAATCATCAAAATTACAAATAAGATCTGAAATGATATTGGAAATTAGTCACTTGATTCATAGTTTATCCTTAAGAGGCACTGATATTACTTTCTGCTGGATACCATCTCATAGTTCTTTTCATTATAATGATATGGTTGATAGGGCTGCCAAACGGGGGGCAAAGAGCTCACCAGATTCAAATAATATACAGCTGTCTCTCTCATTGCATGAGTGTTATACCTTAATGGACATCTACGTATGGAAGCAGTTCCAAGATAAACAGAAAAAGTATAAAAAATGTTACACGAACTTTGAAATTAGCAAATCACCTAAGCTGTTTCCTGCCGGCAGAATTATACAATCCCTTATGTATAGGTGGAAACTTGATGCATTCAAAACAAAATACACCAGAAATATAGTGTGTTTGTGTGGAAAGAAGATAACGCATAGTCATATACTTTCATGTGTTCGGGTAACACGACATATTCCTACATTCTCTACAAAGACAATTTCTGACATATTTGCCTCACCATCATTAATATATGAATTTTTTGTTAGCCTGTCAAAAAGTCCTATAGCGAATTACCTTTAACATGTTATTTCACTTGTTCACCGTTGTGGTTAGTCGATTCTTAGTTTTGACTTTTATTCATTTATTCTAGATGTTTATTAATTTTGTTTATTAGATTGTTTGTTTAAATCTTTAATTGTGATAACATTATTTGTTAGCTTTACCTTCCCCTCCTCAAAAATAATTGTTTTCTGGATCATTTTTTTAAGATCAAAATTAATAATTTTCATATATCCTCTTCACTCCTCATGTATTCCCCCCCTCCCTTTTTTTGTTGTTGTCTAAAATCACTTTAGCGAATAGACATTAAATCGAAGACCACCACCACACACACACATACACACACGCACGCACGTATGCACGCACGTAAGCATGCATACACACAGGCACACATACGCACACACATACACACACACACACACACACACACGCCACGACACACACACACACACACACACACATACCCCCCCCCCACACACACACACACATCATTATCACCACAGTCTTCACACCATAAATCCAAACTTTAAAAGCACAGTCATAAAATGATTTTACTGTTCGTTTTCTTTAGGTTTCCTCCCAGTGTGCGACTGTTTGAAAGGATAGGGGATGGGACAGAAAGACGTGGATGAATAAGTCGTGCATTGTATTCAGTAGTTAAAAAGATTAATGGTAATAGGCCGTTCAGATTGCACCGTATCATGTGAAATATGGCACCGCTACCGGTACGTTTTTTTATGGCTAATGCAAGGCATGGCACATACAGTTTAAGTAACAAAAGAAAAACAAAACAGAAAGGAGAGAGAGAGAGAGAGAACAGACATTTACTCGTTCAAACTCATTTTTCAGAGACTTTTTGTTGGACTGTCGGGTGTCACATGATAATGAACAATCATTCTTTTGCACTCGTAAACTCTACATCCGTCTTGTTTTAATTCATTTTTTCCCCATCTGTTTTTTTCCGAAAAGTCAACAAGTAAGTAACACACGGTGACACATTGTTTTATGTATTTCCAAATACCTGGGGGGGGGGGGGGGTTGTTGTCGGTTTGTTGTTTGTTTGTTTGTTTGCTTGTTTGTTTGTTTGGTTAGTTTTTTTATTGTTTCTGTGCCGATCTAGTTTCTCCATCCATTTGCAGAGGTAATAAGTAAATTTCTTATACAGACATGTGATATATTAATTAAATCATGAAATTCACAAGCTTTATTATTTACGACTATTCACAAAAGTATAAATTGGATGGACCATCAAAAGGTGGATATAACCATTGCCAACAGTCAAGACAAGCGTATGATATTGTGTAGCACTGTTGACAAAGAAAGGTAAGATAAACGTCAAAATGTCTTCTCTACTTAGAGATAAACAACATTTGGATGAAACTAAGACAGAAATTCAACTGGTTTTAGGAGAATACATTGAATATAATGAACTCATCATTCTATATAAAAAAACCCACCTAGATATCGTGTTAAAATGAATTTTTCAGATAAACTGTCAAAAACCGTATAAAAAAAGATATAAAAGACTGAAAAAGGAATCAACAATAGGAGATTTTAAAGCACCCCAAGAGAAAAAAAAAGACTTATTACAATTCAGAGAAGAAACAGCAAAGGAGACGTTCCTGAGAGGTAAAGCAAGATGGGTAGCAGAAGGTGAGAAATAACAAAATACTTCTGTAGTCTTGAAAAGAGGAAATTCACAAGACAAACAATGACAAAAATAGTATATAAACGAAGTAGATATAGAAAACTCACAAGCTGTTGTAAACGAAGTGAAAAGCTTCTATGAATACTATACGATTCAAGAAAAGTTAAAGAAGATAAAAAAAAAGAAACTTGTGAGAAAAATATCAATGTTATCTAATGAAAGAGCTTCAGCAGAGGAAAAAGATAGCTTAAGAAGAAGCTGGGATATCCCTGAAAAACGTACACACACAAACTAGCAAAAGCCCAAGCTCAAATGGATTTCAGAAAGAATTTTACCAAATCTTTTCAGGCAAAAATTGCTGATGTTTGTAGTTAGAGCACTTAATGAAAGCTTCAGAGATGGTGACCTATCTGCAAAGCTTCAGAGATGGTGACCTATCTGCAAAGCTTCAGAGATGGTGACCTATCTGCAAAGCTTCAGAGATGGTGACCTATCTGCTACACACAAAAAGAAGATATTACAGTATGACATGCATTCCCAAACCAGATCAATACATAAACAAGACAATCAAGCCATTCTACAACCTCCCATTTTATAAAATAGATAGATAGATAGATAGATAGATAGATAGAAAATGGTAGATAAATGATAGATAGATAGACAAATAGATAGATAGATATATAGATAGATGGATAGATAGATAATAGATAGATAGATAGATAGATAGATAGATGGATGGATGGATAGATAGATAGATAGATGGATAGATAGATAGACAGACAAGCAGATAGATAGATAGCTAAAATCAGTTAAATGAATAAATGAAAACAATAGAAATATCGGTTTCTAACACAAGCATTTTTTCATCACAAATCTTCATGCAGGCGAGATATTAAAACTACTGTTGTTGTACTGTGGTGATAATCTCTTCGCCATTGAGGCCAAACTGGTGCACATCTGTACGAACGTTTTGAAGAAAAATATAGAAATAACTGTATAAAAAACAATATTTTGTCTGTGATTTGTCAAGAAAGTCAATTCCTCGAAGGTATTTTTTTCAGACAGTGTAATTATCATCATCATCACATGCCCTGCCGCATGGCGTTGGCAATCATGGCTCTCCATATGTATCCGTCTCTTGCTGCGCAAGCACATCTTCCACCCTCTCCGTCATCAGCCACCGTGCAAGTCCGTCCAATATTTTCTCCCTGGGTGTACCTGGTGCTCTCTTTCCCCCCACCTTTCCCGTTGTGACCAAGTGCTCAAATTCCCCTTTCCTCATAAAATGGCCTATAAATGTTGCCTGTCTTTTCCTAATCTTCGTAATGATTGATCTTCCTGTGTCTGCATCCATCAGGACTGTCTCGTTTGTTTTCTTTTCTATCCATGGAACTCTCAACATTCTTCTTAAAAAACCACATCTCAGCTGCTTCAATCTTGTTCCGGCTTTGCTTGTTGACTGTCCACGCCTCACAACCGTATAACATCATCGGTTCTATATAACATTCAAGAACTCTCTTCCTAATGTTAATTGATAGGCATTCGTAGTGTAATTATGAAGATACAAATAGGAAGAATATGAGCCACTTTGACTCTGAAAAGGTTTCAGATAAAGTAAGACTTGACCTGCATCGACGGTAACGGTAATGGTAAAACTGTCACAAATGGGAAAACAGATTTCACAAATTGTCAGAAGTCTCTGAGAAAGCGCTGTTCACATGCCTTCTTTGAAAAGTGCTGATTTTAGGCAGCATTTGGTCCGTGTAATCATGATCTTGATACCTTACTTTTGAATCTTGTCCTTTCGTGACACCTGAATAGTTCATATATTTGGGGGGAGGGGGGGGGGGAGGTCGCAGAAATCCATCCGTGGAGAGTTAAGAAACTCAACGTGTTTTTCTCACATGCAGACATACAGACGTACATACATACATACAGACAGGCAAATACACAGGCAGACAGATGCACATACAGACAAACATAAAGACACACACACAAACGTACATAGACACGCTCATACACGATTCGGTGGCGCTGCACTGCGGTGACGCGCTCTCAAAGAGAAGAACAGCCCGAGTTTCACCTGGTAAATCCACAGTGACAAGATAAATGAATATGAATATGAATATGAATATGTATATGAATATGAATGTGAATATGAATATGAATGTGAATTTGAATATGAATATGAATATAGAATATGAATGTAAATTTGAATATGAATATGAATATGAAATCACCACCACTCAAGGTCTAGAAGAGGAGGTGGGATGGTGAGAAGAAAACTACTGTCTAACCTGTGAGTCAAACTCGGGACTGCTGGCGTCCTGGGCAGTTGCTTGTGACTGCTATGCCACTGGGCCAGAGGCTCAGTCAGGTACTTTGACAGTTGATATGAGAACAATGCTTTGTTTCAGTGAACCACACTTGTCAGCACATTGTGCAAGTCATGTCAAAACAAAAAGGAAAGTCAACCAAGGGTGAGTAGTAGAATTTAACTGTAATAAGTATGCCATTATGTCAGGAGATTGGGAATTATTCCTCGTTTTCTGTTAATGGAACACAACGGATCCCTGAGATAACAACATACCTGTTTGCCTTTACCTACTTTTGTTTGTTTGTTTGTTTGTATGTATGTTTGTTTATTTGTTTGTTTGTTTGTTGGTGTGTTTGTTTGTGTGTTTGTTTGTTTGTAGTAGTAAGCATATTTGCAGTAGTAAGCATATTTTTGTCTGTCAAGCAGCTGGCCACCCTATCCCACCAAAGTCTGAAACCACCACTGGTGTCGAGCATTCCACGCAATGGCAATAATGTACACAATAGAAGTGGTAGTGTTGAGAGGCATGTCACCATTTGTCTGCAGTCACTTTTTGTCTTTTCATTGGACACTAGTCATGGAAGTAACGTAGTTACATTTTCTTAAAAAATCAGATATTGTCTGTATTAGTGTAGTAAGCTTGTAGTAGCAGAGCACGAAGGGCACAGTCACATTTCAATAGCACATAACAGGTGCTAATCAACAGACGAGGCGAGGCACTGGAGGAAATAGAACACGGGGTGGCAGGTCTCCTTTCCATGAAGCGTCTGCAGAAGGGCATGTGCCACCAAGATCAGTTTTGCATCCTAAATGAAGACCCATCATCATCATCATCATCATCATCATCATCATCATCATCATCATCATCATCATCATCATCATGTGCCCTACCATATGACGTTGGCGATCATTGCCCTCCATACAAATCTACCCTTGTCGTTGCAAGTACATCTCCCACTCTTTCTGCCCTCAGCCACTCTGCAAGTCCGTTCAATGTTTTCTCCCTGGGTCTACCTGCTGATCTTTTTCCCTCCAGCTTTCCTGTTGTGACTAGGTGCTCTATTTTCTCTTGCCTCATAAAATGTCCTGTAAATGTTGCTTGTCTTATCGTAATCTTCTTCATCAATGTTCTTCTTGTGTCTGCCTCCTTCAAGATTGTCTCGTTTGTTTTCTTTGCTGTCCATGGAACTCTCAACACTCTTCTTAGAAACCACATTTAAATTGCCTCAATCTTGTTCTGACTTTGCGTGTTGATTGTCCACGTCTAACATCCGTATAACAGTACTGGTTGTATGTAATACTGAAGAGCTCTCTTCCTGATGTTAACTGATAGGAATTTGTTGGTAAGAACGCTTTTCATTTTCTTGAATGCTGTTTTAGCTCGGCCAATTCTGCTGGCTATTATGAAGACCCATTCCAGGCAAAAAAAAAAAAGTGTCTAGTCATCTGTCGGATCGACGAGAGCCGATCTTCCTCCATCTGTACGATAGTCACATACTCTGTCTTCCTTCAAGCAAACGGCACAACTTTGACACAGATTGATAAGTTTAAATATCTGGGAAAGATCATCTCACCAGACGGCAGATGCACATCAGAAATAGCCAGCAGAATCGGCCAAGCCAAAACAGCATTCAATAAGATGAAAAGCATTCTTACCAGCAAATGCCTATCAATTAACGTCAGGAAGAGAGTTCTTGAATGTTATATAGAATTGATAATGTTATACGGTTGTGAGGCTTGGACAGTCAACAAGCAAAGCCAGAACAAGACTGAGGCAGCCGAGATGTTGAGAGTTCCATGGACTGCAAAGAAAACAAACGAGACAGTCTTGGTGGAGGCAGACACAAGAAGATCATTGATCAGGAAGATTAGAAAAAGACAAGCAACATTTACCGGCCATTTTATGGGGAAAGGGGATTAGAGCACCTGGTCACAACAGGAAAGCTGGAGGGAAAGAGAGCACCAGGTAGACCGAGGGAAAAAATATTGGACGGACTTGCAGTGTGGCTGAGGACAGAGAGGGTGGAAGATGTGCTTGCAGCAACAATGGATAGATGCATCTGGAGGGCCATGATCGCCAACGCTATGTGGCTGGGCACTTGATGATGATGATGATGATGGTGGTGGTGATGATGATGACGATGATGACGACGACGATGATGATAATGATGGTGATGACGATGATGACGATGACGATGATGATGATGATGATGATGGTGATGGTGGTGATGGTGATGGTGATGATGATGATGATGATGGTGATGGTGATGATGATGATGATGATGGTGAGTGATTCCCCCCTCTCCATGCCCACTCTTTTGCCACATACCCCTCCTATCCACCCCCTCCCGGTTTCCGTGAGCTCTGGACTTCTGTTCGTTGTTGGGTGATTGCTTTGGTGAATGATGAGAGTGCGCTCTTTGCTTTGATTCTTGTATCAAGATTTGGCATCTTAAAGTATCATTATTATTTTTTTCATTGTTACTATTATTATTATTATTATTATTATATTATTATTCATTATAATTATTATTATTATTATTATCATTATATTATTATTATTATTGTTATTATAATTATTATAATAATTATTATTATCACCATCATCATCATCATCATTACTATTATTACTATTATTGTTATCACACAAAAAACAGAGCTTCATTTCCCAATAGTCAGTGTTTCTGCCGTGTCTATCGGCCAGACTGTAGTATTAAAATCCTTGAAAAAAATCATCATAACGTGACACTATGCCCAACTCGTCTACGTTTAATTATTACACTGGTTTGCTCCTGGTGGTTTTCATTGAATTCATAGAACCTGGAAGTTTTCTTTTGCGGTATGATTCTATCCGTAATGTGTGGTGCTCTATATGGGGCTGTGGTGGTTTTAGTGATGGTAGTAGTAATAGTAGTAGTAGTAGTAGTAGTAGTGTGTAGTAGTAGTGTGTAGTGTGTGTAGTGGGGTGGGCGCGCGTGTGTGTGAGAGAGAGGGGGTGTGTCTGTGTGAGTCTGTGTATGCCATATTCTTTCCATAAAAACAGATTTTGTTGTTGGTTAATGTTTAAAAACGAAAATAACTGTATACGATTAGGGTAGTGGTGGCGGCGATGCACATGCTTGTGTGAGGAAGTGCGTGTGTGCACATGTGTATGAGGATGTGTGTACGAGTTGGTGTATGGTATGTGTATTGTGTTGTGTGTGTGTGTGTGTGTGTGTGTGTGTGTGTGTGTGTGTGTGTGTGTGCAAATCAGTGTGTGTGTATGCGGACATGTGTGTGTGTGTGTGTGTGTGTGTGTGTGTGTGTGTGTGTGTGTGTGTGTGTGTGTGTGTGTGTGTGTGTGTGTGTGTGTGATGTGTGACAAACTGGAATGAGCATGCGTAAAGGAGTTTAAGATAGCATTGTTCATGCACAGTAATCTAGTTCTTATATATGCATTTTATTGTGTTTGTATTTTAATCATGTATGTTTTATGGCATTCGTGACACTGTGATTTTTCCATGATTCATATTTGGAATAAAATATTCTGACTTGACTTGACTTGACTTGATGTTTCATTGGTTTCTTTTTATTTTGTTCTGTTGGAAATGAATTCAGAAATGTTTGAACTGAGAAGTTACGATTGAAATTTGTTCATGGTGAATTTATTACAAATAACTAACTATTTGGCCGACACCTCAGGCTCTTTAAAACACCCTGAAAATAAGCTGAAATGGAATCACGACTTCGATCAAAGAAGCTTGCTGGCTGGTTTCCATCCTGAGGCTAAGAAGTCAGTTTGAACTTGATAACTCAGATCTCAAGTTAACAATTTTTATCAACCGGGCCAGGCATTCTAGGATTAGAAAAAAACACGAAAAAGAACAAGAACGTTATTTGATACAAAAGACAAGACAGGCGCAAATTTTTGGCCAACTGGCCTTTGTCAAGCGTAAGATCACAAACAAACAAGCAAACAAACACCAGATACAAAAAATTAGGAGAAAAAGACTGAAACTTCCCTGCTGCTCCGTCCAGTGTGAGAAAAGGAATCCTAGGGACTGTTACTGTCAAAACAGCTGATACTGGAACTGTCAGCTTTTTTAGAACAGATGACGATAGAAAATGTAATGGACTTTAAATCCCATGGTGTTTGTTTCTGCACATTGTCGTTGAAAACGATGAAGAATTCTTTCCTTTCAAGGTCTGCTGGTTAGCGTCATTGCAAGATCTTAGCTCCGCAGGAGGTCGAAAATTGATGGGGGGGGGGGGGGGGGTTTGTAAAGAAAGACCTTGAAAGAGAGAGATTCGTCACTGTTATTCAACCCTTTGATTCTTTGACTCTCGCATTCTGTACACCAGCATCCTCCATCGTCAACCAAGCTAGCAAAGCAAAAACTTAACCCTTTGACTCCCTCACTCTATCCACCAGCCTCCTGCAGGAGATGGGTCGGTGGGGTGAGAAAGTCAAAGGGTTATGTTTTGGCAGTTGGTGGATAAGGTGCGGGAGTCAAAAGGTTAATAGATTCCCCATGACTATCAGCAGCTGCCGAGGAGTGGGATGAGTACGAGTCATACGTAATCTTCACTGCAGATGATGGAGAATATGACGATTTTAATACTCTCAAAGATGAAGACAAAGCTAGGACAGTCGAAAATGGGCAGTGGAGCAGCTGATGAAAGACCTGAGTGAATACTTTCATAACAGGACTATCATTTTTTGTTTTTGTTTCTATGATCCTTGCACTATATTTTCTTTTTTTCTTATGTATTTAGTGATGCTTGTATTTTCTACTCGTTTTTTTTTTCCCATTCGTCTTGTGATACTTGTATTGTCAACTCGTTTTTTACTATTCGTCTTGTGGTGCTCGTATTCTCAACACGTTTTTTTATTTGTCTCGTGATGCTTGCATCATCGATATTTTCTATTCGTCTTGTGATGCTTGTCTTGTCAACTCGTTTTTTTTCCCTATTCGTCTTGTGATGCATGTATTATCAATTTGGTTTTCCTTCCTGTTTGTTTTGTGATGCTTGTATCGTCAACTATATTTTTTCCTATTCGTTTTGTGATGCTTGTATTGTCAACTCGTTTATTTTTTATTCGTCTTGCGATGCTTATTATTTCGTTTTTTTCTTTTGTTTTGTGATGCATTGTATTGTCAATTCATTTTTTTTTCTATTCGTTTGTGATGCTTGTATTGTCAACTCGTTTATTTTTATTTTGTCTTGTGATGCTTGTATTATCAATTCTTTTTTTTCATGTTCGTCTTGTGATGTATGTATTGTCAACTCGTTTTTCTATTTGCTTGTACGCTTGTTGTCCATATTTTCTATTCGTCTGCGATGGTTCTATTGTCAATTCTTTTTTCTATTCGTTTTGTGATGCTAGTATTTTCAACTCAGTGTTTTTCTGTTTGCTTTTGTGATGTTTGCATTGTTTACGTATTTTTTGTATTTGTGTTGTGATGTTTGTATTGTCTATTCATTTTTTCTATTTTGTTTTATGCTGCTTGTGTTGTCTATTCATTATATTTTGTTTTTATTTGTCTTATAATGCTTGTATTTTCAACATTTTGATTTTTTATCCATCTTATGATGCTCGTATTGTTACTCGTTGTTTTCTATTTCTCTTCTAATGTCTGTATTGTCTACTCTTTTTTTTTCCTATTTGACTTGTAATGTGTGTGTTTTCAACTCATTCTTTATTTGCCTTGTGATGTTTGTATTGTTGTACATTTTTTTTTTTTTTCCTAATTATGCTTGTATTCTTATTTGTCATCTGTTTGTTTGTATGTTTGTTCATTTTGTTTTTCCTGATTATGCTCGTATTATCCACTCTGTTCTTTATTTGTCTTGTGATGGCTCATTTGTTTCTATTTGTGTTGTGATGCTTGCATTGTCTATTCATTTTTTTTCTATTTTCCTTATGATTCTTGTATTATCTGCTCTGTTCTTTATTTGTCTTATGATGCTTATATTGTCTTTTTTTTCTATTTGTCTTGCCCTTCATAAAGAGAGGCATGATCACGTCACTCCTTTGCCTCATTTTTTCACTGGCTGCCTGTTTTTCAAAGAGTTTCATACAAAGTCAATTCAGTATGCTACAAGTGCATTGATTGATTGATTGACTTGGTTCAGTTTTTACGTCAGCACCCACCTCAGGTGACATGGCCGACGGGGATAACCATCCCAGGGAAGCTGGGAAAGGGCGACTTAGCTATTATTATTATTATTATTATTGTTGTTGTTTTTGTTTTGTTTTTCTTTCCTTTTTCTTTCTTTTTTTCAACATCTAAGAGGGAAGTCCAAAAAGTAAGGTACAAACGTTTTCTAATCCAACACGCTTATTATGATACAAACAAAACATTGTGCACAGATTACAAGCACCACTCAGCTATTTTTCCACATAGTCGCCATCGAGACTGATGCACTTGTCCTATCATATCAATGCGCGAGCGCATAAACATCCTCCTCAAAGAACAGGTTGTCATGCAGCTAGAGCGACTCCTGCTCCTCTGGCTAGAATTCAGAGTCACCAGTTAATGTAGAAACATTGAGTCTTGTTAATCATCATCATGTGCCCTGCCGCATGGCGTTGCCCATCATGGCCCTCCAATATCTATCCCTTGTCGCCGCAAGCACATCTTCCACCCTGTCTGTCCTCAGCCATCCTGCAAGTTCATCCAATGTTTTCTCTCTGGGTCTACCCAGTGCTCTCTATCCCTCCAGCTTTCCTGTTGTGACCAGGTGCTCTAATTCCCCTTTCCTGATGAAATGTCCTATAAAATGTTGCTTGTCTTTTCCTAATCTTCCTTATCAATGATCTTCTTGTGTCCGCCTCCTTCAAGACTTTCTTGTTTGTTTTCTTTGCTGTCCATGGATCTCTCAACATTCTTCTTAGAAACTACATCTCGGCCAGCCAAAGCAAGAAAAATGAGTCTCATTACTGACTAAAATTTCAGAAAGTTACCAGTCTATGTAGAAACACAGAGTCTGTCAATGGCTAAAATTTCAGAAAGATACCATTCTGTTTCATCATTATACCTTTGATGTTTCTTTCTGTCTGGAGCCACTTTGTGAACCAAGGTCCGGTGCATTTATATCATCGTGCAGCACTTTCAAATAAAATGGCGACGACACTTCAAACAGATTTGACTGTTTTGATGGTGCAGGTGATGTATGTCTTGATTGTATGTTCACCTCTGTCTCCGATGAAAGAACTTGTGCCTGGCTTTTGACTTCTTTCTTTACAGAATCAAATGTCTCTTCTGCAATGGGTATCACGTATACTTTAGTGTCATTAATTTCTTTTGATTGAGCGGACACCTTACATACTCTGTCTGTTTGTTTGTTTCGTTCGTGTGTGTGTGTGTGTGTGTGTGTGTGTGTGTGTGTGTGTGTGTGTGTGGTGTGTGTGTGTGTGTGTGTGTGCGTGCGTGTGTTGGGGGGTGCGCGCGCTCCTGTGTGTGTGTATGTGTTCGTGTGTGTGTGTCGTGCGTGTGTGTGTGTGTGTGTGTGTGTGTGTGTGTGTGTGTGTGTGTGTGTGTACGTGTGTGTGTGAGTGAGAGTGTGCGTGTGTATGTGCGCCTGCGTGCGTGTGTGTGTGTGGGGTATACGTGTTGTGTGTGTGTTGTGTGTCATGGTGTGTGTGTGTGTGTGTGTGTGTGTGTGTGTGTGTGGTGTGTGTGTGTGCGTGTGTGTGTGTGTGCATGAGTGTGCTGTTGTTGTTTTTGATTTTTGGTTTTATTCAGTTTTTTGTTTTGGTTTGGTTTGTTTTGTTTGTTTGTATGTTTTTGTTTTTGACTACTGCACACACAACTACTCAGTTTCTTTCCAGCTAGTTTCATTTACTGACGGCACAGCCAGCAGATTATATTCTGTTGATTCATGCGCATTTAGCTGTTTAACTTCTTTTTTTTTGTTTTTTTGTACACCCACCTATATTACGTTTCCTTTGATTCGTCGCACACCTAGCTGGCCCATATCACTGGGCGCATGGTACATACTGATACTCATTTATCTCCAGTCATTGCATACAAAGCTGTTCACACTTCTTTTGAGTCATAGCACAGAAAGCTATTCGCACGTTCTTGTGTGACTCGTTGAAAACCCTGCTACACACAGTTCGACTCATTGCACACGAACATTGGCTCTGTTGGTTAGAGTACTATGCTCACTATGCAGGGGTTGTTGGGTTCGATCCTCGGGTGGCCACTACTAACCGCGGGCTGGTTGGTCCTTTTGATAGAGCCGTGGACTCAAAATCTGATATCTCGAGTTCAATTCCAGCCTGCAACATTAAAAAAAAAACTGTCCTGTTCGCTGCCTATCTTAACATTTCCATGGAAAACTGACCTCTTCGCTGCTTGTCTTACCATTTTCATGGAAAACTGGCCTGTTCACTGCCTGTCTTACCATTTCCATTGTTTCGGTGGTGTCATGTCAGTTTACTATTTGATGGTCCATTTCCACCCATCCTCCCCTTTTTCAGACCTTCCTGTCATTGTTATTATTGTTATTGTTTTGTTTAAAGCCCAGCCGATTGCGTAGAGCCATATCAGAGTTGTAACCGCCTCAAAATATAAAAACTTCAACAGGAAAAAAAGCAACAAATAAAGAAAACTAAGTACACATATCAATGCATTCGCGCACATAATCTAAGGACATGCCCCCGGCGCTGACCACTCCGTCCAATTTATCGCGCAGGGAATGTATGTATGTATGTATGTATGTATGTATGTATGTATGTATGTATGTATGTATGTATGTATGTATGTATGTATGTATGTATGTATGTATGTATGTATGTATGTATGTATGTATGATGTATGTATGTATGTATGTATGTATGTATGTATGTATGTATGTATGTATGTATGTATGTATTGTATGTATGTATGTATGTATGTATTATGTATGTATTATGTATGTATGTGTGTATGTAAGTATGTATTGTATGTATGTTATGTGTGTTATGTATGTGTGTATGCATATATGTATGTATGTATGCATGTATGTATGTATGCATGTGTGTATGCATGTGTGTATGTATGTATGTACGGAAGTATATGAATAACCATATATAGTTTCATATACTTTGTGAACCAATTGAATGAAAAGAAAATGACAAAACAAAAATAAA
>CM060306.1:76308011-76355511 GCA_030674185.1 Monoplex corrugatus | reverse complement strand
TCATAAAATGGGCTATAAATGTTGTCTGTCTTTCCCTAATCTTCTTATGAATGATCTAAGCACGACAAAAAGTTAAGGATCACTATGAGAAAACAGGTGCGTAATAAACTCAGTTCGCTACTGTTATTTATTTCTCAGTCCAGCCAAATTGTTATGAATTCTTGTTCAGCTGTAAGTGGGCGATGTTGTGTTAGTGCGAAAATTGCACGGGATTCTCTACTAATGAGCTTGGCCGCAAACGGAAAAGCGGAAACTTGCGAAAAAGGACCTTGTTTTGGACCGTTCTGCCTGAACACATTGCACAAGCCAGATGGAAAAACCATTATGCACGTGCAAGCACTGCTGTTTATGTGTGAGATGCTGTCTCTTGCTTGGCTTTATAAGAAGACATTCCACCAGTAGTAGGCCTGATCTGACAATGCCTCCACGACGAAAATTGAGCGAGTTTGAGAGGGGACGAGCTGTTGCATGGTTCCAAGATGGTGTTCCCAAGCGAGAAGTGGCCAGGCGACTTCAGGTGTCCATCTCAATCATTGTCAGACTGATTCAACGCTTCACAGCCACTGGGAGGGTCCATGAAAGACGCAGATCTGGTCGACCGAAGAAGACAAACCCACGTGAAGATCGTCTCATTGAACGACAAGCCCTGCAGACAAGAACAGCCTCTTCCAGCATCATTGAAGGCAGCTGAGGGTGGCTACTAACATCAACATCAGCCAGCAGACCATACGGAACCGCCTTCATGGGTTTAACCTCCGTTCTCGTCGCCCAGCTGTACGGCCACGCTTAACTCCAGCCCATAGGGCAGCACGCCGCGCCTTCTGCAGACGTCACGTGAGGTGGACACGTCAGCAATGGTCCCAGGTTCTGTTCAGTGATGAATCACGCTTCACCATGAACCACAACGACGGCCGACTGAGGGTCTGGAGGCGCCCAGGGCAACGCTTTATTGACACCACTGTCCAAGAAAAGGTGGCCTTTGGTGGAGGTTCTGTAATGGTCTGGGGGGCCTTCAGCCTTCACCACAGAACACCCTTGTATCATGTACAGGGTAACCTGACTGGCCTCCGATACCGGGATGAGATCCTTCGACCGCTGGCTGTGCCTACACTGCAGCAGATGGGACCGACGGCTATCTACCAGGATGACAACGCTCGCCCCCACAGGGCAAGGGTGGTCAACGACTTCCTGCAGCAGTTTGGAGTCAACAGAATGGAGTGGCCAGCATGCAGTCCCGATCTCAACCCGATTGAGAACCTCTGGGATGAGCTGGATCGCAAAGTGAGGAGCAACCACCCCCCTCCCAGGGATGCCCAACACCTCTACCAGATGCTGCAGGCTGAGTGGCAGGCGCTTCCACAGAGGATCTTCACCAACCTGGTCAACTCGATGAGGACTCGCTGCGTCGAGTGCCAGAACAGCCATGGCGGTTACACGCATTACTGAACTTTTGGGAGCATCAGAATGCCCTGTTTTGTGATTTCAATGACTTTGGGAAATCAAATTTCGATACGTACCCACTTTGATCAAATGTACACACCAAACGATTGCTCGAAATTGAAGGCAATTGTGTATCGTTATCGCTAAAGCATGGAATTAAATGTTTGCCAAACTTCAACGCATTGGCTTTCTTATTTTGAAAGTTATGAATTTTTGTGCAAGTGATCCTTAACTTTTTGTGCGTAGCTTACTTGTGTCTGCCTCCATCAAGACTGCCTCGTTTGTTTTCTTTGCTGTCCGTGGCACTCTCAATATTCTTCTTAGAAACCACATGTTCCTGATGTTAATAGATAGGCATTTGTTGGTAAGAATTAAATTCATCTTCTTGAATGCTGTTTTGGCTTGGCCAATTCTGCTGGCTATTGCTGATGTGCATCTGCTCTCTGGTGAAATGATCGTTCCCAGGTATTTAAACTTATCAACCTGTCTCTAGGTTCTGCCGTTTTCTGTTATTTTGAGGGGATTTCATGTTTTTTACTGATCACCATGACTTCAGTCTTCATGCTGTTTAGTTCCAACCCCTTACCGTTGCTTTCTATTTCTAGTATATTCACAAGGTTTTGTAGGTCCCTTTCATTTTCTGCTATTAGCACGGTGTCATCTGTGTATCGAATGTTGTTTGTCATTTTGCCTCCAACCTTTATTCTAGGGTCTTCCTCTAGGTTTCTCATGGTTTCATTGTAAAGTGAAAACAGATCTGGTGACAAAACACAACCCTGTCTGACTCCTCTTTTGTTGTTTTGGAAAGAGCTTATATTGTTTTCTATTCTCATTGCAGCTGTTTGTTCCCAATACATATTTCTGATTATTCGTAGATCTTTTCCATCAATATTGAGTCTTTCTAGTTGGTTGATCAATTCTTCATGTCTTACCCGATCGAAAGCCTTGGTATAATCAACAAAGTATTAAATACAAATCCTTATTCATCTCGACTGACCTCTCTATGATAGTTCTTAGGATGTATATGGCATTAATAGTTCCCTTCCCTTCCACAAATCCACACTGTTCATCTGCTATTTCTCTTTTGATTCTGTTCCTTGATTATTCTTAATAGAATTTTTGTTACATGACTCATAATTGTGCGATGGAGTTCGCATTCTATAGCCCCTGTCTTCTTTGGAAGTACAATGAAAATTGATTTTGACATAATTATCTTTGGGGATTTTTCCAGTGTTGTAAATTTCATTGAGGAGGACTGTTATTTTTTCAATACCAAATTCCTCCAGGGCTTCAATCATCTCTGTAGTAATGTTGTCTGGTTCTAGGTTTTTTCCTGGTTTCATCTTTTTCAGTGCTACTCTAACTTCATCTTTCATTATGGGTGGTCCTTCAAAGGTCTTTCCTACAATGTCTTCTTCGTTTCTGTCATCTTCAAAAAGGTCTTTAATTACTCTCTCCATCTGTCTAATAGTTTGTCTTTTTCCATGATAAGCGTGCCATCTTTCGATTTTAAGTAACCAGTTGATGTGCATGTATTTTTCTGTGGACAATTTCTTCAGTTCGTCTGTACATATCCTGAGGATCCGTTTTGTGTCGGTCTTCTATTTACATACTGTACTCAAATTGCCTCGGCCAAGGAACCGAACTACCGCCTCGAGGCGGTATTCCCCGTTTATAACTCACTGACTGACTGACTAACTGACTGACTGACTGATCTGACTGACTGACTGACTAACTGACTGACTGACTGACTGACTTATTTACTTACTTACTTACTCACTTACTTACTTACATACCTATCTATGATTAAGAAAATATTGTCTTCACCTAGTTGATAGACAGCTGAGCATGTTGGCATTGGCTGGGGGAAGGGGGGGAGGAGGTTTCTGTCATGTGAGACGTGTTTATATAGAATAGCTTGCTGTGTTGTGATTCATTGGATAAAGAAGAAATAAAATAACAGGTCATTGATAACACATACATACACACATGCGAATTCATCAAATCGTGTCCATGTGCGCATTGTCTCCCTTCCCTTACACATACACACACGCGCGCGCGCGTACACACACACATATACACACAAATGAAAGCTTCAAAGCTTAGATAGTAAAGCTAGAGGAAGACCCTGGATTAAAGGTTGGAGGGAAAATGATAAACAACATTCGATACGCAGATGACACCGTGCTAATTGCAGAAAATGAAAGAGACCTGCAAACCCTTGTGAATATATAAGAAATAGAAAGCAAAGGTAAGTGGTTGGAACTAAACAGCATGAAGACTGAAGTCATGGTGATCAGTAAAAAAAACACGAAATTCCCTCATACAAAATAAAACAAACGGCATAACACTGAGACAGGTTGATAAGTTTAAATACCTGGGAACGATCATTTCACCAGATGGCAGATGCACATCAGCAATAGCCAGCAGAATTGGCCAAGCCAAAACAGCATTCAAGAAGATGAAAAGCATTCCTACCAACAAATGCCTATCAATTAACATCAGGAAGAGAGTTCTTGAATGTTACATAGAACCAATACTGTTATACGGTTGTGAGGCGTGGACAGTCAACAAGCAAAGCCAGAGCAAGATTTAGGCAGCCGAGACGTGGTTTCTAAGAAGAATGTTGAGAGTTCCATGGACAGCAAAGAAAACAAACGAGACAGTCTTGATGGAGGCGGACACAAGAAAATCAATCATAAGGAAGATTAGGAAAAGACAGGCAACATTTATAAGCCATTTTATGAGGAAAGGGGAATTGGAGCACCTGGTCACAACGGGAAAGCTGGTGGGAAAGAGAGCACCAGGTAGAAGCAGGGAGAAGATACTAGACGGACTTGCAGAGTGGCTGAAGACAAAGAGGATGGAAGAGGTGCTCGAGACAACAAGAGATAGAAACCGATGGAAGGCCATGATCATCAATGCCATGTGGCAAGGCATCTGATGATGATGATGATAAGTGAGTAAAGATATGTATTGTTAATTTTCGAGTACCTGACACACACACATTGAAACGGCAGAACGGGGAAACAGCGCCACGGGAGACAGCCGAACCACAGGCAAAATGCGCCATGATCCCATTTTAATTAATGAAGCAGTTAATTTTAGTTTAATTAATGATCTACAGGTAGGTAGCCATTCCCAGCCTGAATTATGTAGTACTGGGAAATCCCCCATTATGGCGTATCTGAATGAGTGAGCTCTCTTCGTGATGTTGTTCGCAGGAATTAAATCCAATATGTTACTGCTACAAGTAAAGGAAGCACAATCCAGCAAAGCACTATTTCAAGAAGAAATTTTTGCCACATTTCGCCCTTTACACAATGTGTACGACAGCCTTTCCTGCTCAGATCAAGGGTAGACGGTCATGATCACGGAAAAGTAACTTGCGTAGACGTTATCGACACAATGCGCTGTTTGGAATTTTCCACGCTACCAATCATTTGGGCCCATTCTTGATTCCAGTGCGCCACACGCTGAAGTCAAAGGCGAATCTCCGTTAAGACGACGCATGTCACAAGGCTTACTACCATTTAAGGTTGTGCTAAAAAGGTATAAATTGGATAGTCCATCGACAAGCTAACATAATCGACACGACAGCAGTCAAGACAAGCGGCAACGATACTCGATATCGATAGCGTTCTCACTTCTGTTTTGTGATCTAGTGCCTTAGTAAGTTTTAGATCAGCAGTAAGTTAGGTCAAGTCCTATCCCAGCTGCACTTGGAGTGTTCAGAAAGAAAGGTAAGAGAAATAGATATATGTGAAAAGCCAATTTTGCTGTCGTCTTGGATTGAATCGAAATGTCTAATGACTCGAAACATCCTTTGTTTGATCAAACATCAACATGTAAGTCCACATTTGCCAAAATGATTAATATCTTTCTTTTCTTTCTTTTTTTCCCACTGACGTTACATCTTAGAAATTTTACTGTAGGCCTTCAGCTCATTAAATTGTGAAATCCATAATACTTTCAAATGTTTTAGTTATACTTAGGCTATAATTTTGTTTTTCAATTTAACATTTTGAAATTTCTCATAAAAATCTCTTGATCATTCAAAAATCCTACTCTTTGGGAAGCAATACAGGTCACGAAGCTAACACATCAAGAGTTCATGGTCGCTACAATTTTTAAACTGGAACTCAAATTGTGTTTGCATGATAGTAATGTTACTATACAACCTTGTACTAGTTGCAAAAATGGCATATTATAGTTACATAAATACATAAGACAAGTTGAGGATGGCATTGGGTTGATCAGCACAAATGTTATTTTTATCATATCCAGTGGTTTTAGGTGGACAGTTTTCATACTGTACTGCATTTATGTACTGTATTATACTATACAATGACCATGTCGTATGTTAGTGTGGGTTATTACTGCCAGTGTAAAGTGTTTCCAGTGTTGGATCTTATTATTTATTATGTTGATATTTTATTTCAAATCTGAATCATTATTTCTAATGTTTAACAGTTTACACCATTTTCAGCCATTTCCCTTGCACATTGATACTAGTGTTATGTACAGAACACTTCCTTGCAGGATCATCTGATCTTCTTTGAAACTTTTCTAAGTTGAATACCTCGTAAGATATAGACAGACATGCCTGTTTACTTGTTTAATCATGCTGACAGATAAGATCCTCTTGACGTAAGAGATTTTGTTATATTGATGTGACGTCTGTGGTAATAATAAGAATGCAGATATGGCTGTATTATTGTATTGCTTCATAGAATAGATGACAATCACATATACACTGAAAAAGATAAAGTAAGGTGCAGCAGTGAAAACATATAAATATGGTTGGTTGTCTTGGAGGATTGCTTCCATTTCCAAGAAGACGATAAGAGATGTTGAATGTAAAAAGGTAACCTACATAGGGGTGTGCAGTAGAATGTGGCAGGGTGGCTCCACTGGTGCATATCTAGTGACACACGGCTGCGATACTTGTAGTGTGGTTTGTCACTGAGTGGGACATAGGTGTAGGGAAGAGTTGTCGTCTAACAAATCACACTGAAAAAGAATTAGAGCTTAAAGAATCTTTGGGTGAGTGTGACTATGGCTTTTACACGTTTTGCAACGTTGATTGTTGGTGTACATGGTAGGACATGTTCTTATGGGTCTGCCTCTGGCGTTAAGGACTTGCTGAAGGCCAACAGTTTGTTTTACACACATACACACACACACACACACACACACACACAACACACACACACACACACACACACACACACACACACACACACACACACACACACACACACACACTCTCTCTCTCAACCTCTTTCTTTCTCTCAACCTCTCTTTCTGTCTGTCTCTGAAATCTGTAATAATCAAATAAGAACGCCCTTTTCCTTTAACATTCATGATACAAACGTGATTATGTAATAACACAAGATCACACATAACCAGTGTACGCATGTGTTTGACAGCTGCCGTTTTCAAGTTTTGCTATTACTTCCCTGTCATACTCACAGTTTGCATTCTGACTGAAAACAGTTTTTGTTAGCATTGACTCAGAGCAAAGGGTTGACACCCTGTGTGGAGTGACTGAAAGCTGACTCGTATACTTGCCCTACCTTGTCTGTCCTAAATTTGGGTGAAGACTGCGCTCATATCATTGTTGCTTCAGGCATTCCGTGCTGGCTGGTTTAGCAGAACTTTCAATCTTGTTTTGCAAGTTGGATCAGTCACAAATGAGTGATCTACTACTACCATCTGCCTATCAAATGGTCCAGCTTGTTTTATAACTACCTACCTTTTTGATGGTTTAGCTTACCTAATCACCTATCTTTCCAGTGGTCAAATATTTTTGCTAGCCAGTTGCCTTTCCAGTAGTCTTGACTTATCACATTTACCTTTCCAGTGGTCTTGTTTATAAACATGCTTTTCTAATTGTCTAGCTTATAACACCTGTCTTTCCAATGGTCTAGCTTATAACACCCGCCTTTCCAATGGTCTAGCTTATAAACCGCCTTTCAATGGTCTAGCTATAACACTTGCCTTTCTAATGGTATAGCTATAACACTGCCTTTCTAATGGTCTAGCCTATAACACTGCCTTTCTATTGTCTAGATAGTTATACAAGCCTTCTAATAGTCTAGCTTATAAACCTGCCTTTCTAATGGTCTAGCCTATAACACTTGCCTTTCTAATGGTCTAGCCTATAACACTTGCCTTTCTAATGGTCTAGCCTATAACACCTGCCTTTCTAATTGTCTAGCTATAGTTATACACAGGCCTTTCTAATAGTCTAGCTTATAACACATGCCTTTCTAATGGTCTAGCCTATAACACTTGCCTTTCTAATGTCTAGCTATAACACCTGCCTTCTATAGTCTAGCTTATAACACATGCCTTTCCAATAGCCTAGTTTATAAGACATGCCTTTCCAATGATCTAACTTATAAGACATGCCTTTCTAATAGTCTATCTTATAACACATGCCTTTCCAATAGTCCACGTATAAGACCTGCCTTTCTAATAGCCTAACTTACTCAATAAACCCTACATCTACCTTTATGTGATCTAGGTTACTTGATAAAACCTACTTTTTAAAGAGTTTTATTTACTTAATAGACACCTACCTTTCCAGTTGTCTCATCATCATCATCAGGTGCCCTGCCGCATGGCGTTGGCGACCATGGACTTCCAACCATCTCTATCTCTCGTTGCCCCAGCATCTCCCCCATCCTCTTCATCCCCAGCCACTCTGTCCGTCCAGCATTCTCTCCCTGGGTCTACCTGGTGCTCTCTTTCCCTCCAGCATTCCCGTTGTGACCAGGTGCTCCAAACCCCCCTTCCTCATAAAATGGCCTATACATGTTGCTTGTCTTTTCCTAATCTTCCTTATGAGTGATCTATTTGTGTCTGCCTCCATCAAGACTGTCTCGTTTGTTTTCTTTGCTGTCCATGGAACTCAACATTCTTCTGAGAAATCACATCTCGGCTGCCTCGATCCTGCTCTGGCTTTGCTTGCTGACTGTCCACGCCTCGCATCCGTACAACAGTATTGGTTCTATATAACATTCAAGGACTCTCTTTCTGATGTTAATTGATAGGCATTTGTTGGTAAGAATGCTTGTCATCTTCTTGAATGCTGTTTGGGCTTGGCCGATTCTGCCAGCTATTTCCGATGTGCATCTGCCGTCTGATGAAATGACCGTTCCCAGGTATTTGAACTTATTAACCTGTGTCAAGGTTGTGCCATTTGCTGTTATTTTGCAGGAGGGGATTTCATGTTTTTTACTGATCACCATGATTTAAGTCTTCCTGCTGTTTAGTTCCAAACCCTTACCTTTGCTTTCTGTTTCTAGTATATTCACAAGGTTTTGTAGGTCCCTTTCATTTTCTGCAATTAGCACGGTGTCATCTGCATACCGAATGTTGTTTATCATTTTCCCTCCAACCTTTAATCCAGGGTCTTCTTCTAGGTTTCTCATGATGTTTTCGCTATATAGTGAAAACAGATCTGGTGACAAAACACAACCCTGTCTGACTCCTCTTTTGATGTTTTGAAAAGAGCTTATTTTGTTTTCTATTCTCATTGCAGCTGTTTGTTCCCAGTACATATTCCTGATTATTCGTAGATCTTTTCCATCGACATTGAGTCTCTCCAGTTGGTTGATCAATTCATCATGTCGTACCCGATCAAAAGCCTTGGTATAGTCAACAGTGCATAAATACAAATCCTTATTCATCTCAATTGACCTCTTTATGATAGTTCTTAGGATGTATATGGCATTAATAGTTCCCTTCCCTTCCACAAATCCACACTGTTCTGCTATTTCTCTTTTGATTCTATTCCTTGTCCTCATCATGATTATTCTTAACAGGATTTTTGTTACATGACTCATCAAACTGATTGTGTGATGGAGTTCGCATTCTATAGCCCCTGTCTTCTTTGGAAGTACAATAAAAATTGATTTTGACATAATTATCTTTGGGGATTTTTCCAGTGTCATAAATTTCATTTAGGAGGACTGTTATTTTTTCTATGCCAAATTCCTTCAGGGCTTCAATCATCTCTGTAGTAATGTTGTCTGGTCCTAAGGCTTTTCCTGGTTTCATCTTTTTCAGTGCTGTTCTAACTTCATCTTTCATTATGGGTGGTCCTTCAAAGTTCTTTTTTATAATGTGTTCTTCGTTTCTGTCATCCTCAAAAAGGTCTTTAATGTACTCTCCCCATCTGTCTAATATTTTGTCTTTTTCCATGATAAGCGTGCCATCTTTCGATTTTAAGCGACCAGTTGATGTGCATGTATTTTTCTGTGGACAATTTCTTCAGTTCGTCTGTACATACCCTGAGGATCGATTTTGTGTCGTTCTTCTATCTCTTTGCATTTTGTGTTCAGCCAAGCTTCCTTAGCTTCATTGCACCTATACCTGATTTCTTTGTTTATCTTCCTGTATATCTCCTCGTTTCTCTTTGCCTTCCTCCTTTCCTCTATCAGGCCCAAAATTTCATTAGTCATCCATCTCATTTTTGCTTTTCTATTTGCCTTAGGGATTTCTTCACAAGCTTCATTTATAGAACTTCTCAACTTTGTCCATTGTTCCTCACTGTCACGATTTGTCTAGCTTACTTAAATATACCTGCACCTTCCTTTCCAATAGTCTAGCTTACTTAATGAACATATGTAACGTACAAAAACATTTCCAATAGTCTAGCTTACTTAATAAACATATGTATACATTTACTTTTCCAATAGTCTAGCTTACTTAATAGACACATGTATACACCTACCTTTCCAATAGTCTAGTTTACTTAATAAACTCCTCATTCAGTAAACTCCTATTCTTCCACTAACCTAGCTTGCTCAATAGACTCCTACCTTTCCAGTAGACGAGCATACTCAGTAAACACCTATACCAACTTTTGCAATAGTCTAGCTTACTTTGTCATCACTCACTTTTCTGTCTCCTGTGGGGATGCTGGTGGGCTCTTTTGGTATGAAGAGATCCCCACCTTCTCGAAATTCTGTGCTAGAAATTTTCTCTTTTCTGTCACTGTCTTTGTTTCTGCCTTATTCTTTTGTTTTCTGTCATTTCTTCCTATCATTTTCTGCCTGTTTGGTCCATTCACCTGTATGTGTTTGATAAAGTCTTATGTACTCATTTTCAGTCTGTTTGGTCCATTCACCGGTATGTGTTTGATAAAGTCTTATGTACTTTTTCTTAGGACTGATGATTAGGTACATATATTAAATGCATTTTTGGCTGTACGGAAATGTGATGTGCTGAAACCACTTTAAGTAATTTAGGCTGTTTGTATATGTTTAGTGTCCTTAGGTATGTTTAAGTTTGTATTCAGGTCTGTTTTTTAAATCCCCTGTGTGATATATTGTACGGAGTGGTCAGCGCCTGGGGTATCTCCTTATATTATGGGCATGAATGCATTGATAAGTGTACTGACTTTGTTTTGTTTTGTTTTTTTCTTTTTTTGTTTTTGTTTTGTTTTGTTTGTTTTGTTTTTATTTTTTGTCGGGGGGGGGGGGGGGGGGGTGTCCTGTTGAAGTACTATGTGTGTTTTGAAATAGTTATGGCCCTGATATGGCTTAATGCACTTGGCTGGGATTTAAACACAAAATATTGAAAACAAAAAATAAACCTACTTTTCTGGCTTATTTATGTCAGGCCAGAAGTAAATAGGGGTTCAGTCAGATATAAAAGAAACTGTCTCTGTTGTGATAATAAATGATGGCTTTGTTTCAGGTCAGTCAGCGCCAGCCAGTTGAGAGAATCGTCACTCACGCAGAAGAAGAAAAAAGTTTGCTGTGGGTATGCTGGAGTTACGAATTGCAGTTTTGTTGTTTGAAGGTTCAGAAGTATTGACGATATTCGGTTATTAGAGGCCTAGATGTTGTAACAACGTAACCGTTTGCTTTTATTGTTTTATGGGGCTTCCCCTTTGAGTTTTTTGTTTGGGTGTTAATGATTACTCAGCCTGGGTGTAATTCGTGTCTGATTCATATGAATTGTATTTGCTGTTGATTTGGCTTTGTACTGAGATATCGATGGATAATGGCTGCACACACACTTTCACATATCCATGTATGCACTCTCACTCGCATTCATGCAGTCATGCACGCAATCATATACACACACGCGCGCGCGCGAGCATGTACACACACGCACACGCGCACACGCACACACACACACAAACCATACCTCTCCCCGGCACAACACACACATCATAACAAACACACACACACACACACACACACACACACACACACACACACACACACACACACACACACACACACACACACACACACACACACACACACACACACACCACACGCACGCGCGCACATATGCCATTTCTCACCTCAGCAAAACACTCCACATCACAACAGAACACACACACACATGATATTATATGCAACTATAATCAACCTGAAAAACACAACCTTGCACTGCATGAAGCATGGTGACAGTGGTCATGAGTTTCCATAGTCTTAGGTTACTCTTCCCCCTCCCCAGATCTTGCCAGCACATAGGGTTCTGTGCAGACTTAGGGAATCTGCCAAAAAATTGCTGGCAGATTTGAGTGGAATTGTGCAAGTGTGATGACCCCTTCCTGACCAAACTGCTAACTTCAAAGTTATGATAGTTATGTGTAATTACCCTGAAGCCATCCCAGTGCTCAGTTTGCATAAGCAGCACATAGCTGTGATTAGTTGTGTGTGCATTAGTTATCTGTGCATTAGTTGTGTGTGCATTAGTTGTGTGTGCATTAGTTGTGTGTGCATTAGTTGTCTGTGCATTAGTTGTCTGTGCATTAGTTGTCTGTGCATTAGTTGTCTAGTGCCAGTGCATGATGCTGCATTCTGGCTGGAGGAGCAGTGGTGGAAGGGTAAGACTTGGTTGTAGTGATTTAAAGTTCACCAACATTCAAGTTCACCAGCATAACTAAGCAGGCATCTGTGAAATAATCATCATCATGTGCCCTGCCGCATGGCGTTGGCGATCATGACCCTCCACACGAACCTATCCCATGTCACTGCAAGTATATCTCCCACCCTCTCTGTCTTCAGTCACCCTGCAAGTCTGTCCAATATTTTTCCCTGGGTCTACCTGATGTTCTCTTTCTCTCCAGCTTTCCTGTTGTGACCAGGTGTTCTAATTCCCCTTTCCACATAAAATGTCCTATAAATGTTGCTTGTCTTTTCCTGATCTTCTTTATTAGTGATCTTTTTGTGTCTGCCTCCTTCAAGACAGTTTTGTTTGTTTTCTTTATGCTGTCCATGGAACTCTCAACATTCTTCTTAGAAACCACATTTCAGTTGCCTCGATTTTGTTCATACTTTGTGTGTTGATTGACGCTTCACAACCATAAACAGTATTGGTTCTATTCAACATTAAAGAACTCTCTTCCTGATGTTAATTGATAGGCATTTGTTGCTAAGAACGCTTTTCGTCTTCTTGAATGCTGTTTTGGCTTGGCCGATTCTGTTGGCTATTTCTGATGTGCATTTATCGTCTGGTGAGATGACTGTTCCCAGATATTTAAACTTATCGACCTGTCTCAAAGTTGTGCCGTTTGCTGTTATATTGCATGAGGGAATTTCTTGTTTCTTACTGATTATCATGACTTCAGTCTTGCTATTTAGGCGGGTGGAAGGGTAAGACTTGATTTTAGTTTTCAAGTTCACCAACATTCAAGTCCACCGACATTATAACTCAGCTGTGTAATTGTTACTGGGAAAACAGTTGATGACAAAAACAGTTTCTGTCTATGGAGTTGATGATGAAAAAGTTTTCTTTTTTCAGTTCTTTTCTGGTTCTTTTTTTTTCATTTTGTTCTCACAGAGTTTTCTCAGATGCAAATGTGCGCATTGTTTGGCCTACACTTTGCAGGCATTATGTTGCTGCACAGTCTGCATTTTCATTCTTCAGTGAGTCTGCATGTCTGGCGTTTTCATATTTGCATAAGCCATCAAACAGTGGCATAACTTCAAGAATCATTCATAATAATAATAATAATAATAATTACAATATTTGTATAGCGCAAAATCTTGATAGAAATCAGATCTAAGCGCTGAACATACACATGCACACGCATGCACACACACACACACACACACACACACACACACACACACACACACACACACACACACAACACACACACACATGGCTATAAATGGGAAAAATTATAGAGAACATGTAATGTACAAATATGTATTACAATGTGATTCCACACCGAGCGGAGACAGGCTGCAGAAGAGGTTGAGTGAGGTCAGGATTTTATGCAGAGGAGAAAAGGTGAGTTTTGAGAGCGGACTTGAAGGAGACAAAAGTAGGTTGCTGACGGACTGAGAGAGGAAGTATGTTCCAGGAGAGTGGACCAGAAACGGAGAAGGCTCGTGGACCATAGGTATTGAGCTTAGTGCGTGGAAACCGAAGAGTCAGAGGATCGTAGGCAGAGCGGAGGGTACGTGAGGGAACATAGATCTCAAGTACGCTTGACAGGTAATCGGGGGCTGCGTTATTGAGGCTTTTGTAGCAGATGGTGTCTAGTTTGTACTGTATGCGCTTTGATACAGGGAGCCGGTGAAGTTGTGCCAGGAGAGGAGATATATGGTCAGCTTTTTTTCTTTTTGAGTACAAGGCATGCAGCGTTGTTTTGAATGCGCTGTAGGATGTGAATGGTGGAGGCAGGAAGACAAGACAGGAGTGAATTGCAATAGTCAATGCGAGACATTTTGAAGGACAGAACGAGTTTTGCAGTTGTTTCGACAGAGAGATATTTCCTGATCAGGCTTATACGATGGAGGTGATAGTAGCAAGATCTGGCAGTTTGAGAAACAAAGTTGTTCATGGAGAGGGTAGCGTCAAGGTAGACACCAAAGTTTTTAGCTGAATCAGAAATTGGGACTGATGTGTTACATATGGGAGAGAAAGAGGAGGCAGCTGAGAAAGTTTCTGACAGGTACCAATGAGGATGGCTTCTGTCTTGTCGTCGTTAAGCTGAAGTTTATTGTATGTCATCCAGTTCTTAATGTCCGAGTAGCACTCAGTGGTGCGAGTCAAGAGACGCTGTACATTTTCAGGTGAGTCACTGTCTTGAAGTTGGGTGTCATCAGCATAGAAGTGGTGTTTTATAGAGTGGAAGTTGATGATGGTGGACAGGGGGGAGGTGTAAAGAGTGAAAAGAACAGGGCCAAAGACAGATCCTTGTGGAACACCACAGGTCAGGTATGCAGGTTGAGGGTAAGTGCCATTGATGAGAACAGTTTGTTTTCTGTTTGATAGATATGACGTGAACCAAGACAGAGCAGTGTCATAGATACCAAAAGTATGATGGAATCTAGAAAGGGGAATACCACGATCAATGGTATCAAAGGCTGCAGACAGATCAAGGAGTGTGAGGAGAGAGACTTTGCCAGTATCAGTTGCAAGGAGGAGATTGCTGAGAATGTGTAGTAGGGCAGTTTCAGTGCCGTGGCACTGGCGGTAGGCTGACTGGAAAGGATTGAGGAGATTGTTGGCAGACAGGTGAGAGTTCAGCTGGTTGAGGACAACTTTTTCAAGGAGTTTTGACAAGAAAGAGATTAGAAATAGGCCGGTAATTTTTCAGTTCATTAGGCTCTAAATTGTGTTTCTTGAGGAGAGGGTAAACAATAGCAGACTTGAAAGAATCCGGGACAATTCCAGTTTGAAGAGAAGTGTTGATGATGTCAGTGATGAATGGGAGGAGAGTAGGGAGACAGTCGGAGTAGAGAGAACCTGGAAGAGGATCCAGTTCGCAGGTTTTGAACGGCATGGATCTGATTGTGTTGGGGATTTCTTCTTGTGAGACTGGGGTAAAAGTAGTAAGAGGTGTGCCAAAGAAGGAAGGGCCAGGTGGGCATGGTTGACAGAGTTTGTATTTTGGTGGTGAAATACTTGGAAAATACAGGTGGGAGTTCTTCATTAGTGTGTTTTGTTGGGAGAGGTAAATAGTTTCGTGTGCCAAGGAGATGATTCAAAGCTGTGAAGAGTTCTTTTGAAGAAGAGGCATTCAGGATTTTGGTTTGGAAAAAGCTTGTTTTTGCAGATGCAATGAGAGTGGATACTTTTGTTTTAGAGCCGGGGGGTAGGTGGGCGGTCAGGTAAAAGACGGGTTGTGGCTGGAGCATGAGTGTCCAGAAGATGATGAAGAGTAGTATAGAATTCATCGGCAAGGCAATGGTATTTGATATTCTGCATAATTATGTTTACATGGAAAATGTGTTCAGACATGAGCAGGTCTATACATACGTTGACCGGGGATATCAGAAAAAGCTCTACCCGTCAGATACAAATTTGGACAGATTTTAACACGGACTTTCTGATCGGAAGTCCGTCATTGACAATAGTCGTTTGGTTATTATGCCTGTTGATGAAATGTAGAATGAAACCATTCTTGAATGTAATGGACTTTTTGCAACTGTCAGCAGATAATCAGATCGACGTGGCCCAGGAACTTAAAATGACAGACAGTGGAGGTGCTGGGATAGATGAGGTTGATGTTCGTACAACATCTGGGTGAGTCTGAAGTCTTGTAGTAAGAAGACTGTGTTGGGTTATGCCTGTTGTTATGTTTGCCATTATCTGTACAGGGGTTTCTGTTTTTTGTGTGATTGTTCCTGTTCTGACCCACCATTGCTCTGGCGGAAGAAATGCAAAATTGTGTCAGAAGGAAAACAAGAAAGTCAGGCCATATATAACAATATCTGAAACATCAGGTATCTTTAATTGCCTTAACCCTTTTCTAACTTCTTACTGATGGTTAGGGTGAGGATTTGTATGTCTGTTCAGATGAGTCAATTCTTGTGAAAGATGAAAAGAACATTTATCTTGATCTTACACAGTGTTCTGCCCGATGGTGCTATTGTAAACCTGTTTTCTTGAAAACTAACTTTAGGCTTTTTCTTATTTTTTTCTGTCTTTACTGTTATTTATCAGGGATGTCTACACATGTGCATATATTTCAAATTTAATTGATGTAATTCTCCATTATCTATATATCAGAAATATGCATGTTCCAACTGTGTATAATCGTCCTTTGACTAATGTGTCTTCATTATCTGTGTGTTAATTTCACAGACATTTTTGGAGTTGTTACTATATTATGTGCACAACAAGTGAACTGTAATGACTATAAATACATTGTTTTTAGTTGTCTCAGAAAAAAATGAAATTAAAAAAAGTATGTGTCTGCTTTACAAACAGTGAGGGGGATGAGATAGATTCAACCCCATAATGTTGATCCCAAGAAAAGTGAGCCTCTTCAGCCTGGCTTCTCTGTAAACCTCAGGGCTGTGGGAAACCTTACACTTATTCCTTTTTTTGATTTTTGAGATTTTTTCCCTTTTTTTTCCTGCAATTTACATGTGTACATTTTTCTGTCTTTAAAAACAGCTGTATATGTTTTGGATGGAGACACAGAATCTCATACAGTATCTTTTCTACGGGATGATAAATCTTACTCGAAAATATTCTGATTTGTTAATGGATGATTTTACTGTGTTATGACATTTTACTATCATGATTGATGTATGTTTGTGTTTTATTTTGTTATGAGAGTGATGTGTGAGAGTTATGAATTAAATGGTTGCATTTTGAAATTCCAAATGTGTATTAATTAAATAGAATACATCGTATTGCACTGCACTGCAGTGCACTGCATTGCATTGCATTGCATTGTATTGTATTGTATTGCATTGCATTGCATTGAATTGTATTGTATTGTATTGTAGTGTTTGCATGAATCATTTTATGGTTAAATTGTACTTTGATATCATTGTGAACTTGATGCATTCATTGTTATCAGTCAGAAAACAACAGTTACATGTCATGATGATTTTCCCTGTGCAGTGCTCAAGGTGGCGGAGCAGTAGGAAGTTCAGGAACGCGAGTTACAATGATAGCGAGCAAGTTCTATGCAGAATGGTACAACATGAACCACGAGCGGAGGGGCAAGGCAATCATTTTCAACAACAAAAAATTCGATCCCAGCACTAAAATAAAGGAGAGGACAGGCACAGATATTGATGCTGGAAACCTGTCCAAGGCTTTGTCAGAAATTGGTTTTGAGGTTTTCGTTGAAAAGGACTGTACTTCCATTCAGATGGAGTCAATTCTTGTGGAAAGTAAGTAGTTACATGTATGTGTTTGTATGCACACTACAGAGAGACAGGACGCGAGAGAGAGAGAGAGAGAGAGAGAGAGAGAGAGAGAGAGAGAGAGAGAGAGAGAGTGTGTGTGTGTGTGTTCTTCCCTGCTGCTCGGTCCAGTGTATATCTGGTCCAATTTTTGTATCTGGTGTTTGTTTGTTTGTGATCTTACGTTTGACAAAGGCCAGTTGGCCGAAAATTTGCGCTTGTATTGTCTTGTTGTATTAAATACGCATTCTTATTCTCTTTTCGTGTTTTTTTTTTCTGGTTCCTGTTTGCTTGAACGAGGGTAGTCACACTTGTTTCGGATTTCTAAAATATTGTTACAGAAACTGGGCTTTTGTGAAGAGTAAAATATTATTGACATAACATCAACCAAAGGACATAACTCTTGAGAGTCACATAGGAATTATCTCTCATGTTGTGGAATTTCTCAAATCTAACATAGTTTGTGCAAGGTTAAGGGACAGTTTGTGCAAGGTTAAGGGACAGCCTTTTCGTTTTCCTTTTCCTTATACAGCTAGCGCAAACTATGTTAGATTTATTGACATAATATTTTAGTAAGAAGTGATATGGTCATTCAGTACTTGCTTTGGTGCAATATTTGCTCCAAAATCTCCCTTGACTGCCATGTTATGGAGCCTGAATGACAGTCAACTAGTAACAGCAGGGTTGTGGTTATAACAAAATGCAACCTGTCCTGACAAAATTGCCTGTGAGTCCTATGTGTGTAAGTATGCTAGCAATGTGATCAGAAGTCAGATGGTGAACGTGCGGATTTTTGCAGTTTTGAGTGCATAGTTGTCAATGTTTATCATTAACCATTTATGTTTTCGACTGGTTTTGTTTTTTTGTTTTTCTCACATTAGTTGAGTTAAGGTTTGTTTGTTGAATAGTTTTGTATTTTGTTAGTGTTTAACAAACATTTTCCAAACAAACTTCACTACTTTGTGTACTTTTCTTAATGTAGATTGATCGTACTTTTTTGGTTTACGTTTACCTCAACTGAAATTACATCTAGTCTATTTCTGTATGTGTAAAGTGGCAAAAGAGGATCACAGCAATGCAGACTGCTTTGCTTGTGCCATTTTGTCTCATGGGGAGGAGGGCTGTGTGTACGGGAAGGACGGACCAATAGAGATTGACACACTGGTTTCCCCCTTCAAGGGAAAAGCATGTCAGTCACTGGTTGGTAAACCCAAGATCTTCTTCATTCAGGTAAGTCATGAAAGTCTCTGACTTTCTGTGTTAAATAAAATGTCTGATTCTTTTGTTTGTATATTCTGATTCGTAAACTGAATCATAAGATTAGTACACAGCATTCAGACAGGCAACGCACATTAAGGTCTCTCTCATCAGTCTGGTTGGTTATTTTGATAGAACTGTGGACCCATGGCTTGGGATCAATCCCCCACCCCTCCCCTGTAAATTAAAAACTGGTCTTTTTGCTGCCCATCCCAATGGTTTTATCATTGTGGTGGTGTCTGTTTCATGGTTCCATTCCTCCCCACCCCCATCCCACATTTCAGAACCATGTCCGGGTATAATCTTTTGCACAAGATCAAAGATTGTGTTTTATATATACTAGCAGATGTTGGTGGAACGTGTATGGGATTGTCTGAATACAGTGAATCCATCTTGAGCAGACTCCATACTCACCATATTTCCAATGATCTCAAGGTTAAGGGACAGCCTTTTCCTTTTCCTAATACAGCTACGCTGCAATATTTATTTTAAAACGTGCGTGCAGGCGTGCCGGGAACGTAAATATGATGATGGGGTGGATGTAATCGACGCAGGAGAGCTAACTGCAGAACAAGACATGGAGACAGACAGTGTGGAAATTTACAGGATTCCTGCAGAAGCCGATTTCCTCATGGCCTACTCTATTGTTCCAGGTACGTTTTGAGTTTAGTTCTTTTTAGAAGATTATGAAAACAAAACCAAGCCCACAGTGAGTCAAATGTATTTAGATTTGAGCATTGCCAAATCCTTAACAAGCCTGACTTAAATCCAGATATGATGAAAACTTGTCCATAAAAATAACTTGAAAAATCTGTACCGAGATGTTTTGTTCATAGACATACCATACACATGCTTACGAAAATTTGTCCATGAATATAACTGAAAAGTATGTGCAGACAATCTGTTCACAGGCATACCATGCACATCATCATCATCATCAGGTGCCCTGCTGCATGGCTTTGGCGACCATAGACTTCCAACCATCTCTATATCTCTTTGCCCCTAGCATCTCCTCCACCCTCCTAATCCCCAGCCACTCTGCAAGTTCGTCCAGCGTTCTCTCCCTGGGTCCACCTGGTGCTCTCTTTCCCTCCAGCTTTCCCGTTGTGACCAGGTGCTCCAAATCCCCCTTCCTCATAAAATGGCCTATAAATGTTGCTTGTCTTTTCCTAATCTTCCTTATGAGTGATCTACTTGTGTCTGCCTCCATCAAGACTGTCTCGTTTGTTTTCTTTGCTGTCCATGGAACTCTCAACATTCTTCTTAGAATCACATCTCGGCTGCCTCAATCTTGCTCTGGCTCTGCTTGCTGACTGTCCACGCCTCGCATCCGTACAACAATATTGGTTCTATATAACATTCGAGGACACACAAAAAAACATGCATGCACACAGAGATGCAGACATGCATGAGCACAAACACACACACACACACACACTCTCTCTCACACACACACGCACGCACACACACACACACACACACACACACACACACACACACACACACACACACACACACACACACACACACACACACACAAGGCCTTTCACTAGTCAGTCTAAAAGAATAATCTTTTTCGATCATCATCATAATTTTCTATGTAAAATTCTAATCCTAAGGTCAGTTTTTTGGTTGTGACACAACCTAAGGTCAGTTGTTTAGTTGTGACACAAATGTTATTCATGTATGATGACAACCATAATATATGATCATCACTGTGACCAACAGGTTATTATGCCTGGCGCAACTCGGCAGGGTCATGTTTCATTCAGGCTCTGGTAGACGTGCTGCGAGAGAACTGGCGCCGCAAGGATCTTCTCTCCATGATGACCAGGGTGAGCAGAAAGGTCGCTTTCGACTTCGACTCCAGTGCCAACGATCCCGAGTACAACCACAAGAAGCAGATTCTCTGCATCACATCCATGCTCACCCGCGACGTCTACTTTCATTAAACCCAAGAAGTGATCGTTCAACGTTCAGGAGCTCGTTTCACCAGGACAGTTTTCTCTGATGATCATTTTGTGAATATATCACGCGGTGTTGAGATATTGTTTTTTTTTAAGATGTTCATTGTGTAAGTTTTCTCTGATGATTATTTTGTGAATATGTCGCTTGGTGTTGAGATATTGTTTTTTTTTTTTAAGATGTTCATTATGTCAGTTTTCTCTGATGATCATTTTCTGAATATATCACTCGGTGTTGAGATATTGTTTGTTTTTTTAAGATGTTCATTATGTCAGTTTTCTCTGATGATCATTTTGTGAATATATCGCTCAGTGTTGGGATAGTAGTTTTTTAAGATGTTCATTGTGTCAGTAATTTAATTGCTGAGTATTTAGCCCAGTAAGTCCCTAATCATATCCTTCAGCTTTCTGCAGGAAACAGGTGGATTGGGTGAGGGGTGAAAGGGTTAATGTTGTTTAGTGGCCTCCAATCTTGACTGGATGTTAGCAGTTTTAACAACTGATGTGTTCAGAATCTCTACACTTTGGTTGTCATCTTTAATCTGTATTGTTATCTGTTCACGACTTGAATGATCACTCAATGGCTTCTACTGAATTTAAGTTATGGAAGTACAGCGTTAAGGAAACACTCCAACATGTGAACATCACCGAAGCGGACGTAAAAAAAGCACTTCAAAACCTGAAAACAAACAAGGCATCTGGACCTGATGGAATCCACCCAATGGTGTTGGCCAAGGCTGCAGAATCATTAGCACGTCCAATAGCGCACCTGTTCCGCCTCACTCTGGACCATGGGGAAATACCAACTGATTGGAAAGAAGCCACAGTCACCCCTATTTACAAGAGGAAAGGAAGCCGACAGCAACCAGGAAACTATCGCCCTGTCAGCCTAACCTGCATCTGTGCAAGGCAATGGAAAAACTTCTGAGGGAACAAATAATGAATCACCTACAACGCAATGAGCTACTATGTGAGGAGCAACATGGGTTGTCCAGGGGAAATCATGTGTGACAAATCTATTGGAAGCTCTTGACGACTAGACCAGACTTATCGACTCTGGCAGCAGCATTGACGTCATGTATATGGATTTTCATAAAGCCTTCGACACAGTACCGCACCGTCGTCTGCTGAGCAAAGTCGAAGCCCACGGAATAAAAGGCCCAATACACAACTGGATAGCAGCCTTCCTTGGTGAACGAAAGCAACGAGTTAGAATCAATGGAACTTTCTCTGAAGAGGCTGCAGTCACAAGCGGTATCCCACAGGGTAGTGTGTTAGGACCAATCCTGTTTGTCATCTACATCAATGATCTGCCGAAACATATACAAAACACCATCAAACTGTTTGCAGATGACACAAAGTTGCATGCCGCAAGTGATGACCAAGAATCAACCGCATCACTCCAGCAGGACCTTGACAGCCTCCAGAAATGGTCGGACGAGTGGCTTCTGAGATTCCACCCACAGAAATGCAAAGTGATGAAACTCGGCACACGGAAATCAGAAGCAACGTACCATATGAAGCACACAGACACTGAAACCGGAACCAGCAGAGAAATACCCATGGCAGAAAGTGAGGTGGAAGTGGATCTCGGCGTTCATGTTGACAACGACCTCAAATTTAAGCAACACGTTGACAACGTCACATCAAGAGCAAACAGCGTAATTGGCGTCATCCGCAGAACCTTCGAGTTCTTAGACTGCAAGCTCTTCATCCAGCTATACAAGACACTAGCAAGGCCTATCCTCGAGTATGGACAAACTGTGTGGCAACCCCGACATAAGACATTATGCAAACAACTAGAGGATGTGCAGCGCCGAGCCACAAAGTTGATCTCATCAATCAGTGAACTACCATACCCAGCAAGACTAGAGTGACTTGGCCTGCCCAGCTTGGAGCACCGACGTCTCAGAGTGGATATGATCGACACCTTCAAATATGTCCACAGAATCTACAAGACCAAAAATCAAAGCTTGAAACTCCCGAAGATGCAGACACCAGAGGAAATGCAATGAAACTGTTCCCGCACCACACCCACTGCGATACCAGGAAACACTTCTTCAGCGAAAGAATCACCAAAACGTGGAACAGCCTCCCAGACGAAGTGGTCCTGGCACCTTCCGTAAATGCCTTCAAGAGTAGTTGGATGCTTGCTGGAAGAAGAAACCTGACCAGTACAATCCGTCTTGCCAATAAGCCGCGCATGCAAAGTTTTGGTATACTAGCCGTATAACCCACACACTTGTTGTTATGTGTTGTGACCATGATAATACTTTATACCCAGTATTGACAGAGAACACTTGATGATTGAAGTGTCTCTTATCGCAACACTTTTCTTGCCTTTACTAAGATCTACATGTTAGAAGAAATGTATATTCATTGATCTCTTCCCGCTGTGTGTTCATTGATCCCTTCCCGTCTTCAGTGAAGTTTACATATTAGAAGAGCGGTGTATTCGATCGACTTCTCCCACCTTCAGTCATGTTCAGTAAAGTGTACTCAAAAGAAGAGCTGTGTATTTTACTGAAAGATGGATGTAAGGGATTCACTTGTAAATTCCACTAGTGTAAAGCATGATCTCAGAATCCAAAACTCAGTTAAAAGAAAAGATTACGAAAGAGCTGATGTTTTCTTTGTTTTTTACAGTTGTAGTTACCTGAAATCCTCAAATTCAGCTGTTTGAGCATGACCTGATTCTTTTATGCTATGTCATTTCCTCTGTGTGTTTTCCTTTTTAACTTATTGCATCAACTCTACTGACATTTTGGAGTAATGTTTGAATGTATTCAGAAAGATTTCATGTTTTATATGAATCTCAACATGAGTCTGTGCACCAAGATCTTTATTGTATTGGTTATATGTTCTGGTGTGTCATAATTAATTAAATGCTAGTTTAGTGACGTTCTTTTCTTTGCCCCTACCCCCAATTTCTTTTTTCTTTTCAGATGGGTTGCCTTTTCAAGCCTTCATTTTTAACAAAAAGTGTTTCAGTTTTTTTAATGTATGAAACTCTTGCAGATTTTTCATGTACATTAATTGTATGCAGATGGAGATTTGCACGATAAAAGATCTGAAACGAATACAGTAATCCTGTGATTATTGATTTTATAACTGTTATGTGTGTGTGTGGAGGGGGACGGGCGGGGAAAAGTTCAGACATATTTTCAAATAAAATGCATTCAATTTTAAGGAATGGAAGAAAATGTGTAAAGATTGCAAATTTCACTTGCGCCATTTTAACATGTTCACTGAGTGTTTTGTGATTTGACTTTTGGCAAGTAGTATCAAACATATATATTTAGTATAATTTTTGTTTGTTTGTGAGCTTTTGTGTGTTTGTTTCCTTTAACAAGGTAGAATTGTGGAGATAAATCATGCAATTTCCAATTTTGGTGCCAGGAAAAATGTGTTATGAATTTTTCTGTTGTTTATGAACAGAACTTAGTCTTTTGTTTTTGATTTATGGCTAGTTGAAGGTCAGTCTTTTTATGTAACAGTTCATCAAGCTTGCATGGACAGAATGTATTTTTAAGGATAAAGCAATGTTAGTAGTACTGAGTTGCAAGTACATGTATCAAATGCCATATGATATATAGCATTATATTGTTATAGAATATTTCTTTGTCTTTTTCTTCTTCTTTGTTTTTTTCTTCTCTGCTTCTTCTGCCACTTCTTCTATTCTTCTTCTTCTTCTTCTTCTTCTTCTTCTTCTTCTTCTTCTTCTTCTTCTTCTTCTTCTTCTTCTTCTTCTTCTTCTTCTTCTTCTTCTTCTTCTTCTTGTCCTCTTCTTCTTCTTCTTCTCCTCCTCCTCCTCCTTCTCCTCCTTCTCCTCCTCCTCCTCCTGTTTCTTCTTCTTCTTCTTCTCTCTTCTTCTTCTTCTTCTTCTTCTTTTTCTTCTTCTTTGTCTTCTTCTTCAGCTTTAGGCTATAGATTTACTCTTCATGATGGGTGTGGCCCTACCAACCACAAAGATTATCTCTTCCTCATTGGTATGACCCTACCAACCACAAAGATTATCTCAACATGATGGGTGTGGCCCTACCAGCCACAGAGATTATCTCTTCATGATGGGTGTGGCCGAACCAACCACAAATTTTATCTCTTCATGATGGGTGTGGCCCTACCAACCACAAAGATTATCTCTTTATGATGTGTGTGGCCCTACCAACCACAGATTATCTCTTCATGATGGGTGCGGCCCTACCAGCCACAGAGATTATCTCTTCATGATGGGTGTGGCCGAACCAACCACAAATTTTATCTCTTCATGATGGGTGTGGCCCTACCAACCACAAAGATTATCTCTTTATGATGTGTGTGGCCCTACCAACCACAGATTATCTCTTCATGATGGGTGCGGCCCTACCAACCACAGAGATTATCTCTTCATCATGGGTGCGGCCCTACCAACCACAGAGATTATCTCTTCATGATGGGTGTGGCCCTACCAACCACAAAAATTATCTCTTCATGATGGGTATGACCCTACTAACCACAAAGATGATCTCTTCATGATGGGTGTTGCCCTACCAGCCACAAAGATTATCTCTACATGATGGGTGTGGCCCTACCAACCACAGAGATTATCTCTTCATGATGGGTGTGGCCCTACCAACCACAAAGATGATCTCTTTATGATGTGTGTGGCCCTACCAACCACAACATTATCTCTTCATGATGTATGTGGCCCTACCAACTACAGAGATGATCTCTTCATGATGGGTGCGGCCCTATCAACCACAGAGATTATCTCTTCATTGTGGGTGCGGCCCTACCAACTACAGATGATCTCTTCATGATGGGTGTGGCTCTACCAACCACAGAGATTATCTCTTCATGATGGGTGCGGCCCTACCAACCACAGATTATCTCTTCATGATGGGTGTGGCCCTACCAACCACAGATTATCTCATCATGATGGGTGTGGCCCTACCAACCACAGATTATCTCTTCATGATGGGTGTGGCCCTACCAACCACAGATTATCTCTTCATGATGGGTGTGGCCCTACCAACCACAGAGATTATCTCTTCATGATGGGTGTGGCCCTACCAACCACAGAGATTATCTCTTCATGATGGGTGCGGCCCTACCAACCACAGAGATTATCTCTTCATGATGGGTGCGGCCCTACCAACCACAGAGATTATCTCTTCATGATGGGTGTGGCCCTACCAACCACAAAAATTATCTCTTCATGATGGGTATGACCCTACTAACCACAAGGATGATCTCTTCATGATGGGTGTTGCCCTACCAGCCACAAAGATTATCTCTACATGATGGGTGTGGCCCTACCAACCACAGAGATTATCTCTTCATGATGGGTGTGGCCCTACCAACCACAAAGATTATCTGTTCACGATAGGTGTGGCCCTACCGACCACAGATTATCTCTTCATGATTTGTGTGGCCTTACCAATCACAGAGATTATCTCTACATGATGGGTGTGGCCCTACCGATCACAAAGATTATCTCTATATGATGGGTGTGGCCCTACCAACCACAAAGATTATCTCTTCATGATGGGTGTAGCCATACCAACCACAGATTATCTCTTCATGATGGGTGTGGCCCTACCAACCACAGATTATCTCTTCATGATGGGTGTGGCCCTACCAACCACAGATTATCTCTTCATGATGGGTGTGGCCCTACCAACCACAGATTATCTCTTCATGATGGGTGTAGCCATACCAACCACAGATTATCTCTTCATGATGGGTGTGGCCCTACCAACCACAGATTATCTCTTCATGATGGGTGTGGCCCTACCAACCACAGATTATCTCATCATGATGGGTGTGGCCCTACCAACCACAGATTATCTCTTTATGATGGGTGTGGCCCTACCAACCACAGATTATCTCTTCATGATGGGTGTGGCCCTACCAACCACAGATTATCTCTTTATGATGGGTGTGGCCCTACCAACCACAGATTATCTCTTTATGATGGGTGTAACTGTACCAATCAGAAAGATTATCCCAGGGCTGAAAGAAAAAATATATGTTTGAAAAGAAGTCCTAGTGTATCTGGCTTCTGACCCGCTAATGCTGGAGAGTTTTTGTTGTTGTTCTTTTTTTCGTAATTCATCTTTCTTACAGTGGACTCAGAACAAAGTATTGCATATCACATCATTGAAAAGTCTAATGCAAGGATCATTTTATTGTCAAAACTCTTAGCTCATCGTTTTATTGTCAAATGTCTTAACTCTTCAGAACAGCTAAGCAATGAACAGTGGATATAAGCATGCTGGTTATAAGTTGTTATGACATGGTAAGAACTGAAATGATATTCTGGAATGCATACTCATAAGCAGCAGTGTCAGTTTAATGAAGCATAAAACATGAAATAGCAACAGGCCTGTACAATTTTCATCAAATATGTGCTAACGGTGGTACAGAAGAAATCTGGTTGAATTCTGCATTGTATCATTCTGTTGAAATCCTTGAGTGTATCTTCTTTTTAAGACGCTGACTAGTAACTGGTTGATCATGTTTCATTTTGCGTGCATCGAGATATTGTTCAGCAAAGAGTATTATGAAAAATCAGAAACATCATCAGTACATTGTTCAGCAAAGAATATTAAGAAAAATCAGAAACAACATCAGTACAAACATTTTTTTTCCAGTATAAAACAACAGCATATTTTCAGTAATCTGTATGTTAGCTGTTGTTTTACATGCAGTGTTGAAACAAGTTTCAGTGAGTAGAATTACCTCACGGCTGGAATCAAGTGTATTGGTTAGCCATTGGAAATAGATCCTGGGTACGTTCTGGCTTAAAAACCGCTATGCTCTACAATTTCCTCAAGGTTAGAAGCAAATTTGTGAGAAAGCCATGGTAAATAGAGTTCAGAGTCCCTCCTGGCTTCAAAATCACTGTGCTATAGAGCTAGCTGCGAAACAGTTTGGTCTGGGTTCGACTGCAGCTGATCCTTTTCTATCCTTTTTTATTATTGTATTTTATTGATTTTTTTGTTTGCTTTAAGAAAATGAAATCATGATTAAAATTTTTTTGTTATGATCATTAAAACAGATTTTTGTATGAAATAACAGATGTCTGTGCCTATTCCAATAAATTATACATTCTACTATAATATATATAATGATCACAATTTTTTTCCCTTTTCTTCCATGTATTTCCATAATCATGTTTTGAGCAAGTAACCTTTTTTTTCATTCCACTTCTTGTTTTGTTCCAGAAAGAGTCTAATATTGACACAGCTTTGTCCTCTTTCCATGTTTCCATAGATAACCAGTTTATTTATAGTTGTTTTATGGTAAGATGTATCTAAAATGTTGATTGATTTTGATATACTGTGTTGTCTTTTATTCCATTGCTTTTAAGTATTAGTGTGCATAGATACCACGATACACTGTTACATCAAGATAGTTTTCTGTCAGTAAATTTTAATTTCATAGGTGATTGGATATGGATCTTGGAGGCAGCGTTTCGTTTACATGTACATATATTGCTTTAGGCGTTTTTGTTTGATTTTTAGAATTTTTTATGAAACAAAAATCTCCAAGGTTGTTTATATAGTTTGAGGTGATTTTGTCCACAATATTTGCCTTTTATTCATTTGTTGGGAGTAATCCACTAAACTATGCACACAAACAGAAGTGTACTGTTGATGTACATATAATGATAATGATATGTATACATATAATGATAATGACTTTTAGCCCATAAGCATTTTTAATAGTGTATTTTTTTCATCCCTAACATATACCATATTTGAGTGAAATGTCTGTTTTTTGTTTAATTTCTCTATCTAAAAGAAAATAATGGCGACAGCAGAGGGGCATCCAGGAGTCATGACCTGGGTGTGGCCCAGCACTCTTAGAGTGTCAGGAGTTAAGGGCCGAAACACTTGTTTGACCAAAGGTTCTGCTCTGAGGATCTTCTGCTTCTTCGGCTCTCCCCAGAGTTTCTTACTGCCATATCTGAGTGAAATATGTGTGGATTTCTCAGCTGTCTTCACCCACTACACTCATTTTCCTGTGGTCTCAGTTTCAGCTTGCCTGTATCCATGCATGTTTCGTGCGACTGTTGCATAATATTTCTTATCCGCAATTTATATGGTACTATCAGTTTGTACATCGTTTTTTTGTAAATGATTAATTACATTGTGCTGTCATTGTGTATGTCATAATGGGGATATCAAAATATATTATTTTGCAAACAAAAGAGTGGTTTTGTGATGTGTTTTTCTTTATTCAGAAACAGTTTGGAGTTTGGACAGCCCCTTCCTTTGTTGGTAAAATAGCCATTATGTGGTGTCGGGAGTTGGGAGGTGATTGTCCTGTCAGTGGTGAGGCATTGCTGCTCTGGGTTTCATCCAGCACCTTTGGGTGTTTCTTGTTAACGAAAGAATGAAAAGTTGAAGAAATTAGACCCTCAGTATATATCTGCCATTGATAATCTGCTTATGTTAAAACAACAGAAGATAGAATACTGTGAATTAGACCCTAAGACCTTCTGCCCCCACCTACCCCCCACTCCCCCAAAAGACACTTGATTGTGAATACATAAAAAATGTGGAGAAAGTTTGAGAACTTTCACTGTCTTCTGTAGCACCTTAGTACTCTGAAAACTCTGAAAGTTCTTTGTGAATTCTACATGGGTTATTTTTATCTGTTGTGCACAGAGCTCAAAAGTTGATGTCTTAAATTTCAAAATAATGTTTGGAATGTTAGGGTTCTGTAAAGGTTTGAGGTCTGATGGTGGTGTGAAAACTACCTATTTCAAGTAATTTTATCAAAGGAGTATAGCACCATATTTCTTGAATTTAATTGCTTTGTCGTAGGGCGAATTTCATCCTGAAGATTTTTGTATACCTAAAGAAAAGCCTAAAGAACAAATTGCCATGAAACACTCCCCAGCACCACATCTTCACTATCTCTTTTTAAGGGTATATCTTGATTGCCTTACTTGTAACTTATGTCCCTGTTTATGTGAGCTAGTAACAAGTGTAGGAGAGATAGGTTCATTTACCAGGCGCCTCCCCTTAAAAGCCAATTAACCCTCTTGTTTTCATAAGTCTTGGTAAAAAAAAAGTGGCGCTGCACTGCGGTGACGCGCTCTTAACAGGGAGAGCAACCCGAGTTTCACATTGTAAATCCATTGTGACAAAAAAAAAAAGAATATGACTGAATAATTCATCATCTTTTACTTTAGTCTGTCAGTTATCTAATACCATATTGCACAAACAAAATAGACATTGAAAAGAAGAAAAAAAGCCATAAATGTGCTGAAATAAATTGGGTACACGCATGAACACACATAGACACACACACACAGTACACACATAGACACACACACACAGTACACACATGCATACACACACACACACACACATAGACACACATAGACACACACACAGAGTACACACATGCACACACACACACACACATAGACGCACACACACACACACACATAGACGCGCACACACACACACACACACACACCACACACACACACACACACACACACCACACACCGCACCACACCACACCACATCACACAGAGGAGGTGGCAGTTGGAACTGATACATGGTACGCATCTGAAAAGTGTCTGTTGGCATCACAGTAGTTTCTGCTTACAGATTAATTTAAGACGTAAGACAGATACTGAGTAACATTTGTATGTCATTTCAAGTGCCAAGAACACAACATGAACTTTGCACAGTCTGAAATCGTCAATCACCCTTATGACATCTGTTTGTTTGTTACCTGTTCTCTGTCTCTTGCTCCTCATATGTACTGCTGTTGTGATTGTTTGATCATTATTTTCTTATTCATCTCTTCATTTATTGTTTGTTTGTTCATCTTATTCATTCATTTAGTAATTCCTTGAATCGTTCAGTCATGCAGTTGTCCATTTCTTCATTCAAAATCTTTTCCTTCATTCATTTGTACTTCACACAGACTCACGTATATATATATGTAAGAGGCGACAGAAAATATTTGAATACGTGTGTGTGTGAATTCATATGTGCATTTGATGTGCATGTTTTCTACTGTATCATTTATTACAGAGAAGAGAATGTGCATGCATGGGTTTGTATTCATACATGTTTTTGTGTAATCATGTGTGTTTGGATCATTTGCTTGTAACTGTACATGGATGAATGTTTTTGCACACAACATTACGAGGAAAATGGAACAAAAATAAGACATGTTCATTCAGGAATTTGGAGAGTTTATTGGCATTAAATTACACTTGATGTACAAGGGCAAATCTTATACGTATCTGTTATACAAGGGTAATTGTTATACACATTTTTTAAAAATCTGTGAGAAAGTGCATCAACTGGAAAACATTGTTTTACACAGAATAATGTCACAATTTCTCTTCATTCTTGGCTCATAATTATAATTTCATTTTCGATGTAGATAATGTAAAGATTCATCGTCCAACCAACTCATTCCAGCAATGTTAACATTTTTTCTTGTATTTAATCCACTTCAACAAATTTATTATTAACATTTCCTCTTTAACCCACTTCAACAAAAATTGTGGAACATATATGAAAAGGTACACACAAGTGGTTTTTGTGCTCTATGAGTATTGATTTTAAAAACTTCAATACATAAGCATACTTTCACTGGTACAATGTACATTCATCAGTTGAAAGAACAAGCACGTTCTTTCCAGTTCAAACAAAAGAAAGAACGATGATTAAAAAATGAAAGGTAAAGATTATCCCACAACCCTGAGGTTGCAGGCGAGTGAGGTGGTAGAGATCTCAACTTCTGGTGCCAGCATTATGAAGGCTAGTGCCCATCTCGCCTCCCTCATTGCTCTCCTTCCTAAACTTTGAGCAAGGTAATGATGAGTGTTAAGGCCTCAAAATTTGCATGCTATTAAAATATGCAAGCTAAAGGAATTTAACTTCAGCCACCATCCACGCTCAAGATCCATAACAATATGAAATGATCAGTCAAGAAAAAGAACTTCCAGCAAAGAAAAAAAATCCCAGTAAAGAACAAATTAACAAGTTAATTTTACCATAAGGAAACTATAACAACCCAGCTAATGTATGTTGTGTGCACATAAATTATAAAAAAGAAATAATATACATTTTGGATGTGTGTGCGTTAGCGTTTAAGATATGTGAACATGTGCTTTGTGCTTTGCACACAATTGTATGGGCATAAACTGAAATAATTGTGTTCACTGTATAAAAAAGAAAACAATAGAAACAGTTTAGTTGTGTCGAATTGTATTCAGTTTGTTTTTCAAATCCCCTGTGTGATAAATTGGACGAAATTGTCAAGACAAGGGGCATATCCTTAGATTATGTTTGCGAATGCATTGATATATGTACTTAATTTTCTTTTCCTTTTTTCTGTTGAAATATTGTGTATGTTTTGAAATTGGTTGTAGCCCCTGACATGACTCTGCGCAGTCAGCTCAACTTTAAACAAAAATAACAATAACAATCATGGCTCTATCAACTTGGCAAGTCTTTTGTTTGCATGACAAGTGTGACAAGTTATTAACTTAGTTTTGTTGAAAGCAAAGCCAGCTGCACAGCGCCATATCAGAGCTAAAACCATTTCGAAACATACATAATACCTCATTGGGAAAAAAAAACTGGAAAAGTACACACAAATCAATAAATCGTGCATGAACCTACAGAAATTAGTACACACAAATCAATACATCTGTGATGTAACCTAAGGTATGCCTTGCTGTGACACTTCATCAAATTTACCATTAGGTGGTTAAAAAGAACACTGAATACAAATGTAAACACAACTAAAGACACTAAAACGTAAATAAAAACTGGCCTACATTACCTCAAATTGATTCTAAACATGATATTTCTTAAAACCAAAAACATATTTCATACACATACCCAATTGTTAATTCAAGAGAAAGTATGTAAGGCTTTATAGAACACATACAGGTGAATGGACCAGCGAGGGAGAAAAATGATAGGAAGAAATGACAGAAAGCAGAGGAGCAAGTCAGAAAATAAGAGAGCGACAGAAGAGGACATTTCTTGCACATAGCTTCCAGAATGTGGGGATATTACTTATACAGAAAGAGCCCTCGCCAGCCCCAAGGAAATAAGAGAAAGCAAAAAATAACATGTATCTCAGTGGAAGCTCTAAGCTGTCATCAGTGATATCATTTTGCATGCAACACTTTCCTACCACAACAAACACAATACAGAACTGTGTTTAAAGGAAGTAAAGCTAGATATTTCAGAATTTGTGGAAATGCACAATTTTACCAAAACGGTCCTACGTTGTACAATAAATTCTGATATTTATGAAACATAGATATAGGGATAAATAAATGTATATACAAAGTGCAAATTTATGTCACAAACAGCAAATAACATGTTCCGATATGTTGTCATCATTGTGTGTTAACTGTAAACAGGATTTCTTTTCTCTGCTAGTAGTTCAACAGTTTGTATTGAAAAGATGCACACAGAAGCAGAATTTTTTATTGCTAGAATTTTAAACTTCATACACATTGCACGTTCCCTTCAACGCTGTGATATTAAAATATTAGCCAGTTCTGATAAAACTGTTGATAAAATAGTGACTTCATTGCACTGAACCACACACAGTCATGCTTCTAGCCACTCTCATTAACCTTTTGACTCCCACATCCTATCCACCAGCTGCTAAAACTTAATCCTTTGACTCCCTCACCCTATCCACCAGCTTCCTGCAGAAAGCTAGATGATAGGGTGAAGGAGTGAAAGGGTTATTTATGTGCTTTGCTATCACTGATGACGATGCAGGATGCAAGTGGATAGGGTGAGGCAATCAGAGGGTTAAAAGTCTGATGTGTATGGAATGATTTTCAAACATGAGGTCATCTGCATGTAAAACAAAACAGATATGTAGTATTCTAAACAAAAGCTCCTACATTTTCTGTTTGACTAATAGTGAGTGTGAAGTGTGAGTGTTTGTGTGTATGTGCATTAGGTCAGTATATCTGTGTGTGTGTATATGTGTGTGCGTGTGCGTGCGTGCGCGCGCGCGTGTGTGTGTGTGTGTGTGTGTGTGTGTGTGTGTGTGTGTGCATGCCTGCAGGTGAGCGTGCAGGTAAGTATGCGAATACACATTCACGTCCATCTATCTGTCTGTATCAGTGGGGTTTGTGTGACACTAAGTGTCCATGTATCAGGTCAGCAAAGGAGAGTGAGAAATTTAGTTCCAATGACAGCTAAAAATGACAAAAACAAAAACAGCAACAATAATGACAACAACACGGTAAAGATAAAAAGGCATACATACTGAACTTCTGAACTTGAAAGTTTTCTTTCAAAAAAACACAACCATAGCAACAGGATAAGGATAAAAAGGTACACTGCCATAATATATTTTCAACACCATACGCTGGGACTTCTCTAAGATATACAGCAATGAGTAAATTGTAAATAGATACATCTATAATATAATATATATATATATTATATATAATATATATAATAATATATATATATATATATATATATAAAAAGAAAAATTAACATGTTAAACCTTTGACTCTTGTATCCTATTAACTGACTGCAAAAGCTTACCCTTTGACTGCCTCACCCTATCCACCAGTTTCTGCAGGAAACTGGTGGATACAGTGATGGAGTCAAAAGGTCAAGTTTTTGCTTTAATAGCATGATTAACAATGCAGGATGGTGGTGGACAGGGTGCGGGAGAGAGTCAAAGGGTTAACGTTTAAGCAGTCTCACATCCAGGAATCCTATTTATTTACTAGTCAGCTGTAACGTGTTAAACTACAAAAAAACTCTGTAGAACCAGAAATACATGAAAAAAGAATAAGAACGCATATTCATTAACATGAGATAACGAACAGATGGCCATAATTTTTCACTGGTCTTCTTTTGTCATTACAACAAGCTCTCAGTTCTCAGTCCATGTCTATGTGGTTTCCATTTGTTCAAGTGCTGACAGTCACATTGATTCAAAAATCTGTACAAACACACTGTTCATTCACCGTTAGTTTCTCTACGGTTCCTGAGTATTTTAGTTTATGTAGGGAAACAATTTTAACGTTTATCTCAGTTACTTAAAGTATTCCACACAATAGAATACCGAAACAATGAGGATTAAATTCCATTCGAGGGTTACTGGCTAGAATGGTATTATATCTGAAAAGGAATAAAGTAGGCAGATATATCGTTCTTGTCCGAAATCTTCAAACGTACAATTAGTGATCCAAAACAAGTGCGACTGCCCGCGCCCAAGCAACAGGAACCAGAAGAACAAGTAAACCAAAGTGAACGCGTATTAAACACAACAAGACAGGACAAGCGCAAATTTTCGGCCAACCGGCCTTTGTCAAGCGCGAATGCACGGTCACACACAGACCACAAACAACACCAAACAACGGATAATAAGAAGAGGACTAAAAACTTCCCTGCCGCCTCGTCCAGTGGATAAAAAGGTGACAGTTTCGTGGGGTTGCGCAATAACCATTATCATTTCACTTACTTCTGTGATACTGTTCCATATTCTCTATAAATTGTTCTAATAGTTCCAGTTTCAGTAAGACCTCGTAACGCAATAACCTGGTAGCCAGGTAAATCCGCTAACCTAGTACCCTGGTGATCTAATGACCTAGGAGCAGGAGCAATCCAAACACTTTGGGGATGAGATATCGAGGATTATACTACTCACACACACAGCAGTTGAAAAATGTTAGTCTTCAGAGCAGATTTGAAGGGAAAAAATAAATTACCATACATATCTCTCTCTCTCTCTCTCTATCACACACGCGCACGCACGCGCACACACACACACACACACACACACACACACACACACACACACACACACACACACACACACACACACACACACACACACACACACACACACACACACAGTGTACGGACATGCAAACACGTTGTTATCATTAATCATGGAGATTACAATGTAAAGATTACTTTTCAAACAATATCTATCAATGAAACCAGCAACACAAAAATTCCACACCGTCTTCTTCCATTTCCTCTTCATTATCTCCTCCATCAGCTTCAAACAGCGCGTGATCTGCTGGCATACTTTCATCCAGTTTTGCTTGACTCTGTTCAGATGTGATTTCTTCATCCATTCTTTCAGCTCCATGGTCAATGTCGGATGACTTGAAGCTTGGACCACCAGTGCAGTGTGCTAATATCTTATTCTATGTTCATCGTTGTGACTGTCGTCCATGTCCCAAAACTTCCTCTTTGTTTAACATGCACGTGTGTCACCTATGGAAAGAATTTCAGAGGCTTTAAAAAATGTCTTTTAACCCTTTGACTCCCGCACCCTATCCACTAGCTGCAAAAATGTAAACCCTTTGATTCCCTCACCTACCCATCAGCTTCCTGGGAACTTGAAAAAGCTAACTTTGATATAGACTACATAAATCTCAATAAAACAGACGAAATAAACACTCTAGTATCACAAGTCAAATCTCATTTAACCACATATTATTTTAATCACCTACAAATTTTCACAGAGGAGTCTGTTTTAGATACAGCTGATAGCGGAGCTGGATTCGTCGTTCCTGCCTTAAAGGTATAAAAATCTTTTTACGTAGGCAAAGACTTCTCTATTTTTACATCAGAATTATACGCGATATTGGTGGCTCTTAACTATATTAATAGTCTCTCATACGACATCTGCAATATACTATTGTGTGTTGATTCTAAATCAGTATTACGTAGTTTGAAACAAGCAGAAAATGTAATGCTCATCGGTCTCTCTTAGAGTAGTCCGAATATACTTTCTTTCACGTTCATTCTATATCTAATATTGATTATCTCTTTACAAGTAACAGGTTTGTCCCGTGCACACACACAGACACAGACACACACACACACACACACACGCACGCACGCACACGCACACACACACACACACACACACACACACACACACACACACATGATCTCAATCCAGTCACTTTCAATGAATTTCATCTTCAAAAAAGGCATGACAATCACACTATCATCATAATTTTTTGTGACATACAAATGTTCAGATAAAATTAGCTAAGATAAGGGTGAGGTGAGGTGAAGGGAGGGGAGGTAACATGATGTAACGTAACATAATGTAATATGATATAATGTAATACAACATGACATCACATATGATACGATATGATATGATACGATACGATACGGTACGATACGGTACGGTACGATACAGTGTGATATGGTACGACACGGTACGGTACGATACGATACGGTACGATACGATACGATACGGTACGATATAGTACGACACGTTACGGTACGATACGGTACGGTACGATACGGTACGATACGATATGATGGGAAGGAATGCCTTTGATACGATAAGATACGATACGATACGGTATGATGTGAGGTGACGTGAGGTGACGTGATATGATTTGATATGACATGGCATGATATATGATGTGATGTGATATGATATGATATGATATGATATGATATGATAGGATAGGATAGGATAGGATGTGATATGATATGAGATGATATGATATGATATGATATGATACGATACGATATGATACGATGTGATACGATATGATATGATATACGATATGATACGATACGATACGATATGATATGATATGATATGATATGATATAATATGATATGATATGATATATGATATGATATGATATGATATGATATGATGAGATGTTACGATGTGATACGATGTGCGATGTAGTATAGTATAGTATAGTATAGTATAGTATAGTATAGTATAGTATAGTATAGTATAGTATAGTATAGTATAGTATAGTAGAAAGAAACTCTAGGGAGAGCTAGACAACAGAAGGTCTTCAGAGAAGTAACCCCCTTTAGACAAGTGTTTCGGCCCTGAATTCCTTACACTCTCGGGGGGCCGGGCCACATCCAGGTCATGACTCCTGGATGCCCTTCTGCTGTTGTCTATTTTTTTTTTCCCCACGCCGGGGATCGAACCTGGGCGATTCTGCGCTTCAGAACTGCGGTACGCGGTTTTACCAATGTGCTAACGGGGCACACATCATCTGTAGGGAATTTAATCCTTATGAAGTTCACTTTTTTCGTTCCTCCTTGCCCAGATCCAGCTTGAGCTCCTTTCTGCTGCCTCTGCCATCGCTTTAAGGGCTCTAGTCCTCTTCTTCCCAGAAATGGCGAGTTGTTTCATGAGATCATAAGCGGAGGTGCCCACAAACCCTCTTGCCCCGACCTCTATGGCGAAGATTTTGACCCGCAGACCTGCTTTCTTCAGGGTGCTGGCAAGACCGGCGTATTTTTCGGTCTTGAAGATATGTGCTTCTTCCATTCTGCTTTCGTATGGCACAGTGAGTTCTATCAGAATCACTTGTTTCGAGGAGTCAGAGTGGAGAGCGATGTCTGGTCTCATGCCTGTCTTGCTGATGACATCTGGGTAATTTCTCCACTCTGGGAGGTCTGCTGTACACTCCCAGTCGACTGCTCCATCCAGAAGACCCTTTGGCAATGTGCTGGTTGTCATAGCACTTTCGGGCCAGACCTGTTTCCCTCCTGCTTTGTAGAACGTTGTCATAGCAATTAGTGCGTTTGGGGTCATGGCTTTTTCGCTAACCACATCTGTGATCACTTTCAGAACTTGGTTGTGCCTCCATGTATACCTTCCTTGGGCTAGCGCTACTTTGCAAGAGCTTAGGACATGTTCCACTGTTTGTTTCTTCTGACAGAGCGGACATGCTGGGTCGTCTGCTTTCCCCCATTTCACTAAGTTTGCATTCGAGGGGAGCAGGTCATATACAGATCTGAGGAGGAAGCTTATCCTTAGAGGAGCCATGTGCCACATATCGTTCCAGCTGAGACTTCTTTGGAGTGCACTGTCCCATGTTGTCCATTGCCCCTGTTGACCTTGCTGGACTGCCTTCTGCACTCTTTTGACATCTTCTTCTTCCTTCAACTCCTGTATGATCATGTCTCTTTTTTCCTTCCCTTTGGCTTTGGACCACCACTGCATTTTTGTTGCTCCCAGTCCCTGTCTGTTGGTTTGCGTGTGTCCAATTATTTCTTTGATGCTGAGGTTTCTCTTGGCATTGTTTACAGCCTCTTGGACTTTCCACTTTCTGCCAGTTCTCAGCTTTGGATGAACTGATCTCACGATATTGTCTTCCGATTCCTCCAGCATGCTCAACAGTCTTGCTTTTCCAACTTTGTATTCCTCCACTATGGATTTGAGAGGTAGCTTCAGCATTGCTTGACGACAGTAGAATGCAACATCAGTGAGACCAGGTGGGACACCGAGCCATTTTCTTGTGTATTTGTTGATTTTGGCTTCCATTGCTTCGACTGTGCTGGTGCAAATGTCATAGATTAGCAGTGGCCACAGCAGCTTTGGTATCAGCATGAACTGTAGACACCAGACTTTGTATTTGCCTGGCAGTCCGCAGTTATCTATTTTCTTCAGGCCTTCTTCTGCTGTTTGCTTGGTTTCACATCCCCTTTGTGTGTCTTTCAGGGAGTCATCATACCATCTTCCGAGACTTTTTACTGGCTCTTCTGTGACAGTGGGGATGGCTTGGTTGGCTACCATGAATTTGACTGAATCTGCCACTTTTCCTTTTCGCAGTGAGAGACTTCGGGATTTCTTAGGTTTGAACCTCATTCTTGAAGAGGCCACCAGCTCATCCAGCTGCTTTAAGATTTGGTGTGTCTCTTCCTCATCCGTGGACAAGACTGTTGTGTCATCCATGAAAGCTTTCAGAGGAGGCATCTGGTATCCATCTCCCAGATTCACTGGACCTGAACTCTTCATTGCAGCTTTCAAGATGACTTCCATTGCCAACACGAACAGTATGGGAGAGATTGCACAGCCCATTGCAATGCCCACCTCTAGGTCTATCCAGTCCGTGGTGTATTCTTTGGTAGAGAACCGCATTGAGAACCCTTGGAAATACTTCCTCAGCATTGTTCGGATGTTTTCTGGGATGTGATACATTTCAAGAGCCAGCTGGATCATATCGTGTGGAACTGATCCATATGCATTCGCCAGATCAAGCCAAACTACGTCAATGTCTCTCTTCTCTGTTCTTGCTTTTTGGATGGCATCCCAAATCAACGTGGCATGTTCCAAGCATCCAGGCATTCCTGGTATGCCTCCCTTTTGGACTGACATATCCAGATACTTGTTTTCAGTCAGGTATTTTGTCAATCTTGCTGCCATAACAGAGAAGAAGATTTTCCCCTCGACGTTCAGAAGTGATATTGGCCTGAACTGATTGATGCTGCTGGAGTTCTGCTCCTTCGGAATGTACACTCCTTCAGCTCTCATCCATTGGTCGCTGATCTTCTGGTTCCTCCATGCTGATCGAATCATCTTGTGGAGCCACTCGAGCACTTTTGGGCATTTCTTGTAGAGCAGGTATGGTATTCCGTTTGGTCCAGGTGCTGACTTGGCTCTGGCTTTCTTTACTACGTTCTTCACTTCATCCAGTGTTGGTGGTTTGTTATTGAATTTTCCTTCTGGCGCTGCAGGCCAAACCAGATTCTGGATTTCAAGTGGTGCCTCGCGCTGAGAATCGGAATATGTTTCCCTGAGATGCTGCTCTAGGGTTTCCTTGCCCACTGTGAGAGTCCCTGATTTGGGTTGTTCAAACAGCTTTCTTGAAAAGTCAAAGGGATCTTTGAAGAAACGATCTTGAGTCTTCTTCTTTTTGCTCTTTCTTCGCCTTGCTGATTCCACTTTGCTGAGAGCATTGTGTTTGGCCTTCAGATCTTTCCAGAGTTCCAGGAGCCCTTGCTTCTCGAATTCTGAGGCAGTTTTCATTCGCTTTTTAAGCTTCCTTTTCTCCCTCCGGATGCTCTCCATCTGTTGCTGTCTTCTGGATTTCTGGGGAGGCGTTTTTGTCTTTGGCTGCTTCACTCCATAAGTGTCCCTGCAGATAGAGTATATGATGTCTCCGTATGTGTCAAGTTTGTGTTCCAGCGTACTGTTCCCTATTAGCGCATTCAGCTTAAGGACAAGTTCCTCATCTAATTTCTCCCATTGTTCTTTTGCACCGGCAGGCGGCAAATTGAGTTTTCCACGTTTGGCGTTAAGAGCTTGTGCAAAATCCGCATCAGAACCGTCAGCGTGGATGTCCTTGGCACTATGGTTTAATTCCTGGCCTTGGTCATCCAACGTCTCACCTGCTATCGCAGTGCGCTGCTGCTGGTTCGTATGTGTCTTCAAACAGCCCATTTTTGTCCTGTGGATCTTCATGCCGCGTTTGGTGGTGAATCTCCTTCCACACGCACACGGAAATTCCAACTGGTCATTAATCATGGTCCGTTGTGCGTTTCCAGTCGTGATGGAGTCAGTGCCGATGGATTCATCATTCTCTCCCCCTTTCGGTGAATCCTGGGAGCATCTTTCATTTGAAAAACTCGTGGCATGTTATCAAAGGCAAGGTGGGAAGCCAACCCACAAAGCCCGCAGATCTAGTCTTTCCCAGTGTCCTTCGGTCTTTCCCGAATGTCCTCCGAACTATTCCCGGAAGTCAATGGACTGACCATGTGCAGGTAGAAAGAAACTCTAGGGAGAGCTAGACAACAGAAGGTCTTCAGAGAAGCCACATCCAGGTCATGACTCCTGGATGCCCTTCTGCTGTTGTCTAGTATAGTATAGTATAGTATAGTATAGTATAGTATAGTATAGTATAGTATAGTATAGTATAGTATAGTATAGTATAGTATAGTATAGTATAGTATAGTATGGTATGGTATGGTATAGTATAGTATAGTATAGTATAGTATAGTATAGTATAGTATAGTATAGTATAGTGTAGTGTAGTGTAGTGTAATGCAGTATAGTATAGTATAGTATAGTATAGTATAGTATAGTATAGTATAGTATAGTGTAGTGTAGTATAGTATAGTATAGTATAATATAGTATAGTATAGTGTAGTATAGTATAGTATAATATAGTATAGTATAGTATAGTATAGTGTAGTGTAGTATAGTATAGTACATGACTTGATAGGACCTGACATGACACGATACAACACAACAAGACAAGACAAGACAAGGCACGACAAGGCATGACAAAACAAGACAAGACAAGACGAGACGAGACGAGACAAAACAAGACAAGACAAGACAAGACAAGACAAATGCTATATTACAGTCGATGCGCCTACCAGGTTACCGTTCCTGGCGTAACGCCAAAGAAGGATCTTGGTTCATTAGCTCCCTGGTGACTGTGCTGCGAGAACACAGGCGGGACACAGACCTCACCATGGTGACAAGGGTTTGCAGGAAGGTGGCCTACGACTTGGTGACCCGTCCCAGCAGTGAACCCAAAGAAGATAAAAAGAAACAGATTCCTTGCATCACATCCATGCTCACTGGCGACATCTATTTTACTCACTCCGCTGGCTCCACGAAGTGAGCGTGTGGGCGTCTCTCGATTTTGCCAGGAGAGATTTTTCTGCGGCGTTCGTTTTGCGGATACGACTGTTTTGTTGTTACTTCGTTATAGCTGTTGGAACCGAAACTAGCCAAGGGACCTAACTCTCGTTGAATAATTGATATGTCATGATATACGTAATAGACCCAGGGAGATAATATTGGACGGACTTGCACGGAGGCTGAGGACAGATAGGGTGGAAGATGTATGCTACTTGCAGCAACAAGGGATAGATTTATATGGAGGGCCATGATCACCAACGCCATACGGGCAGGGCACATGATGACGATGATGAATATATGTAAGAGACATGCACATTACTGATACACTTACAACCGCCATCTTTGATTTTGTCCACGTTAGCAACAAGTTATAAGGTGATACACGAGGTGTGTTCGAGTATCATTGCAAAGAAGCAAGACAGATATAGCTTTTACAGTAGTGATGGATATTCAGCTTAAAAAGAAAAAGTTTATTTTGTGCAGATTCTCGTCTAGACTTGTGTTAGCAGGGGCTGGGGGGGGGGGGGGGTTGTTTGTTTAATTGTTTTTACACATCAACTGAAAAGAGAACAACTTAACGCGTGTCGTGTTGGGAAATGCTTACAGAGCCCAGAGCTTTGTCAATAATCCTCATGGTTCCCGTTGATAGGCCTGCATCAGTAGCTTTTACTTCTGATGAGGCAGGTTAGCAATCATTTCGTGATCTTTTCTTCATCTTCATTTATGACTTCTGTACCTCATTTTTCTTTCCGGTTGTTGTGTTGTTGTTGTTGTTGTTCTTCTTCTTCTTTTATTTTTTCTCCTCTCCTGAAATCAGTCTTGAGCATGAAAAAAAACAGAGTGTAAGTCAGTGGGATGGTGGAGCGAAGAATGGGTTTAGAGAGGTGACGGTAGGAGTAAACAAACAACGTTCACAAAAGAATGGTATGTTGGCTGTGTAAGGATACTTCTTAAGATCTTGTGCACATAGCTTCCCACTAAATGTTCATCATCATCATCAGGTGCCCTGCTGCATGGCGCTGGCGATCATGGCCTTCCATCTGTCTCTATCTCTCGTTGCCCCTAGCATCTCCCCCACCCTCCTCGTCTCCAGCCACTCCGCAAGTCCGTCCAGCATTTTCTCCCTGGGTCTACCTGGTGCTCTCTTTCCCTCCAGCTTTCCCGTTGTGACCAGGTGCTCCAAATCCACCTTCCTCATAAAATGGCCCACAGATGTTGCCTGTCTTTTCCTAATCTTCCTTATGAGTGGTCTTCTTGTGTCTGCCTCCATCAAGACTGTCTCGTTTGTTTTCTTTGCTGTCCATGGAAATCTCAACATTCTTCGTAAAAAACACATCTCAGCTGCCTCAATCTTGCTCTGGCTTTGCTTGCTGACTGTCCACGCCTCGCATCCGTACAACAGTATTGGTTCTATATAACATTCAAGGACTCTCTTCTTGGTGTTAATTGATAGGCATTTGTTGGTAAGAATGCTTGTCATCTTCTTGAATGCTGTTTCAACTAAATGTTAATATGCTCAATAAGAAACAAAAAAAAAGTTGTTTTCTTGTTGTATTCTTCTTATACATCAGTGTTATTATCATTAATATCATCACAATCGTTGTTGTTGTGTGAAAGTACACCTACCAAGACTGTTCTAACGAAAATGGTTGGCGAGTTTGTCGTATTTTTTCTCTTTTGTGTGTGTGTGTGTGTATGTGTGTGTGTGTGTGTGTGTGTGTGTGTGTGTGTGTGTGTGTGTGTGTGTGTGTGTGTGTGTGTGTGTGTGTGTGTGTGTGTGAACATGTAAGAGAGAAGTCCAAAAAGCACGGTACACACGTTTTCTAATCCAACACATTTATTATGATACAAACAAAACATTGTGCACAGATTACAAGCACCACTCAGCTATTTTTCCACGTAGTCGCCATCGAGACTGATGCACTTGTCCTATCATATCAGTGCACGAGCGCATAGACATCCTCCTCAAAGAACAGGTTGTCATGCAAAACTGGCCAGTTCACTGCTTATCTTAATATTTCCATAGAAAACTGACCTCTTCGCTGCCTGTCTTAACATTTCCATTGAAAACTGGCTTGTTCGCTACCTGTTTTAATGTTTCCATGGAAAACTGGCCTCTTCGCTGTCTATCTTAACATTTCCATGGAAAACTGGCCTGTTCGCTGCTGTCTTAATATTTCCACGGAAAACTGCCCTGTTCGCTGCCTATCTGAATATTTCCATGGAAAACTGGCCTGTTCGCAGCCCATCTTAATATTTCCATGGAAAACTGGCCTCTTCACTGCCTGTCTTAATATTTCCATGGAAATCTGGCCTCTTTTCTGCCTGTCGTAATATTTTCATTGTTTCGGTTTTGTCATGGCAGTTTAGTGTTTGATGGCCCGTTGCCTCCTACCTTCCCCTTTTTCAGACCTTCCTGTCATTGTTATTACTCTTATTGTTGTTTAAAGCCCAGCCGACTGCGTAGAGCCATATCAGGGCTATAACCGCCTCAAAACATACAAAACTTCTACAAGAAAAAAAAGAAAAGAAATTAAGCACACATATCAATGCATTCGCGGACATAATCTAAGGACATGCCCCCGGCGTTGACTACTCTGTCCAATTTATCGCACAGGGGATTTAAAAACACACATGAATACAAATTTAAGCATACCTAAGGACACCAAAACATGTATAAAAAGGGCATAAATGATCTAAAATTGCTTCCGTATATCTCACCTCCCTCTAGCCAAAAATGCACTTAATACATGTACCCAATTATCAATCCTAAGAGAAAGTAAGACTTTATCGAACGCATACCGGTGAATGGACCAGCAAGGCAGATAATGATAGGAAGAAATGACAGAAAGCAAAGGGGAAGAAAGAAACAAAGAGAGTGACAGAAAAGAGCAAATTTCTAGCACAGAATTTCCAGAAGGTGGGGATACTATTTATACTGAAAGAGCCCCCGGCATCCCTACGGGGGAAAGACCTTCGAGGCAGCTTCGGCAGAGCGCAGTAGTACATGTATCATTGCGCACTCCCCTTCTTTCTTCATTCTATGGGTTTTTCCCTTGACTAAGTGAGTAAAGATAATTTTTGCTAATTGCTCATTTCTGAGCACCTGACACACACACATTGAAACGGTGGAATGAGGAAACAGCGCCACGGGAGAACAGCTGCGGTACGGGTAAAATGCGCCATGATCCCATTTTAATTAATGCACTGATCGCAGCAGAAAGAACGAAATTTCCTACCAAAAGTACCTATTTTTATCTCTTGTTATGAACCGTAACCTGTACAGTACCCGCACATGTAATATACTGATGGAAAACTCTTTGGTTCACCTTTCAGATAATGACAGCGAAAATTAGAAACAAACTGGGTCAAAGCCACCAAATAAAGAAATTTAAGGAAAATGTGTAAGAGAGCACACACAAACTTTAGAGGCCGTTTTCTCAAAACGGCCGTCATACAACTTAATGACTTTAAGCATACATAATTTCTACATTTCTTGGAGTACAAGCTTTATTCAAGTACCAAAATAATCAGCAGAATGTACAATTTCCAGTGATATGTATATCTCAAAATGCCCAAAATGCTAGTTAAGACTGATTTCGTGGTGGGAGGTCACATATGCATATGTATATGTATATGTATATGTATCTGTATATGTATATATATTATATATAAGAATGTTGAGAGTTTCATGGACAGCAAAGAAAATGAAAGAGACAGTCTTGATGGAGGCAGACACGGGAAGATCATTTATAAGGAAGATTAGGGAAAGACAGGCAGCATTTATAGGCCATTTTATGAGGTAAGTGGAATTGGAGCACCTGGTCATAACGGGAAAGCTGGAGGGAAAGAGAGCACCAGGTAGACCCAGGGAGAATATACTAGACGGACTTTTCAGAGTGGCTGAAGACAAAGAGATGAAACAACAAGAGCTAGAGACAGATGGAAATCCATAATCGCCAACGCCATGCGGCAAGGCACCTGATGATGATGATGATATATGTATATATATATCATATTGACTCTCTCTCTCTGATATATATATATATATATATATATATGTATATATATACATGTGTGTGTGTGTGTGTGGTGTGCGCGCGCGTGTGTGTGTGTGTGTGTGTGTGTGTGTGTGTGTGTGTGCGGTGAACAGTCGAAATTTTTTTTATAAAGTTTCAATCCAACAACAGACACTATTTCTAGAGCCATAGGTTATATTATTTTAAGCATACACCTCCAGTCAACTCCAGTCAACTGTAGCAAGCACGTCAAGTTCCATCAACAGAATATAACTTACAACGTGGAAAATGGTCTTGTTTCTATTGAATTGTTGCAGACGTTACTGGAGAAAGTTTCCCATATAGTCCTGAGCCGATCAGACGATGTATCACGTGCTATTATCTTAGCACCATTCGTAAATAAGCATGGATTAAATGGTACCCCCGGCTCGGAGTCATACTGGTCTGTTGTGAAACCAACCCGACTTACCCGTAAGGCACCAGCTACAATCCCCGTCACATAAACATCCTCCATGGTCAGGTATGGGAACATTATCTGAAATGTCAAGAATCCTCAAAGCAAGATCGGTAGGCATTGTGTAGAAGTCACCAGAGACGTACTGCGGATAGAAAAGAAATGGATACATCTGCCAACTGACATAATACTTGCCCCACCTCTGGGCATAAAAACGACGACATATATGTCCAAAAATAATATTTGAGCTTGATGTAAAACTGTCGAAGGTTGAAACGGTGGATGAAACCGCACATGAGGGCAGTGCTGTTTTATGTTTGTATGTATGTTTCTGTTGAAGAAATTTCACAAGTCTGGGCACATGAATGAAAACTTCTTCGTCGGTTTTAGCCACGAATCGAGCGTGGGGACAAAACTGTTTGACCCAGGCCAGCCCCAGCAACACCTTGTAAGTCAGATTCTGATAATCTTCTTCCAGTCCTTCCCACTGAACCACGTCACCGTACACGTGGCTTTCTTCGGCCAGAAATCTGGCTTCCACGTTCCTCCTGGTGACATCTCTGTTTTGAGCGAGTAAGAAAACGAGTTTGATGCTGTTTTTCAACTGTGTATTTTGATTCCTACGCCTTACAGTGTTATCTTGGGTATTTCTTTGACTTCCGATGTTCTTTGTTTGTGATAAAAGAATATCAACCGGTGCGTTCCTCTTTTGCCGCACTTGCTTCGTTGGTGTTTGTGGCCAAGGAAGATTTCGGGCTAAAGTACCGTACGTTTCTCTGATGGCTCGTCTCTGCTCCACGTGACTGGCCATGG
>CM060306.1:76300511-76303011 GCA_030674185.1 Monoplex corrugatus | reverse complement strand
CATTTTCAGTTAATCTTATGTTTGCCCAAGTGACGCATTTTGACCTCAGGGATTGTCCTATCTTCTTCCAGAATCTTCTGATTTATAACACTTCTAAAATATATTATAAATGCTGTCCATTGTTTCGAAACAAAAGTCACAGTGAAAATGATTTACAAGACCCGTTTCCTTCAGAATGATGTTTCCAGAAATCTGTGCACAGTGCGTATTTCAAATCATTTGTAATTTACCTTCGTTTAGTTTATGAATTTTCATAAATATGTATTTTTGCATGGGTCGTTTGTTTCTGATTTTCTTAACCGTTTAGAAAGACAATGTGGACGTGCATTATTGTTCAAATATTACAGTATAGAAAGAGAATTTGGAAATTCATTATTGTTCAACTGTTATAGTATAGCAGTGGTCCTTTAAGTACAGAGAGCACTATTTTTAGTGCGGTAGGAACATCATGTGCACAATGACTTGGTTTTTTCAGTTTTGCTTTTTGCGTTTATTTCTTAATCGATACTCTGCATCCATCATAGAAAAGAAAAGTCTCAACTGTACTCCATTTATTTGTTACAGTCATCGTGTGTCACACGCTCACCGCACTGAAGCAACAAAAACCAAGCAACTGTATCAGCAGAAATGAAGATTTCCAACGACACAAGAGTTTTCCATATCAACAGAAGCAAGTTTTTGATATGTAGTCTACTACGAACAAACATGCTAGATATAGATGCAGTCATGAAACGTACATGCACCGTCATTCAAACTACGTATGATTCATTGAATAAAATGACATTCTTTGTGGAAATAATATCATGATACTGATTGCTCGTATCGTAGGCTAGGCCAATTCTATCATCATCATCATCATCATCATCATCATCATCATCATCATCATCATCATCTGCCACGCCGCATGGCGTTGGCGATCGTGGCACTCCATATGAATCTATCCTTTGTCGCTGCAGGTACTTCTCCCATCCTCTCTGTCTCCATCCATTTTGCAAGTCCGTCCATTATTTTCTCCCTGGATCTACTTGGTGCTCTTTTCCCCTCAAGTTTTCCTGTTGTGACTAGGTGCTCCAATTTCCCTTTCCTCATAAAATATCCTATTGATGTTGCGCCATTTCCTAATCTTCTTCATTAATGTTCTTTTTTGTGTCTGCCTCTTCCAAAACTGTCTCGTTTGTTTTCTTTGCTGCCATTGGTACTCTCAACATTCTTCTTAGACATCACATTTCAGCTGTCTCTGTCTTGTTCTGACTTTGCGTGTTGACTGTCCACGTTTCACTTCCGTACAACAATATGGGTTCTCTACAGGACAGTTCTAGAGAAACAAAGAATAAGAATGGCTTTGTCTTGTACTGACTCACCACGTTCGTTCCTCATATGACTACCGTCCAAACGATTGTCCTTGAACAGACAACGATGGTGGATGGACGAAAACTACGTCCCTGCACGCAATAATCACTGGGGTTCCTTCACATGTATTATGCATCATAACACACACGCGATCGATAATTTCCAAGGAAGCTTTGCGTCCATAACAGACTTGACTCAACATAAGATCAAAGATATAATATGCACTGCACACAATTACACGTGAATACGATTGATACCTATGCACCACACACACAGTTACACGTGAATACGATTGATACCTATGCACCACACACAAAACTACACGTGAATACGATTGATACCTATGCACCACACACACAGTTACACGTGAATACGACTGATACCTATACACCAACACAAAACTACACGTGAATACGATTGACACCTATGTACTACACACAAAACTACACGTGAATACGATTGATACGTATGTATCACACAAAAAACTACACGTGAATACGATTGAAACCTATGTACCACACACAAAACTACACGTGAATACGATTGACACCTATGTACCACACACAAAACTACACGTGAATACGATTGATACGTATGTACCACACACAAAACTACACGTGAATACGATTGATACGTATGTACCACACACAAAACTACACGTGAATACGATTGATACGTATGTATCACACACAAAACTACACGTGAATACGATTGATACGTATGTATCACACACAAAACTACACGTGAATACGATTGATACGTATGTACCACACACACAATTACACGTGAATACGACTGATACCTATGTACTACACACACAAACTACACGTGAATACGACTGATACCTATGTACCACACACAGTTACACGTGAATACGACTGATACCTATGTACTGCACACAATTACACGTGAATACGACTGATACATATGTACCACACACAATTACACGTGAATACGACTGATACCTATGTACTGCACACAGTTACACGTGAATACGACTGATACCTATGTACTGCACACAGTTACACGTGAATACGACTGATACCTATGTTACTACACACAGTTACACGTGAATACGACTGATACCTATGTACCACACACAGTTACACGTGAATACGACTGATACCTATGTTACTACACACAATTACAC
>CM060306.1:76280511-76295511 GCA_030674185.1 Monoplex corrugatus | reverse complement strand
AAATAACCATAATTATAATAATAATCTTAAAGTAACGCATAAACAGGACTGTGAACCAATGATTCTGAAATTTTAACTAACAAAACTTGATCCGATACTACTTCTTTAAAATGCGTTTCAAGATAGTTTCCTTGTGTAAACGAAGCTTTCTGCAGTAAAACAAACAGTGATACAATGTGAATTGTTCGCCGCAAATACATAAAACGTTGTTATAATATTTTGTTTTCAAAGCGTTCAGTTGTATGCGAAAATATGTCATAACAATTAATCTCAAATGATATAACGAGGAATACTGCAAGTTTTTACAGATATTTTGAACTGAAAGTTTGATTCTTTTTTGAGACACAAATTTTTCATTTAAATGTTCATGAAATCGAATCCATGATGCTAATTCTATCGAGTTGTAAGCTTCTTTTACCGAGTAGGTGTTAACATGTAATTCTATGGAATTTTCAGAATGGAGGGCACCAGATTTAGCTGCTCTGTCAACTACGTTGTTGCCATGAAGACCAACATGAGAAGACACCCAGCATAAATTGATTTCCAAGGACACTCTGCAAAAGAACAAGATGAAGAAGTATGCTGACAACAAACGTTACGTCAAACCCAGTAATTTGCGAGTTGGTGATTCTGTTCTTGTCAAGGACACCTCAACATCTCATGCTCACCCGCCTTATGAACCACGACCGCTGATAATCACTCAAAAAAAAAGGATCCATGATCACAGCCCAGAGGAGAGAACAGACTGTGACCAGAAACAGCAGCTTCTTTAAGAAATCTCCAGAAGCTCTCAACCCCACACCAGAAGAAACGTCCTTTGATGCTGATGGCGATCTCAGTTCTTCAGATCCAGTGTCACCCAACCATGATCCGAACCAGTCCTCCCAAGACACTGATCATGCCTCCATGCGTTCTCCACGTCCCATTCCCAATGATGATGCTGATCCTATTGGATGTCCACATTCCAATGTTTATCAACGGTCTGATGTCAGTGACAACCCACGACGCTCACAGCGTACACGCAGTGTGCCGAAGCGTTACAATGACTTTATACTTTATAAATAACTGTTATTATTTGTGTTAACTAAACTGCAGAACATTAACTGTTTCAATCACTTTAATTTCTCTTTAATTGGAAAAGAAGGGGAAGAAAGGTTACCTGAACTGTGTTACCAAATCATTTCCTGAAACAAGTGCTGAGCTATCCCTGATTGATGACTTACGATGTGAACAGATCTAGATTCCATGTTAATGGGAACTTGTGACAAGTGCGATGATATACATTAAATGTTTGCACTTAATCACCAGAATGTACAGTATGTAGATTATTGATCGTTAAAAAGAAAAGTTCTAAACGTTTAAAGTTACCTTCGGTTTTACCAGTTAAGAAAACTTATGTTTTGTTGATACTGTTATCAAAGTTGATGATCTTGAATTATAGGTGGTTGTTCATTCAAGGAAAGGAGGGATGTAATGTTCAAACTGATACTGATAGATCTAGTACATAGTAGCAGACAAGTCAAGGAACATTAGGACCGGAAGATAGGGGGCGGTGAATAACAGGTAGCAACGGAAAAAACAAACAGCTGATGCTTCGCCACTAGATCTAATATATCAACATATTAATGTGAAATAAATCCTGAAGTAAATATTACAAGAACGTACGGAAGATCGTGGGTCTTTTTACGTTGTTTTGAAATATTTTCAGAACGGGATGGTGTAGGCCTATGTTTGGGAAGCGAAATGACGTCTTTAGTTGGTATGTTGGGATGTGTGTCATGTATATACGTCTGTGTGTGACAGTTATGGGTTGTCATGGTGATGTTCTTTTTTTGCTGGGTAGTGAGTAGAGTAAGGACCGTCTTTTCCAGAGAATTGACTTGGTCCCGCAGAGCCAGTATGATATTTTTTAGTTCTGCCGTACTCACGCAGTCCGCCGAGCTGGGAAGAGGCGCTATGCAGGTTGTCCCACTCTCCGTGTCAGTGGGAGTCGTGGTCGGTGCACCAGATGCTGCTTCAGACTGGGCGACTGTCGATTTCGGGTCCTTTTCCGTCTCTGCTCCCACGGCACTGGACGTGTGAGTGTACGTGCGTATGTGTGTGCATGTGTGTGAGGTTTCCGTGTACGTTTATGTACTGTGTGCATTATAGGTGTGTATGTGTATGTGTATGTGTGTGTGTGTGTGTGTGTGTGTGTGTGTGTGTGTTTGTGTGTGTGTGTGTGTGTTTGTGTGTGTGTGTGTGTGTGTGGTGTGTGTGTGTGGGGTGTCGTGGTGTGTGTGTTGTGTGTTGTGTGCGTGTGTGTGTGTGTGTGTGTTTGTGTGCGTGTGTGTGTTTGTGTGTGTGTGTGTGTGTGTGTGTGTGTGTGTGTGTACACGTATCAACGCACGCATGCATAGACGCACACAGACTCATATATAAACACACACACACACACACACACACACACACACACACACACACACACACACACACACACACACACACACACACACAAACACACACATACACAATATAAAGTATGGACAAAATATATAGTAACACCATCGAACCAATCATCATGCACATGCCAATAATCATAAACGTATACATACATAAATGATTGCACAAAACCACACTATCAGTAAATAGAAATGGCACTGCGTGTTGGTTGGTGAACAGTTATGATTGCAATGGAAGGCTTGGATGAATAGCTATGTTTTCAATTTTTATTTCATATGGGAATAGATGGGCACAGCTGTTATATCTGACAGTGTTTTCAAAACTAAGGATTCAATGAAACTACAATACGGGTCTCTTCTCCAGTAGGAGCTCACCTACACGCCGAAAAACATCAATTCAGTGCGGACAATGTCAACATCCTGGACAGAGAAAATAAGTGGTTCCAGCGAGGAGTCAAGGAGGCCATCTACATCGCAGCCACCAACCCCCCGCTCAACAGGGACCGGGGCCGTTACACCCTGCCCCCGGTGTACCATTCTCTGATTCGATCTCGTGAACTGGGTTCATCCCATGTTCGCGAGATCTGAGTAGAGATTCACGCAGACAGCATTAGAGCGCTGACGAAGACGGCGAGAACGCCATCGAAAGCTACGGAACTGTGAGTAGCGATTTTTACACTGTTGGGAGACCTTGTTCTTCAAAATTGGTAGCATTATACAATACGCTTGGTAGCTGAATTAGGATTGTGTTTCGCCACCATCAGAATCATTGTTTGTTTTTGTTTTTGGATGGCAGAAGAGAGATAGGAGACTGGGTCAATGGACAGCAAAGAAAACAAATGAGATAGTCTTGAAGGGGGGAAGACGCAAAAAGAACATTAATGAAGAAGATAAGTAATACCAAAGAAATAAGAGGGAAGCAGGGAGAATTTTTTATAATATTAATCAAAGGACATAACTCTTGAGAATTATCTCCCATGTTGCACTTCTGAAATCTAACACAGTTTGCGGTACCCATTCAGATACAAAGCTCTGAGCTTACTGTTTTTGTACTTTGTATCTGCTTCTATGCTAGCTGAATGGGTAGCGCAAACTGTGTTAGATTTGAGAAGTACAACATAGGAAATAATTCTCAAGAGTTATGTCCTTTGATTAATATGAAGAAGATAAGGAAAAGATAAGCAACATTTTTGGGACATTTTATGAGCCAAGAAATACAGTGGAGTCCATTAATAACGACAACTGTAATAACGAGAACACTGTAGTAACGAGACATTTTTCAATCCCCGTTTTTTATCCTTCTTAATCTTTAAGAATAAACCATTGGGTTTAACGAGAGTTAGTGGATAATCATCTCGGTAATAACGAGAGATTTTCTATCCTTCCTGGTCACAAAAGTTCTCGCCACTCGCCCCACCCCCACCTCGTCGTCAAGTTCCCGGTAGGGCACATCTCGTGGTGGCCGGTAACAAAGAAAAACAACGAAAGGCGCGTCCTTGTGCGGTGTGTAATCAAGGGACACTATCGATTAATTATGAACACATCGACGGCGCCGGTGCCAAGATTATTTCCCTTTGTTTCCCTTGGTAAATTCGTCATTTGGGAATAACGAGAACTCGGCAATAGCGAGAAAATGTGCCTGGGCCGTCCGCTCTCGCTATAACAGAGTTTCACTGTATTAGGACACTTCGTCAAAGCAGGAAAGCTGGAGGGGGAAAGAACAACCAGGTAGACCCAGGCAGAAAACATTGGACGGACTTGCGGAGTGGATGAAGACAGAGAGGGTGGGAGATGTACTTGCAGCGACAAAGGATATATTCGTATGGGTTGCCATGATCGCCTACGCCATGCAGCAGGGCACATGATGATGTTGATGATAACTACAAGTCTGAATTGTAAAATCCTTCTTTTTCTTGTTCTTCTTGTTCTTCTGGTTCTTCTTGTTCTTGTTCTTGCTCTTGTTGTCTTCTTCTATTTCTTCTTCTTCTTCTTCTTCTCTTCTTCTCCTCCTTCTCCTTCTTCTTCTTCTTCTTCTTCTTTTTCTTCCATCATCATCATCTTCTTCTTCTTCCTCCATTTTCTTCTTCTTCTTCTTCCATCATCTTCTTCTTCTTCCTCTTCCTCCATTTTCTTCTTCTTCTTCTACTTCTTCTTCTTCTTTTTCTTCTTCTTCTTTTTCTTCCATCTTTCTTCTTCTTCTTCTTCTTCTTCTTCTTCTTCTTTCGTTCGCCATCAATATGATCAAGTCACATCTGGGGATGAAAGTCATTGTTTGTTTGTTTGCGTTTTTTTTTCTCTCCAGTTCTTGCCATTGCCACATAGCTTGGTGGTCAGAAATGTACTGGTGAACCTTGTCTCCTGTTGCTCCACTTGATAGAGGCAACACCATTGTAGTATAATTGTTTCTGAGTGTCTGATCCTACTGATGGCAGGGACATGTTGGTGAAGGTGTCGGTTCGAACTCGGGGTTCATATGGGTGTTGAGCTGGTTGTGGCCAGTGCAGGGTATCATCAGCATCACTGGCTGCTCTCTGGGGGGAAGTTGACAGTCATCTGTGCTCTCCATGGCAGAAATAGTGTTCTGACGATGTTCCTGTCTTCGCTATTGGTGATGATAATGTCCGGTTGGTCTTCCTGTGCTCCTTCCATTCATTCATTCATTCATTCATTCATTCATTCATTCATTCATTCATTCATTCATTCATTCATTCATTCATTCATTCATTCATTCTTTCGTTTATCGTTCGTTTGTTCGTTCATTCATTGGTCTACTCATTCATTCATTCATTCATTCATTCATTCATTCATTCATTCATTCATCCATTGATTCATTCATTCATTCATTCATTCATTCGTTCGTTCGTTCGTTCGTTCGTTCGTTCGTTCGTTCGTTCGTTCGTTCGTTCGTTCATTCATTCATTCAATATCCATCGATCATTCATTCAGTATCATTCGTTCAATCAATCAATCAATCATTCATTCATTCATTTATTCATTCATTCATTCATCACTCACTCACTCACTCACTTATCTATGTATTTATTTCTTTATCTTATCTATTTTATTTCTTTATTCCTTTATTCATTTTTATTTATTCACTATCTATTATTTATTTATTTATGTATTCATTTATCTATTTATTTATTTGTTTATTTGACTAGCTGATATACCCTCTCGTCTCCTGGTTCACCACAGCAACCGTTATTGATTGACTGACCACTTGCATGTCAGTCTTACAGTATCACCATGTCATCTTGAATTCATGAAGCTGCTCTGGCACTGAAGCCAGTCATGGCATACTCTTGTCTAGGAAAGCAGGACGCCTGAAGAGGCGGAGATGTGATCACTCAGTACTAAAATTACAGATGACTCATTCATATTACCTCATGTGTGAGACCGTCAAGCCATTAGTGTACCAGTTTGCATTCCTTTGTCTGTTATTCCAAGTTTTCAGTAAGTCTTGTCTTGCCTATTGTGCAGATACTGTGAGTTTCTCTTCCATTTTGTTTTAATGTGGCTATGTGTGTGCATGCGCATGTGTGTGTGTGTGTGTGCGTGTGTGTGTGTGTGCGTGTGTGTGTGTGTGTGCGTGTGTGTGTGTGTGTGTGCGCGTGCGTGTGTGTGTGTGTGTGTGTGTGTGTGTGTGTGTGTGTGCACGCGCCTCTCTCTCTATTATATATATGTGTGTGTATATATATATATATATGTATGTATGTCCGTCTGTCTGTCTGTCTGTCTCTGGCTCTGTCTCTCTCTGTGTGTCTCGCTCTGTCTTTGTCTGTTTGTCTGTCTCTGTCTCTCTGTCTCTCTCTTTCTTTATTTCTCTCTTTAGACAGAGACAGAAAAGGCATAGGGGAGATTGAGTTCTGAATTACACATTAAAAAGTTTTAAGCTTCACAATCCTTCAAAGGAGAATAACTGATCGACCTCTTGACATGTCAACCCCACTGTGTCATTCTGGCCTCCTGAATTTATGGTGCACATTTGCCTCTGAAGCCAACACAATATTTGTTTTGAAATCGAATATATATCAATCTCTCTTCTTCAAGAGCACTGAAACAAATCATATCCTTGAATGTGCTAGTGGTATGTGTGTGCGTGCACGTGTGTATGTGTGTGTGTGTGTGTGTGTGTGTGTGTGTGTGTGTGTGTGTGGTGTGGAGGGAAGTACGTGTGTGTTTGTGTGTGTTTGTGTGTGTGCGTGTGTGTGTTTGTGTGTGTTTGTGTGCATACATGTGTGAGTGCGCCGCTCTCTCTCTCTCTCTCTCTCTCTCTTCCTCCTCCTCTCTCTCTCTCTCCCTCTCTGTCTTTCATACTCTCTCAATCTGTCTCCCTGTCTCTCTCTCTCTGTCTTTCTGTCTCTGTCTCTCTCTCTGTTTGTCTCTCTCTCTCTGTCTTTCTGTCTTTCTGTCCGTTGGTCTGTCTGTCTTCTCTCTCTCTCTCTCTCTCTCTCCCTCTGTCTTTCTGTCTTTCTGTCCGTTGGTCTGACTGTCTGTCTGTCTCTCTTAGTCTCTGACTCTCTCTCTCTCTCCCTCACTCTCTCTCTCTCTCATTCATTCTCTGTCTGTCTGTCTCTTTCTCTCTCTCTTTCTCTTCTTTCTCTTTCTCTCTACCTCTCTCTCTCTCTTTCTCTCTCCTTAACTCTCTCTCTCTCTCTTTCACTCTCTCTTTGTCTCCTTCACTCTCCCTCTCTCTCCCTCTCTCTCTCTCTCGGTCATTCTTTTGTCATACAGATAGGCAGACAGAGACAGTGACAGAGACAGAGACAGAGACAGAAAGGGCATAAGGGAGATTGTGTTCTGAATTACGCATTTAAAAGTTTTAAGCTTCACAATCCTTCAAACGAGAATGACTGATCGACCTCTTGACCTGTAAACCCCACTATGTCATTCTGGACACCTGAATTTATTATAGTGCGTGTTTGCCTCTGAAGCCAACACAGTATTTGTTTTGAAATCGAATATGTATCAATCTCTCTTCTAGAGTATTGAAACAAATCATAGCCTTGAACGTGTTAGTGGAATGTGTGTGTGTGCGTGTGTGTGTGCGTGTGTGTGTGTGTGTGTGTGTGTGTGTGTGTGTGTGTGTGTGTGTGTGTGGTTGTGTGTGTGTGTGTGTGTGTGGGGCACGAGTGTGTGTGTGTGTTTGTGGAAGGGGGTAAATGTGTGTTTGTGTGAGTGTATGTGTGTGTTTGTGTGCGTGCATGTGTGTGTGCGCCGCTCTCTCTCTCTCTCTCCCCTCTCAAATTTTTCTCCTGAAATTTACGACTGTTTTAGTATTGACTAGTTGACGAATAGTCAACCATCATGTATAGATCGCAGGTCTGAAGATTCTGTTTTAAACAATTACGGTAAAATGTTGCTGAATGTGTGTGCTGTATTTGGTTTCTATATTTTGAATGCGGTTTGTAATGGCAACTATCAGGGTCGCTATACTTACTTATCTGAGAACGGATGCAGCGTGAATGATTATTTTCTTATTTCTAAAGATCTTTTTTCTTGTTTGTGATGATTGTACCTTACATATCTCTGATCGCATTGATTCGGACCATTTACCTGTTCAGTTAATATAACTTTCCCAAATGAAAATACATTTGGAACGGAAGTTTGTGATAGTGACACAATGATTGGAAAATTTGTGTGGAGCGATGAAAATGGTCATATTCATAGATCAATTTTACAGAAAGAGGAGATGCGTTTGAAATTTCAGTTTGCTAAGAATTTCATCGATGTAGATGTAAATGATGCTTTGAACGTGTTCATGACAGTATTAAAGATAATGCTGAAAATATGAAGAGATACTTGCGTAGTAACAAGACAAACACAAACAGTGATTGGTTCGATTTTGAATCTTTAACAGCCAAACGGAATGTCTGAAGATTGTTAAAACGATTTAGGAAAACTTTAAGCGATGAGGTCAGATGCATGTATGCTATTGCTAGAAGAGAATACAAAAATCTTCTGAAAAGAAAGAGAAGGGCCTTTAATCTAGCATTACAGAACAGCTTAGTGTCCACATGAACAACCAACAGGCATTTTGGAAATCCGTTTAAAAGGCGTCATTTAAAAGAAGTCAGTCAAAACGTTGCATTACTGTTGATACGTGGTTTGAACATTTTCGTTCTCTTAAGAAATAAGAGGGAAGCAGGGAGAAATTTATAATATTAACTAAAGGGCATAACTCTTGAGAGTCACGTAGGAATCATCTCCCATGTTGTGAAACTTCTCAAATCTAACATAGTTTGCGCTACCCATTCAGCTAGCATAGAAGCAGATACAAAGCACAAAAACAGTAAGCTCAGAACACTCCTCTGTTAGATAAAGATGTTGTCCAGGAGGCTGAGTATACCATGCAAGTCAACAAGGAAACAGATGACCATCTTAATCGTCCTATTTCAGTGGATGAATTTGTGTCCGCCAAGAGAAAACTGAAGAATAATAAAGTTGCAGGCCCTGATCTTATTATTGGTGAATTTTTGAACAATGGGATAGAAGATACAATTCAGTTTTTCCTGAAACTATTTAATAAACTTTTTGATGATCACATATTTCCAGAAAGTTGGTCAGAACCAATAATTTTACCATTATTTAAGAAAGGGGACACCAGTAATCCAAATAATTATAGAGGAATTTCTCTCTGTAATACAAGCAGTAAATTTATAGCACCATTATCAGTAAGAGGTTACAGAAATGGGTTGCAATTAATGGCATTACAGGAGATCACCAAACTGGTTTTAAGAGGGGATATTCTACAATAGATCATATGTTTGTTCTCCTTTCATTGATTCAGAAACAGTTTTCTTGTAATAGAAAATTGTATATTCCTTTTAGTGATTTTGAAAAATCATTTGATTCTATTGATAGAAATTTGCTTTGGCCAATTTTGTTGGCGAAGGGTGTACATGTAAATGGCAAATTGTTTCAATGTATAAAGGAAATGTATCAAAATGTTAAATGTCGAATCCGCTGTGGGCTTTATCTTACAGATTATATTCAGTGTACAATTGGAGTTATTAAACAAGGAGCTGTCTGTAGCACTGTGTTACTTTCTATGTTTATTGATGAGCTTGCTCTGGAAGTTATCAGCAGTGGTCGTCATGGAGCCAGATTTCCACAAGATTTGTCAGAATTGTTTATTCTTTTGTTGACAGATGATGTGCTGTTGTTATCTGAAACTGTTGTAAACTGTTGTAGGTTTGCAGAGGCAGTTAAATACTCTACACAAAGCGGCTACTTCTTTGCATCTTAAGTAAATTTGAATGAAAGCAATGTTGTCGTGTTTAGAAAAGGAGAACAATTTAGTTGCTAGAGAGAGATGGGTGTACAATGATATAGTTATGCCTGTTGTAAATGTAGGCCTATATACCTGGGAATTTATTTTTCTACAGTTTGAGTTTTGCTCTGGCTTGCAAAGATATTGATAAGAGGGCAAAAAATGCATTGATATGTGTGATGAAAAAATTGAATATATTCAATAATAATTCGAAAAAATTGAATATATTCAATAATAATTCATCTGATTTATTTGTCAAAAATTTTGACTCACAAATACATCCAATTTTGATCTATGGAGCAGGAATTTGGGGATCAAATAAGGCAGTTATGCATTGTGAAGCTTTACACTTATTTGCTTTGAAAATATTTTTAGGACTGGATAAGCGCACATCTAATGATTAAGTATATAGAGAAACAAACAGATATCCATTGTTTGTTCATTCAGTTGTACGATGTATTCAATTCTGGTTAAAACTATTTCACATGGAAGACAATAGACTGCCAAAAAAACCCCCTATAAGATGCTATTTGATCTAGATTTTAAAGGTAAGAAGAATTGGGTAACTAGTATACGTATGTGTCTGAATGAATATGGGTTTGGTGGTGTTTGGTTTTTCCAAGGAGATGGCGATGAGAGACAGTTCATTCGTGATTTTCGGCAAAGACTGATTGATTGTAGATGGCAAAAGTGGATTGACCATATACAGACAAATGGAAGATATGATTTTTACAGCACTGTCATAGATTCTCACAGTGTTAAACGATATATAAGCCTTGATCTGGATATCAATTTGAAAAAAAACAATAGCAAAATTTACACTTGAGATACCAGCAACACAGAGAGTCTGATTTGCTCTGTCCCTTATGTATGCGGGCTGAAGAAGACGAACTACATTTTGTCCTGTGTTGTCCAGCTTTAGATGAAATCCGTTCAAGGTTTATCCCTCAAAAGTATTATATATGCCCAAATATGTTTAAAACTGTATTTGGTAATGCGTTCAACTCGTTTCGATTATATTAAGAATTTTGGTTTGTTCCTGCTCAAAGCAGCTAAAATCAGGGAAATTGCTTTATCGTAATATAAGTTTATTTTTTTGTTGATTGTTAATCCTATATGTTATCAGATTATTTCATTGCACTTATAAGCACCCTTTAAGTAGGGGCTATGGCCTTTCTTGAATAAACAAAATTCTGAAGTCTGAAGTCTCTCTCTCTCTCTCTCTCACTCTCTCTCTCTCTCCTTCTCTTTCTCTTCTCTCTCTCTCTCTCGCTCTCTCCCTCTCTTTCTCTCTCTCTCTCTCGCTCTCTCTCTCTTCCTCTCTTTCTCTCTCTCAATCACTCTCTCAATCTGTCTCTCTGTCTGTCTCTCTGTCTCTGTCTGTTTCTCTGTCGCTCTCTCTCTCTATATATATTTCTATCTTTCTGTCCGTCCGTCTGTCTGTCTGTCTCTTTCTCTCTCTCTCTCTCTCTCTCGGTCTCTCACTCTGTCTCTCTCACTTTCTGTCTCTCTGTCTCCCTTTCTCTCTCGCTCATTTTTTGTCAGACAGACGGGCCGACAGTAACAGAGACAGAGACAGAGACAGAGACAGAGACGGAAAAGGCACAAGGGAGATTGTGTTCTGAATTACACAGTTAAAAGTTTTAAGCTTCACAATCCTTCAAAAGGGGAATGACTGATCGACCTCTTGACATGTCAACCCCACTGGTCAATCTGGCCTCCTGAATTTATAGCGCGTATTACCCTCTGAAGCCAACACAAATTTGTTTTGAAATCGAATATATATCAATCTCTCTTCTTCTAGAGCATAAGAACAAATCATGGCCTTGAATGTGTTGGTAGCATGTGCGTGCGTGCACGTGTATATGTGTGTGTGGGGAGGGGGGTGGGGGCAAGTGTGTGTGTGTGTGTGTGTGTATGTGTGTGTGTGGTGTTTGTGTAGTGTGTGTGTGTGGGTTTCGTGGTGTTTGTGTGTGTGTGTTTGTTGGTGTATGTATATAGTATGTATGTATGTATGTATGTGTGTGTGTGTGTGTGTGTGTGTGTGTGTGTGTGTGTGTGTGTGTGTGTGTGTGTGTGTTGTATGTCTAAGCCTGTGTAAATGCATGGAAGTATAGTATGTGATCAGTGATCTGTATGTGCATACAGGGTGGTTATGAATATGTTTGAGTGTGTGTGTGTGTGTGTGTGTGTATGTGTGTGTGTATATGTGTGTGTGTCCGTGTGTGTGATATGATTATGTTTGAGTGTGCATATGTTTGCGTGTGTGTGTGTGTGTTTGTGTGTGGTGTGTGTGTGTGTGTGTGTGTGTGTGTGTGTGTGAGTTGAGACAGACAGACAGACAGACAGACAGAGAGAGACAGACAGAGAGAGAGAGAGAGAGAGAGACAGACAGAAGGACAGACAGGACAGAGAGATAAGGAGAGAGAGAGAGAGAAGAGAGAGAGAAGAGAGAGAGACAGAGGCAGAGACAGAGACAGAGACAGAGAGACAAAGAGAGACAGAGAACACGACAGAGACAGAGAACGACAATGACAATGACAATGACAATAACAGTGATGCTTTATTTTCCAACGATTAAAGTTATTAACTATAAACCATTTTAAAACTTCTCACTGCTAATCTACACACAGACCACTTGGTTACAGTTACAAGCACATCTTAAAGGAAGCTACATGATGATAAACTGTAACTAAAGTACAAAACGTAAGGGCACACAATTACAAATGAATCTTAATATACTCTGCTCGCGCACGTGTGTGTGTGTGTGTGTGTGTGTGTGTGTGTGTGTGTGTGTGTGTGTGTGTGTGTGTGTGTGTTGTGTGTGTGTGTGTGTGGTGTGTGTGTGTGTGTGTGTGTGTGTGTGTGTGTGTGTGTGTGTGTGTGCTAGTGCAAAAACAAAAAGCCTTTCGGAGTGGAGATTGAATACGTCTTCCGAGCTTTGACGGATTAGCACTAAAAGCACTGACAAGTCATCCGTCTTCAGTGTAACAACTAGACGGTCAAAACCATACTGACAATCTTCTTTTATCGCACCGTAAGATTCAGTATCTTTCATATAAACATTTCATATAAAGTCTTTTTTTTTTTTCCTTTAGTTTCAATTCCACTATCTTTTTTATTTCTTCAACATCATGGCACTTACGCAGTCTTTCTTCTTTTCCTTGCTGTTACAGATAAAGTTGGCGGCTGCAGTCTGCAAAGCATGTGCAGGTCCATACACTTTCTCCTCATGGGTAGTCGGCTTTGACCACATCTCCTCCCTAAGCACCTGGATATTCCTGCAGACATGTTGGATGTGGTTTGAGTCCTGCTCTGCTTCTCCTTTCCACAAGGACATACAGGGGAGGCACGACTATCATATGTGTATATATAAAGATGTCTGTTCAGCTTGCTGTGCTTAGTTCCCAGACGAAAAATAACCTTTGTTCTATTTTGAAAAATGATGCTAAGTGAAAATGAAAACGAAAGGGACCTTCAAAACCTTGTGAATATACTAGAAATAGAAAGCAAAGGTAAGGGGTTGGAACTAAACAACAGGAAGACTGAAGTCATGGTGATCAGTAAAAAACATGAAATCCCCTCATGCAAAATAACAGCAAATGGCACAACCTTGACACAGGTTAATAAATTCAAATACCTGGGAACGGTCATTTCATCAGACGGCAGATGCACATCGGAAATAGCTGGCAGAATCGGCCAAGCCAAAACAGCATTCAAGAAGATGACAAGCATTCTTACCAACAAATGCCTATCAATTAACATCAGAAAGAGAGTCCTTGAATGTTATATAGAACCAATACTGTTGTACGGATGCGAGGCGTGGACAGTCAGCAAGCAAAGCCAGACCAAGATTGAGGCAGCCGAGATGTGGTTTCTCAGAAGAATGTTGAGAGTTCCATGGACAGCAAAGAAAAGAAACGAGACAGTCTTGATGGAGGCAGACACAAGTAGATCACTCATAAGGAAGATTAGGAAAAGACAAGCAACATTTATAGGCCATTTTATGAGGAAGGGGGATTGGAGCACCTGGTCACAACGGGAAAGCTGGAGGGAAAGAGAGCACCAGGTAGACGCAGGGAGAGAATGCTGGACGGACTTGCAGAGTGGCTGGGGATGAGGAGGGTGGGGCAGATGCTGGGGGCAACGAGAGATAGAGATGGTAGGAAGTCCATGGTCGCCAACGCCATGCGGCAGGGCACCTTGATGATGATGATGATGATGATGATGATGCTAACTGTGGTGCGTCTGAGGTATGCTGAACAGACTTTGTTATGGTTGACATCTCTGAGGAAGACTTTATTGTTTTGTTGTTCAACTTCTGCTCCTAGCCCTGCCATTTTGTCTGCCTTCATTTTTTATGCCGCAATGTGAGAGGGTCCACTGCAGCATTCTCCTAAGGCGTTTGAGTTCAATGCCTTTTCCAGCTATGGCTGCCGTTTGCTGGTGAAAGTCTGGAGCAAAGACAAAACGTAAGTGAAAAAGACGACATGGGTATTGTGGTGCACTGATGCTGGTGTTTGTTGTTTGAAACAATGCTTCCACTTCAGCCTTGTTAATTATATGCATTTGTTCAAAAACATTATCAGACCACCATCTACTCTTTGAATGTCCTATCTTACTTTCGACATATAGAAATAACAATCTTGATTTTTCATGTACTGACGCTAGAGATATTCTTTACAATAAAAATAATGATATTATCCTGCTAGTCCAGCTGATTCTCAGATCCCTTGTCGGCAGATTGTTATGAAGAGTTAATTAATTGTTGTATGTTATTACTTGACACTGTTAATTCATTGTGCAGAATTATTAATTGCACTTGTTCCCCTTCTTACATTCATACTTCTATTACCCTTCCCCATACTCATCCTCCACCCCACCTTTGTGTGTGTGTGTGTGTGTGTGTGTGTGTGTGTGTGTGTGTGTGTGTGTGTGTGTGTGCGTGCGTGCGTGTGTGTCTAAAATCACTATTGTGAGCAGACATTAAATAAAAGATTCATTCTTTTAATTGGTACAGCAGAGGTTTGTTGGGATTGCCTCTGCTTGTCACTGTCACTGTCACTGTCCACTGTGATATTGGATGTAAAGCCCTGCTCCTCTGCGCTTGACAACATCTGTTGCTGAACCGTCTGGGACACCTCGTATCCATGCTTCTTGTGGGCGTCTTTCTTCTAGCAAGACAAGAATCAGCGTTTTGTTTGCCATGTGACTCTACTCATCTTTTGCAGTGATGTGAGAAACTGTGCCAAATTGTCCGTACTCTTAATCATGCTGGATGCATTT
>CM060306.1:76270511-76273011 GCA_030674185.1 Monoplex corrugatus | reverse complement strand
TATGTTTAATCATGGTATAGGTACGAGAAAACTGATTGACCACAAACTACATGTAATACCTATTTAGTAAGGATTAATGGACCCTGTCACCCTCTCCTTCTCGACCTCTGTCTCTCTCAGCCTTTCTTACTGTCTGTCTGCCTGTGTGTCTCTGTCTGTCTGTGTTTCCGTGTCTTTCTCAGTCTGTGTCTCTGTCTCTGTGTGCCTGTCTGTCTGAGTCCCCCCCCCCCCCACTTCTGTGTTTCTCTATCTCTGTGTGTCTGTCTCTGTCTGTCTATCCCTGTCTCTCTGTCTGTCTTTGTCTGTCTGTCTGTCTCTGTCTCTCTGTCTGACTCTCTCTCTCTCTCTCTGACGCAAACACAAACACAAACACACACACATACGCACGCACGCACGCACGCACATACGTACGCACGCACACACACACAGACACACATTTTTATTATTTTTTTAAATATTTTTTTTGGGTCTAAAATCACTTAAGTGAATAGACATTAAATGAAAGACCACCACACACACACACACACACACACACACACACACACGCACGCACACACACACACACACACACACACACACACACACACACACACACACAACACACACACACACACACACATATGAGATATAGTTACCATTTCTGGTCATCGCCAATCAGTTTAAACTATCGTCCCGGATTCTTCCTTCCCCCCTTTCCTCTCCCCTCCCCCCTCCCTACTTTCATTTTAATGTTACATCGTTACATCGACAGTGATGTGAAACTTCCAGCAGTATATCGAAATGTATACACCACTGAAGACATATACATAACGTAACCACTCATTTTCTCGCGGTGGTTCACATACTGGTAGAGTTCATCGATTAACTGCTACTGGAACGATAGGCCAGGGACTCCAGACTTAGCTACACACACACACACACACACACACACACACACACACACACACACACACACACACGCACGCACGCACACACACACACACACACACACACAACACACACACGCACACACACACACACACACAGAGGTTAAAGGCGAATCGTCAAGGAAAGCAACTGCGGCTTAACGCTCAGCCCCTTCGCGAGTAAAGCGAGAACCAATTCTCTCCCTTCGATCAACACTGTCAGCGTCGAGGCTTCAATTACCGAGGATCGTTCTGTTTGTGGAACAAAAGACCCGTTACGTTACAGACGTTGTTAGCTGCAGTGACTCATGCAGAGATGTTAAAGAGGGAGGGAGGGAGAGAGAGAGAGAGAGAGAGAGAGAGAGAGAGAGAGAGAGAGACAGAGACAGAGACAGAGACAGAGAGACAGACAGACAGAGACAGACAGATAGACAACACAGAGACAGAGACAGAGAGACATAGATAGACACAAAGAGAGACAGAGTGGGAGAAAGTCAGGGGAAGAGAGACAGAGACAGAGAGAGAGGGAGAGAGAGACACACACAAAGAGAGAGAGGCAGAGACAGAAAGACAGAGACAGAAAGACAGACAGAGACGGACAGAAACAGACAGAAAGAGACAGACACAGAGAGAGAAAGAGACAGACACAGAGAGACAGAGAGAGACAGAGACAGAGACAGACAGACAGACAGAGAGACAGAATGAGAGCGAGCAAGAGAGAGAGAGAGAGAGAGCGAGAGAGAGAGAAAGAGAGAGAGAAGAGAGAGAGAGAAAGACAGAGACAGAGATAGAGACAGAGAGACAGGCAGACAGAGAAAGAGATAGAAACAGACACAGAGAGACTGACAGACTGACAGACTGTGACAGTCAGTCAGTCAGTTAGTCAATCAGTCAGTCAGTCAGTCAAAGAAACAGACAGACAAACACACAGACACACAGACACACACACAGACACACACACAGACACACACACAGACACACACACAAACACACACACACAGACGCACACACACGCACACACATACACAACACACACACACACACACACACACACACACACACACACACACACACACACACACACACACACACACACACATACAGACTAACAGTTAGAACAGACACCCACACTGCCGACCAGACCCCAAAGAAAATTTGAACGAGAAAGAGATCGTTCTGTTTTCGTAAACTGATTTTCAAGCCAAAAACCGACCACGAGTCAAGCAAGAGAGGGAAAAGAGAAAAGACACTCACATGGAAGCTACGTGATTTGAATTTTGCTCTATATTCTAAACAGTTGAAGCTTGATTCAAGAGTATCTTAATCAGAGAAAACAATACCTCTTCTTGCCTTTATTTGCAATTCATGGTTGATGACACCCTAAAAGCTAAACCCAGTAGTGAGATTATGTCTCTCTGTCTGTCTGTCTTTCTCTCTGTCTGTCTGTCTGTCTCTTTCTCTGTCTGTCTCTTTCTCTCTGTCTCTGTTTCTGTCTCTGTCTGTCTGTCTGTCCGTCTCTCTCTTTCTTTCTTTCTCTCTGTCTCTGTCTATTTCTCTCACTTTGTCTGTCTGTCTGTCTGTCATACAGCCTGTCT
>CM060306.1:76255511-76265511 GCA_030674185.1 Monoplex corrugatus | reverse complement strand
ACACAGACACACACACAGACACACACACAGGAACACACACACACACACACACACACAACATATATATATATTATGTATATATACTTGTGTACATACATACATATGTACATGTATATATATATATATGTATACAAATATATGTGTATATATATATATATATATTATATATATGTGTGTGTGTGTGTGGTGTGTGTGTGTGTGTGTCTATGTGTTTGTGTGTATGTGTGTGTGTGTGTTTGACTGAATATGTGTCGGGTAATGGTAGTAGTAGCTGTGATAGTGTCTGTTTCTGTCCTATGAAAAGAGATTCTGAAAATGGCTTGACCTTCGTGTTCTTTCTTTCTTTCTTTTTTTTTTTTAATATTGTTTTCTTTTGTTTTCGTTAGCAATGTGTTTTTTGTTTGGTTTTATTTAGGAGAATGAACATGGATTATCGCCATCAGCATTACGAAAGTTAAGAAGGTTGCGTGGCATGAATAATACGGAAATTGGCATTTTCAATGCATTGGACCAATATCTTTGAGGAAACGAGATACTCAAATGGAGATATTGAATTGCTAATAACAACAATTTATTTCTCTGTCTTTTTTAATTGAGACGGCTATGCGGAATAAGAGAAAAATGAAGAATAAGTTTTGTTTGAAAAATAATGAAAATAAAACCATACAGTAATAATGACAATAATTTCAATTTGCTGACAAAGGAAAATGTCCTTCACTTGAGTTCTATCTAAAAATGTTAAATTTGTAGGCAAATGTGTGTGTGTGTGTGTGTGTGTGTGTGTGTGTGTGTGTGTGTGTGTGTGTGTGTGTGTGTGTGTGTGTGTATGTGTGTGTGTGTTTGTTTGTTTGTTTGTTTGTTGTGTGTGTGTGTGTGTGTGTGTGTGTGTGTGTGTCTGTCTGTCTCTCTATCTTTGTCTCTGTCTCTCCGTCTATCTTTTTGCCTCTCTAATTCTCTGTCTTTGTCTCTCTATCTCTGTCTATCTGTCTGTCTGTCTCTTTGTCTCTTTGTCTGTTTATCTGTCTTCTGCCTACCTCTGTCTCTGTCTGTCTCACTGTCCCTGTATCTGTCTGTGTGTCTGTGTGTCTGTGTGTCTGTGTGTCTGTCACCCTCTCTGTCTGTCTGTCTGTCTGTCTCTCTCACTCTGTGTATCTCTCTCCATCTCTCTCTCTCTCCCTCTCTCTCTATCTAAGTATGTGTGTGTTATTATGGAAGTTATTTCCCCAATATCGGGAGTGAAAAGCAAACGGAGGGAAGATTACAACGACAATGTATGTCAAGATGTTCTCTGTTATTTTCTGGGAAAGCTGAATCAAAGACGAACATTAGTCATCATCATCATCATCATCAGGTGCCCTGCCGCATGGCGTTGGCGACCATAGGACTTCCAACCAATTCTATCTCTCGTTGCCCCCAGCATCTCCCCCACCCTCCTCATTCCCAGCCACTCTGCAAGTCCGTCCAGCATTCTCTCCCTGCGTCTACCTGGTGCTCTCTTTCCCTCCAGCTTTTCCGTTGTGACCAGGTGCTCCAAATCCCCCTTCCTCATAAAATGGCCTATAAGTGTTGCTTGTCTTTTCCTAATCTTCCTTATGAGTGATCTACTTGTGTCTGCCTCCATCAAGACTGTCTCGTTTGTTTTCTTTGCTGTCCATGGAACTCTCAACATTCTTCTGAGAAACCACATCTCGGCTGCCTCAATCTTGTTCTGGCTTTGCTTGCTGACTGTCCACGCCTCGCATCCGTACAACATATTGGTTCTATATAACATTCAAGGACTCTCTTTCTGATGTTAATTGATAGGCATTTGTTGGTAAGAATGCTTGTCATCTTCTTGAATGCTGTTTTGGCTTGGCCGATTCTGCCAGCTATTTCCGATGTGCATCTGCCGTCTGATGAAATGACCGTTCCCAGGTATTTGAACTTATTGACCTGTGTCAAGGTTGTGCCATTTCTGTTATTTTGCATGAGGGGATTTCATGTTTTTTACTGATCACTATGACTTCAGTCTTCCTGCTGTTTAGTTCCAACCCCTTACCTTTGCTTTCTATTTCTAGTATATTCACAAGGTTTTGTAGGTCCCTTTTATTTTCTGCAATTAGCACGTACTGGTACTATGTTTATCATTTTCCCTCCAACCTTTAATCCAGGTCTTCTTCTAGGTTTCTCATGATGTTTTCGCTATATAGTGAAAACAGATCTGGTGACAAAACACAACCTGTCTGACTCCTCTTTTGATGTTTTGGAAAGAGCTTATATTGTTTTCTATTCTCATTGCAGCTGTTTGTTCCCAGTACATATTTCTGATTATTCGTAGATCTTTTCCATCAACATTGAGTCTCTCCAGTTGGTTGATCAATTCTTCATGTCGTACCCGATCGAAAGATTTGGTATAGTCAACAAAGCATAAATACAAATCCTTGTTCATCTCAATTGACCTCTCTATGATAGTTCTTAGGATGTGTATGGCATTAATAGTTCCTTTCCCTTCCACAAATCCACACTGTTCTTCTGCTATTTCTCTTTTGATTCTATTCCTTGTCCTCATCATGATTATTCTTAACAGGATTTTTGTTACATGACTCATCAAACTGATTGTACGATGGAGTTTGCATTCTATAGCCCCTGTCTTCTTTGGAAGTGCAATGAAAATTGATTCTGACATATCTTTGGGGATTTTTCCAGTGTCATAAATTTCATTTAGGAGGACTGTTATTTTTTCTATGCCAAATTCTCCAGGGCTTCAATCATCTCTGTAGTAATGTTGTCTGGTCCTGGGGCTTTTCCTGGTTTCATCTTTTTCAGTGCTGCTCTAACTTCATCTTTCATTATGGGTGGTCCTTCAAAGTTCTTTTTTATAATGTGTCGAACATTAGTAACATTTTGAAACTTGACGGTTTTCACAGTCTCAGGTTTATCAAGAGAGCGTCTCCGCGCTCGGAATAAATTTCATATGCACTGACGTCACGGGTGCCATGTGATGGAGAAGATCCAAAACGATCATGGCACAAGCTTTAGGCCTGCACATAAACCCGTGCACTGGCCAGGTCCTGAGGTTGTACCTAGTGTTGGGTTTTGTAGTATACTAGTATATGTACCAGTCTGCCATTGTGACATCTTGGCTACGTTGTAATGATGTGTCTATCTGTGTATCTCATCTTCAGAAAGAAAAACAAAATAGATCGATATCTAAATGATTAAACATAAGTACAAACAAAGAAAGGACTGAATGGACTTGGGAAGGGGACAATGTGCAATACTTTACCCCAAACAAGGACAAATGTTGAACACACATACAAGCACGCAGAGCAATGGAAAGAAGGGGGGGGGGGGCGGTGGAGAGAGGACAATGTGCGATATTTTCCCTCAAACAAGGACAAATGTTCAACATACAGACACACAAACACACAGACACACAGAGACACAGACACAGACACAGACACAGACACACACAGACACACAGACACAACACAGACACAACACAGACACAGACACACAGACACACACACACAGACACACAGACACACAGACACACAGACACCAGACACGACACGACACAGACACAGACACAGACACAGACACACACAGACACACACACACAACACGCAGCCACAGACACACACACACACACACACACACACACACACCACACACCACACACACACACACACACACACACACACACATACACATACACACACACATCCAATAAAATGATAATCACAGAGCTACACACTCCAATGTTGGTCTTTTTGTTTTAATCTGATTTTGTCATACCCACCAGAGGGGCGTGTGTGTGTGTGTGTGTGTGTGTGTGTGTGTGTGTGGTGTGTGTGTGTGTGTGTGTGTTGTGTGTGTGTGTGTGTGTGTGTGTGTGTGGTGCTTCTGTGTGTGCTTCTGTGTGTGTCTGTGTGTCTGTGTCTGTGTTACGTTTTTGTTCCATTTGATCAAATTGAATTTGATTTTACTTCACAGCTTAATTTTATCTTATTTCAGAAGATATGTTCCTGACTTTCAGTTCAAAAACAACACGTTTTCCTCGATTATACTTTATCTGTACGTTGTGTTGTTCTTTTTTTTTGTTGTTGTTGTGTTGTTGTTGTTGTTTTCAAATCCAGAGGTACACACGCTTTCATATCAGTTAGTTCTTTCACTTCATTATATCTATAAAGTTTAAAAGTGACACAGTCATATTTTGATTTGTTGATATGTGTAACTGAAAAAAAACAATATGCAAAGACGCTTAGTCAAAGAAACGGGCTGGAGGTAAACATGAGTTGTTTTTGCCTGAGTATTGTCAATGCCATTGGTCAGGAACTTTGCGGTGTAGCTTTTAAACAATGCTAATAATGCAAAGAACAGGAAAAACAAAGCTGGACAACCTGACACTGATTGACTTCACACGAAAAACATACACATTTTTAGATGTTCACATGCTGTTTCTGATGCCTGTCTGTTTGCTTTTTGTATGTCTGTCTGTCTATGTCTCTATCTCTCTGTCTGTCTGTCTGTCTATGTGTCTCTGTCTCTCACACTCTCCCTCTCTCTCTCTCTTTCTGTCTCTTTGTCTGTCTAACTGTCTGTCTGTCTATCCATATCTGTCTGTCTTTCTGTTTTGTCTGTCTGTCTGTCTCTCAATCTCTCTCTTCTCTCTCTCTCTCTCTCCCCCCTCTCTCTCTCCCTCTCTTTCTCTCTAGTTCTCTGTTTGTCTGTTTGCCTGTCTGTTTCTGGCTCTGTCTGTCTGAATCTCCCTGTCTCTCTGTCTCTGTATCTGTCTCTCTCCCTCTCTCTCTCTCTCTCTCTCTCTCTCTCTCTGTCTCTCTCACATACACACACACACACTCACAGACGCACAGCAGAGGATGCTCGACTAGGGTACACTCAAGCCTGTTCGACGAATAATCCTTGACACAAATTGTCAACTTCTCTGTTACGTTGACATATTCTCTCTCTCTCTCACTGTCTCTCTGTCTCTGTCTCTCTCTCTGTGTCTCTCTCTGTGTCTCTCTGTGTGTCTCTCTCTGTGTCTCTCTCTGTGTCTCTCTCTGTGTCTCTCTCTGTGTCTCTCTCTGTGTCTCTCTCTGTGTCTATCTCTCTCACTCTCTCTCTCTCACTCTCCTCTCTCTCTCCCTCCTCTCTCTCTCCCTCTTCTCTCTCTCTCTCTCTCTCTCTCTCTCTCTCTCTCTCTCTCCCCTTTATCGCTGAATGTCCTGCCAGTCTGAAAGCCCTTTACATGGAAGAGCCAGTATGCTTGCGGGAAAAAAAAAACAACGTAGAAGAAAAAAAATTCTTACAATAGAAATCGAAAAGATCATTCACTCACTCACTCACTCTCTCACTCACTCACTCACTCACTCATTCACTCACTCACTCACTCACTCGCTCACTCACTCACTCACTCACTCATTCATTCATTCACTCACTCATTTACTCACTCACTCACTCACTCACCATTCACTCACTCACTCACTCACTCACTCACTCACTCACTCAATCAATCAATCTGTCAATCTGTCAATCAACCTATCAGTGACAAACAAGTAAATACACAAATAGATGAACGAAGGAGAGAGAGAGAGAGAGAAGAAAAACTAAGAAAAAGATAAATGAATAATCAAATGGATGAATCAATGAATGAACCAATAACCAAAAACAAATAACAGAATGAATCCGTTGATAAATGAAGAAAAAAGAAAGAAAGAAGGAAAGAACGACATAAAGAAAGAAAGAAAGAAAGAAAGAACGTCAAAAACAAAGAAGCAAACAAAGAAAGAAGGAAAGAAAGAAAGAAGAAGAGAAAGAGAAAGAAAAGAAAGAAAGAAAGAAAGAAAGAAACAAAGAAATAAAGAAACAAAGAAAGAAAGAATGAAGGAAAGAAAGAAAGAAAGGAAGAAAGAAAAGAGGAAAGAAAGAAAGAAGGAAAGAAAGAAAGAAAGAAAGGAACAAAGAAAGAAGGAAAGAAAGTAAGAAGGAAAGAAAGAAAGAAAAAGAAAGAAGAAAGAAAGAAAAAGAAATAAAGAAAGAAAGAAGAAAGAAAGAAAAAAGAAGAAGAAAGAAAAGAAAGAAGAAAGAAAGAAAGAAGAAGAAAAGAAAGAAAAAGAAAGAAAAAAGAAAGAAGAAAGAAAAGAAAGAAAGAAAGAAAGAAGAAGAAAGAAAAAAGAAAGAAAAAGAAAGAAAGAAAGAAGGAAAGAAAGAAAAAAGAAAGAAAAAGAAAGAAAGAAAGAAAAGAAGAAAGGAAAGAAAGAAAAAGAAAGAAAGGAAAGAAAGAAAGAAGGAAAGAAAGAAAAGAAAGAAAAAAGAAAGAAGAAGAAAAAAGAGAAAGAAAGAAAGAAAGAAAGAAAGAAAGAAAAGAAAGAAAGAAAGAAGAAAGAAAGAAAGAAGGAAAGAAAGAAAAAAGAAAGAAAGAAAGAAAGAAGAAAAAAAGAAACAAAGAAAGAAAGAAGAAAGAAAGAAAGGAAGAAAGAAAGAAGGAAAGAAAAAAGAAGGAAAGAAAGAAAGAAGGAAAGAAAGAAGAAAGAAAAAGAAAGAAAGAAAGAAAGAGAAAGAAAGAAAAGAATGAAAGAAAGAAAGAAAGAAAGAGAAAGAAAGAAGGAAAGAAAGAAAGAAGGAAAGAAAGAAAGACAAAGAAAGAAGGAAAAAAAAAGAAGGAAAGAAAGAAAGAAAGAAAGAAGGAAAGAAAGAAAAAGAAAGAAAGAAAGAAAAAGAAAGAAAAAACAAAGAAAGAAAGAAGAAAGAAAGAAGGAAAAAAGAAAAAAGAAAGAAAGAAGAAAGAAGAAAGAAAGAAAGGAAGAAAGAAAGAAAGAAAACAAAGAAAGAAAAAAGAAAGAAAGAAGAAAGAAAGAAAGAAAAAACAAACAAAAAAAAGAAAGAAGAAAGAAAGAAAGAACAAACAAACAAAGAAAGAAAGAAGGAAAGAAAAAAGAAAGAAAAAGAAAGAAAGAAAGAAGAAAGAAAGAAAAAAGAAAGAAAAAGAAAGAAAGAAAGAAAGAAGGAAAGAAAGAAAAAAGAAATAAAAGAAAGAAAAAAGAAAGAAAAAGAAAAGAAAGAAAGAAAGAAAGAAGAAAGAAGAAGAAAGAAAGAAAGAAGGAAAGAAGAAAGAAATAAAGAAGGAAAGAAAGAAAAAAAGAAATAAAGAAAGAAAGAAGAAAAAAAGAAACAAAGAAAGAAAGGAAGAAAGAAAGAAAGGAAGAAAGAAAGAAGGAAAGAAAGAAAGAAGGAAAGAAAGAAAGACAGAAAGAAAGAAAGAAAGAAAGACAAAAACGTAAAAAAAAAGACATACGAATAACACCAGGAGCTAAAGTCAAGTGGGTATACTTCTGACACGATACGCCTCAAACGAGGGCAGGCTCATAGACTGACGCCTTTCAAGATTGGGGTGAGAATAAAATTCGTTTCTCGAGAAAGCGATTTCCATTACTAAATTGGTCACCCAGATAAAAACAAAATCAATATCTGACATCTGACAGCAAATGCAGGTTAAGTCCAAGGCCGCAGTCATCGACTTGACGTGACTTCAAACCGTCGGAATATTTAGTAACATACCCACCGCCACCTAGACAGAAAAAAAAAAAAAATCGCAAACGTATGATCCAAAACTGACCGTTCAAACCACAAGAACAAGAACAACAAGAACGAGAACAAGAACAACAACAAGAACAACAACAACAACAACAACAACAGCAACAACACATACAAATTTATATACGCACACGCACACATACCCGCACATGCACACATAATACACAACAGAACATAACACACACACACACACACACACACACACACACACACACACACACACACACACACACACACACACACACCATACACACACACGCACACTAACACACACACACATACACACACACAAATGCATGCACACATACACACACACACACAAACACACACACACACACACACACACACACACACACACACACACACACAAACACACACACACAAACACACACACACACACACACACACACACACACACACACACACACACACAGCCATCTTTTTCTTTCCTATTTGGAGTCTTGTTTATTTCTTGAGAAATTCAGATAATAGTGCCAGACGAAAGACAACAGTGATACTATGTTCTGGTAGTTTAATGCCAAAACGTTCTTGAAAAGGATAGAAGAATTGTTGTAATAAAGTTTCAGATTACCCCGAAACCTAAAATGCATTTGGTGTTGTAAATATGTGGACATGTCCAATATTTGATTTGATAATCCTTGCAAGAAAAACGTGTATGAGCCAGGGTCAAAAGGTGCTTTGTGATGACGTTCCTAGCTCAAATCACTGTAACTAATTTTCTTGCCTTTGCACAGCCTGAACAATCCTAGATATTGAGCTTTAAATGTCAAATCAAATGGCAGACATGAATTCATGATGGTTGAACAAATCATTTGGCTTTTACAGAGGCAGCTCATATTTTATAGGGCATAGTTTCATCTGTGACAGGTGTCACACGAACGCTAAAAACTCAAATAGTTTCCAAACTATCCATTTGATTGCAATGCTGATGAGTTCTATTCAGACAGTTTTATGCATCAAACTTGAAAAGCCCTATTTCATTGTAGTTCTTAATCATTTTTTTCCACTGTAGCTGATCAAAGAACTGTAGGCCTGTGACACAAAAGTGTCACGAATGAAACCTTATATTTACACTTTAATATTGCAGAATATATGAAAACATTTGGCAAAAAAAACAACAACAACAAAAAAACAACAACAAACAAATGAAATCATCAACTAGTGAGTAACTTGATAACAAACTAAAAAATACATACATAGGTACAACCATTGGTTTAACACCAAACTTTATTCTCAGCCTACTACACCTATCTGAAAAAGGAAGGCTGAAATTTGAGTAAAAGTGTAAATGTAAACTTGACTGGCTAATAAATGATTTGTTCAACCTCCATGAATTCATGTCTGCTATTTGATTTGATAATTAAAGCTCAATATCTAGGATTGTTCAGACTGTGCAAAGGCAATAAAATTAGTTGCAGTGATTTGAACAGGGAAAGTCACCCCAAAGCACCTTTTGACCCTGGCTCATATGTATATATATACGAGAACATTTTAAATCTACCAAAGATCATATCTTTAACAAGAAAAGAATTACCACAAAATACTGGGTCGAAGAGCCTAATGTGGAAATGAGGTGGAACGTACACATTCTTAGAGGAAATGGCTGCCATATCTTTTCCCCTTGATGAAATTGTTAAGTGCGATTCGTCGTTTGGCTATGACGTATATACATGTCCTTGACCTACTCCTGGTATGTGCACATGTTTGCCTGACGCATTGTTGATAATGACAGCAATTTATGCACATATACCCATTGGTGAAGATGTGGATAGCGTGTATATGTTTTCAACTTTAAGTCTTCGATGTAAATGATTTCTATTTTGCTAACTTTATTTTTGCATCCTGTTGAAATGTATACGAGGAAGTATAAATGAGCAACAAGATGAAAGATATATACATATATATATATATAAGAGTTGATGCAGCAAGAACAAAGTAAGATTCGCAAACGCAAAATTCAAAACTGATTTTGATGACCATTTGCCGCGGTATAGTGGCTAACGCAACGGACTACCGACTGGAAGGTTTTGGGTTCGAATCTCCTTCAGTACCTTGAAAAATTATTGTGGGATTTTTCGGCTCTAGGCGGCTCCTACCCAGAGTTGGGCGTGCTTTGGGCTCATTGGGAAGACAGGGACCACACAGTCGAGTCTCATCCACTTCACGAATGCGTCATTGAAGGTGTTGCTGAAATCTTCTGACCAACACCGCAGGTGTCTGTATTACTGGGGCCTGGTTGACGCAAGGATATATTATGATAGTAAGCGTAGAGTACAGCCCTGTCAGGCAATCTCAATCCTAGCTGGAACTCCATAGCATCATGATTATCATCCTCATCGACATTATCATCGCATTGTGAAGATTATCTTCTTCTTCTTCTTCTTCTTCTTCTTCTTCTTCT
>CM060306.1:76243011-76250511 GCA_030674185.1 Monoplex corrugatus | reverse complement strand
AAGTGATATCTTCACTGGAGATAAACTTAATAATAATAATAATAATAATGGGTACTTTTTGAGCACACTATCCAGACAAACTGCTCAAGGTGCTTCACAAATCGATGCAAGATCTATACACAATTGTAGCACATTACGTGGACATAGACATGGCATTGTAGACAAAAAGAAACATGACATGAGCAATAACATACAAAATAGTATTGCATTACAAAATCGACACAAACACTCTAGTCATTAGACAACAGAGGGTAGCAAACCGATACAAAATACCGTGTTTAACATGCGCACATACGTCAGCATCCTATACACACAAGCACATAAAATACATTCCCACTTACTTACACACATTCTAAGTACGGTCACTAACAGACTAAGCAATGTCCAAGTTTTCCACTCACACAATATACACGCACGTGCACACAGCTACATTTATCCCCCCTCCTCCCCCCCACATACACACTGACATGCATGCACACACTCGCTTATGCACATGTGATAGTGACTCACAGACATGTCTTCTGTTAAGTCGTATCCGAGCTCTTCGAGAAGAGATGTGACTTTAGACCAGATTTGAAAGAGACGAGGGAGTCAGAGTGACGAAGGCTGCCAGGGAGTTTGTTCCATATTTTGGGACCTTGGAAAGAGAAGGACCTTTCACCATAAGTCTTAGTTCTTGCAGATGGTATCGTGAGAAGTCGAGTGTCAGAAGAGGAACGCAGTTGGCGGGATGGAGTATACACTGGGAGTAGTTCAGAAAGATATTCTGGGCCAGAACCACAAACAGCAGAAAAGGTCAAAGTAGATACTTTGTACGATATACGATCAGGTACAGGAAGCCAATGGAGAGAGCGAAGAAGAGGAGTGATATGTTCAGATCTAGAAGCTTTACAGACGAGCCTAGCAGCATTGTTTTGGATTCGCTGGAGTCGGTCTAACAAATATTTTGGAATCCCTGCCAGGAGTGAATTACAGTAGTCTATCCTAGACAGAACAAAAGCACATACAAGTGTTTTCGTTGCCTCACTGGAGAGGTACTGACGAATTGAACTAATCCTGCGCAGTTCCAAATAGGCAGCCTTACAGACATTAGAGATATGTTGTTGGAAGCAAAGAGACTGGTCAAGGGTCACACCGAGACTTCGAACTGCTGAAGAGAAAGGAACAGGGATGTCATTGATCAGCATAGAATCAGGAAGATCAGAGTGTTGAAGTTTTTTCGGATAGACTAACATGAGCTCGGTCTTGTCGTCATTTAGTTGAAGCCTATTAAGAGTCATCCAGGTCTTTAGGTCTGCAATGCACTCCTGCGTCCGTACCATCAACGAGTCAATTTCAGCAATGGAGGCTGACTGATGAAGTTGAGTGTCATCGGCAAAGCTTTCGTGCAACATGGCGTGACCATTGATGACATCGGACACAGGAGAGGCATACAGCACAAAGAGGACTGGGCCTAGCACAGAACCCTGCGGTACACCGTACTTCAGGGGTGACAAGTCAGAATAAACACCATTCACACAAACTCTCAATGTACGGTCAGTCAGATAAGAAGCGATCCATGCAAGTGCAGTGCCACGAATACCAAAAGAAATTTCAAGTCTGCTCAAGAGGATAGAGTGGTCGAAAGTATCAAAAGCAGCTGATAAGTCTAAGAGAGCAAGAACAGATATTTTATCATCATCCATTCCAGAAAGGAGATCATTTACAATCCGGACAATGGCCGTTTCACAACTATGACCATGCCTATAAGCTGACTGATGGGCATTAAGTAAACTATTTCTTTCTAGATGGGCCAAGAGTTGCGACAGCACGATCCTTTCAAGCAGTTTTGACAAAAATGACAAATTTGAGACATTAATTTATTGCTGTGTTGTTTTCTTTCTCCGACTTTCCCAAGCAAGGGCGATAAATTTCGCGAGGGATTTTTGATATTTTTCATCTTCAGTCATGAGTATTCTGGTAATGACCCTTTGACTCGAAATGTCCTCATCAAAGATTATGCATTTTTGTCGTATACTTTCATACGACTTGCAAACAAACAAAAAATGCATTTCATCTTCTGTCTCTACATTACACATGGGACAAATAGAGTGTGCCGATGAATTTGAGTAAAACCATCTTGTTGTTGCATTTAGCCCTAGGGCTCTTAGTCTAAAACGAGCAAGATTGCTTCTGTGCCATTTATTTGTTACGGCCTTTATATATTTTTCGGTTTGAAATATACTTTTAAAGGAAAGGAACCAATCATATTTCTCAGATTCTTCCATTTGAGCGTGCCAGTTTTGTTTGTACGAATCAACTAGTCTATCCCTAAATTCTGAAATAAATCCTTGTTCATAACCAACTCCCTGGCACATCCACACAATACCAAATCCATGTGTGGTTAACATTTTCTTAACGAAATATGCCCAGTTTTGTTTACCCGAATCTAATTGATTCAGTAACATCTCATATGCCTGCTTGCACAATCTTGACATTGGGAGCTGGATTAATTTCAACCAGTATTTAATACACTTCATTTGAGTTTTCAAAAACAAAGGATAACGGCCAGTTTCTCCATATAACAGTTTATTAGATGAATGCAATGGTACCGAAAAGGAAGCGTTTGATGGCAAATGTATGTACCTTTTCCATTTTATGATTGCTCAAAAAACCCCATATTTCTGAGCCATACGTTAAGATTGGTTCAATTTGTGAGTTGAAAAGTTTCCAAAAAATCGAGAAGTCAGTGCAGTTCAATTTTCTTAAAGATCTTAAAATTTCCATCGTTCCTCTTTTCCCTTTTTTGCTGCTTTCCACCCATGCGCTTTGGAGACTCAGTTTTGTTGTAAAAATAATACCTAGATATTTATATGAGTTTGTTACTTTAACTTCAGACTCACCATGAACCCATTTTTCTCGAGCCGAAAGATGTCCTCCCTTACGGAAAATCATCACATTCGTCTTTTCTAGGTTCACAGACAGTAATAACCTATCAGATTCATGTTTTAAAGCATTTAGTTGATTTTGTAACCCTATGACAGTGTCTGACAAAAGCACCACATCATCAGCAAATAGCAGTAAAAAAAACTTCAACAGCACCAGGCAATAGCTGTGCACCATGTCTCCCTTTTTTGGCTATTTCTAACGCTAACTCATTAATAAAAAATGAAAATAGTAAGGGGCTGAGGAGACATCCTTGTTTCACTCCTCGTGGACATTCGAAAAAGTTGGTGTACATATCTTTGTCACGAACACATGCTAACACAGAATTATATATACTTTTAAGAGACATATATAATTTACCATTTACTCCATTCTTTCGCAGAATACCCCAAAGTACATTTCTATTAACTGAGTCAAATGCTTTGCGAAAATCTACAAATGCTACGTATAGTTTAGTGTGATTAAGAAGATATTTTTGGACTAAAGCGTACAGCGTGAAAATGTGATCTATTGTACTGTATCCAGATCGAAATCCTGCTTGTTCTTCTATTATTTTTTCTTCCCTCACTGCCCATTTCGTAAGTCGTTTATTTAATATATTTGTATAAACTTTGCCTAAAACACTTGTGAGTGCAACCCCTCGGTAGTTGTCTGGGTTGTTTACATCTCCTTTCTTATGTATGGGGACAATAATAGATTTGGCCCATTCTGTGGGGAAAATACCATTTTCAAATAACCGATTAAATAAAATAACTATAAATTTTAACACTGAATCGCTGGAATGCTTTAACATTTCTCCCAGAATTTTGTCTGGTCCAGCACTCTTACCATTTTTCAATTTTTTAATACTGTCAATTATCTCCCTTCTTGATATTGCATCATTAAATAATGGTTCTTCATACTCATTTGTATCCAAATTGCCATCATCTTCAATTTCTGCCCCGGATCCAGAACTTTGAAATATTGTGTGAAAGTGTTCATGCCACTGATTAAGGCTTATTTCGTTATAGATTATGGCTTTTCTATTAAGTGTTCTGATTGCCAACCAGAACAATTTTGAGTCTTTAATAGAGTCTTTGAGTTTATTTATTTTTGCTTCTTCAAATTCACGTTTCTTTTGTCGTTTCAATTTTATGTATTCAGATCGCTCTTTCACATAAACATCTTTCAGTTCTTTTTTTTTACTTCCTAATCTGTTCCTCTGAAAGCTTTTAAGAAGCCTCTTTACGTGTTTCTTTTTATGCTCACATTCATCGTCAAACCAGTCATCTAAACATTTCTTTCTTTTGCCAACCCTTCTGACCATACATGCGGCTGCACTATGCATTGCTTGAGCAAAAATATCTACACAGCTATTTACATCAACATTCATTAACTGATAAGCCTCATGAAGGTGATCGTTAAAATCATCTGAATTTTGTTCAGCCTCAAATATATATGCGTTTTCTTCCGACCAAATGATTTTCTCCTGCATGCATGATTCCTGAGTTTCTGGACATTTTTGCATTCCATTTTTCCATGTCATTTCTATCGGCAAATGCCAAGAAACAAGACAATCACTTACAATCATGTTACAGTTATGTGAAAATTTATCAGGGACAAGAAAATAGTCAATAACACTGCATCCATTCGGTGATACAAAAGTGTATTCTCCTTCCCTGTCGCCATCACAAAACCCATTCATAATGTCAAGATCAAACATAAAGCACAAGTCTAACAAGGAATTTCCAAAGTTATTTTCAGTTCCATCTTTAGAATGCCTGGAAAAATTTTCATCAGGATCATCACAATATAGACTAAAATTTGACTCAACGTTTGTCATTTCTTCGCCTTTTGATTGACACAATCCTGTTCTTGCATTTAAATCGCCACAAATCATCAGATACACATCATCCTGTCGTACAGCATACAATACACTTTCTTCCAACATCACTACTCCGTCTTTCAGTTCTGTGTTATTATACAGAGGACTACCTTCAGGTGCAACATAACAACCAATTAAAACAACATCTTTGTCAGTACTAAGAACATTCTTATTTAGCTTTACTACCACAGCATTATAACATTCTAATTTAATTTCTTCTACAAATTGTTGTAAACATTTTTTTATGAGTAGCACAACACCTCCCGAGTTCCTTCCGAAGTATGATAGTTTCTTGGCTGGAGCAGTGAATTTTATAAACTGTGTAAATATCCCAGAAAAATCAAATGATGCATCAATAAATGTTTCTGATAAACATACAAAATCAAAAGAATTAATATAGTTTACAAAAGAGGCATCATTCACTTTATTGTATACATTTTCTACATTATAGGAAAGAAAACGCCAAGTTGCCGAGTGGTCAGGCTTGTCCTATTTTTTCGTCTTGTTACGCAAAGGGCGGTCACCATTGCCACAGGTTTGGTTTCCCAGGTAACGACGTAGCCCCGGCTGTCTGCTCGCGTAACTCCTTCCCCGGCGCGTGTCGGTAGGCTGGTCCACTACTACACGACGAGAGGAAACCTCGTCACCTCTCCCACTTGCCCCTGTCTGTTGACCAGTCCGGGAACCCGTGGCCAGGCCTGTGACGTCACGCGTCGACGAAGCCCCGTTACCTCTCCCTGTTCCCCGACTTGACTGGCCAGTCCGAGAGGCGTCTGTATCACGGAGAGACCTTGTCTGCCCGCTGTCAGGTAGTTGATCAGGTGTTACACGTGTGTCACGGGAGATTTCTCGACCATCCCCGTCACCCGCAGTACTCGCCTCGTCACAGCATCGCCTGGGGAAGCTGGGAGAAGGGGACTCCCCGTAGCGTGCACGATCTTGACCCAAATCGTACTGTTGTCGTGATAGGGGAGAGAGAAAGAGATAGAGAGAGAGAGAAAGAGAGAGAGAGAGAAAGAGAGAGAGAGAGAGAAAGAGAGAGAGAGAAAGAGAGAGAGAAAGAGAGAGAGAGAGAGAAGAGAGAGAGAGAGGAGAGAGAGAGAGAGAGAGAGAGAATGGAATGAAATGGAATCATAATTTATTAACGATATATACATTAGCATGTTGGCCAGCTTGCATATTCGATTTTACTCATCTTTGTTAAAAAGAAAGAGAAAGTGTGGGGTGGGGGGAGAGTGAGAGAGAGAGAGACAAATAGAGAGAGAATGGGAGAATGAGAGAATGAGAGAGAATGAGAGAACGAGAAAACGAGAGAGCAAGAGAGAAAGACAGACAGAGAGAGAGAGAGAGAGAGAGAGTGAGAGACAGAGAGAGAGAGACAGAGACAGAGACAGAGGCAGAACCAGAGACAGAGACAGAGAGACAGACAGAGACATAGACATAGAACTGAGAGAGAGAAAGGTAGGGAGGTGGGGGAATATTGCGTCGATCTGAACCAAATCCCCATTTTTTTTATCTGTAAAACATTGGCGGGTTAGAGGCAAAGAAAACACATCGTTAGCTGCACAGAATTGTTTCAAACTGAGGAGAAAATGGAAATTTAAAAATAAAAGGTTTGAATATTGGAAAAGCCGAGTTAGAGGAACTACCCCACACAATCTTTGCCAAAGAGATTCTCAACGGTAAAAAAAATAATCTTTAGGAATCAGAAATGGAGGAAGTGAGTAGAAGGGCTTATATCAGGAATTTAAATGCCCCAGAGACACAATTTTTTTTTTTTTTCACGAATCAAACTTCTTTTTGTTTACTTAAAGCATGACACGCATGTTTGCATGCTATCAGCAGGTGTATTTCTATGCAGTGCACATTCGAGCACCCTGATGTTTTTGAGGACAGCTTTTAGCGTTTAAATGAGAACACAGCGTGCATCGGATCTGATTCTTCAAAAGCTGATTTTCAGTTTTTCCCATTTGCTCGTTTGGGTGAGTGCAGTGTTGATTTCACAGAGTTTGTGGTTTGGATCTTATGTGGACCACTTCCATTAATTATGAGGTAGCTGCCTATAAACATTTCACCCCCCACCCTATTTACCAACTGCAAAATCTTAACCCTTTGACTCTCACCTACAGGAAGCTGGTGGATAAGTGATGGAGTCGAAGAGTTAAGTGTTGCAGGAAAGTGGTAGTGGATAGGGTGAGGGAGTCAAAGGGTTAATATTTGCAGGAAGGTGGTGGATAGGGTGAGGGAGTCAAAGGATTAAGTTTATGCTTTGCTAGCATGGTTGACAATGCAGAAAGCTGGTGGATAGGGTGAGGGAGTCAATAGGATTAAGTTGTTGCTTTGCTAGCATGGTTGACAATGCAGGATGCAGGGTGCAGGAGTCAAAGGATTAATGGTAACGCTATGGAATCCTGATCCGATATTCCATTTCAATCCTATTCGGAAGAACATTTTTTTTTTCGGCTACTCAAGGGTCTGATCATTTTGGTGGTTTTCAGTCTAATGTGTCATGGATCCAATTTTCTCCCTACCACTTTTTCACTACAAGCCTTTAGTCAGTGCCTACAATGTTTGGCGCAGCCTCAAGGACTCTGTCAGATCATTACCACAAGCTTTTGGTTGGAACGAAAAATTGAATTGCCTGGGTAATACGAATCGTTTTAGATTAAAATATAAACTCGGTTTATCTTCCAAGTAACAAAACACAGGAT
>CM060306.1:76233011-76238011 GCA_030674185.1 Monoplex corrugatus | reverse complement strand
TGTGTGTGTGCGTGTGTGTGTGTGGTGAGTTTGGTGTGTGTGTTGTACGAGGGTGAGTAAAAAAATAATGCCTTTTTCTTTAGTACAGGAACAATTACCGACACAGGAACATGTATCATACATCAAAATGAAGCTGGTCCTCTGGGGATTACATCCCTACTTCTGAACATAGTCACCGTTTTCTCTCAATAGCAATGTTCCACCTTCGAATGAGGGCATGTATCCCTGCCTCGTAAAATTCTGTTGACTGTGCTTGGAGCCACGTCTTCTCTGCAGTTTTCACTTCCTCGTCACTGGCATAATGTTTGCCTCTAAAACCCTCTTTCATATGGCCGAAGAGATGGTAGTCTGAAGGCGCAAAGTCTGGTGAGTATGGAGGATGCGGTAAAGTTGTCCACCCAAATGAGGCGATTGTCTCCCTTGTCCTGATGCTTGTGTGTGGTCGAGCATCGTCACGCAGAAGGAGGACATTATCAATTTGCAAGTTGGGTCTCACTTTTCGGAATCTTGCTTTGAGCCTCGTCAGGGTCTTAATGTATGCCTCAGAGTTTATTGTTTCTTCTCTTGGCAAGAAATCAACCAGAATGACGCCTTGAGCATCCCAAAAGACAGTCGCCATGATTTTTCCAGCTGACTTTTCCGTCTTGAACTTTTTCGGTTTTGGTGACGAAGGGTGGCGCCAGTCCATTGACTGCCTCTTTGATTCCAGTTCATAATAGTGAATCCATGTTTCATCACCGGTAACGAGTCTTCCAAAGAAGTGTGTCTCTTTGACTTTGTTCAAGAAGTTCAATGCAGGCGTTGACCCTGTCAGTAATGCGTTCGGTAGTCAGCTCTCTCGGTACCCAACGGGCACACACTTTTGAAAACCCAAGTGATTCAACAATGTTGTAAGCACTTCCGTGGCTCACTTCAAGGTTTTCTGACCAACTCCTCAAGACTTTTGCGCCTATCTTCTCTAATCAGATCATCTGCTTTTGCTTTATTGGCAGGATTCACAGAAGTGAACGGACGGCCAGAACGGGTTTATCGGCTACGCTCGCAGTCCCCACCTTTTCATCATTCAGACGACAGACCCATCTGCAAATATTGCTATAATCTAAAGTATTCTCCTTATACACATTCTGTAATCGTCTATGAATGTTCACAGGGGTTTCCCCCTCAGCAACAAGGAATTCAATCACTGCTCTTTGTTTTTGACGCAGCTCTATGGGGACAGCCATTTTAAATTTTCCTCACGAGTCTATGAACCGGAAACATACCAAACAAAATATTTCAGTCCGTAACAGTTATAATCATTTGTAACTGATCAACATTTCAGGTAATTTTATCAAAAACTTTGTCTGATATAAATAAAGAAAGGCATTACTTTTTGAAGCACCCTCGTATGTTGCATGGTGTGTGTGTGTGTGGGGAGGGGGGATATGAGAGTCTGTAGTAGTGTGTGTGTCTGTGCCTGTGCCTGTGTGTGAGTGCATGTAAATGCATGCGTGTACATTCGAACGATTATTACTGACATAATCTATCTACACTGGAATCGAAGAAGTGCCAATAGTTTACCAGCAAGGATATCATAATATCAGCCGCAAACAAGATGCAAACAAACGGATCGTTGGCATGGCAATGAACGCAAATTTACTTGTTTAAGAAACAGTTTGAAGGTCGTAACAATGTCAACACATAACTAGTGCTTTCAGAAAAAAATGTTAGCATGACATGAACAGTCTAAAGGGTATTTTTCAAGCGAATTTCCAGTTAGGTAAAGGATAAAACAGTTCTTCCATTTACAAACGATATAGCGGAAATTGAAAAGGTCGCGTGACGCACATATTGCGGAAACTAGAATCGGCAATCATATAGGGGGTAAACCGTTGAGGAAACGAGGCGTATCAGTGGGGGAGAGAGCGAGAGGAGAGAGAGGGAGAGAGAGAGAGAGAGAGAGAGAGGAGACGACAGAGAGATCGAGAGAGAGGAGAGAGAGAGAGAGAGAGAGAGACAGACAGACAGACAGACAGAGACATACAGAGAGAGAGAGAAGAGAGAGAGACAGAAGAAGAGATACAAGAGAGAGAGAGAGAGAGAGAGAGAAGAGAAGAGAAGACAGACAGAAGAAGAGACAGAGAGAGAGGGAGGGGGAGACAGACAGACAGAAAAAACAGAGACAGTGAGAGAGAGAGAGAGATATCGAGACAGAGAAGAACATCAGAGAGAGAGAGAGAAGAGAGAGAGAGACAGAGCAACAGAGCCAGAGAGGACAGAGAGAACAGAGAGAGAGAGAGAAGAAGAGAGACAGAGAGAAGAGACAGAGAGAGACAGGACAAGGAACAACAGACAGAACAGAGAGGAGACAGAAAGAAGAGAGAGGACAGCAGCCAGAGGTGAGGCGAGAGAAACAGACAAGAGGAAAACAGAGCAGAGAGAGACAGAAGACCAGAGACTGGAGCAAAAAGGGGGGTGATGGTGTTTCCGATAAGCTGGTTTTGTTTTTCGTTTCTGTTTGATTTTCTATGCACAGATGGAATTTTTCTGGGAAGGCAACAGGGCGAAAGCAATGTTAAGAAAAGGGCGAGATCAATTTGCAGCTGGTGTGCTAATGTCCTTTGGCCAGACTCTTTCCATCATGATTAAATTCCATTTTATCCCCATGGTGCGATCGTGTGTAGTTAGGGAGGGTGGACACAGAGAAGGGGGTGGATGAAAACTGGAGCAGGTCAAAACGACCAGAAACGTTTAGATTTTCCTAAACGTAATGATGAAAGGCATTCCTACCAACAAATGCCTATCAATTAACATCACGAAGAGAGTTCTTGAATGTTATATAGAACCAATACTGTTATACGGTTGTGAGGCGTGGACAGTCAACAAGCAAAGCCAGAACAAAATTGAGGCAGCCGAGATGCGGTTTCTAAGAAGAATGTTGAGAGTTCCATGGACAGCAAAGAAAAAAACAAACGAGATAGTCTTGATGGAGGCAGACACCAAAAGATCATTCATGAGGAAGATTAGGAAAAGACAGGCAACATTTATAGGCCATTTTATGAGGAAAGGGGAATTGGAGCACCTGGTTACAACGGGAAAGCTGGAGGCAGAAGAGAGCACCAGGCAGACCCAGGGAGAAGATATTGGACGGACTTGCAGAGTGGCTGAAGACAAAGAGGTGGAAGAGTTACTTGAGGCAACAAGAGATAGAAACAGATGGAAGGCCATGATCGCCAACGCCATATGGCAAGACACCTGATGATGGATGATGAATGAGTGCTTATAACTATATCGTCGCTAATATCTAAGAAAAGTGAAGGTAGTTTCAATAACCCTCTCTTTATTGAAAACTACGCGGCGTTGATGTAATATATGAAACGGTAAAACTGTTACCGTAAGCTTTGGGATGAATGCCTCTCTTTTTATTGAAAAGTATGCAGCGTTAATGTGCCTACATTAAACATTAAAGATTGTTACTGTAGGTTTTGATAGGAATTGGCAATTTGTTGTCGCCGTTGCTGTTGTTACGATTGTTGTTGTTGATGAACTGGCCATTGTGTTGTTATTGAAATTGTTGTTGCTGTTGTGTTGATATTGTTGTTGTGGTGTAATGTTGGTGATAATGCTGATGAGGGTCTTCATCATTTCAATTATTATTATTATCAACACTTCTTTCTGTTCTTTTCTTTTGGGATTTTATTTATTTTTTGTTTGTTTTTGTTATTGCTTTTTTTCTTCTATAGTTGTTCATGTCTTTCTTCTTCTTCATCAGATCTTCAGTTTTGTTGATGATGTTGTTCTTGTTGTTGTTGTTGTTGTTATTGTTGTTGTTAATGTTGTTGTTGTTGTTGTTGTTTTCTTTGTGTTGATATCACTTTTTCATTATTTTCTTCATTGTTATTGTTTATCGCTTTTCTTGCTGATGATATTAATGATCGCACACTCCCTCCTTCCAGTTTCTTTTCTTTCTTCTTTTTTTTTTCTTCCTTCGTTATTTCCTTCAGTCCTTCCTTTTTGTTTATTACTATTATTTTTGCATATCGTCTAGTTTCGTTTGTATATATCTGTGTGTGTGTTTGTTTTGTTAAGTCTTTCATTGTTTCTTTTACTCGCATTTATACATTAACGACCTTCGTTCCTTACGTTCTTCGTGCTGCCTTTCTTTTTATTTTCTTTCTTCTAGTTTCGCTTTTATTTTCTTTTTTCAATCTATAATTGTTCTTCCTTTTCCTCACATTTTCTCCATATATTTTGTTTCATTCCATCTTCTGGTGTGTGTGTGTGTGCGTGTGTGTGTGTGTGTGTGTGTGTGTGTGTGTGTGTGTGTGTGTGTGTGTGTGTGTGTGTGTGTGTGTGTGTGTGTGTGTGTGTGTGTGTGTGTGTGTTTCTTTTTTTTTTGTTCTTAATTGTTCTATATCGATCGATTTTTTTTTCAAGCATACTTGATTCTACAGTTTCTGTCAGAGAGATCATTTCGTTAATTTTGTTTGCACAGCAGTTCTAGCTTGGTTCCCATCTTCAATCTTCCCGTGTCATCAACCTCTTTCTCCATTACCGCCTCATCGTTTAACCCATCGGGTTTATTTGCTTGTTTCGTTACAAAATGTTTCCTTCTTGACTTACATGATACTAGTTAGACGATCTTCCGCCAGCGGTATTATCGAGTTTAAAACAGAGAGAGCGAGAAAGAAGAGAGAGAGGAGAGAGAGAGGAGGAGAGAGAGAGAGAGAGAGAGAGAGAGAGAGAGAGAAAGAAGATAGAGAGAGCGAGACAGACATACAGAGAGAAGAGAGAGAGACAGACGAGACAGACATAGACAGAGAGACAGACAGACTCAGAGAGAAGACAGACAGAGACAGAGAGAGACAGAGTGAACATAGAAGGAGAGAGAGACAGAGAGAGAGAAGAGACAGAAGAGAAGAGAGAGACAGAGAGAAAGAAGAGAGAGAGAGAGAGACAGAGAGAGAGAGAAGAGAAGAGAGAGAGAGAGAGAAGAGAGAAGAGAAGAGAGAGAGAGAAGA
>CM060306.1:76225511-76230511 GCA_030674185.1 Monoplex corrugatus | reverse complement strand
TATTTCAAGATCTTTCCTGTGCATGGAGTTTTACGCAGGCTGTTGAAACCTTTCAGACCATTATGAGATGAAAACAGCCCGATGTTAGCTGATGACAGTAGCCTCAATTTCACGTGATGGATTCATGGTAATATAAAACACAGACGCTAACACACACAAAGCACAACTATATCCACTAAACCTTAACCGACTCTGGTTCAGGGTTACCTCCCGTGGTCTTCCCCCCTCCTCATCATATATATTAATGTATATGTATGTATATGTATACATATATCTATATTATATATACACGCGCGCACGCGCGTTCACACACACACACACACACAACACACGTACACACACACACACACACACACACACACACACACACACACACACACACACACACACACACACACACACACACACACACAACACACAATACAATTCCATTCGTTTTACCTAATGGTCACTCTTATTTAAAATAAGGTTTGAAGGTCACAATCACACAAAACGGGGGTCATATGAATCCTTCGGAATTTTTCAGCTGGTTTGACCAGCAAAACCACTTTTCATAATCACAGCTGATTTCGTCATCTACAAATGTCAAGAGCGAAGTTGAAGAAATTTTTGGATGCATAGAGTTGCTAGGAAGTTAAAATAAGAAATCCTTTAGAATAAGAATAAGAAGTCATATCGTTTAGGACATTAGATAAACCAAAAGAGAAAGATCTGATTTCCGAAACGTCTTTTTTCAATCGCCGACCCCTTTCCTATCCACTTTTTAATGTGAATATTAACATCAACCAGAGAGAGGTTTTGTGTCTGTGTGTCTGTAATTTTATGTATGACAAAGATGTGACAAAGTAACACAAAAAAATAGACAATGATCAATAGAAGTCATAGTTAAATTTCAATAATCATCAGCGCACTGGGTGTACGCTGAGGCCTACGGGTGTATGCCATGATCGTTTTGGTTAATTTTCCATTACATGGTGGTTGTAGAGTTTGTGCATCTAGAACAGTATTAACGAATCACAAACCAGAAAAAAACACGAAAATAAAATCGGAACGCGTATTTAATACAAGGCAAGACAGGCGCAAATTTTCGGCCAACTAGCCTCTGTCAGGCATGAATGTAAGATCACACACACTTAAATTAATACAAAATAAGGAGAAAAAGAATGAAACTTTCCGGCTGTTTCGTCTTTTGGGAGAAGCAGAAGGGAAGTTTCAGTCTTTTTCTCCTAATTTTGTAATTGGTGTTTGTTTGTGATCTTACATTCACGCTCGGCAAAGGCCAGTTGGCCAAAATTTGCGCCTGTTTGGTCTTGTATTAAATACGCGTTCTGATTCTATTTTCGTGTTTTTCTGGTTTCTGTTTTGCATAAACTCGGCAGTCGTACTTTCATTAACAAATCAGGGTCTGGCCAGGTGATTGGTTTATGTGCAGGCTTAAGGCTTATGCCATGATCACCATGCACATGGCATATGGAATGTATTCCAAGCGCAGAGACGTCATCTTAAGAAACTGAAACTGAAACTAACGAATTGGAGATCTGTGGCCCTTGAAAACTTTGGACAGTTATCCAACATGTAACAGAAAGTCTGTTTGATACATAAACTCGCAGTGATCGGCAACTGTACGGGGGGTTTACTTTCATGGGAAAACAACGGCACCAGCATTCTGTCTTGAACTTCCTGGCTGGCCACACTGTGTGATGATGTCTTAAGGGAAATTTGCACGTTGTGAACTGTTTGGCTAATGGTTAACCCTTTGACTCCCGCACCCTATCCACCAACTGCAAAAAAATTAACCCTTTGACTCTCTCACCCTATCCGCCAGCTTTTTGCGAGAACGATTAAATTTTTGCTTTGCTAACATGGTAGACAATGCATCATGCTGGTCGACAGGGTGCGGGAGTCAAATAATTAAAAAAAGTTTTGCCCATGGCGCGAAAAAGCTGAGTTCTAATCCCGAACTGAAGGCATGGTTTTCTCTCTTTTCTGTTGTAGTCTCGGTTCTTGTCTTTTGGATGTCAGAAAACACCGATCGATGCCCCGCGTGCATTGCGCGCTCAGCACACGTTAAAGATCCAGCAGCAGCTAAGATGACGTCACTGGCAAAAATATGTAGCAAAATCCATTTTTGTAAGTAAAAAGATATACATGGACGCAGGAAAAATGAAAAGACTGAGGCACTGCACTGCGGCGACATGCTCGATCTCCTGAGATACAGCGAACATTTACATGGTAAATTTGTCATGAAAACAAAAAGCAATTAGCGCAACCAACAGGTCCAAACACATATGTGGCAGACACAATTCTGAATGATTAGCACAGCATTTCTCCTTTCCACGCTGTTATACCTATACCAAAGGTGATTTGGTTTGTAAACAAGATAACTGATGACTGGATCCGAATAGGTCATGCAACCCATGGAGAGCCAGCCCCCTCTGCTTGATAAAATTACTATCGAGTGGCATCTGGGGCATGGGAGGTGAGTGACCGAAGAGTGGCGAGGCACTGGTCTCTGAGTCCCATCCGCACCCTCGAGGTGTTTCTTGTTTAGCATTTGTTGGTAACGCTGTGACAACTTTATTAGTTCCCTTAGTGGTCGGCGGGACTTAACAGAAAACACCACAAATTGAACTGAATCGAATGGAATGTGAAATGCTAGGGACACTTAAGTTAAGGGCACGTCTCAAAGTTCAGAGTCCTCGTTTATAAGCTATGACAGGAAGAAGGCGTGGGGGGGTGGCAGTGGCAGACATGTTTCTCCTCGAAGGGAGAGTACTCCGACTATCTGACGCCATTGTTTCAGGGACTGTAAACACAATACTTCTTCCTGGGACTTTTGCGTGGTCATTGATTTCCACGCTCAGTATAAATTCAGTATGAACACTTTCAGTACTTTTTGAGTAGTGATGTCTGTCTCTGTCTTCGGACACCCTACAAAACATAGTGGTCAAACCATCTGAAATTTTCTTTTTATTAATTTTGATCTCGATTTGATGATTGGTCAGCTAGTATCCCGCCTTGTTAGTTGGACTCAACTGTATGATATGTATGCATCCATCCATCCATCCATCCATCCATCCATCCATCCATCCATCCATCCATCCATCCATCCATCCATCCATCATACATACGCATGTACGTATAGGTAGACGGGAAAGGAGACAGATTAAATAGATAGATACGATCGATCGATCGATAGATAGATAGATAGATAGATAGATAGATAGAAGATAGATAGATCGATAAATAGATACTGAAACTGAAACTGAAAATGGTTTATTGCCATTGACATGTTTGTCCTTGTGGCAAGGAGCATAAAACAAAGTCATTAAATTTTAGATAGATAGATAGATAGAGAAGAGACGCAGAGACAGAGAGACAGAACCAGATAGACAGAGAGACAGACAGACTACATAGAAACATAGATACATAGATATATAATGTTGGTGTGTGCGTGTATGTATGTATGTGTGTGTGTGTGTGTGTGTGTGTGTGTGTGTGTGTGTGTGTGCATGTGTGTGTGCGTGCTTGTGTGTGTGTGTGTGCTTGTGTCTGAATAATCAAATATTACTGAGTACAGAGCAGTAGCCTGGAGCGCCCAGCTGTACTGCTGCGAGACCTGAATTACCTAACAACAATACATACAACATCAGGGACGGTTCTGCCAAAGGTGTCTGCTCAAGATCTACAACATAACGTGACAAGTTCAAGGTTCAGCTTTCAAGTTCCGAAAAAGTGTGGCTTGCCACATATACAGTTTCTACTCATCAGATGGACGGATCACGATATCCATGTGAAAAGACAACCACATCCTAAAGATGCTCCTGTATTGAAAGAGATGAAGCAAGGACACCATAACCAGGGAAAAACAGTAACGCGATGCAAGGATACACTGAAGGTCGGTCTCATCATGTTATATCAACATCACCAGCAGGAATCGACAATGCCCACGACATAGAGTAATTTAGCGATGGCAGTGCACGTAGTTCACAGTCACATTTTTTAAACAGCGCAGAACAGGTGAAATGTAACAGAAGATGGACTGGTCACGGAAACAGAATTCAGTTCCGCGGGACTCCTCTTCCACTACTGTGCCTGTTTAAGGCATGGAAGGTCTTGTATCTCACCTGAATGCCCTCATCATGACATTGGTGAGCAGTGTGTTCACTCGTGCGACAGAATTTGAACGGTCTATCATCATCATCATCATCATCATCATCATCATCATCATCATCATCATCATCATCATCTCGTCGTCGTCGTCTCATCATCATCATCATCATATCATCATCATCACTCATCGTCGTGTGCTCGTCGTCGTCGTCGTCGCGTCGTCCGTCGTCATCATCATCTCATCATATTCATCATCATCACCATCATCGTCGTCGTCGTCGTCGTCGTCTCATCTCATCATCATCATGATCATCATCATCATCGTCGTCGTTGTCCGTCATCATCATCATCATCATCATCTCCTCTCTTTTCTGTCACCATCCCTCACTCTCATTCATTACATTTCATAGAGGGCTCCCTACAAATAGTATGGGGAAGATATGTCACATTTCCACACCTAGAACCAGTTGTTTTATTCTGATCAGCTGAGTAAATTTGTGGAAAGCAACTGAGGCAACTCTCTTATTGCTGTGCTCTCTGATCAGAGCCATAGCGTCGAAACACAAGCTAATGCTACGCACACAAATGACAGACCACTATATTTTTGCTATTGGTATGCTGCTTTCTGAAGAGACACGAAAGCACTCCAACCCTTGTCGAGACTCAACGCAGGCACACACACAAAGATGGACACACATAATCATAAACATATGCACAAAACAACACACACACACACACACACACACACACACACACACACACACACACACACACACACAATACACATACACACACACGCCTGCACACACATACGCACACACACACACACACACACACACACACACACACACACACACACACACACACACACACCACACACACACACA
>CM060306.1:76200511-76218011 GCA_030674185.1 Monoplex corrugatus | reverse complement strand
TAACAAAGTAATGATTTTATAAAACAAACATTATACGGGAACGAGGACAGGGTTTCGACCTGTCAACTGTACGAATTTGCATGAAGATAGTCCTGAGTGACCCGTATAATTCAAGTTGCCGTTAACGGTCACCTCATGCACTGCCGTGAGCCAGTCGCCATTATTTCACACGCGGTGAAACTTCGTCGTTTGGTGTGTTTTTCTTGCGCGGATTTTCGTGTGGGTGCATTTATAACAAAAAACACACAGCACAGATCGATAGAGGAAAGAACAATCTATATTTTCATGATAACAAGTTTGTCATTCATGTTCATCTGCAAGAATATTTGACTGATAAACATGTGCAATTTTTCCACTGACTGATACAATTCCCGCAATGTTGAAGAGAGGCTGCCGGTACCTATTATTATTATCATTGCTATCATTATTGTTATTATTATTATTATTATTATTATTACAGTTATTATTATCATTATTCGTAGTAGTGTTTCATTAGTAATGGCAGTAGTAGTGTCATATTTATTGATGGTATTATTTATCATTTATTATCATTTCGAGTCCAGAAAAAACAGGTGCTTACACGATCTACATGTAGACACTTACTTTCTTTTTCTCTCTTTCTCTCTTGGTTATCTGATTAATTGAATTATCGTTGACTGGCTGGCTGGGTATTCTCTATTGAAGATTTTACATTTCCTTTTCAGTTACCATCTCACGAAGACAACTTGTTCACAAAATTATTAATGGTTTCACTTACAAGAAGGAAACAGTCCTTGTCAAAGGTATGTTCGTTGCGCTTTTCAGGTACAGATCATAACGTAACTTTCTCTATCAAATACAAAACATGAGACACTGAACACACTTGAAATGAAAATGAGTGCTAAGAACCATGGTAACATACAAATTAGAGACTGCAGTACAACCCTGAGTCATATAATAGAAATACATGCAGATATCTGCATACATACATGCCATGCCTGCGGGCATATGCACACACACACACACACACACACACACACACACACACACACACACACACACACACACATTTAAAGAGAAAGACAGAGAGAGGGAGAGAAAGAGAGAGAGAGAGAAAGAGAGAGAGAGACAGACAGACAGACAGACAGACGAGAACAGAGACACAGAGAGAGACAGAGAGACAGAGAGACAGAGACAGAGAGACAGAGACAGAGTCAGAGACAGAGACAGAGATAGAGAGAGAATCTGTACACAACATACACATACAGTTACCATCCTTAGGAAAATCTTCAACCTCCTCTCACACACATAAAACGGTGTTTCAAAACCATCACCGCCCCCAAACTGTCATCTAAGTCTGCAATTCAAACGACTGAATTGAACAGAGCTGGCCGACTGGTGTAATTCTCATAATCCAAGCAATGCCTATGCGCGTTAGTAAATCAATTTCTGGATAGACTTATGAACGTCCATTGTTAAGAGAATGGCATGATGTTTCTGTTCTTTGATTGTTTTTAATGTTTGTCTTCTTAAACTGAAAACTCTGGAATTTCCTGCTTGCTCACATTTGATTTCTATTGGTCTATGAACAGGTGTTGCAGGGTGATAGGACCGGTTGGTTGTACTTTTATGACGGTGTCTCATTGCCTCATTATACTGATAAACTCAGTCGAGTTTCAAAGGGCTATCAGTCTTCATTTTTAGAGAAGTTACCACGGGTGTCCAAAAGCACTAACTTAAAAACAGCCAAGAAATCTCAATGGGTTATTGTGCCTACACCGCCTACAATTTTATACAAAGTGTGCCTGTGACACTGTCCGAGTTTCTCAAAACAAAACAAAACAAAACAAAACAAACAAAATATACTGAACAGGACGCAAAGAGGCAAAACACTGCGTAGTGTTGTAAATGGTATGAATGGAATTACCACTGTTGCTTTGTCCCATAACTGTTAAACTGTTATCCCCAAACAGTTAAAACTGCTAAGAAAACATTCAAATACAATAAGGTGTGGACAATTACAAAAAGAAAATGATGTAGAAAGGACAGGAAGTTGCAGGAACAAAGCTATTCTAAGCATGATGGTCTACATATAGCTGAAAAAGTATGAGGAATGTAAGAATGGCAAAAAGCCAACAAAAATGACAACTGACGTTCTCAGTCAGTCTGCGACACCACTCTGTAAGACGTTTCAAGCTGGCAAAGAGTGTCTCCTTGACTTTAGCGTCTGTCTCTGTTAGAGTTACCATGGACAGCTCAGCGCCACTTGACTGAAAGTAACCAGGAGTTTGACATTTCGCCGGTCAGCGTTAGGAGACACTGATAGAACTGTGTTGCCAATAAAGAATGTGCGTGTGTGTGTGTGTGTGTGTGTGTGTGTGTGTGTGTGTGTGTGTGTGTGTGTGTGTATGTGTGTGTGTGTTTGTGTGTGTGCGTGTGTATGTGTGTGTGTGAGAGAGAGAGAGAGAGAGAGAGAGAGAGAGACAGACAGACAGACAGACAGACTGACTGACAGACAGAAACTGACAGACAGACAGACAGACAGAAACTGACAGAGAAACAAACAGACAGACAGAAACTGACAGAGAGACAGACAGACAGACAGAAACTGATAGCGTGACAGACAGACTGAAACTGACAGAGAGACAGAGAGACAGACAGAAACTGACAGAGAGACAGACAGACAGACAGAAACTGACAGAGAGAGAGAAAAAAAGAGAGTGAGAGAGAGAAAGATGGAGACAAGGGGACACGAAAGAGAGAGGGGAACGAGAAAGTGAGAGAGTGAATGAGAGAGGAGAGAGAGAGAGAGAGAGAGAGAAGAGAGAGGAAGAGAAACATACAGAGAGAGAACGAGAGAGATAGAGATAGAGAGAGGTAGAGAGAGACAGACAGAGAGAGAGAGAGAAAATGAGAGAGAGGGAGAGAGAAACAAAACAAGAGAGAGAGAAAAAAGAAAGAGAGAGAGAGAAAGAAACAGAGGGAGAGAGAGAGAAAGAGAAAGAGTGAGAATGAGAGAGAGAGAGAGAATGAAAGAACGAGAGAATGATAGAGACAGAGAAAGGTAGAAAGAGAACAAGACAGAGAGAGAGGAGAGAGAGACAGAGGACAGAGACAGACAAAGAGAAAGAGACAGAGACAGACAGAAACAGAGACAAAGAGAGAGAGAGAGAGAGAGAGAGAGAGAGAGAGGAGAGAGAGAGGAGAGAGGAGAGAGAGAGAGAAAGAGAGAGGGAAAACGACAGAGAAAACGACAGACAGAGACAGAGAGAAAACAACAGACACAGAGACAGAGACAGCGAATCTGCCTACACTATATACACACGATAACGTTCCCCTGGGAAGCAGTATGAAGGAATATAAGAATGGCAAAAAGCCAACAAGAAATGACAACTGACGTTCTCAGTCAGTCTGGACTTCCACTCTGTAAGACGTTTCAAGTCTGGCAAAGAGTGTCTCCTTGACTTTAGCGTCTGTCTCTGTTAGAGTTACCATGGACAGCTCAGCGCCACTTGACTGAAAGTAACCAGGAGTTTGACATTTCGCCGGTCAGCGTTAGGAGACACTGATAGAATCAGTGTTGCCAATAAAGAATGTGCGTGTGTGTGTGTGTGTGTGGTGTGTGTGTTGTGTGTTGTGTGTGTAGTGGTAGAGAGAGAGAGAGAGAGAGAGACAGAGAGACAGACAGACAGAAACTGAACAGAGACAGAACTGACAGAACAGACAGACGAGAAACTGACAGAGAGAAGACAGAGAGAAAGACGAGGAAAGAAGAGAGAAGAAAAGAAAGACGAAGATGAAGAGAGAGACAAAGGGACAGAAACTGAAGGAGAGAGAAAACGAGAAGTGAGAGAGAGAAAGATGGAGAAGGGGAACGAAAGAGAGAGGGAAGAGAAGTGAGAGAGGATGAAGAGGAGAGAAGAAGAGAGAGAGGAGAGAGAGAAAGAAGACAAGAGAAGAGAGAGAGAGAGAAGAAAGAGATAGAGAGAGAAGAGAGAGAGAGAGAGAGAAAAGAGAGAGAGGGAGAGAGAAACAAAAGAGAGAGAGAAAAGAAGAGAGAGAGATGAAAGAACAGAGGAGAGAGAGAGAGAAAGAGAAAGAGGAGAATGAGAGAGAGAGAGAGAAGAAAGAGAGAGAAGAAGAGACAGAGAGGTAGAAGAGAACAAGAAGAGAGAGAGAGAGAGACAGAGAAGACAAGACAGACAAGAGACAGAGACAGAGACAGAAGAAACAGAGACAGAGAGAAGAGAAGAGAGACAGAGACAGAAGAGAGAAGAAGAGAGAGAGAGAGAGAGAGAAGAAGAGAGAGAGGAAGAGACAGAGAAAACAGACAGAGACAGAGAGAAAACAACAGACACAGAGACAGAGACAGCGAATCTGCCTACACTATATACACACGATAACGTTCCCCTGGAAAGCAGTATGAGGAATATAAGAATGGCAAAAAGCCAACAAGAATGACAACTGACGTTCTCAGTCAGTCTGCGATTCCACTCTGTAAGACGTTTCAAGTGGCAAAGAGTGCTCCTTGACTTTAGCGTCTGTCTCTGTTAGAGTTACCATGGACAGCTCAGCGCCACTTGACTGACAGTACCAGGAGTTTGACATTCTGCTGGTCAACGTTAGGAGACAATGTATTTAGGGAGACACTGACAGAACTGTGTTGCCAATAAAGAATGGATGAAAAAGTATGGAGGAAGAGAGAGAGAAGACAGACAGACAGACAGACAGACAGACATAGGGTTGAACGAGAGAGGGGGAGAGAGAGAGGGAGGGAAGAAAGATAGAGAGAGAGAGAGAGACAGAGACAGAGACAGATAGAGAGACACACAGAGACAGTGACACCTGATTTCTCTTTGTTATTTTTTCCTTTGTTTTTGTTTTTGTTTGTGTCTTTCTTGCTTGGTTTCCTTTCTTTGTTACTTTCTGATCTTTCTTTATTTCTTTTCCTTCTTCTCTCCAGACATACACACGTATTCTGACGGACGAATGTATATAAATACGCTTTATATGAACAAAAAGACCAAGGAAGTAGAGCTGTGCATGCGTGCAAACAAATACATGAACTTAGATAGATATAAACTAACACAATCGAACCTTTGTCTCACTTTGCATTCAGTTTGAGTATTTGTTTCCTTCTCAACTTTGTTTTATCCAGCTACAAGAAAGAAACTATAAACGTATATTATCGCCAAGCGTACCTACAATCACATTTACCTCCATCATCATGTGCCTTGCACATGGCGTTGGGATCATGGCCCTCCATGAGAATCTATTTCTTGTTTTGTCTCTGCAAGTACATGTCCTTTTTCAACCTCTATGTCTCACTACTAGCTCATCGGAGCCTGTTAAAACTGTAAATGTTTTCCCTCGGTCTACCTAGTGCTCTTATTCCCGGTAGCTTTCCTGTTATACCTCAGCCACACTGTAAAACTGTTTTCCCTCGGTCTACCTAGTACTCTTTTTCCCGGTAGCTTTCCTGTTATAACTAGGTGTTCAGAGACACCATCGTATTTTCTCTTGAAAAACCATGCCCCCAAAACACAAAAAGTAAAGTGAACAACGTAATGAAGCCACTGCTATTATTGTTTTTAATCAAATTGCAGCATGGGACTGATAGAACAATGCTGCAGACGGGAAAAACTTCAAGTAAGAACGATTGAACATTAGTATTTCAGGAATAGGAAAAGTGAGATAGAAGGGAGCAGGCATGATGACATCGCGCAAGCATAAAATGATACATTCTGGAGGAGACACAGAAAGAGAGAAACGAGAGGAAAGTTAGAGAGGAATGTGTCATGTTGGATATGGCAAGTCATCAAGATAGAGGAATTGTCATGTGGACTATGGCAAATCTATCAAAGATAGAGGAATGTGTCATGTTGGACTATGGATGTCTATCAAAGATAGAGGAATGGTCGTGGATATGCAAAGTCTATCAAAGATAGAGGAATACGTCTGATGGACTTGGCAAAGTCTATCAAAGTATAGAGGAATCGTCATGATGGACTATGGCAAAGTCTATCAAAGATGAGGAATGTAGGATATGGCAAAGTCTATCAAGATAGAGGGTGCAGTTGGACTATGGCAAAATCTATCAAAGATAGAGGAAATGCGTCATGTTGGACTATGGCAAAATCTATCAAAGATAGAGAATGCGTCAGTTGACAGGCAAGTCACAAGATAGAGAAGTGCATGTGGACTATGGCAAAGTTATCAAAGATGAGAAGGTCAAGGGACATGCAAAATCTATCAAGATAGAGGAATGCGTCATTACTATCAAATCAAGATAGAGATCGCAGTGATATATACTACAGTAGAGAACATGGACGGAAGTCACAAAATAGGCTATACACTGAGTTACTTAACGACAAGCCATTGACACACTCAAGTTTTTAACTTCAACATACAAGAAAGTCACGAGTATTCATTTTTACAACAGACATACACAGATTCATGAAATACAATCAATTAGGAAGAACACAAACATGCATCGGTAGTTAAACAGATACGAAACAATATTAATATGACTTTTAAGATAACGGAAATGGCGTCACACCTCAGTTTCCGCCATTAGTAAGTACGGTAACTGTTTTCTTTTAAAATTGTTCAAGAACCATGTATTTTTTTGCATTATATTCTTCAATGCAGTATTTGTGATAAAATATTTTATGAAAAAAAGTCAGAATTTAAACTTCTCATTTTGTTGATTTTTCTTTAAATGGACATACGTCTTCTCTTGAATGACTATTAAGTCAAGGACTGAATATGTGAACACGTTTTCTTCAGTGACACGAAACGTGTTTTTAGTTATTCTAACATTTGCATGGGAGATATATTTTGACTTCAACAAATCTTCAACCTTATCTAACTTCGAGTTTGTATCACTATACATCTCGAGTTCAGTCCCGTTCTGTAACAAGTAAATACTGTCTTGTTCGCTCCCTATATTAATGTTTCTATCATCCTGGTAGTCTCAGTTTAGTGTCTTATAGATTCCTCTTCCATCTTCACCTCTCCGTTTCAGCACCTTGCCAGCATATGTTTTGTGCAGACACACAGATAAGCGTGATGAATTCCAGTAGAACGAACTCCAAATTCCGAGCAAATTCCAAATTAGTTCAAAACAAATTCTAGACTTTATCTGTGTAAACCCTTTATGGACAAATGCTAAACGTGAAAAAAATGGTTATACTGTTTTCTAGGGGGGGGGGGGGGGGATAGCGTTTTCTCTCGTTGTCTATGTCTCTCTGTCTCTCCATCCGTCTGTGTATCTCTGTCTTCCCGTCTGTTTGTGTCTTTGTCCATCCGTCTGTCTGTCTGTCTGTCTGTTTGTATGTCTGTCTGTCTGTCCGTCCGTCCGTCTGTCTGTCTGTCTGTTTGTTTGTATATATGTCTGTCTGTCCGCCCGTCTGTCTGTCTCCCTCTCCCTCTCTCTCTCTCTCTGTGTCTCTGTCTTTTCTTTCTTATGCACACACGCACACACACACACACACACACACATACACACACACACACGCACACACACGCACACACACACACCACACACACACACACACACACACACACACACACACACACACACACACACACACACTAATACTACCTTATGTGGATAGACACTAAATTCAATTGAAAAAACAAAACTTGAACGACGCTAGCACGATATACACAGACACAGAGACAAATGTTGTGTATTGTTTGTGCTAAATCAGTCAAATTATAAGATATGTTCAGACAGACTCAGTGGTCATGTTGGCTTTCAATCACAAGGTTCTGGGTTCGATCCGCCCAGATGTTTCTGTCTACAGTTGTGTGTGTGTGTGTGTGTGTGTGTGTGTGTGTGTGTGTGTGTGTGTGTGTGTGTGTGTGTGTGGTGTGTGTGTGTGTGTGTGTGTGAGTGTGTGTGTGTGTTTATGTCTGTGTGTGTGTGTATGTGGGTGTGTGTGTATGTGTGTGTGCGCGCGTGTGTATATATGTGTGTGCGTGCGGTTATGATTGTGTGTATGTATATGTATGTGTGTGTATGTGTGTCTGTGTGCATGTGTGGTGCGTGTGTGTGAGTGTGTATGTGTGTGTTTGTGAGTGTGTGTGTGTGTGCACTAGTTAAGTGTGTGTGTGTGCGTGTGTGTGTGTGTGCATGTGTATGTGTGTATGTGCGTGTGTGTGTGTGTGCGTGCATGTGTATGTGTGTGTGTGCGTGCGTGTATGAGTGTGTGTATGCATATGTATGTGTGTGTGTGTTTGTGTGCGTGCGTGTGTGAGTGTGTTTATATATATATATACATATATATATATATATATATATATATATATATATATATATATATATATATATGTGTGTGTGTGTGTGTGTGTGTGTGTGTGTGTGTGTGTGTGTGTGTTCAGGCAGACTCAGTGGTCAAGTTGGCTTTCAATCGGAATGTTCTGAGTTCGATCTGCCCAGAAATCTCCCCTTACAGTTGTGTGTGTGTGTGTGTGTATGTATGTGTGTGTGTATGTGTGTGTGTGTGTGTGTGTGTTGGTGCGTGCGTGTGTGCGTGCGTGCGTGCGTGCGTACGTGTGTGTGTTTGTTTGTTTGTGTGTGTGTGTGTGTGTGCGTGTGTGTGTGTGAGTGTGTGTTTGTGTTTGTGTGTGTGTCTTTGTGTGTGTGTGTGAGTGTGTGTCTGAGTGTGTGTGTGTGCGTGTAAGTGCGTACGCGCGCGCTCGCGTGTCTGTGTGTCTGTGTGTTTGCGTGTGTGTGAGTGTGTGTCTGTGTGTGTGCTTGTGTGTGTGTGTGTGTGTCTGCACATGCGTGTGCGTGTGTATGTGTGTGTTTGTATGTGTGTGTTTTTGTGTGTGTGTGAACGTGTGTATGTTTGTGTGTGTGTATGTGTATGTGTATGTGTATGTGTGTGTGTGGAGATTAGCAAGTACTTACCGTAAGACCTAATCCTTGAGTAATAAATTATTCTGAGCTCTAACTTTCTCTCTCTCTCTCTCTCTCTCTCTCTCTCTCTCTCTCTCTCTCTCTCTCTCTCTCTCTCTCTCTCTCTCTCTCTCAGGAACAAGGAAGAGATTTGTTACAAGAAGAAAACATTAAGACAATGCTGTTTTACGATCCCTGTTTGCTTCTACTTTAGCACACGATTGCTTTCCAGGATTTTCTTAGGAAGCTTAAACGATTCATTTTGAAAAGGGATTCTGTGAACAACAAGGACAAAAACAACAACAACTGCAACAAAAAAGCATATCATCAGAGATGCGAGGGGATGTTGTCTATAATCATCTGTCTCTGTCTCAATACTCTGTGTCTGTCTGTCTGTCTCTGTGTATCTCTCCATATATCTTATACATCTTTCTCTTTTTTGAGTCCGCCTGTGTCTGTCTGTCCATGTTTTGTCTTTCTGTCTGAGAGAGATAGAGAGACAGAGGCAGTGATAGAGAGAGAGGGGGACGGAGAGAGACAGAGACAGAGACAGAGAGAGGTACGGAAACAGAGACAGAGACAGAGAGAAGGGGGGGGGGGGAGAGAAAAATAGAGACAGAGACAGAGCCACAAAGAACCAGAGTCAGAGAGAGACACAGAGAGAAAGAAACTCAAAAAGAGAGAGATAGAGACAGAGGCAGAAAGAAACAGACAGATTCCAGATTTCAGACTTCAAATGATTTAATCACTTAGGCTATGGCCCTTTGTCGAGGTGTAAACTGATCATATATCACAGAAGCTTCGCATGTTTTACATTCAAGACGTAACAGAACAGTTAAAACATGAAACCCCCCCCCCCCCCAAGTATTTCAAATACTACATATTTCAACCACTTTGTATATGCACTGCTAACACACAGAGCTAACACAGTGTCAGCTAAGATGGTCTGGACATCTCTTGCGCATGCAGGATAACAGGCTTCCAAAGCAGCTCTTCTATGGTGAAGTGACAAAGGGCCATCGACCAAGAGGACGGCCACAGCTTCGCTACAAAGACACCTCCAAAACTCCCTCCAGAAATATGATATTGATGAAGAACAATGGGAAATCATGGCCACAAATAGGTATGAATGGAGGCAAACTGTTCGTAAGGGAACAGAAGCTTATGAAAATGAAAGACGAAGCAGCCGAGTGGAAAAGTGTGCAGCAATTAAGTGCCAGAACCAACTCTGCAGAGCGTTCCATTAAGTGTCCAGTATGCGACCGCCTGTGTGCATCAGACTTTGGCCTGTGTTTCGTTCTTTCTACAGCCAACTCGGAAGACAGGGCAATGCTTCTTCGTCTTTACTCCTCACTGTCTGATTCTCAACTGACTATATATACATTTCACAGTGAACAGGAATCAGTTATCATTTAAACGAATATCATGCCGTGCTGTTATCCGCACGCTGTTTACTGTCAACACACGTCACATCTCCCTTTCTTTAAGGAAACAAAATCAATTAATCATTTTCCCTATCTTTCAGTCATAAGAAATAAATGTGTTTCCTACCTTTATCACAACATTAACTTAACAAACACTCATTCTTTCTCTCACGCACAGGGCCCAATCATTCATTCACCTCATTTTATCTCTGATCATTATACTATCCATCATCATCATGTCCATATTTCGCAATGCTTTCAGTTTATGTGATTGTGGTAGAGTCTTCAGTTTCATTCATATTTCAGGAAATCTGGCCTTTTGCTTTGTCTTCCAGATCTTGCTCTGTAAGGAGAACTAACTGGTTCGGGTTGTCCTGTCCTTGTTTGTTTGATAACTTCATCTGGCTCCTTGATGCTGGTTGTCTCAGACATTTTGATGACTGGTGACTGATCAGATGAGTTCTCACGGACAGACGATGCTGGCGTCCTGACATCTGTTCCAGTTCCAGTTTTCTTGTTATCTTCCAGCATCTGTTTTGATGGAATGATGACTTGCTGTTGCTTGCCCGATGTGTCGCTTTCCTGATGTCTTCCAGAAATCATCCTTGTCTGGACAAGTCGTTGAGGGTTGATTGTCTGCTGAAGCTCCGTTTCTGTTGTGTCTCGTAGCTGACGACGATTCCTTCTGTACTGACGTCCGTCCTCTGTGCGAATGTTGTATGACCGGATGTTCACCTGTTGGTCTACTTTGGCGCTGATCCACTTTTTGGATCCTGGAGGTTGGAATTTCACAATCTGTCCCGGAATCAGTTCTGTCAGCTCTACTGCGCTTCTGTTGTAGTAGTGCGCTTGCTTCAGTTTCCTTTTCTCAAGTTCTTTCTTGATTGGTACAACTGTAGGTTGGAGTAATGTCTTTGACGTCAGCACTTGTGTTCGTGTTCTTCTGCCGAACAGTCTCTGAACAGGCGAACTGTTTACAGTCTCTGTCGGGATGTTTCTCAGCTCAAGTAAAGCGAGGAAGGGATCTTGATTGTTGTGTTCTGCTTTCTTCATGCACGTCTTTGAAGCCTTCACTGCGCTCTCTGCTTTTCCATTGGATTGAGGGTAGTGTGGTGAGCTTGTTACGTGTTCAAACCCATATGTTTTTCTGAACTTTCCAAACTGGTTTGATGTGAATTGAGTTCCACAGTCTGTTGTCAGGCGTTCTGGTATTCCGTGTCTTGCCAAGTGTCTCCTCAGAAAGATGATGACCTCTTTGGATTCTCTTGTTTGTAACTGATCAATCTCAAAGAAATCAGAGTAGTGATCGACCGTGACCAGGTATTCATTGCCATTATGTTCAAAGATGTCACAAGCGATGTGTTGCCTGGGCAGGTCAGGGATCTCTGTACTGATAAGTGGTTCCTTCTGCTGACCACGTTGGTATGTGTTACATGCGCTGCATGTTTTGACAAAATCTTCAATGTCCATGTTCATCCTGGGCCAGTAGACTACCTCACGTGCTCTTCTTATGCAGCTCTGAATTCCTGAGTGGCTTGCATGAAGTTTCTCAAGGATGTCTGCTCTTTCGCTTTCAGGTACAATTACTCTGTGGCTTTTGAAGACAAGTCCGCTGTGGACTGACAGTTCCTCCCTGAAGGAAAGTATTCTTGTAACTGTAATGAAAGTTGTTGTTTCTCCTCTGGCCAGCCTTGTAGAATGACAGCTTTCAGGGTTTTCATGATTGCATCTTCCTGAGTTGCTTGCTGCAGACTGTTCAGTCTCTCTTGGCTGATGGCCAGTTCTTGCAATGAGTCTGTTTTCTCCAGGTCTGTGAGGAAAACGGCTTCCTTGTGGGTGACTTGCTGTGTGTGTGTGTTGTGTTCATCTGGACAGACTCAGGTGGTCAAGGTTGGCTTTCAATCGAATGCTCTGAGTTCGATTGCCCAGAAGTCTCCCCTTACAGTTGTGTGTGGTTGTGCTTGTGTGTTTGTGTGTGTGTATGGTGTGTGTGGTGTGTGTGTGTGTGTGCTAGTGCGTATGTGTGCGTGCGTGCGTGCGTACGTGTGGTTTGTGTTTGTTTGTTTGTTTGTTTGTGTGTGTGTGCTGTGTGTGGGTGGTCGCCGTGTGTGTGTGTGGGAGGTGTGTTGTTTGTGTTTGTGGTGTGTGTCTTTGTGAGTGTGTGTGTCTGAGAGTGTGGTGTGTGTGCGTGTAAGTGCGTACGCGCGCGCGCGCGTGGTCTGTGTGTTGTGAGTGTGTGTCTGTGTGTGTGCTTGTGTGTCTGTGTGTGTGCTTGTGTGTGTGTGTGTTGTCTGCACATGCGTCGTGTGTGTGAAGCTGTGTGTTTGTATGTGTGTTGTTTTGTGTGTGGTTTGTGTGTGACGTGTGTATGTTGGTGTGTGTGTATGTATGTGTGTGTGGGTTGTGTGTGTATGAGTGTGTTTGTGTGTGTGTGTGTGGTAGTATTGTGTGTGTGTTGTGTGGAGATTAGCATGTACTTTACCGTAAGACTAAGCCTTGAGTAATAAATTATTCTGAAGCTCTAACTTTTCTCTCTCTCTCTCTCTCTCTCTCTCTCTCTCTCTCTCTCTATCTCTCGTCTCTCTCTCTCTCTCTCTCTCTCTCTCAGGAAACAAGGTAGAGATTTGTTACAGAAAGAAAACATTAAGGACAATGCTGTTTTACGATCCCGTTTGCTTCTACTTTAGCACACGATTGCTTTCCAGGATTTTCTTAGGAAGTTAAACGATTAATTTTGAAAAAGGGGATTCTAGTGAACTACAAGGACACAAAAAGACGAACAACACCTGCAACAAAAAGCATATCATCAGAGATGCGAGCCGGATGTTGTATATAATAATCTGTCTCTGTCTCAATATCTGTGTCTGTCTGTCTGTCTCTGGGTATCTCTCCCATATATCTTATTCATCTTTCTTTTTTTGCGTCCGGACTGTCGTCTGTCTTGTCCATGTTTTGTCTTTTGTTGCGAGGAGATAGAGAGAGCAGAGGGCTGTGATCGAGAGAGAAACGGGACAGATTCCAGTTTTCAGACTTCAAATGATTTAATCACTTAGGCTATGGCCCCCCTTTGTCGAGGTTGTTTAAACTGTTTCATATATCACAGAAGCTTCCCCATGTTTTACATTCAAGACGTAACAGAACAGTTAAAAACATGAAACCCCCCCCCCCCCCCAAGTATTTCAAATACTACATATTTCAACCACTTTGTATATGCACTGCTAACACACAGAGCTAACACAGTGTCAGCTAAGATGGTCTGGAATCTCTTGCGCATGCAGGATAACAGGCTTCCAAAGCAGCTCTTCTTTGGTGAAGTGACAAAGGGCCATCGACAAGAGGACGGCCACAGCTTCGCTACAAGACACCCCCCAAAAACTCCCTCCAGAAATATGATATTGATGAAGAACAATGGGAAATCATGGCCACAAATAGGTATGAATGGAGGCAAACTGTTCGTAAGGGAACAGAAGCTTATGAAAATGAAAGACGAAGCAAGCCGAGTGGAAAAGTGTGCAGCAATTAAGTGCCAAAGAACCAACTCTGCAGAGCGTTCCATTAAGTGTCCAGTATGCGACCGCCTGTGTGCATCAGACTTTGGCCTGTGTTTCGTTCTTTCTACAGCCAACTCGGAAGACAGGGCAATGCTTCTTCGTCTTTACTCCTCACTGTCTGATTCTCAACTGACTATATATACATTTCACAGTGAACAGGAATCAGTTATCATTTAAACGAATATCATGCCGTGCTGTTATCCGCACGCTGTTTACTGTCAACACACGTCACATCTCCCTTTCTTTAAGGAAACAAAATCATTAATCATTTTCCCTATCTTTCAGTCATAGAAATAAATGTGTTTCCTACCTTTATCACAACATTAACTTAACAAACACTCATTCTTTCTCTCACGCACAGGGCCCAATCATTCATTCACCTCATTTTATCTCTGATCATTATACTATCCATCATCATCATGTCCATATTTCGCAATGCTTTCAGTTTATGTGATTGTGGTAGAGTCTTCAGTTTCATTCATATTTCAGGAAATCTGGCCTTTTGCTTTGTCTTCCAGATCTTGCTCTGTAAGGAGAACTAACTGGTTCGGGTTTGTCCTGTCCTTGTTTGTTTGATAACTTCATCTGGCTCCTTGATGCTGGTTGTCTCAGACATTTTGATGACTGGTGACTGATCAGATGAGTTTCTCACGGACAGACGATGCTGGCGTCCTGACATCTGTTCCAGTTCCAGTTTTCTTGTTATCTTCCAGCATCTGTTTTGATGGAATGATGACTTGCTGTTGCTTGCCCGATGTGTCGCTTTCCTGATGTCTTCCAGAAATCATCCTTGTCTGGACAAGTCGTTGAGGGTTGATTGTCTGCTGAAGCTCCGTTTCTGTTGTGTCTCGTAGCTGACGACGATTCCTTCTGTACTGACGTCCGTCCTCTGTGCGAATGTTGTATGACCGGATGTTCACCTGTTGGTCTACTTTGGCGCTGATCCACTTTTTGGATCCTGGAGGTTGGAATTTCACAATCTGTCCCGGAATCAGTTCTGTCAGCTCTACTGCGCTTCTGTTGTAGTAGTGCGCTTGCTTCAGTTTCCTTTTCTCAAGTTCTTTCTTGATTGGTACAACTGTAGGTTGGAGTAATGTCTTTGACCGTCGCACTTGTGTTCGTGTTCTTCTGCCGAACAGTCTCTGAACAGGCGAACTGTTTACAGTCTCTGTCGGGATGTTTCTCAGCTCAAGTAAAGCGAGGAAGGGATCTTGATTGTTGTGTTCTGCTTTCTTCATGCCGTCTTTGAAGCCTTCACTGCGCTCTCTGCTTTTCCATTGGATTGAGGGTAGTGTGGTGAGCTTGTTACGTGTTCAATACCCATATGTTTTTCTGAACTTTCCAAACTGGTTTGATGTGAATTGAGTTCCACAGTCTGTTGTCAGGCGTTCTGGTATTCCGTGTTTGCCAAGTGTCTCTCAGAAAGATGATGACCTCTTTGGATTCTCTTGTTTGTAACTGATCAATCTCAAAGAAATCAGAGTAGTGATCGACCGTGACCAGGTATTCATTGCCATTATGTTCAAAGATGTCACAAGCGATGTGTTGCCTGGGCAGGTCAGGGATCTCTGTACTGATAAGTGGTTCCTTCTGCTGACCACGTTGGTATGTGTTACATGCGCTGCATGTTTTGACAAAATCTTCAATGTCCATGTTCATCCTGGGCCAGTAGACTACCTCACGTGCTCTTCTTATGCAGCTCTGAATTCCTGAGTGGCTTGCATGAAGTTTCTCAAGGATGTCTGCTCTTTCGCTTTCAGGTACAATTACTCTGTGGCTTTTGAAGACAAGTCCGCTGTGGACTGACAGTTCCTCCCTGAAGGAAAGTATTCTTGTAACTGTAATGAAAGTTGTTGTTTCTCCTCTGGCCAGCCTTGTAGAATGACAGCTTTCAGGGTTTTCATGATTGCATCTTCCTGAGTTGCTTGCTGCAGACTGTTCAGTCTCTCTTGGCTGATGGCCAGTTCTTGCAATGAGTCTGTTTTCTCCAGGTCTGTGAGGAAAACGGCTTCCTTGTGGGTGACTTGCTGTTCCGCTTTTCCACAGACTGCTCTGCTGAGGGTGTCAGCCAGGTACATTTCAGATCCACGCTTGTATACTACCGTGTACCTGAACTTCTGAGTTCTGAGTAGCATCCTCTGAATCCTCTTAGGTGCTGAGAGCAGGCTCTTCTTGTGAATGGTCTCTAGTGGTTTGTGGTCGGTCTCCACCAGGATGTCTCTTCCATAGACGTATCTCTCAAACCTTTCCAGACCGAAGAGTATTGCCAACATCTCCTTTTCTATTTGAGCATAGCTTTTTTCTGTCTCGGTCAAGGCTCGTGATGCGTACTGAATCGGTTGACCATCCTGCATGAGACAAGCTCCAAGTCCAAACTGTGAAGCATCACACTGAAGGGTGGTTGTACGCTTTCCTGAAGAGTCAAAGTAGCGAAGTACCGGTGGCTCAGAGAGTATCTTCTTCACTTTCTTCAGGGCTTCTCCGTGGACGTCTTCATCCCATCTGAAGTGGACGTCTTTTTTGACCAGTTCTCTGAGTGGTGCTGCTGCCTCAGACAGGTTCGGTGCAAATTTCTGAAGGTATCCGACTACACCGAGTAGTCTCTGCACAGCTGCTTTGTCTTCTGGCACTGGGAGTTGTTGGACAGCGTCCAATTTCTTTGGGTCGGCTTTCAAGCCTTCTCTTGAGAAGATGTGTCCCAAATATGATATCTCTGTTCGTTTCATCTCAACCTTCTCCTTGTTGAATTTGATTCCAGTCTCTCGGCATCGTTGTAGCAAATGGTTCAGGTTGGTATCATGAACTTGTGCTCCTGCTTCGTCGGTTGATCCTCTGCCAAAAACAAAGATGTCATCATGAACCCCCACCACGCCTGGCAGTCCTGCCAGAGCGATATCAATCCTCCTCTGGAATTCTTCTGGGGCTGGTGAAATACCAAAGGGCATTCGTTTCCATCGGTATTTGCCAAAAGGCGTCTCAAATGTTGACAGGTAGCTGCTGTCTTCGTCCAGTTCAACGTGCCAAAACCCGTTTTTCGCGTCCAGGTGTGTGAAGTATTTTGCATCTTTGAGGAGAGGCAGTACGTCATCAATGGTTGGCATGGGGTACTCGTTTCTCCTCAGGGCTTTGTTCAGTGGCTTAGGGTCGATGCACAGTCTGACTTTCCATTGCTCTTTGTTGTTACGACCAAACTGCTTATCCACTCCGTTGGCGTGTCTACTTTAGTGACCACGTCCAGTTTTTTCAACCTCTTCAGCTCGTCCTTCACTTTCTCTTGCACTGCTATCGGCCACTTTCTGCAAGGCATCTTCACTGGAGCAATACTGGGGTATGTTTCTAGGTGTAATTTCCCTTCTAGTTTTCCTTCTCCTTCAAAGACATCGTTGTACTTTGTGAGCATATCTTTTGCATTTTCCTCCTCTTTCTGATTCGCCGCTATCGTTGCAATGTTCTCTTCATTGATCGTCAACAATTGCATGTGCTGTACAGCTTTCAGTCCTAGTACTGGCTTACAGTCCGTTTTGGTGATCGCGAAGTTGACTTTGTATTTCCTTCTGTTCTTGGGGTTTTTCACTCGCAGCACTATCTCCCCCACAGGCTTCATTTCTGTTCCTTTGAACATCAACAGCTTCTTATTC
>CM060306.1:76170511-76195511 GCA_030674185.1 Monoplex corrugatus | reverse complement strand
CACGTAGGGGGGTTGCGCAGGTTCAAGGAATACTTGTGGAGCGTATATGGAATTGTCTGAGTGCAATGAATTCATCCTGAAACTCTCCTAACTTTATAACGCTAATCAATTCTCTCTCTCTCTCTCTCTCTCGTGGGGATGCCGGAGATTCTTTCAGTGTAAATATTATCCCCAACTTCCGGAAATTCTGTGCTAGAAATGCCCTCTTTTCTGTCTCTGTTTCTGCCTTGTTCCTTTGCTTTCTGTAATTTCTTCCCATCATTTCCTGCCTTGCTGCCTTACTGGTCCATTCACCTGTATGTGTTTGATAACGTCTTACGTACTCTCGCTTAGGATTGATAATTGGGTACATGCATTAAGTTTTGTTTTAGTGTCCTTAGTTATGTTTGATTTGTATTCATGTATGATTTTTAAACCCATTGTGCGATAAATTGGATGGAGTGGTCAATACCAGGGGCATCTCCTTAGATTATGCGCGCGAATGTGTTATGTGTACTTAATTTTCTTCTCCTTTTTCCCCCTGTTGAAGTATTGTATAATGTTTTGAAACGGTTGTAACCCTGATATGGCTGTATGCAGTCGGCTGGGCTTTAGATTAAATAAAAGAACAATAAGAATAAATCTGATCAACCTAGGATACAAGAAACCCAGATTCCATTACTGATCATTTATGTCTGCCATCCCCTTTGCATTAGAACTTGAGTGGTGGTCTGATTGCTAGTCTTTAGATGAGATAATAGACTTAAGTGCCGTACACACGTTGAAGATCATACGGTAATAAAACAATTGCATCTGTTAAAATTTTGTGGAAAAATATGGTTAATGAATAAACAAAAAATACACTGTAGAAATGTGACAACGCACTTCGGCGATTTCCTTTCCCCGGAAGGAGCGGCCCCGTTTGTCACCCGGGAAACCTTGAAATTCGTTGTGAACAACAAAACACAACAATCCACCCAGTTCGGAGTTCAGTCCATCAGGTATATCAGTATCTAGAAACAGTGCGCCTTTCTAATTCTAAGCACAACGAACACATGAGCAGAATATCGTGAACCATGATTGTTACCGTTTTTATCCAGAACAGTGCGCCTTTTCAATTCCAGGCAAACAAGCACAAGACCAGTATTGTGAACCATGCATGATTGTTACAGTTTTCATCCAGAACGGTGCGCTTTTTCAATTCCAGGCAAAACAAGCACAAGACCAAAACATCGTAAACAATGATTATTACCGTTTTTATCCAGAACGATGCGTATTTTTAATTCCAGACACAACAAGCGCAAGACCAAAATACTGTGAACCATATTTTTGTATTTTTATCCAGAACAATGCGCCTTTCAAATCCCAGGCACAAGAATATATTGATCAGAATATTGTGAATCATAATTATTGTTATACATTCTAATAAAAGTTCCTGTGTCCACAGAAAGGTGACAGAGACTGTGATCCCCCTTCACTGTGCCTTCAGTGGACAAAAAGCCCCGCACATCCAGGACCCGTGTCAACACCCAAGACACCACAAGGCGTCATTTACACCATTTCCCGCCGTCTGGTCCATCTCGTCCGATCTTCATGAAGACCTGGTAAGTAACTAGACCAAAACTGAAAAGTGTGGGTGGGATGGGATGGATAGAAGAAGCGGGAGGGGTTGCGAGAGGGGTAATGAAGTCGTGGGGATCTCAACTTTTCTAGGGACCAGAATTGTGACGGCTGTACCAATCTATTCTCCATCTGATGACGGATTGACTCTCAGTCCAATACATCACTGGCATCTAGAACACTGAAGATCCTCCCCATCTCTGTTCTGAGTCGGCCTGTGAATGTCCTTCGGGCCTTGAGATCTTGTTCTGTTCGCAATTAAATGTGCTCTTGGGGTACCGGTATATACAAAAACGCAGGAAGTATATAAAACAGCCGGTATCCTTCCTTTGGAAGATTGGAGGAAGTTATCAGCTGCTAAATATATAGTTAGAGCAAATGCAGTAACTAATTATGCTGATACGGAACTTGAATTTCGGTCTGACATTCATTTCCCCAAAAGAGCAAGAACAATAACGCACACGAAACAATATCCACTTACACAAATGAGCTTTTCGAAATTTCCCGCGTAGTACCCAACAAAGTTTCACATAAGATGATACAGTATCCTCTACCTCCCTGGGAATTGTCCAAAGCAACTTTTGATATCAATTACACTGATAACAATTTGAGAAAAGATTAATCCACACATGTTAGCAATTGACATTCTGTCACATCTACATACAAAATATTTAAATTCTTTGAAAATATTTACTGATGGCTCTGTTCTTGACGATGGTGCAGCAGGCGCTGGTTTTCTAATTCCAAAATTTATAGTAGAAAAGGCTTACTCTTTAGGACTGGGGCATTCAATCTTCACTTCTGAATTAGTTGCCATCCTGATGGCACTGAAATAAATAGTAGGTCTATCCATACCTTTGTTTAGTATCTTATTATGTGTAGATTCGAAATGGCATTACAATCCCTAAAAAGTTGCTAATATAAAGTAAATAGCACGTTAAATTTGAGATAAACTTTATAATTCATTGTTTAATAACAAGTAACACACATGTTACTTTTTGTTGGATTACATAACACTATAGTATCAAACATAATGATCGGGTCGACAGAATAGCTAAAAGTGCAGCATTGAATAGGGCTTGCAGTACTAAACTTGAGTTACCACTCGCTGAACATGAAATGTATGCTAAATTAGAAAAAGTAAAAGCTCAACGTGACCTTCGCCCCTTCATCGTAAATGACCAGGGTTTTACGAGATTAGAGATAACTTTAGCTTACAGATTATCTCTTAACTCTTTTCGAACTAAGTTCAGAAAAACCATCAAATGTATCTGTAATAATTATATAACAATTAAACACCTTTTGTGTTGTCAGCAAATGCTACCTTATTTCCCTGCATCATTTACAAATTTAAAACAGAAACATACTGATTTCACTTTGTATTTACACATTGCTAGGCATTTACTGCACAGTCCCATAGGTCGTTTTCTTTGATTCAGCCCGATTGTTTTATACCTGTAAGTCCCACCTACTCCTTTTTTGTTTGTTTGTTTGTCTAAAAGCACTTATGTGAATAGACGTTAAAAGAAATAACGAACGAAAAATACATGCATATAATAATTGTAATAATAATTACAATATTTATATAGCGCAAAATCTTGATAAAATCAAATCTAAGCGCTGAAACAGGCACACACACGCACACACACACACACACACACACACACACACACACACACACACACACACACACACACACACACACACACACACACACGCACGCGCGCGCATGACTATAAATGGGGAGAAAGAATAAAAGCAATGGAAAAATAGCATATTATATACAATTATATATTACAATGTGATTCCCCTCCAAGCGGAGACAGGCTGCAGAGGGGTTTGAGTGAGGTCAGGATTTTATGCAGAGGAGAAAAGGTGAGTTTTGAGAGCGGACTTGAAGGAGACAAAAGTAGGTTGCTGACGGACTGAGAGAGGAAATTTGTTCCAGGAAAGTGGACCAGAAACAGAAGGCTCGTGGACCATAGGTATTGAGGTTAGTGCGTGGAAAGCGAAAAGTGAGAGGATCGGAGGCAGAGCGGAGGGTACGTGAGGGAACATAGATCTCAAGTAGGCTTGACAGGTAATCGGGGGCTGCGTTATTGAGGCTTTTGTAGCACATGGTGTCTAGTTTGTACTGTATGCGCTTTGATACAGGGAGCCAGTGAAGTTGTGCCAAGAGAGGAGATATGTGGTCAGCTTTTTTCTTTTTGAGTACAAGGCGTGCAGCATTGTTTTGAATGCGCTGTAGGATGTGATTGGTGGAGGCAGGAAGACCAGACAGGAGTGAATTGCAATAGTCAATGCGAGACATTATGAAGGAGAGAACGAGTTTTGCAGTTGTTTCGACAGAGAGATACTTCCTGATCAGGCTTATACGATGGAGGTGATAGTAGCAAGATCTGGAGGTTTGAGAAACAAAGTTGTTCATGGAGAGGGTAGAGTCAATGCAGACACCAAGGTTTTTAGCTGAATCAGAAATTGGGACTGATGTATTACATAATGGGAGAGAAAGAGGAGGCAGCTGAGAAAGTTTCTGACGGGTGCCAATGAGGATAGCTTCTGTCTTGTCATCATTAAGCTGAAGTTTAATGTGTGTCATCCAGTTCTTAATGTCCGAGTAACACTCAGTGGTGCGAGTCAAGAGGTGCTGTATATTGTCAGATGAATCACTGTCTTGAAGTTGGGTGTCATCAGTATAGAAGTGGTGTTTTATAGAGTGGTAGTTGATGATGGTGGACAGCGGGGAGGTGTAAAGAGTGAAAAGAACAGGGCCAAGGACAGATCTTTGTGGAACACCACAGGTCAGGTATGCAGATTGAGAGTAAGTGCCATTGATGAGAACAGTTTGTTTTCTGTTTGATAGATATGAAGTGAACCAGGAGAGAGCAGTGTCAGAGATGCCAAAAGTATGATGGAGTCTAGAAAGGAGAATACCATGATCAATGGTATCAAAGTCTGCAGACAGATCATGGAGTGTGAGGAGAGAGACTTTGCCAGTATCAGTTGCAAGGAGGAGATTGTTGAGAATGTGTAGTAGGGCAGTTTCAGTGCTATGGCACTGGCGGTAGGCTAACTGGAAAGGATTGAGGAGATTGTTGGCAGATGGGTGAGAGTTCAGCTGGTTGAGGACAACGTTTTCAAGGAGTTTTGACAAGAAAAAGAGATTAGAGATAGGCCGGTAATTTTTCAATTCATTTGGGTCTAAATTGTATTTCTTGACGAGAGGGTGAACAATAGCAGACTTGAAAGAATCTGGGACAGTTCCAGTTTGAAGAGAAGTGTTGATGATGTCAGTGATGAATGGGAGAAGAGTAAGGAGACAGTCGGAGTAGAGAGAACCTGGAAGAGGATCCAGTTCGCAGGTTTTGAACGACATGGATCTGATTGTGTTGAGAATTTTTTCTTGTGAGACTGGGGTAAAAGTAGTAAGAGGTGTGCCAGAAAAGGAAGGGTCAGGTGGGCATGGTTGACAGGGTGTCCTGTCAAGCCTGTCACGAAGAGTTTGTATTTTGGTGGTGAAATACTTGGAGAATACAGATGGGAGTTCATTTGTGTGTTTTGTTGGGAGAGGTAAATCTTTCCGTGTGCCAAGGAGATGTTTCATGGTTGTAAAGAGTTCTTTTGAAGAAGAGGCATTCAGGATTTTGGTTTTGAAATAGCTTGTTTTTGCAGATGCAATGAGAGTGGATACTTTTGTTTTAAAGGCTTGGAAAAGTTGCCTATGTACAGTGAGTTTGGATTTGCGCCATCGGCACTCTGCTCTGCGGCGGGCACGTTTTGCACAGGCAGGGGGTAGGGGGGCGGTCAGGTAAAAGACGGTTTGTGGCTGGAGCAAAGGGAGGTGGTGCCGTGCGATGGTGCCGTGCGATGGCGATGTGCTTTCTCCATGAAGGTCAACCCCCATTTCACGTGGTAAAACTGTGTTACGTCCAAAAATAATGAACCCAATGCCATCCAATCCAATCCAATCTAGTTTGTTTGATCAAAGCGACGAGAAAATTGTCCAACGGATATTTTCTTTCTTGTTGTGAAATGTTAGGTTATACGGCGCACAATGGTACATCCTTCAAACCAAGAGGAGTTCATTTTTAAACGTAAACAGAAATACATGTAGTCCATAATTTGAGTGCAGTGACCTGAAATGCTGCTTAAGTTTCTAGAATACTGTCTATTTCCTTTTGAATCTGTTCCAGATTCGTGCGACTGTGCAACCACTAAGAGACTAATAGGCTTGTTTGTACGTTAAGTGCGTATGACTTGTCTGTTTTGATTGTTTTTCCGGTGTGTGCATGTGTTTTTGTGTTCCTATGAAAGCGAGTTTTCTACACGGTTTTGCCAGAGGCAGTTTCTTTGTCGTGGAATCTTGTACTTCTATCCATCTGTCCGCCCCTGTCTATCGACATGTCTAAACATGCATCCATTGTCTACCTTATATGTCTGTATCTATTTACGCTAAATCATCTGGACTTTTTTTTTCTATTTGTCTATTTACGTATTTTGTGTAAGTCTTTGCACATACAATTTTGGTCTCACATTGTTGCAGTTTGCCCGTAATGACCTCACACCACGCCAGGACAGTAGCGTACGCCCTGTATCGTAAAAAGCAACAGCAGCAGCAGCAGTAGCAGGAGGAAGATCAAAACCAAGTAAGTCTTCCATTACATACGTTACAGAAACCAGAAAAAAAAAACAAAGAAGGAAAAACCAAACAAAACAAGAAAAATAAAACAAAATACGCGAAAAATATGTAAAATAAAAGAAGGAACAAAAAGATGAAGAAGAGGAATGAAAAAGACGCAAGGGAACACGAACAAGAAAGGCAAGAACAAGGACAACAAGAAAAATAGAAGAAGAAGAGGGATAAATCAAAACAAAAACACGAGAACAACAACAGATACAGCATAAAACTGAGCAAGAAGATAAGGAACAATCACAAAGCTTGCACTATAAAACAAAACAACACAAAACAAAAATTAAAACAAAAACACGCAAACAAGTAGAGAAAAACACAAAACAAGAAGAAAAGCCGACCAATACACAATATAAAGAAAATCCATGGTTGTTATTGTTATCATTACGCAATTGAAAACAACACCCAGAACAGGAACAACATGGAGAAACAGAAACGGAAACGAAAACTGTGGCAACAAGCAAATCAAGAGAACAGCAAGAGCAGAAACGATGAGAAGCAGAACGAAAACAAACAGAAAAAGGCCATCACTGATAACAACAGCGACAAAAACACCACCAGCAAAACGCCAAGAACAGCATGAAGAAGAAGAGTAAAAGGGACAAATCGAGAATAAGAAGTACATCAAGAACAATTATACCAATAAGAGGAGGATCAAAGAAGCTAGAAAAGGAAAACAAAAACAAAAGCAAAATAAAGCATTGAGGCCTAAGGCAGAACGAGCATAAACAAGGCGACAAAATTAAACGCGAAAACAACAGAAAAACTACCTACAAAATAGAATAAGAACACAAAAGAAAGAGGAATGTATGATCAAGAAAACAAGGAGGAAACAAATAAACAAAATAGGAGAACTAAGACATGGCAACAACTGAAACAAGAACCTAAGAACACGATAACAACAAAATCACGAAACAAAAAGAAGAGAAACAAAGAAACAAAAGGAACAGGAAAAGAAACATTTGGCGGAAATGCAAAAGAAAGCCAAGAACAGAAAAAAAAAGTAAATGGAACATGGAGACAAGGGAAAAAGATGGGACAAGACAAACGAAAGAACTGGAATACAAATGGAGACAAAAGGCAAGAAGGACAAGTAAAACAAACTTGACCCCACAATCGAAAATAATCGAAACATACACGTAAACGCAGAGCAAAAAGCAAGCCTCCTTCCACCCACCCCCCAAAAAAAATGTCAAGAAAAAGAGGATAAAAACAAGATCAAGAAGAAAGAACAAGGGTAGAAGACCAAAATCTGACATCATGGAGTACATCATCATTATAACATTATCACCAAATGCCAGTGTTGCAACATCACAACACCAGCAGGTACAGGAAGAACAAAATACAAAGCAGAACTAATACAAGACAAACACAAACGAAAACAGGAAAACGAGAGCAACAAGAACAAAAAAGAAGCCTTACAGCACCAAGACCGCCAACATGAACAAGAAAAGAAAAAAATTAAAAGTTGGAACAAAAAACCAAGACAACGACAACGACAAGAACAACAACGATGAGAACAACAACAACGAGAACAACAACAACGAGAATAACAACAACGAGAATAACAACGAAAACAACAAGGACGACGACAACGAAAACACCAACGGGAACAACAACGAGAACAACGACGAGAACAACGAGAAGAAGAACAACGAGAAATACAACAATAACACTGAGAGTAACGACAACGAGAGCAACATAACAACAACGAAACAACAACGAGAACAAACAACGAGAACAACAACAACGAGAACAACAACGAGAACAACAACCAGAAGAAGAACAACAACGAGAACAACAACGAGAACAACAACAACGAGAACGAGAACAACGAGGAAACAACATCGAGAAGAACAGCAATGAGAACAACAATGACAACGAGAAGAACAACAACGACAACGAAAAGAACAACAACGACGACAATGAAAAGAACGACAATGAAAAGAACGACAATGAGAACAACGAGGAAACAACATCGAGAAGAACAGCAATGAGAACAACAATGACAACGAGAAGAACAACAACGACAACGAAAAGAACAACAACGACGACAATGAAAAGAACGACAATGAAAAGAACGACAATGAGAACTACGACGACAACGAGAAGAAAAATAACATCGAGAACAACAATGACGACAACGAGAAGAACAATGACGACAACGAGAATAACTACGACGACAACGAGGAGAAAAACAACGACGACAACGAGAAGAACAACAAGGACAACGAGAAGAACAACAAGGACGACAACGAGAAGAATAACAAGGACAACGAGAAGAACACGGACGACAACGAGAAGAACGATAACAACAAGAACAACAACGATAACAACAGCAACAACGAGAGCAGCAATAATGATAACAACACAACGAGAACAACAAAAACAACGAGAACACCAACAACAAGAACACCAGCAACGAGAACACCAGCAACAAGAACACCAACAACGAGAACACCAACAACAAGAACACCAACAAAGAAAACAACCACGAGAACAATAACCAGAACAACAAAATAACAAGAAAACTAGAACGATAACGAGAAAACAACCAGAACATCAAGAAAAACATCGAGAACAACGAGAACAGCAACGAGAACAACAACGAGAACAACAAGAACGAGAGGAACAACAACGATGACAATGAGCACAACAACGACGACAATGAGCAGAACAATAACGACGACAACGAGAAAAATACAGCAACGACGACAACGAGAACAACAACGAGAACAACAACAACAGCGAGAACAACTACAACGACAACGAGAACAATTACGAGGACAAAGACATCAACAACGAGAACAACAACGAGAACAGCGATAACGAGAACAACTACGAAACAAGAACAAATATAACGAAAACGACAACGAGAACGAGAACAACAACGAGAACTACGATGAAAACAACTACAACGAGAACAAGAACGAGGACAAAGACAACAACAACGAGAACACCAACGAGAACAACGACGACAACGAGAACAACGACGAGAACGAGAAGAACAACGACGACAACGAGAAGAACGACGACAACGAGAAGAACGACAACGAGAACAACAACGAGAATAACGACGACGACGACGACTGGAAGAACGATGACAACGAGAACAACGACGACAATGAGAACAACGAGAACAACAACAAGAACAACGACAACGAGAAGAACAAGAACGACAACGAGAACAACAACGAAGACAACGAGAACAACGAAGACAACGAGAAAAGCAACAACGACGACAACCAGAAGATCAACGATGACGACGACGAGAACGACGACGACGACGAGAAGAACAAGAACAACAACAGGAACAACTACAACGAGAAGAACGAGTACAACAGCGGGCACAACTGCAACGAGAACAATAACAACGAAGACAAGGACAACAACAACGAGAACAATTACAACGAGAACAACGATAACGAGAACAACTATAAGGAGGACAAGGACAACGAGAACAACTACAACCAGAATAACTACGAGACAAGGACAACGAGACACAACGAGAACAACAACGAGAACAACTACGAGGACAGGACATCAACATACGAGATAACGAGAACAGCGACAACGAGAACAACTACGAGAACAACAAGAAGAACACACGAGAACGACAACGAGACAACGACAACGTGAACAACAACGAGAACAACTACAACGAGAACAACTACAACGAGAACAACCACAACGAGAAAACAACGGGAACAAACTACAATGAGAACAACTACAACGAAAACTACAACGAGGACAAGGACAACAACAACGAGGACATCTACAACGAGAACAACAACGAGGACAAGGACACACAACGAGGACATTTACAACAGAACAACGAGAAAACGACGAGAACGAGAAGAACAACGACGAGAACGAGAGACAACGACGACAACGAGAAAACGACGACGACAACGAGACAACGACAACGAAAAACAACACAACTGAAACAACACGACAACGAGAGAACAACAACAACGAAACGAGAAACAACCGACAACGAGAGAACAACTACAACTACGACAATGAGAAGAACTGAGAACGACGAAGAACAACGACCACAACGAGAAGAACGACAACGACGAATAACGAGAGAACAACAGACGAGCAGACAACGACGACGAACGGAAGAACGATGACGACGACGAGAACTATTAAACAGAAAACGACGACAAATGAGAACGAGACAACAAGAACAACGTACAACGAGAAGAACAAGGACGACCAACGAGAACAACGAACGACAACGAGAACACAACACGACAACCAGAAGAACAACTACGACACGACGAGAACGAGACTGACGAGAGAAGAAAAACAACAAAAAGGAACAACTACAACGAGAACAATACAATACAACAACGGAACAACTGCAACGAGAAAACAACGCAAAGAAAAGGACAACAACAACGAGAACAACTACAACGAAAACGACAATGAGAACAACTATAAGGAGGACAAGGACAACGAGAACAACTACAACCAGAATAACTACAACGAGGACAAGGACAACGAGAACAACAACAACGAGAACAACTACAACGAGAACAACTACGAGGACAAGGACAACAACGAGAACAACAAGAATTGCGACAACGAGAACAACTGCGAGAACAACAAGAACAACTACGAGAACAACAACGAGAACAACCACAACGAGAAAACAACGGGAACAAACTACAATGAGAACAACTACAACGAAAACTACAACGAGGACAAGGACATCAACAACGAGAACATCTACAACGAGAACAAAAACGACGACAGCAAGAACAACGACAACGATAAGAAAAACGACAACGAGAACAACAACGAAACAACGACGACGACAACGAGAACAACGACAACGAGAACAACGATGACAACTACAACGAGAAGAACTACAAAAAACAAGAACAATAACTACAACTACGACAATGAGACGAACTACAACAACGAGAAGAACAACGACCACAACTAAAACGACGAGAACAACAACGAGAAGAACAACGACGACAAAAAGAACAACGACGACATCGAGAAGAACAACAACGACGAAAACGAGAACAACAACGACGACAACGAGAAGAACAACAACTACAACTACGACAATGAGAAGAACTATTAGAACGAGAAGAAGAACGACCACAACGAGAAGAAAGACGACAACGAGAACGACAACGAGAAGAACAACGACCACAACGAGAACAACAGCGACGACAACGAGAACGACGAAAACGAGTAGAAGAACTACAACTACGACAACGAGAAGAACAATGACAACAAGAACAACAACGAGAAAAGCAACAACGACGACAACGAGAACAATAACAACTACGACAACGAGAACAACGACAATGAGAAGAACAACGACGACAACGAGAAGAACGACGACAACGAGAAGAACAACTACAACGAGAACAACGAGAACAACTATAAAGAGGACAAGGACAACGAGAACAAATACAACCAGAATAACTACAACGAGGACAAGGACAACGAGAACAACAACAACGAGAACAACTACAACGAGAACAACTACGAGGACAAGGACAACAACGAGAACAACAAGAATTGCGACAACGAGAACAAACTGCGAGAACAAAAACAACTACGAGAACACAACAACGAGAACAACGAGAACAACCACAACGAGAAAACAACGGGAACAAACTACAATGAGAACAACTACAACGAAAACTACAACGAGGACAAGGACATCAACAACGAGAACATCTACAACGAGAACAAAAACGACGACAGCAAGAACAACGACAACGATAAGAAAAACGACAACGAGAACAACAACGAGAACAACGACGACGACAACGAGAACAACGACAACGAGAACAACGATGACAACTACAACGAGAAGAACTACAACAACAAGAACAATAACTACAACTACGACAATGAGACGAACTACAACAACGAGAAGAACAACGACCACAACAAAAACGACGAGAACAACGAGAAGAACAACGACGACAAAAAGAACAACGACGACATCGAGAAGAACAACGACGAAAACGAGAACAACGACGACAACGAGAAGAACAACAACTACAACTACGACAATGAGAAGAACTATTAGAACGAGAAGAAGAACGACCACAACGAGAAGAACGACGACAACGAGAACGACAACGAGAAGAACAACGACCACAACGAGAACAACAGCGACGACAACGAGAACGACGAAAACGAGTAGAAGAACTACAACTACGACAACGAGAAGAACAATGACAACAAGAACAACAACGAGAAAAGCAACAACGACGACAACGAGAACAATAACAACTACGACAACGAGAACGACAATGAGAAGAACAACGACGACAACGAGAAGAACGACGACAACGAGAAGAACAACTACAACGAGAACAACGAGAACAACTATAAAGAGGACAAGGACAACGAGAACAAATACAACCAGGATAACTACAACGAGGACAAGGACAACGAGAACAACAACAACGAGAACAAACTACAATGAGAAACGACAACGAGAACAACTACGAGGACAAGGACATCAACAACGAGAACAGCGACAACGAGAACAACTACGGGAACAACAATAAGAACAACTACGGGAACAACAAAAAGAACAACTACAACGAGAACAACAACGAGAACAACAACGAGAACAACTACAACGATAAAAACGAGAACAACCACAATGAACACACCTACAACGAGAAAACAACAACGACGACAACGAGAACAACGACGACAACGACAAGAGCAACGACGACAACGAGAAGAACGACGACAACGAGAAGAACAACGACAACGAGAAGAACAACAAGGACGACGAGAAGAACAACAAGGACGACGAGAAGAACAAGGACGATGAGAACAACGACGACAACAAGAACAACGACGACAACGAGAACAACGAAGATAACGAGAAAAGCAATGATGACAACGAGAAAAAACGAGAACAACAACGACAACGAGAAGTACAGTGACAACGACGAGAACAACAACGAGAGGGACAACAACGAGAAGAACAACGACAACGAGAACAACAACAACGAGAACAACAACAAGAACGACAACGAGAAGAACAAACAACGAGAACTACAACGACGACAAGAGAACACACGACAACGAGAACAACGACGACAACAACGAGAACAACGACAACGAGAACAATTATGACAACTACAACGAGAAGAACAACTACGACAACAAGAACAACTACAACTACGACAATGAGAAGAACTACAGCAACGGGAAGAACAACGACGACAACAAAAATGACGACAACAAGAACAACAACGAGAAGAACAACGACAACGAGAACAACGACGACAACGAGAACAACGACGACAACGAGAATAACAACTACAACTACGACAATGAGAAGAACTATGAGAACGAGAACAACAACCACCACAACGAGAAGAACAACAACGACAACGAGAACGACAACGAGAACAACGACGACAACGAGAAGAACGACGACGACGAGAAGAACGACAACGAGAAGAACGACGACGACGACGGGAAGAACAATGACGACGACGAGAACAACGACGACAACGAAAACGACAACGAGAACAACGAGAACAACAACAAGAACAACGACAACGAGAAGAATAAGGACAACGAGAACAACGAAGACAACGAGAACAACGAAGACAAGGAGAAAAGCAACAACGACGACAACCAGAAGAACAACGATGACGACGACGAGAAAGACGACGACGACGAGAAGAACAATAACGACGACAACGAGAAGAACAAGAACAACAACAATGGGAACAACTACGAAACCGAGTACAACAGCGGGCACAACTGCAACGAGAACAATAACAACGAGGACAAGGACATCAACAACGAGATCAACAACAAGAACTGCGACAACGAGAACAACTACGAGAACAACAAGAACAACTACGAGAACAACAAGAACAACAACGAGAGCAATGACAACGAGAATAACGAGAACAACAACGAGAACAACAACAACGAGAACTACAATGAGAAAAACAACGAGAACAGCTACAACAACTACAACGAGAACAACAACGAGGACAAGGACAACAACAACGAGAACATCTACAACGAGAACAGCGACAACGAGAACAAGAACAACTACAACGAAAACGACCGAGAACAACAACGAGAACAATGAGAACAACTACGAGAAATACAACGAGGACAAGGACAACAACAACGAGATCATCTACAACGAGAACAACGAGAAGAACAACAACGACGACAACGAGAAGAACGACGACAACGAGAAGAACAACGAAGACAACGAGAAGAACGACGACAACGAGAAACGACGACAACGAGAACAACGAGAACAACAAGGACTACAACGAGAAGAACAAAAACGACGACAATGAGAGAACAACGACAACTAGAACAACGACAACGAGAACAACGACAACGAGAACAACAACGAGGAGGACAACAACGAGAACGACAACGTCAAGAACAACGAGAACAACAACAAGAACAACGACAACGAGAAGAAAAACAACGAGAACAACAACGGGAACAACGACGACGACGACAACGAGAACAACAACGACAACGAGAACAACGATGACAACTACAACGAGAACAACTACGACAACAACAAGAACAATTACAATTATGACAATGAGAACTACAACAACGAGAAGAACGACCACAACAAAAACAAGAACAACGAGAAGAACAACGACGACAACGAGAAGAACAACGACAACGAGAAGAACGACAACGAAAACAACGACGACAACGAGAAGAACAACGACGACAACGAGAACAACAACGACAACGAGAAGAACAACGAAAACGAGAAGAACAACTACAACTACGACAATGAACAACCACCACCACAACGAGAAGAACAACGACAACGAGAACAACAACGAGAAGAACAACGACGACAACGAGAACAAAAACGACGACTACGAGAAGAACAACGTCGACAACGAGAAGAACGACGACAACGAGAACAACAACGAAAGACAATGAGAAAAACAATAACGACGACAACCAGAACAACGATGACGACGACGAGAACGATGACGACGACGAGAAGAACGACGACAACGAGAAGAACAACTACAACGAGAACGAATACAACAGCGGGCACAACTGCAACGAGAACAAATAACGAGGACAAGGACAACAACGAGAACAACTACAACGAGAACAATGACAACAAGAACGTCGACAACGAGAAGAACGACGACAACGAGAACAACGAGAACAACAACAAGAACGACAACGAGAACAACAACGACAACGAGAACAACAACGAAGACAACGAGAACAACAACGAAAGACAATGAGAAAAACAATAACGACGACAACCAGAACAACGATGACGTCGACGAGAACGATGACGACGACGAGAACGATGACGACGACGAGAAGAACAACGACAACGAGAAAAACAAGAACAACAACGGGAACAACTACAACGAGAACGAGTACAACAGCGGGCACAACTGCAACGAGAAGAATAACAACGAGGACAAGGACAACAACGAGAACAACTACAACGAGAACAATGACAACGAGAACAACAACGAGAACTACGAGGACAAGGACATCAACAACGAGAACAATAACAACGAGGACAAGGACAACAACGAGAACAATGACAACGAGAACAACGACAACGAGAAGAACTACGAGGACAAGGACATCAACAACGAGAACAACATCAAGAACAGCGACGAGAAAACTACGAGCACAACAACGAGAACAACGACGAGAACAACTACAACGAGAAAAACGAGGACAACTACAATGAGAACAACTACAACGAGAACTACACAACAAGGACAACACAAGGACAACAACAACGAGAACATCTACAACGAGAACAACAACGAGAAGAAAACAACGACGACAACGAGAACAACGATGACAACGAGAAGAACAACGACAACGAGAACAACGACGACAACGAGAACGACGACGACAACGAGAAGAATAACGATGACAACTACAAGGAGAAGAACAACTACGACAACAAGAACAACAACTACAACTACAACAACGAAAAGAACAACAATCACAACAAAAACGACGACAACGAGAACAACGACGACGACAAGAACAACGACGACAACGAGAAGACAACGACAACGAGAAGAAAAACGAGAAGAACGACGACAAAAACGAGAAGAACAACGACGACAACGAGAAGAACAAACAACTACGACAATGAGAAGAACTATGAGAACGAGAAAAACGACCACAACGAGAAGAACGACAACGAGAACAACGGCAACGAGAAGAACAACGTCGACAACGAGAAGAACGACAACGAGAACAACGAGAACAACAACGAGAACAACGAGAATAACAACAAGAACAACGACAACGAGAACAAGAACAACGAGAACAACGAAGACAACGAGAACAACAACGAAAGACAACGAGAAAAGCAACAACGACGACAATCAGAACAACGATGACGACGACGAGAACGATGACGACGACGAGAACAACAACAACGACGACAACGAGAAGAACAAGAACAACGGGAACAACAACGAGAACGAGTACAACAGCGGGCACAACTGCAACGAGAACAATAACAACGAGGACAAGGACAACAACGAGAACAACTACAACGAGAAACGACAACGAGAAGAACTACGAGGACAAGGACATCAACAACGAGACACAACAACGAGAACAACAACGAGAACAACAACGAGAACAACAACGAGACAACAACGAGAACAACAACGAGAACAACGAGAAAAACAAAGAGGACGACTACAATGAGAACAACTACAACGAGAACTACAACAAGGACAACAACAAGGACAACAACAAGGACAACAACAACGAGAACATCTACAACAAGAACAACTACAACAAGAACAACTACAATGAGAAAAACAACGAGAACAACTACAATGAGAACAACTACAATGAGAACTACAACGAGGACAAGGACAACAACGAGAATATCTATAACGAGAACAACAACGAGAAGAACGACGACGACAACAAGAACAACAACGACGACAACGAGAAGAACAACGACAACGAGAACGACGACAACGAGAACAACGACAACGAGAAGAACAACAAGGACGACAACGAGGACGACAACGAGAACAACGACAATGAGAACAACAATGACGACAACAAGAATAACGACAACGAGAACAACGAAGATAACGAGAAAAGCAATGACAACGAGAACAACAACGAGAACAACGACAACAACGAGAACAAAGACAACGAGAAGAAAAAACGACAACGAGAACAAAGACAACGAGAAGAAAAACGATGACAACGAGAACAACGACCAAACGAGAACAACGACGACAATGGGAACAACGACGACAACGAGAACAACTACGCCAGCGAGAACAGCAACAATGACAACTACAACGAGAAGAACAACTACGACAACAACAAGAACAACTACAACTACGACAATGAGAAGAACTACAACAACGAGAAGAACAACGACCACAACAAAAACGACAACGAGAATAACAACGACGAAAACGAGAACGACAACGAGAAGACAATACAACTACGACAATGAGAAGAACGACGACAACGAGAGACAACGACAACGAGAGAAAAAGGATGACAACGAGAAATACGGGAGGGAACTCCAGGGGGGTAACAGAGAGATGGAGCTCTGGATGGGGTGTGGAGAACAGAGGGGGGGAAACTCTGGGTGGGGGAAAGAGAGGGAGGGAACTCCGGGTGGGGTGTACAGAGGGAGGGAACTCCGGGTGGGGGAAATAAAATGAGGGAACTCTGGGTGGTGGGAAACGGCCAGAGGGAATTCCGGGTGGGAGGGGGAACGGAAGGAGGTCCTTCGGTTGGGCGGGGGGAGGGAGAAAAGGAGGGAACTAAGGGTGGAGATTAAATAGTGGGAGGGAGCTCTGGTTGAGGAGGAAAATAAAGGAAAGGAACTCTTGTTGAAGAGGGAAACAGATGGAGGGAACTCCAGATGGGGGGGGGGGGGGGGGGGCAGAGGAAGGGAACTCTAGATAGGGTGAAACAAATGAAAGGACATTTGGGTGGGGAACAATAGTCAAAACTCTGGGAATGGGGACAAAGGGAATGGCGATTAAAAGGAAAAACAAAAAGAGGGAACTTGGAGGGAAGTTGGCGGAAGGAAGTCTGGGAGAAGCAATGGAGTAGGATGGGGACAAGTGAGAGGGAAATTCAAGGAGAAACGAAACAAGGGGAGAGAACGTCAGGCAGGGATGATAAGGCAAAAGGCTCTTCCAGGGAACTTCAGGGAAGGGGCGGAAATATCCAAATGGGAAGGAACAGGGGAGGTAAGTTTTGTTTGCTTGTTTTTTGTTTTGTTTTGTTTTCTTGTTTGTTGGTTGGTTTGTTTGTATGTTTGTTCGTTTGTTTTTTGAGAGGGTTACAAATAGATGGGAACTTTAGGAAGTAACACAGAAAGGCAAACTATAACTTTGGAGTGGACACTTCGGAGAGCAGCAAAGGAAGGGAATTCTGGATAAGGAAATCAAAAGGGAGGAACTCAGGGTGGAGGTAATAAAGGAAGTAAAAGGCGGAGTACAAAATAGGAAGGAAGTGGACCAAGAGAGAAGGATTTAAGAGGAATGAAAGCGAGGGTAGTATGTCGGGGGAGGGGGGAGTGAGGGGAATTTGGGAGGGGAACCATGGGGTGGAAATGTGGGAGAGAACAGGGGGGATCAATGGGATGTAATTTTGGGGTGGAAAGAGAGAGGATAAGTTGGAAAGAACTTCAAGGAGAACTAAGGGGAAGGAATTACAGGGCAAGGAGAGCAAGAGGAGGGAACATTGGAGGAATTTATAGACAAGGGAACTTGGGGAAGGGGACTTCAGGAGAAGATAACCAATGAAGGGGAGTCGGGCGGGGGAGGGGGTTTACTTCAGACAGGGAACTCTGGGATTTAGATCTTGAGGAAACTTGAGGTCACTGAGAGGAACTTTGAGGAGGGACGCTCAGAGAAAGATGGGAACGGTTAGTAGAGGTACAAATGGAAAAGAACTTCAGGGGAAACGGCGGTGGGGTGGAGATTTGGGAGAGAACCAAAGGGATGGACTCAGGGTGGGGGAAACAAAGGGGGAGGGGGAATTCAGGAGGAACCAATTGGAGAGAACTCTGGTGAGAATCAGTGGAATGAAACCCGCGATTGAAATCGTCCCTCACATGTCCCTCCCATTTCGCCGGTGTGGCTGAACCAAACGGAGGAGCGTGAGGAGGAGCAAGCATATATTTCAATATAGCAGTCTACCTCCATCTCAGAGAAGTAAACACTCTAATCTCCATGGGTTGGCCTCCTAATCAGATATTTGTCTATGAAAATGGACGCGAAGGTAACCAATAGGCCTTTAAGGTCGGTTAGGTTGGCTCTTTCTCTGTTGTTTTGTTTCTTTTACATCGGTATTGTTGTGAAGATCTTGCTACCACACAGGGTTTGCGTACGTGAAGGATTCGGTATCGAGTGCGTGCGTGCGTGCGTGTGTGTGTGTGTGTGTGTGTGCATGCGTGTGTGTGCATGTGTGTATGTGCGTGCGTATGTGTATGCGCGCGTGTGTGTGTGTGTGTTTGCGTGCGTGCGCGCGCGCGTGTGTGCGTGTCTGTGCGTGCATGTGTGTGTGCGTGCGTGTGTGTGCGTGTGTGTGAGTGTAGTTTAGGGTGCAATTTCTATCTCTCATTTTTGAGCAGGCTGGCTGGCTGTTGGATCTGAACCCTGGATCTCAAGGTCTGATGTCTCGAGTCCAGTTCCAGCCCGCAACATAAAAAAAACAACAACAAAAACTGGCGAATTCACTCTCCATCTTTAAGTTTTAATCATTCTGGCCGTGTCAGTCGAGTGTCTCATAGGTGCTGTCCTTCACCCCCCCCCCTACTCCATTTCAAGACCTTGTCAGCGCAGACAGTTCTACGCAGGCTTAGATAGTCTGTCAGACAGCACATGGTAGATTTGGTGAAGCGCTTAAGGGATTGTCAGAGTGCAACGAATCCTCCATGAACAAACTCCAAACTCAGAACAGTATATGTCAAGTGCCCTTAACAGTCCGACAAGGCTGTTTACATGTCTGTGTTATGTTAGGTAGGTCTGTGGTGAAGCACTTATGGAGTCATTCTAGCGGATCGATACAATAAACAAAGAAATAAATACTTAAAGACGTAAACAACCATACGTACAAAAACAATAAATAAATAAACGAAAAAGTTAACAATTGAAATCAAGCCACACAGACAGCATTTAATTAAAAAGATTAAGTGTATTAATCTATTAAAACACCATGAAATTAATCAACACGAATGTAAGTTATTCAGTCAATAAATCTATTAATGGCAGTGCTAGACAACAAAACCTGTTTTTTTAAAAGGAAGATGGTAAAATAACAACAATAACACCATCAGCACTTACACAGCAATAACAATACACAGAAAAGCATAAAGAAAACAAGTCGATCTCAGTCAGAAAAGAAGCCAAAGACATACGTTTTTAAACCGACTAAGACTGAAAAGCTGTGACTCAATCTGTGTGAGAACAGGGTCAGTGGAATGTAGCAATTAACATAAGGGACGTCCCCAAATTACTACCAGTAAAATATGTAGTAATTAGGGGACATTTTTTTAAAATCACGTAACTTGCATTTTAAACGAAATGATACAGTATTTTAAGCTTATTTTGTGATTTTGAGCCAATTTTAATTTTGTGTATTTTGGGGACGTCTCCAAATTACAAACACGTTCCCTTTCTACTACGGTACACGTCGAATTGTCCCCTACTACACAGGCACGTTCACGCACACACACATACACATACGCACACAAACACACACACACACACACACACACACACACACACACACACACACACACACACACACACACACACACACACACACCCCAACACACACAATTTAAACGCCGCTGGCAACGATATACGCAGACACAGAGACATATGTTGTCTATTGTTTGTGCTAAATCACTCAGATTTTAACACATGTTCGCATAGTCTCAGTGGTCAAGTCGTCTTTCAGTCGAAAGGTCCTGGGTTCGATCCGCCCAGACATTTTCGCCTAGTATGTAAAGGGCGGAGATTTTTTCGATAAACATGTGGGCAGACCTGCCGGCGCCCAAGCCCCTATCGTGTGTATAAGCGTACTGGATATCAAGCATGCACGTTAAAGAACTTGCCAGTTATGGCAGTGGTTGGCTTTTTTTTTTAACCATTGGAACACACAGCATGTACGCCCATTGAAGACACAATACGCAGACTGTGCAGTTTACATACTGTTTGCTTAGTTTGGGCGAGACAACGTGATTCAGGCCTCCCAGAATAATAATCACAATAAAAACGAAAGATGATGATGGCGGTGATGATGGTGACGGTGATGATGATGATGATGATGATATGATGATGATATAGGATGATGATACCTATGATACTGATGATGATGATGATATGATGATGATGATACCTATGATACTGATGATGATGATGATATGATGATATGATGATGAATATGATGATGATGCCTATGATACTGATGATGATGATGATGATGATATGATGATGATGATACCTATGATACTGATGATGATATGATGATGATGATACCTATGATACTGATGATGATATGTGATGATGATACCTATGATACTAATGATGATGATGATATGATGATGATGATACCTATGATACTGATGATGATGATGATGATATGATGATGATGATACTGATGATGATGATGATGATATGATGATGATGATACCTATGATATGATGATGATATGATGATGATGATACTATGATGATGATGATGATGATGATGATGATGATGAACCTATGATACTGATGATGATATGATGATGATATGATGATATATGATGATGATGATATGATGATGATGATATACTATGATATGATGATGATGATGATATGATGATGATATGATGATGATGATATGATATGATATGATGATGATGATATGATGATGATGATACCTATGATACTGATGATGATGATGATATGATGATGATGATACCTATGATACTGATGATGATGATGATATGATGATGATGATACCTATGATACTGATGATGATGATGATATGATGATGATGATACCTATGATACTGATGATGATGATGATGATGATATGATGATGATATGATGATGATGATACCTATGATACTGATGATGATGATGATATGATGATGATGATACCTATGATACTGATGATGATGATGATGATGATGATGATATCCTATGATACTGATGATGATGATGATGATGATATATGATGATGATGATACCTATGATACTGATGATGATGATGATATGATGATGATGATACCTATGATACTGATGATGATGATACCTATGATACTGATGATGATGATGATGATGATGATGATATGATGATGATATGATGATGATGATACCTATGATACTGATGATGATGATGATATGATGATGATGATACCTATGATACTGATGATGATGATGATATGATGATGATGATACCTATGATACTGATGATGATGATGATATGATGATGATGATACCTATGATACTGATGATGATGATGATGATGATGATGATTGATGATATGATACCTATGATACTGATGATGATGATGATGATGAATGATGATACTATGATATGATGATGATGATGATGATATGCTATGATAATGATATGATGATGATATGATGATGATATGATGATACCATGATTGATGATTGATGATGATGATGATATAGATGATACCTATAGATATGATGATGATGATGATGATGATATATGATGATTGTAGATGATACCTATGATACTTGATATGATGATGATATGAATGATGATATGATGATGATGATACCTATGATATGATGATGATGATGAATGATGATGATACCTATGATATGATGATGATGATGATGATAGATGATACCTATGATACTGATGATGATGATGATGATGATGATATGATGATGATATATGATGATGATGATACCTATGTATGATGATGATGATGATGATATGATGATGATGATACCTATGATACTGATGATGATGATGATATGATGATGATGATACCTATGATACTGATGATGATGATGATATGATGATGATGATACCTATGATACTGATGATGATGATGATATGATGATGATGATACCTATGATACTGATGATGATATGATGATGATGATACCTATGATACTGATGATGATGATGATATGATGATGATGAGTGATATGATGATTGATGATGATACCTATGATACTGATGATGATGATGATGATATGATGATGATGATACCTATGATACTGATGATGATGATGATATGATGATGATGATACCTATGATACTGATGATGATGATGATGACTAGCATTGTCACCATCAGGATAATAATAGTAATAATATTACTACGACTACAGCCACCACCACCACCACCACCAGCACAAACAACAACAACAACACACTACTACTACTACTAACTACTGCTGCTGCTGCTACTACTGACAGTCATGATAATAATGATAATAATAATAACAATAACAATAAAGTGAATAGTAATAATAACGATGCTACTACTACTACTACTACTTATAATGAGTAATGAATAAATAAATAAACAAATAAACGAATAAGTGAATAAATAAATAAAATAAATAGATAAATAATAAATGCAAAAATAAATAAATAATGAATAAATGAATAAATGAATTAATAAATAAATAAATAAACAAGTAAATAAGTAAATAAATAAATAAATAAGTAAATAAATGAATAAATTAATAATAAAGAAATAAATGAAAGAATGAATAAGTAAACAAACAAAAAAATAAACAAACAAATAAATAAATATAATGTCTGGAAAGAGATCACTGCAAAAGCTCGGAATGTTATGAAACTAGCTTCAAACAGGAAAAACACGTTTCGCACACAAACTGGGTCCCTGGGCAGTGTTAAGTCTTGTGTGAGCCCTGGGTGTAAATCTGTCACACTGCTTTACTGCTCTGTCCAATGGGATCCCCAACCACCACCACCCTCCCCCCCCCCACACACATATACACACTTTTAACAAACTGGTCACTGGGACACCACCATCAACTGGCAAGAAGACACTCTGCAACAAGAGTCAGCAGGCGACAGCAGTGTACGCGGAACACCATCACATTTGAGCAGTGTACAAAAACTCCTATTCAAGAGAAGAGGGACAGGTGGACGAAGAACCCAAGACCGCAGGATTCCTTAGCATACAGTGCTTGTGCATGAACATGTGCCTCTAGGGCCGGGCTTGTGTCCCACATGCGGAGCCATAACAGGCGGTAAGGACCAGTATGCCCATTTCATCCTCCAGATCAAAGGAAGAGCCTGTGATCTAAGCAAGTTAGGAAAACAAGCCAGCAAGCAAACACACACACACACACCTCACACACACACATACACACACACCTCACACACACACACACACCTCACCAACACACACACACCCACACACACACCACGCACGCACGCACGCACGCACGCACGCACGCACGCACGCACACTCACACACACACACACACTCACTCACACACACACACACACACAACACACACACACACACACACACACACACACACACACACACACACACACACACACATACTCGTGCACAGTAGAGATATACAGTTGATTTTGAGTGGATGTTGGAGTTTGCTTTGAGTTTGTTCAAGAGGGATTCATGACTGACACAATTCCATATGCGCTCCACTAAAAGA
>CM060306.1:76150511-76163011 GCA_030674185.1 Monoplex corrugatus | reverse complement strand
ACTATGTCAATCTTGAACATAAGACCAATATATTGTATTATTTCTCTCCTCTCTCATAGTTGTGTGTAGGGTAGTTGCAGAGTATAAAGGTAGGCTTGGGCGCTCCTTTTTTGAGGAGTGTTCTGAGCTTACGGTTTTTGTGCTTTGTATCTGCTTCTATGCTAGCTGAATGGGTAGCGCAAACTATGTTAGATTTGAGAGGTTCAACAACATGGGAGATAATTTCTACGTGACTCTCAAGAGTTATGTCCTTTGGTCGATATTATAAACAACGTTAGTTATTACTCCTGAAACGCTTCAACTGAAAGAACTGGGCGTGTCTTTGGAAAAAAAAATGCCATTCCTTTTTCCTGACAGTTGCTCTGGCGTTGCAGTGTGATTTGTTGTTGTTACTGTTGTTGTTGTTGTTGCGATTGTTGTTGTTGTTGTCGTTGTTGTTTTGCACATAGACACAACCCCCCAGTTGCTCACTTTCCATTAATTGACAATAAGTCGTTTTGACTATGACTAGCTCCGATATTAAAGGCAATAGTCATGTGTTTTTCATCATCATCATTTAAAGGATCTTTCCATTCTGCTGCGCCTAGAATCCTAATTAATTTTCAGCAAATAGTGCATGAGTGTAAGCACATGTGCATGCAAAGAGATCGGTGTGCTTAGAATTACGGTAACCACAAAACCCAGTTTGTCTTTTTTCTTTTCTTTTCTTTTTTTGTCTCTCTATCTGTCTCTCCTTCTCTCCCTTCCTCTCCTTCTCTGTCTCTATCTCTGTCTCTATCTCTGTCTATCTGTCTGTCTGTCTGTGTCTGTCTGTCTGTTTCTTTCTCTCTCTCTGTCTCTCTCTCTGTCTCTCTCTGTCTCTCTCTCTCTCTCTCTCTTATATATATATATATATATATATATATATATACACACACACACACATATATATATAAGCTACGCACAAAAAGTTAAGGATCACTATGAGAAAACAGGTGCGTAATAAACTCAGTTCGCTACTGTTATTTATTTCTCAGTCCAGCCAAATTGTTATGAATTCTTGTTCAGCTGTAAGTGGGCGATGTTGTGTTAGTGCGAAAATTGCACGGGATTCTCTACTACTGAGCTTGGCCGCAAACGGAAAAGCGGAAACTTGCGAAAAAGGACCTTGTTTTGGACCGTTCTGCCTGAACACATTGCACAAGCCAGATGGAAAAACCATTATGCACGTGCAAGCACTGCTGTTTATGTGTGAGATGCTGTCTCTTGCTTGGCTTTATAAGAAGACATTCCACCAGTAGTAGGCCTGATCTGACAATGCCTCCATGACGAAAATTGAGCGAGTTTGAGAGGGGACGAGCTGTTGCATGGTTCCAAGATGGTGTTCCCAAGCGAGAAGTGGCCAGGCGACTTCAGGTGTCCATCTCGGTCATTGTCAGACTGATTCAACGCTTCACAGCCACTGGGAGGGTCCATGAAAGACGCAGATCTGGTCGACCGAAGAAGACAAACCCACGTGAAGATCGTCTCATTGAACGACAAGCCCTGCAGACAAGAACAGCCTCTTCCAGCATCATTCGAAGGCAGCTGAGGGTGGCTACTAACATCAGCATCAGCCAGCAGACCATACGGAACCGCCTTCATGGGTTTAACCTCCGTTCTCGTCGCCCAGCTGTACGGCCACGCTTAACTCCAGCCCATAGGGCAGCACGCCGCGCCTTCTGCAGACGTCACGTGAGGTGGACACGTCAGCAATAGTCCCAGGTCCTGTTCAGTGATGAATCACGCTTCACCATGAACCACAACGACGGCCGACTGAGGGTCTGGAGGCGCCCAGGGCAACGCTTTATTGACACCACTGTCCAAGAAAAGGTGGCCTTTGGTGGAGGTTCTGTAATGGTCTGGGGGGCTTCAGCCTTCACCACAGAACACCCTTGTATCATGTACAGGGTAACCTGACTGGCCTCCGATACCGGGATGAGATCCTTCGACCACTGGCTGTGCCTACACTGCAGCAGATGGGACCGACGGCTGTCTACCAGGATGACAACGCTCGCCCCCACAGGGCAAGGGTGGTCAACGACTTCCTGCAGCAGTCTGGAGTCAACAGAATGGAGTGGCCAGCATGCAGTCCCGATCTCAACCCGATTGAGAACCTCTGGGATGAGCTGGATCGCAAAGTAAGGAGCAACCACCCCCCTCCCAGGGATGCCCAACACCTCTACCAGATCTGCAGGCTGAGTGGCAGGCGCTTCCACAGAGGATCTTCACCAACCTGGTCAACTCGATGAGGACTCGCTGCGTCGAGTGCCAGAACAGCCATGGCGGGTTTCACGCATTACTGAACTTTTGGGAGCATCAGAATGCCCTGTTTTGTGATTTCAATGACTTTGGGAAATCAAATTTCGATACGTACCCACTTTGATCAAATGTACACACCAAACGATTGCTCGAAATTGAAGGCAATTGTGTATCGTTATCACTAAAGCATGGAATTAAATGTTTGCCAAACTTCAACGCATTGGCTTTCTTATTTTGAAAGTTATGAATTTTTGTGCAAGTGATCCTTAACTTTTTGTGCATAGTGTATATACATATACATATGTATGTATATATATATATATATATGTATGTAAATTATATATCAGAGCGAGAGAGAGAGAGCTTATTTGAATGATCTATTATAACCATTTTCTGACATCAGGGGGAAATTAATCTTAGTCTGGAACCATTAGTTACAGGGACACACGCATGTCAGCTTGGTTATCAGCTCCCACTGCACCACTGTCACATTTCTCTTCCTAAAAATCCATTTTTCCCACCAATCATCATCATCATCATCATCATCATCATTATCATGATGATGATGATGATCATCATCATGTGCCGTGCCACATGGCGTTGGTGATCATGGCCCTCCATCCGAATCTATCCCTTGTCGCTGCAAATACATCTTTTCCATCCACTCTGTCCTCAGCCACCCCGCAAGTCCGTCCAATACTTTCTCCCTGGCTCTACCTGGTGTTCTCTTTTCCTCCAGCTTTCCTGTTGTGACCAGGTGCTCTAATTCCCCTTTCCTCATAAAATGGCCCTTAAATGTTGCTTGTCTTTTCCTAATCTTCATTATCAATGATCTTCTTGCGTCTGCCTCCATCGAGACTGTTACGTTTGTTTTCTTCGTTGTCCGTGGAACTCTCAACACTCTTCTTAGAAACCATATTTCGGCTGCCTCAATCTTGTTCTGGCTTTGCGGTGTTGACTGTCCACGCTTCACAGCCCAATAACAGTATCGGTTCTGTGTAACATTCAAGAACTCTCTTTCTGATTTTCAATTGATTCCCGAACACCGCATTAAAAAAAACAATCGGTTCACCAAATCCCGAACGGGCGTACGTGCCACTTGCATGGGTGTGTTTCCATATTGCCCGTTGCTTACCGTTTGATTTTCTGGCACTGGGGTTTCATCATTCCTGTAGGAGGACATACTTTTCATTTGTTCCACCATTTGTTTCTTGTACTCTTTTCGTGGCTTTTTTTCTTCGGCGGGTTTGTATGCTATGATGATAGTGGAGGGATCGTAGGTTTGACTCACTTTCTTGATCACTCTTTTCCTTGATCCATTGATTAGTAAGTGTAATCTCCATCTGATCGGATAGCGAATTTATCAATAAACCAGAATTCGTTTAATCAGTTAAACCATCTACCATTATCGATAAACCAAAAAATCATTCAATACATCAGACAAACCAATCACCATTATCAATAGACCAGAAATCATTCAGTCAGTTAAACAAATTACCATTATCAATAGATTAGAAATCATTCAGTCAGTTAAACCATATACCATTATAATAAATCAGAAATCATTGAATTAGTTAAACAATCTTCCATTATCAATAATCAGAATTCATTCAATCAGTTAAACCATCTACCATTATCAATAAATCAGAAATATTCAATTAGTTAAATAATCTACCATTATAAATATCTCAGAAATCATTCAATCAGTTAAACCATCTACCACTATCAATAAGTCAGAAATCATTCAATCAGTTAAACCATTACCATTATCAGTAAGTCAGAAATCATTCAGTTAGTTAAACCGTTTACCATTATGGATACATCAGAATTCATTCAATCATCCACCATTTATAAAAAAAATTCGAAATCATTCAATTAGTTAAACCATCTACCATTATCAATAGATCAGAAATCATTCAATCAGTTAAACTACTTACCATTATCAATAGATCAGAGATCATTCAATCAGTTAAACTATCTACCATTATCAATAGATCAGAAATCATTCAATCAGTTAAACCATCTACCATTATAATAAATCAGAAATCATTGAATTAGTTAAACCATCTACCATTATCAATAAATCAGAAATCAGTCAATCAGTTAAACCATTTACCATTATGGATAAATCAGAATCATTCATCGTCCGCCATTTATCAATAAATTAGAATCATTCAATTAGTTAAACCATCTACCATTATCAATAAATCAGAAATCATTCAATCTGTTAAACTACTTACCATTATCAATAAATCAGAAATCATTCAATCAGTTAAACCATCTACAATTATCAATAGATCAGAAATCATTCAATCAGTTAAACCATCTACCATTATAATAAATCAAAATCATTGAATTAGTTAAACCATCTACCATTATCAATAAATCAGAAATCAGTCAATCAGTTAAACCATATACCATTATCAATAGATCAGAAATTATTCAATCAATTAAACCATCTACCATTATCAATAGATCAGAATCATTCAATCAGTTAAACCATCTACCATTCATACCTTCATGCCAACATTTGTTTGTTTTTTTCCCTCCATTCAATCAACTACCGATCACTCATTCGTCAGTCAAGCATCAACTGGATCAAACATGCCCATCAAAGAAGCTTACCTATCGATGTTTCAGTGAATTGGTGCATTAAACAGATTGTCTGTTTTGTCCGTCACTGAGCAACAGACTGACATGTCTAAATAACAGCAGCATATCATGATATAAATCGACCACGTGTTAAGGCATAGTCTAAACAATAACAAAATATCAGGTCAGAAATTTACTACATTCTCAGATCTCAATTCGTGGCAAAGTTTATTCGAACAATTCCGGTAGAACCTCAAATACATGACGACACCAATGTATGAGATACAGTATCACAAACATATGTAAACAATGGTACTATGTGTAACCCATGTCGACTTACACAATCATTTACACACAGACACAGGCAGACAGACAAAGACACACACACACACACACCACACACACACACACACACACACACACACACACACACACACACACACACACACACACACATACACATACACACACACACACACATACACACACACACACACACACACACACACACACACACACACACACACACACACACATACACATACACACACACACACACACATACACACACACACACACACACACACATACACACACACACACACACATACACACACACACACATACACACACACACACACACACAAACGCACACACACACACACACATACAAACACACACACGCGCGCACCCCCCCATACACACACACACAACCCCCCCCCACACACACACACATGCACATACACGGAATCATTTAGTTCTTGTATCCCTTTCATAGCCATTTACCTCACTTGGTTTGAGCACTACGCTGATAAAGCAACGGTCGAGGACATGACACTCACACGGGCCACTAGCTTTTCTAAATGGGCCGGTTCATTCTTTCCAAAGACTTGTGGATCCAGGATCAATTATCCGGAATTCATTTCCAGCTTTCACCGTTAAAAAAAACTGCCTGTTTACTGCCCATCGTTATGTTTCCATCCTTCTCTTGGTGTCAGCTTAGTGTTTCATGGGTTCCTTCCCCTACTTCTCCTTTTCATAGGTTCCTCTCCTCCCCTTCCAAATTCAAAATCTTGCCGGGGGCTTGTAGGGTTTTGTGCAGGCTCAAGGAGTCTGCCAAATAACTGCTGGCAAATTCGGGTGGATCGCATGTGGAATTGTTACAGTCCGATGAATTCCTCTTGAACAAAATACAAACTGTCGAACTCCAAACTGCAGCAAACCGATAGATGAAAGAAATAGATATCAATCAATCATCAATCAATCAATCAATCAATCAATCAATCAATCAATCAATCGACCGAACGACCGAACGACCGAACGACCGATCGATCAATCAATCGATCAATCAATCGATCAATATAAATATAAATTTCAGCCGATTTGTCACATTGATTATTGTAACGAACTTACGATTTGAAGGTTATGGGTTCGATTTTCAGCCGTGTTGTCAATTTTATGGGAATTTTCGGCCCCAATTCAGAGTTCAGTGTGCTGTAGGTTCATTAGGAAGACTGGGACCACACACTGTGGAGTTTCATCCTCCTCAAAAATGCGGATAGAAGATATCTGCTCCATCAAATGCGTTGGGAGGAGGAGGCCGAGGGAAGAAAGGGGCATTACAATAGAGAGAGGAAGGAACAGACAGAAAAACAAATGAAATGATACACTGTACTTTCAAGTGATATAAACGAAAGATGATGGAAATGAATTTGGTCACGCCATCCGAAAAGAGAAGATAACGTCACCAAGACTGCCCTTCACATCCTACCTTAAAAAAAAAGCAAGACCTCAGTGCTAAACACGCCTGGTGTACCATACAGAGGATGGCCCAGGACACACAGGAGTAGAGGATAGTGTTGTTGCCCTAGTGCCAGTGGCATGATAGGCAATAAGAAAGGCCAACTAATTCTAAATGTCTGAGGTTGCAAAGAAAGAAAGAGAGAGAGAGAGAGGGAGAGAGAGAGGGGGAAGAGAGAGAAAGAGAGAGAGAGAGAGAGAAGAAAGAGAAAGAGAGAAAGAGAGAGAGAGAGAGAAGAGGGGGAGAGAGACGGGGAAGAGAGAGAGGTAGAAGAGAGGAGAGAGAGAGAGAGAGAGAGAGAGAGAGGGTGGTGGTGGGGGCATCACATTGCAAAACTTCCAAGTTTAATTAAAAAGATTATGATTAAAACCCAAGCTTATGATTACTGTTTCAAGCCTCAAATGCATTAGGAAACTTTTTCCATAAGTATTATCATATAGGATAAAAGAGGGTGGTGCATGTGTGTGGTTGTGTTTGTGTGTTTGCGGATGCGTGTGTGTTTATGTGTTTATGGAAATGTGTGTGTGTGTGTGTGTGTGTGTGTGTGTGTGTGGTGTGTGTGTGTGTGTGTGTGTGTGTGTGTGTGTGTGTATGTGTTTGTGCGTCCATGTGTGTGTGCGTGCGTGCGTGTATGTATGTATGTATGTATGTATGTATGTTGTGTGTGTGTTTGTGTGTATATGTGTGTGTGCGTGTGAGTGTGCGTCTGTGTGTCTGTGTGTGTGTAAATGTGTCTGTGTATGCCTGCGTGTGAGTGTGTTTATGTATTCATACAACTGGGCGCGCTGAAAAAGGAAACAAAAAGAAAAATAATCAATCGTGGTTTGTTTTTTGTATGCGCGCGCGCGCGTGTGTGTGTGTGTGTGTGTGTGTTGTGTATGTACGTATATATATATATAATATATATATATATTTATATATACATATGTGTATATATATATATATGTATATATCTATGTATACATACAGACAGACATAACAATCAGCCATACATCCAAACCACTTAAAGCAGATAACCAAGCAGCCAGACAACCACTCCCGTATTCAATCATCCATCATCAACCAAGTAACCCATCAATTGAATAATCAACAAACTGAAAAATACAGAAACAATTTAGGAATAGTTTGCAGGTAAATAATGCATCAATGGTATGAGACGAGAAACACTTGGAGGTGTATGGGACTCAGAGCACCGATGCCTCACCTCCCATCTCGGGATTCCACATGGTAGCCATTCCACCAAGCAAAAATAAATGTATATCAATGCGCCACATGACTCAGTCGATCCCAGTCATCAGTTGCCTTGTTTACTAGCCGAATGGCAAGGCGGGGAGATGACAAACCCTGAGACATCGACACACAACGTGCGCCAACCAAGTCCAGCCCAACTACCAGACCAAGAGAGAATGGAAGAGCCCTTTTCTCTTGCTTTACTCCAGTTCGTCATCTTTCTATTGAGCAGTCTACCCAGCCACCAACTCGCATAGCTGTCAGCTCTTTCTCCTTACCATATAGTCTCGACACTTAGCAAGGTCAGAAGCTCCCAAAAATTGCTTTACCACGACCACAGGGGGTACGTGTACGGCCGCAGAAGTGATCAGCATGATGCACTAGACACAGCACATTGTGATTTTCAGCCAGCCATCCAATCTGCCACCTGTCTAATCGCATACCCATCCAACCCACCCACCCAGCTTATCAAGCAGCCGGGACACAACCATTGCAATAATCGATCAATCAACCATCAACCAACCACTTAACCCACCAGCTAAACAAACAAAGAAACCGACAAAATAAAGAGAAAATTTTAGTAACATTTTGCTGGTAAATAAACAAACGGTACGATAAATTTTGCGGATATAAAACGAAAAGTTTGGTAACATTTTGCTTGGTAAGTAAAAACAGTTTAGCAACACTTTGCTGTAGATACGAAACAGTTTAGTAACATTTTGCTGTAATACAGAACAGTTTAGTAACATTTTGCTGTAATACAGAAACAGCTAGTAACACTTTGCTGATAGATACAGAAACAGTTTGTAACATTTGCTGTAATACTGAAACGTTTAGTAACACTTGCTGATAGATACAGAAACAGTTTAGTAACATTTTGCTGGTAAATACAGAAACAGTTTTAACACTTTGCTGGTAATACAGAAACAGTTTAGTAACATTTTGCTGGTAAATACAGAAACAGTTTAGTAACATTTTGCTGGTACTACGAAACGCTTAGTAACACTTTGCTGATAGATACAGAAACAGTTTAGTAACATTTTGCTGGTAAATACTGAAACAGTTTAGTAACACTTTGCTGATAGATACAGAAACAGTTTAGTACACTTGCTGATAATACAGAAACAGTTTAATAACACTTTGCTGGTAAATACAGAAACAGTTTAGTAACATTTTGCTGGTAAATACAGAAACAGTTTAGTAACATTTTGCTGGTAAATACAGAAAGAGTTTAGCAACACTTGCTGTAATACAGAAAGAGTTACAACACTTTGCTGGTAAATACAGAAACAGTTTAGCAACACTTTGCTGGTAAATACAGAAACAGTTTAGTAACATTTTGCTGGTAAATACAGAAACAGTTTCGTAACATTTTGCTGGTAAACACATAAACAGTTTAGTAACATTTTACTGGTAGATAATATATCAATAACAAAAACAGTAAGCCTACAAACATGGAAAGAAATGAGACAGAAAGACAGATAAAGAACTAAACTACCAAAGAGACAGAAAGAAAGAGGCAGGCAGAACGACCAACTGACAGACAAACAATCAGACAGGCAAACTAAAACAGGAAGACACATAAATAAACAGAGACAGAGAGACATAGAAATTAGCATCTAATTGACGATGAAATCATTCCAACAAGCCAGCCCCCCAAACCTCCAGACACTGTATTAGCATAGAGAGAACTTTGAGCGATCAGCATCAAATATCGCAGTAAGCCGCTTGCCATCGATTTTTTTTATTTCCAACTTGGCTGCAGGGCTTGGGTGACAATTGAGGCCAATCTGTGATTCAGGATTGACAGCCTCCAGGGAGCACAAAACATTACGGTCGAACCATACTAGTAGTCTTTTTTACACATACGTGTATGTCGTGTGTGGCGTTTTAAAAGCGCGTCATGCACAATGTTCACCTAACCCACGATGTCGTCCAAGAAGATGGTTGCTAAGGATAGTGCTGCTAAGAGGAAGAAGGATACAATTTCCATAGAACTGAAGAAGGAGATCATAGAAAAACACGAGCGTGGTCTACGTGTGGCTGATCTCGCCAAGTTGTACGACCGTTCGTCATAAACAATCTGCACTATCCTGAAGAAGAAGGAAGAAATTAAACAAGAACTCATTATTAGCGAGGGGTTCATACCCCAGCAAGTTTTTAATTGTGATGAGACAGGTCTTTTTTGGAAAAACAACCTGGTCCCAGTGGGGTAAATTCCCAAGTAGAGAGAGCCCTCCTGAATCAGAGGGGGATTCTCCTTCCCCACAGTAACCCCTCTCCTCCTCCCCATCGTCTCCCTCAAGCCAGCCACGACTTTTCATAAAGGTAAAGCACAGTACATGTACACTGTATATTATTTATCATTGTTAAATGTTAGAAAAATTACTTTAATTCTGCATAAAATACCATGTTAACTGATTTTTATATTGATATTTTTGGGGTGTGGAACGGATTAATTGGATTACCATTATTTTCAATGGGGAAATTTGTTTCGAGATACGAGCTTTTCAAGATACGAGCTACGTCATGGAACGAATTAAATTCGTAACCCGAGACGCGACTGTATACACACACACACACACACACACACACACACACACACACACACACACACACACACACACACACACACATATATATATATATATATAATATATATATATATATATATACATATATATATATATATATATATATGTAAATATATATATGTGTGTGTTTGTGTTGTGTGTGTGTGTGTGTGTGTCTGTCTGTGTGTGTATATGTATATACAGACCCTGCCTCCAGATAACAAGAAACAATGTTCTCTTTTAAAACCTGAATATTTTAAAGCCAAGGAGAGAAGGCTCCAAGCACTGTGAAGAAATAATCTGCAGATTTCATGCACATTTTCCAGACAAGTTAAAAGGCTTTGAAACGGAGTGCGGTTTTACCCTGAGTTTCCCCAGGATGTTTATCCGATAAACTCGCCAATACCAGACTTGACTTGTGGCAAATGAATATATGAAGGCACAAAAAGTTTTTTTAATGTTTTGTTTATTTGTTTGTTTGTTTGCCTGTCTGTTTTTTGTGTGTCTGTCTGTTTGTTTATTTGTTTTCTTCAGAAAATAATGGCTGTTGTCGATTTCTCTGTTGTTTCATGATGCGGTTTGCTTGTTTGCGTGTTTATTTGGTTAGAAAATGTTTGTTTCTCCTCCGATTGTTTCTTGTTGTTGTTGTTGTCGTCGTTGTCGTTGTTGTTGTTGTTGTTTTTGACCTTTTTCGTTCCTTTTATACTTTTCCCATTTCTTTTCTTAAAACCTCTTTTCTTTTTGTCTTTTTTTGTTGTTTGCTGGTTTGATTCATTTCATATTCATCTTTCTGTTCGTTTCCATGTAGCATTATGATTTTATATGATTTATAATTTTGCAGATACAAATATTGAGTTAACTTTAGTGCACTCATGTGTGTGTTTGTGTGTGTGTGTGTGTGTGTGTGTGTGTGTGTGTGAGAGAGAGAGAGAGAGAGAGAGAGAGAGAAAGAGAGAGAGGGAGTGAGAGACAGACATCAGACAGAGAAACAGACATACTGACAGAGAGACAAAGACAGACAGACAAACGCAGAGAGAGAGGTAGAGAGAGAGAGAGAGACAGACAGAGAGAGAGAGAGAAAGAGAGACAGAGAGAGGGAGAAAGAGAGAGACAGATATACACATATATATATATATATATATATATATATATATATATATATATGTATGTATGTATGTATGTGTACAGAGACAGATATAGAGACAGACAGAGACAGAAACAAGGAGAATGTGCATATGTGTATCTGCATGCATGTTTGTCCGTCCAAAAACATATATATCAATAAACGATGAAAGAATTAACGAACGATGTGTATACATTATTTGCACACGTGTGCGCGTGCGAGTGAGTGCGTGTGTTTGCACGTAAGTGCGTGCATGAGTGTGTGAGTGCGTTTGCGTGTGAGTATAGGTGTGAATGAATGTTTGCGCTCGTGTGTGTGTGTATGTGTGTTCGTTCGTTCTTTAATTTAACGTCTTTTCACTATAAGTGATATTAGACGGGGGAGGGGGGAAGGGGAAATTAAAAAAAAAGTGAACAAAATAAAATGTAGAACGATAGTTGGACGGGTTGGATTTGGGCAGAGGGAAGACAGAGGAAAAAGACATTAGCAGGTGGGGGAACAGTAAAATGGAACGAGAACTTAACACTAACAATTAACTTGAAGGGAAATTGTAACACTAAAATACAAACCGAATAAAGTTAAAGTAATACATTAACAGGACTGTGAACTAATGATTCTGAAATTCTAACTAACAACGTTTGATCTGATGTAATTTTCTGGAAATGATTTTCAGAATACTTTTCTTGAGTAAACATTTTCGGTAAAAAAGAACGTAGCATTTTGCAGGAGAATAAACAGTGAAACAGTGTGAACTGTTCGCCGCAAATACACTTGACATTTTTACAATATTTTGTTTTCAATGCGTTTAGCTGAATACGAAAACAAACAGCAACAATCGATCTCAAATGATACATGGAAGAATACTGCAATTTTTTACATACATTTTGAACGGTAAGTTTCA
>CM060306.1:76143011-76145511 GCA_030674185.1 Monoplex corrugatus | reverse complement strand
TGTTACTTCATGGTGACTGTATCTGAAAATAATTTGTGGTCATTTTCTCGTATATAATTTTGGTTATGAATATTCCTTCGGATATGAAATCGCTTTTTAGCACATTTTCTCCACATCCTTGTCCGAAACAAGAAAGAAGGTTAAAAAAGGAAACCAAGAAAGAAAGAAAAAAACAAATAAACAAACAAACAAATAATTGTATTATGAATGACTCTCTGAATTAAGATCACGCCATTAATGCATTCCATATGACATCTCTTTGTCCTTCAGACTGCAGCTATTTCAGGTTCTAATTAAATTGAATTAATTTCGTCGTTGTTCCGCGATTGCAGACCATTCTCTGTCCTATACACCTGTTTCATTTTCCTTTTATTGTACCGAGCAACGGTCTATCTGTTTCCGGCTCGTTAGGCCTTTCGAAACTTCTCCATGGCTCCATTAGCTTATTTGTCCATTTCGAGCCCACAAGGTCGAGGGATTAAATTTCATGAGTATATTTGATAATAATTCAATAACTGATTGATATTTTCTCTCCTAATATGATCTGCATAAAATGAAGGAAATAACTAACAGTTTTATAAAGGATACACAGCCATGTATGGTAAACTGTGAGAAAATGTGTTCTAAAGTATAAATAATGTATAGACTTCCTTTGGCTCATAAAACTGCAACAAATAGAAAAATATCAAATATGGACAATAGGATAGAAAAATATCAAATATGGACAATAGGATAGAAAAATATCAAATATGGACAATAGGATAGAAAAATATCAAATATGGACAATAGGATAGAAAAATATCAAATATGGACAATAGGATAGAAAAATATCAAATATGGACAATAGGATAGAAAATATCAAATATGGACAATAGGATAGAAAAATATCAAATATGGACAATAGGATAGAAAAATATCAATATGGACAATAGGACACTAGATTATGTCACTGCCATGAAATGAAGATCAAAATCTTAAATTAACAGATAAAAAAAATATCATTCAAAAACGATAGGAAAATTCTGTGAATTGACAAAGATATCTATTTAAACAAGTACAGAACTCTATCATCAAAGAAAGAAGCATAAGAGCAATAACGACTACAATAAAAGAAACCATCACAACAACGTAAACGTCCTACAAGCCAGGCAACCAGCCAGCCAACCAACCAAATAATGTATTAATTAGCCAATCAGCGAACGAGCCAATTAACCAATCAGGCATCCAAATAGCCAAGTATCCAACTATCAAACAAAGCAGCCATCCGATCCAACAAGTAATCAACCCAACAAACAAAAAACAGAACAAAATTTCAAAATATTTCTCCAACAAGCAATATGTCCAACATAACCAAAACAAAGATATACAGACATACGAATGATCAATGGAACAAACAGTTAAAAGACAGATATACAGACATAAAAAATACTATGATAAACACACAAAGAAACAAATTAGCATCTAATTGACAATGCAATTTGCTGAACACGCCAGTCCCTCAAGTCCCCAGACGCCATATCACCATAGTCAGCTTTTAGCGATTAGCACCAAATATTGCCATCGATTCCTTTGTTTCCAATTTGGCTGCAGGTCTCGGGTGACAATTGAGGCAATCTGTGATGCAGGATTGACATTCTACAGGAAACAAAAAGCAAGATGATAGAGCAAACCAGGGAATGTTTTAAACCCTGTACGTTTTGTTCAATACTTAGCTAGAAAAGTAAGTTTATTTTTTCACCTTTTGTTGTTGTTGCTATTTATTTTTTTGTTTCACAATGAACAGACATCAATATACAATGTAGTAACAAAAAGTAATACCAATTCATACACAAAAAGGAACAATTTGGACATCTTATAACATACTACATACAGAAAACATATAACAATATTTCATACATTGGAGGTTTCAAAGTAAACATCAGGATTTAAAAACATATTACATAGAGGAATTGGTTCTCTGTTGGGACAACAATGGTTTATAGTATTCTACTGAGCATTGAAGACAGACAAGTGAACGTTTATTTTAGCATTATGCTCTTCAAATTTGAATCTTATATTTAATAGTAGTTGAAAAGTAGGTACATTCGGAAAACGTTTGTCAATTTTACAATTATAGATACATGATATTACAAGCAAATATAATCAGATCGAATATTCTTTCTGTTTTTACTATTTGTCCAACACCGAACAATACAAGTTTCCGTGTGATTTTGATGTATTTTCGCATTTTCATCGATGAAATGCTTTGTTCGTTTTCAAAAATAACGAACCGTAGCAGTTCCACAAGATATGTTCGATAGAGTCTCTTGTAAATAAATTAAAAAAGAATTAACGAATAAATAAACAAACAGATAAATAAAAAATGGATAGCAAATAAACAAATAAATAAATAAACAAAAAGAACCGATCAATCAATCAATCAATCAATCAGTCAATTAATCAATCAATCAATCAATCAAATAAATACATTAATTATTTAAACATTCCGATGAAATTTCAG
>CM060306.1:76128011-76138011 GCA_030674185.1 Monoplex corrugatus | reverse complement strand
GGACCGGCCAAGAACAAACAATATTGGAGGATCATCGTCGCTGCCCTATTAGCCAAAAACATACTGGGCAGTGAGTACGAAAAATAATAGTATCATAAATAATGTCACTATATATAAGCTACGCACAAAAAGTTAAGGATCACTATGAGAAAACAGGTGCGTAATAAACTCAGTTCGCTACTGTTATTTATTTCTCAGTCCAGCCAAATTGATATGAATTCTTGTTCAGCTGTAAGTGGGCGATGTTGTGTTAGTGCGAAAATTGCACGGGATTCTCTACTACTGAGCTTGGCCGCAAACGGAAAAGCGGAAACTTGCGAAAAAGGACCTTGTTTTGGACCGTTCTGCCTGAACACATTGCACAAGCCAGATGGAAAAACCATTATGCACGTGCAAGCACTGCTGTTTATGTGTGAGATGCTGTCTCTTGCTTGGCTTTATAAGAAGACATTCCACCAGTAGTAGGCCTGATCTGACAATGCCTCCACGACGAAAATTGAGCGAGTTTGAGAGGGGACGAGCTGTTGCATGGTTCCAAGATGGTGTTCCCAAGTGAGAAGTGGCCAGGCGACTTCAGGTGTCCATCTCGGTCATTGTCAGACTGATTCAACGCTTCACAGCCACTGGGAGGGTCCATGAAAGACGCAGATCTGGTCGACCGAAGAAGACAAACCCACGTGAAGATCGTCTCATTGAACGACAAGCCCTGCAGACAAGAACAGCCTCTTCCAGCATCATTCGAAGGCAGCTGAGGGTGGCTACTAACATCAACATCAGCCAGCAGACCATACGGAACCGCCTTCATGGGTTTAACCTCCGTTCTCGTCGCCCAGCTGTATGGCCACGCTTAACTCCAGCCCATAGGGCAGCACGCCGCGCCTTCTGCAGACGTCAAGTGAGGTGGACACGTCAGCAATGGTCCCAGGTCCTCTTCATTGATGAATCACGCTTCACCATGAACCACAACGACGGCCGACTGAGGGTCTGCAGGCGCCCAGGGCAACGCTTTATTGACACCACTGTCCAAGAAAAGGTGGCCTTTGGTGGAGGTTCTGTAATGGTCTGGGGGGCCTTCAGCCTTCACCACAGAACACCCTTGTATCATGTACAGGATAACCTGACTGGCCTCCGATACCAGGATGAGATCCTTCGACCGCTGGCTGTGCCTACACTGCAGCAGATGGGACCGACGGCTGTCTACCAGGATGACAACGCTCGCCCCCACAGGGCAAGGGTGGTCAACGACTTCCTGCAGCAGTCTGGAGTCAACAGAATGGAGTGGCCAGCATGCAGTCCCGATCTCAACCCGATTGAGAACCTCTGGGATGAGCTGGATCGCAAAGTGAGGAGCAACTACCCCCCTCCCAGGGATGCCCAACACCTCTACCAGATGCTGCAGGCTGAGTGGCAGGCGCTTCCACAGAGGATCTTCACCAACCTGGTCAACTCGATGAGGACTCGCTGCGTCGAGTGCCAGAACAGCCATGATGGTTACACGCATTACTGAACTTTTGGGAGCATCAGAATGCCTTGTCTTGTGATTTCAATGACTTTGGGAAATCAAATTTCGATACGTACGCACTTTGATCAAATGTACACACCAAACGATTGCTCGAAATTGAAGGCAATTGAGTATCGTTATCACTAAAGCATGGAATTAAATGTTTGCCAAACTTCAACGCATTGGCTTTCTTATTTTGAAAGTTATGAATTTTTGTGCAAGTGATCCTTAACTTTTTGTGCGTAGCTTATATTTGAGTCAACAAAAAGGCAAAGTACAGGCTTCGTTGACAATCTGGACGGAACCACTCGTCTTTTTTTTTTTTTTTTTTTGTTGTCTTTTTTCATTCATTCTTTCTTTCTTTTTTTTTCTATCTTTCTTTCTTTTACGTTCTGTCCTTCTTTTCTTTCTTTCTTTCTTTTCTTTCTTTCTTTCTTTCTTTCTTTTTTCTCTCTTTCTTTCTTTTCTTTCTTTCTTTCTTTTTTCTCTCTTTCTTTCTTTTCTTTCTTTCTTTACTTCTTTCTTTTTTCTTTTTTTCTTTCTTTCTTTTCTTTTTTCTTTTCTTTCCTTTCTTTTACCACGATATAAAAGTATACTTGTACCAATTTGTGTTTCAAATTCTGTGGCTAGACATAGCTACTTAGATACCGAGTTGTACAAACTTCATAATGAAATTGTCCCACGGAGATGTGGTATCTGTTGCCCTCAGAGGAAAGCTACAGACACTAACATTAACGTTAGAACAACTTCCTCTAAACAAGACATCTAGTAGGTCGACATTCTGACTCTGATCTTTTTAACTTTGTTTTGCTTGTCTATCTGTCGTGTATTTACTCCACCTACCTCCATTTTGCCTGCGAAAAAGAGAAAAACAGAGAGAGAAAGAAGGAAGGAGAGAGAAAGAGACACAGAGAGAGAGAAAGAGAGGGAGGGAGGGAGAGAGAGAGCAAATGAAAGCGAGAGAGAGAGAGAGAGAGACAGACAGACAGACAAACAGACAGCCAGGACAGAGAGACAGAGAGACAGAGAGACAGAAACAGAGATAGAGACAGAGCAATAGAGAACAAGAGAGATCAAGAAAGAGATAGAGAGAGAGAGAGAGAAAGAAAGAAAGAGAGAGAGAGAGAGAGGCAAAAGAGAACAAGAGAGACCAAGAAAGAGAAAGAGACAGACAGAGAAAGAGAAAGAGAGAGAGAGACGCAGACAGACATACACACAGATAGACAGAGACAGAGACACAGATAGACAGAGTTACAGAGACAGACAGAAAGAGTCACAGAAAGAGCAAAACCACCTCAGCTCCTAAATACTTGCCAGTTGTAATGCTAAGATTATAGACTCCATCATCAAGCAAAGACGATTGACATAGAATGACCACCAAAACAAGTGTAGTGGGGAAGTCAAGTCATACGACAGTGCACTTTTTAGTAGAGACATGCCCTCTTACACATAAATAGTATGGACTATGACGAACATATCTGGAGGTGGAAACACGATCACAGCACCCTGTGTAAGGCGCAGTGATCGATCAAAATTTCCAATCAGTGCATTCTTCATATGGTCAGGACACCATAACAGCGATAAGACCCGCATGCCGGAAGCGGACGGGTCGCAACCTGCACGGGGATGGAATGCGGGCAAGATCTGTCATCACGGGTCTGGCACAAGCCGCGGCGTAATCCTGGCGGAATTGGCCTATGAGAACTAATCCATTCCGGTTGATATTTTATATACAATCCGTCCGTTTTCGAAATTTTACAAAACTGCTGAAATAAACTGAAGTGACATATATTTTTACGAGCTCTTAGAACACATCGAATTGAAATGAGGCGATCTACTGATATAAAAGGATGGCTATGAATAATTTTTAGAGGGTGCAGGAAAAAAGAATTCACCGTGTACGGTAACACATGTTATGAAGGGCCGGGAAGAGGAAGGGCCGGGAAACTGACGTCTTGGTATAATATTAATTAATCAAAGGACATAACTCTTAGGAATTATCTCCCATGTTTTGTAGAACTTCTCAAATAAACTGTAAGCTCAGAACACTCTTCTTGACGTCTTGGTGTTTTTTCAGCCTTTTTATGAATGCGATTTGAAGACTGACGATTTCATGCTGTATCTTGGTTAAATATATTTTATGATTACAACGCCAATTTGCTATGCGGTCCTGATTCTGAGGCCATTCAGTTGGTCAAAGCAGCCCAGATCATAAGGAAATATTTATTTCAGAAAAAAGTAACCTTCAGTGGAACATTTAATGACAGCCGCCAAGAATATTCCGTCCCAGCCTCCCTGAAAGAACTTATGGGCTTCATCCTAGAGGTCCAACAGCTATAGAACAACCAGAGTTTGATACAAAGCCAGACAGGCAAGCTGTTCTCAGGCTTTCCAACTGATTGCTTTCAACTGTCGCAAGACTTCAAAGGACTCAAGCTTTCACCGGCACAACAAAGACAGAGAAACACCAATTCCAATTTACTCTGGCCTGAAATTGCATGCAGAAAGAAAGAAGGAATTGATTGGCACACTCTCTGACCTAGGACTCGGAATTTCGTACGACAAGGTGATGTCAATTTCATATGTCAATTTCATGTCAGATAGCACACAATGTCTGCCGAAGATTTGAGGACGATAAGATAGTTGTCCCAACAAACACAAGAAAGAGTTTGTTCACAGTTGGCATAGTTGATAACATAGACCACAACCCCAGCTCAACAACTTCATCTGACTCCTTCCATGGAAGCAGCATCTCCCTCATTCAACACAGAGTTGCTGACGATGCAAACAATCAAAATCAGGGAATTCCTTTGTTGCCACCTGATTACACCAATGTTTTCCCAATGCCTGACCCTGCAAAGAACAGTTGGGTGCCTCCATCATCAGGGCGAAGCAGCCAGATGTCAGTTCTGAGGTTCAAAATTGTGTCCAGCAGTATGCATGGTTGAAGCATGTGCTAGCTACACTGGAAACACGGCCAGTAGACAACAGTGACAGTTTGTCATGGGCTGCATACCATGCGTCTCTACAGCCACAAAATGATGTTCCAACTGCCATCATTGGATTGCCACTGTATGCCACAGCAAAAGGAATTCAATGATGCTGTCCTGATACTTTTGGCAAAAAACATTTTGTCATCGATGTTAGGAGGGCTTCATATAGAAATGGCTGCTTTCAAGATGCTTGGAGACTGGTTGAATGGTTCATGGTGGAACACTGCAATTACCATGGCAGGAATTGCATCTTCTGGCGTTGCCAATTCATTAGTCAGGGCAGCTCACCTAACGAGAAAAGGCATGCCCACCAGATCACGGCTGCCGCACTCTACATTTTGAAATGGCGAGCCTATTCAAAGTTTCTGGAGTCGGATCAAAGCGACTTCTCAGATTTCCAGGACTGGATAAAAAAGATGACAGATGAGCAGCCACAATTTGCATACTGGACTAAAGTTCTGGATTTCCAGCTGTGTGTCTTTCAGCTAGTCTACTCAATCCAGACAGGAGATTTCAGAATGTATGTTCAGTGCTTGACAAAACTGACGCCTTGGATGTTCGGCCTGGATCACGTGAACTATGCTCGTTGGCTGGCTGTTCACATCGGAGACCTGGAATGCTTGAAGAAACCAACCCCGCTGTATTCCATCATTTCTGCTCTGGGGCGTTTGTTGTAAGAAAAACAAAACGCCTTTTTCTGCAATTGCTATGATTCAGGCACATGAGCAATGTAACGCTCTTGTGAAAGGTGACGGAGGTGCCATTGGCTTTACAAACAATCCCAATGCTCTGAGACGCTGGATGATTGCTGGGCCAGAAATATCACAACTTGTAGCAGAGTTTGAGAACCAATGGAAGGGGATGCAAAATTGAGTACTCACCATCATGAACAACGCCCCTGCACCCAGACTACGTTCGCAACACAAGTCAGTGCCTTGGTCTCCTGCTTTGAAGATATGGGGAATCCTTTCATGGAGGACAGCATGTACCTCTTTGCCATTGATACCAAAAACGTTATGGACGACGAAGTTGTCAACAGTGTGAGGACAGCTCTCGCACAGGGCCAAGAACAGTACATAGCATTCGTCGAAGAGCACTTCGAACACATAACTAAGTCTCTCTCCGACCCCATAAAAAGAAACAGATTTCCTTGTTTTCAAACCAAGTTCGACGTCTGCCCACAAGTGTCAAGAGCAATCTCTCCATGTTGAAAAAACGACTGCTCACTCTTTTCCAGGCTTTACACTGCATGCCAATGTAGAGATGGAAATCTGCAAGTTTTTCAAACATGAGAATCAGCCATGGCCACCATCGTTGTCAAAATTGGGTCAGTTAAGAACAGGATCCAAGGCTGATCTCCTTGTGTGTTTATCACGAGCCAAGCCAAGGATGACGCCTCTATCAAACATAAGGACACTGATATATCTGAAATTAAGTTTGATGTTCCAGCTGAAGTGCTTGACGACGCAAATGTCAAAGATTTATCAGAGGAGGCTGAAAATGTGTTTGATGCCGAAGCTGTTACAACCTCTTTGTCTGTTCCAGAAGTTGATGCTAGATTACTTGATGGAGCTGCAATTGTGCAGATGCTGACACCCAAACTGACAAAGACATTTGAAGAATACGTTGACTATGTATTTGTGCCATATGTCCTAAGACATCTTGAATCAGCATCTAGAGTCGACAGCATTTTTGATGTATACAATTCTGACAGTCTGAAGACAGGTGCACGACAAAACTGAGGGTGTGGTGTTCGGAGAAGAGTGCTGCCAACTGCATCGTTACCTGGCAACTGGCACAGCTTCCTTCGCGCTGATGATAACAAAACTGAATTATTTCAGTACATTGCATAGAGAACAATCGAAAACGTCAACACGCGAGGGAAGCCACTGGTTGTTACCTACGCTGACAAGGTGATCTGTGTCCCAGAGAACAAAGACACAAGCCGCCTGGAACCATGCATGCTTGAAGAGGCAGATACTAGGATGCTGCTTCACGTCTCAGACTGTGTGCATGAAGGCTTGGACAAGATTTTAATAAGAACCACAGATGCAGATGTTCTTGTCCTAGCAGTTGCCAATATCCAAAGCACTACTGTAAAAGAAATCTGAGTAGCTTTGGGTACAGGAAAACACTTTAAATATGTCCCTGCTCACCAGATTGCCACACAGCTTGGACCAAGAAAATCCAAGGCACTTCCAGCATTCCACGCCTTCACTGGATGCGACACAGTGTCCTTTTTCAATAGGAGAGGAAAGACAACAGCGTGGAATACTTGGACTATTTTCCCGGACATGACGGACGCCTTCTTGGCTATCATGAACAGACTGGAGACAATGTCACACACTCTACTGGAAACAGTAGAGAGATTTGTTGTACTCATGTATGATCGCACGAGTGCAATTCTCCGAGTTGATGAAGCCAAGCAGAAACTATTTGCACAGCAAGGAAGGATGCTTGAGAACATTCTTCCAACATCTGCAGTTCTGAGACAACATCTTCTCCAGGCTATGTATCAAGCTGGCCATGTTTGGGGGTAATGCCTTTCAAAGGAACCAGTGCTTCAGACTCCTGCTGAATGGGGATGGGTACAAGAGGGATCAGCATTGAAACCTGAGTGGACGACTCTTCAACAGGCACAGGATTCATGCCTCATACTAATTCATTGTGGATGTAAGCAAGGCTGCAAAGGACGCTGCAGATGTGTTAAGGCCAGTCTGCGTTGCACCGCCCTCTGTGGTTGTGGTGGAGACTGCTATCAGGATGTCTAAATCAAACAAGGTGAAATGGACATTTCTTTCTTTACAGTTTTGAAACCAGTCACTTGACGACATTGATTTGCATATTTTATATCTGCACTAATTGATTTCTTTGATATAAAAGACTGTTTTGTCATTTTGCTTCCTCATACATATGATACAGTACTTCAGACATAACAAATACATTACTATATTCTGAAGATCGGGTTTCATGAAAACAGGCCTTTGTATGGTTTAAGTGTCTGAAATTCAAATCAACAGTGGTGCACAAAGATAAGTAAGAATTACACAGGGAAATAAAGTCTTGAGTGTCTCAGCTTTGTTTCATAACATCAGTTTCATCAGGCAAAAATAAAAACAATGTACGTGGGAATGAAGGAACTAAAAAACATGAAAAATCACTTGACCTACTTAAATTATCTCTTGTATCATGCTCTCCATTTAAAATAAGAGTGAACAGTCTTCTACGATAAAAAAAAAAAAAAAATCACAATTTTATTTTCTTGCACTATATGCTTGTACCTCAGTTACATGTTACCACCAAGAGCAATTCAATGCAATTAATCTTGAAATTTGCTTTATCTCATTTTTGATTGATCTAATTATCGATTAATGTCCCCAAGATGGGCTTACACACAAAACGTATGCCTGTTTGCAGCATGTGTCCAGTCAAATATCTGAAACGTTTTAGTACTGTGTGGGTTTTGGATGCCACAGTTCGTATTTTTTGTTCAGAAGCATGAAAAGAAGAAGATGACACACTGACCTAATTAAATGTGTGACCACGCCCATCAGAGGTTACGCCCAATGTGTTTCCATCTCTAAAATCATTCAGAAAGGGTTCAAGTATCTTCATACTAAATGCCATGCTTTTACTATGAAGTGCACGATTCAACGATATATGCTGTCTTAACATCCGTACTAGTGTGACTGCCCGCGATCAAGCAAACAGGAACCAGAAAAAACACGAAAGAAGAATACGAACGCGTATTTAATACAACAAGACAGACAGGCGCAACTTTTCGGCCAACTGGCCTTTGTCAAGCGTAACGCTTACAAACAAACAAGCACCAGATAAAAAAATTATGAGAAAAAGACTGAAACTTACCTGCTGCTGTGTCCAGTGTGAGAAAAGGAATACTGACTTAGTCAGTTTATTCCTTTTCTCACACTGGACACATCCGAAAATTTGCGCCTGTCTTGTCTTGTTGTATTAAATACGCGTTCGTATTTTTCTTTCGTGTTTTTTTCTGGTTCATAGAATGACCACATTATCGGCAGGAGCAGGATAATATGACACAGACTGCCCTTCATTGCACAGTAGAAGGAGGAACACCCCAAAATACCTGGCGACTAACACTAGAAAGAGGAATATTCTGAGCTTACAACTTTATGCTTTGTGGCTGTGTGTATGCTAGCTGAATGGGTAGCGCAAACTGTGCTGGATTTGAGAAATTCTACATGGGAGATAACTCCGTGACTCTCAAGAGTTATGTTACTTAGTTGATATTTGAAATTCTCCTTGCTTCCCTCTTATTTCCTTGGGTAGAAAGAGACGTCAAGTTACCGAAACACACCTGCAGTTCCATACAAATCCTAGCCCAGAAGAAACAAAAGTGGATCATTTTCGTTGTTGCCATATCAGCCAAAAACGTATTGGGTAGTAAGTAAGTAAATAATGTGATTATATGTTTACGTCAACAAAAACTCAAGTACTGGCCACGTAGACAATCTGGATTGGATCACTATCATTTTTTTTCTTTCCTTCCTTCTTTCTTTCTTTTTCATTCTTTCTTTCTTTCCTTTATCTATCTATCTATCTATCTATCTATCTATCTATCTATCTATCTATCTATCTATCTATCTATCTATCTATCTATATCTATCTATCTATCTATCTATCTATATCTATCTATCTATCTATCTATTCATCTATCTATCTGTCTGTCTGTCTTTCATTCTTTCTTTCATTCGTTCTTTTTTCTCACCAAGATATATAAGCATATTTTTCAACAGTTTGTGTTTTAAATTCTACGGCTAGACGTAGCTACTTAGAAACAGAGTTTTGCAAACTTCATAATGAAATTCTCTCACGGAGATGTGGTGTTTGTTGTCTCCAGAGGAAAGCTACAGACACTAACATTAAATTTAGAACACCTTCCTCCAAACAAGGCATCTAGTAGGTCGACGTTTGTGACTCTGATCTTTTAAACTTTGTTTCGCTTGTCTGTCTGTCTTGTTTACACTCCACCTACCTCCATTCCCCCTGTGGAAGAGAGAGAGAGAGAGAGAGAGAGAGAGAGAGAGAGAGAGACAGAGAGACAGATAGACAGACAGACAGAGACAGAGACAGAGATAGAGATACTGACAGACAGACAGAGACAGACAGACAATCAAACAGAGACATAGATAGACAGACAGGCAGAGATAGAGGCACAGAGAGAGACAGATACACAGACAGACAAACAGACAGACAGAGCAATTGAAACCAATAGAGGATAGATCAAGAGAGAGAGAGAGAGAAAACCAAAAAAAAATGGAGAGAGAGAGACAGAGAGAGACAGAGACAGACAGAGACAGACACAGACACAGAGTAAGAGGGAAAGACAGAGTTAGAGAGATAGAGAAGAGAGTGTGTGTGAGAGAGAGAGAGAGTGGGTTAGAGAGAGAGAGAGAGAGGAGAGACAGACAAAGATAGTGAGAGAGAGAGTTAGAGTGAGAGATTTAGAGTTAGACAGGGAGTTAGA
>CM060306.1:76103011-76123011 GCA_030674185.1 Monoplex corrugatus | reverse complement strand
ATTAGTATTATTATTATTAAATGTGTAAATTAAATGGCTTTACATTGTCTAAAAACATAACAGACTAATAGATATGACGTATGTGTGAGTTTTACTCAATCCATTGTATATATATATATATTTAACACACACACACATACACACACACACACACACACACACACACACACACACACACATACACGCACACGCACCACACACAATATATATATATATCTTGTTCAATTTTCTCAGGGACAGAGACAGAGAGACAGCAAACATTGTATTTATTGTGTTTTGTCAAAAAAGAATTAAAAACAAGTTTGAAAAAAAATATTATCATTGTTATTATTACTACTGGTAGTAGTAGTAGTAGTAGTAGTAGTAGTAGTAGTAGTAGTAGTAGTAGTAGTAGTTGTTGTTGTTGTTGTAGTATATTATTATTATTATTATTATTATTATTAGTAGTAGTAGTAGTAGTAGTAGTAGTAGTAGTAGAAGTAGTATTGTTTTTACCATTAGATGTTTTCGACCGTACGTAAAATTCGTAACCAGTATCTAACTCGGCACGTGTATGATTTTAAACAGATGGTATAGCGTTTTTATCTCTCCGTAGACTGGATCCTTTGTGTGTTAATGTGCGCACCCAGAATTTTCATATGAGAGAGAGAGAGACAGACAGACAGACAGACAAACAGACAGACAGAGACAGACAGAGAGAAACAGAGAGACAGAGACAGACATAGAGACAGAAAGACATAGAGAGACGAAGAAAAAGAGACAGACAGACATTGACAGACGGAGAGACAGAGACAGAAACGGAGAGAGAAAGAGACAGAGACAGAAACAGAGAGAGAAAGAGACAGAGACAGAAACAGAGTTAGAGAGAAAGAGAGACAGAGACAGAAAGATTTGAGAAGACAGAGAGAGAAAGACAGAGAGAGAGAAAGACCGACAGAGAAAGACAAAGGGTGAAAAAGAGAAGAAAAAAAAAAAGCGCGAAGATTGCAAGAGATAGAGAGAGAAAGGCGAAAACCGATACCCCCAACATCAGCCACCTCTCCCCACCTCCCTCCTTCAAGTGCTCTACACTCTCTATACACACACATTACAACCCCGCCCCTACCTGACCCCAAAACCCCACCCTGAAGCAGCCCACCACTACACCACTCATCTTCACTGCCTTACGCTACGTCCGTATACAGAGCAGTAAACACATGAAAAAACACAAAAATAATACAATACAGAATAAGGAGCTTTGCTGCATCACAGTGCACTGCCGAGTGGACAGCTCCGAATGTTGTTATCTGTCTCCTGAGGAGCTGACGGTAAGCCGCGTGTGAAACGCAACAGGCCACGTTCCTCCACAGACGCACACTCACCACGTGCACACTCTAACACACAGACACACACACACACACAGAGAGAGAGAGAGAGAGAGAGAGAGAGAGACAGAGAGAGAGACAGAGAGACAGACATAGACAGAGAGACACAGAGACAGAGAGAGAGACACAGAGAGAGACATATATATATATATATATATACGTATGTAGTTATTTATATATGTATATGTATGTATACATATATAAATATATATATATAATATATATATATATATATATATATCGAGAGAGAGAGAGAGAGAAAGAGAGAGAGAAACACACACACACCAACCAACCAACACACACACACACACACACACACACACACACACACACAACACACACACACAACACACACACACACACACAACTACACACATACAACACACACACACACCTAGCACACACACATCCCACACTAACACACACACACACACTAACCAATAACACACACACACACACACACACACACACACACACACACACACACACACCAACACACACACACACATACACACGTACACCCACAAACTGTCGTAGTGGTGGTGTGGTGTTGGCTGACTACCAGACGGTGCCAGACAAACGGGCAGCAAGCATCAACATCATCTAACTACCGCACAGCACGGGCAAAACGGTGAGAGTCGGGTAATTGCGTGGCGTGCCAAGTGTCGCCTGGACCTTCTGAATTGTTCGTTGTAAGCTCAGAGACGAGACAGAAGCAGCCAGCCAATCGTTTTTACCTGTTGTTTATTTCCTTCCACACAGCCAAGCCACCGGTTTGATAACTATCTAAGGCGAGTAATAACAACATAACAACACAGGAACGAGAGTGAATAAAAGAGCAGATACAGGAATAAGGTGTAGAATGAAATATAACAGAAAAGTTGGAACAGTTCCATTCACGAGTACTACTAGGAGTGCCAGTTATTGCGACTTCGAAATTTCACATTCATATACAAAAGTTGACACTATATATATATACAGTGAAATTATGTAGGATGTCTCTGTTTTTGTTTTAAGTATAATCAAAAGATGAAGTAATGTGATGTGGTGTAGAATTGATAGGAAACTCAAAAGGAAAAACTAATAGACGGATATACTACCAAAAAGTGCGGGTTTGTTTTTTTTCTGTCGAGACTTTTTATACTCGTGACAAACTGTTTCTAACATAAAAACAAAAAAGTGCATACACCGTGTTATTTTGTGGTAAAAAAACATAAAGTGATACTGAGAGAAAGAGAGGGAGGAGAGAGAGAGAGAGTGAACGAAAGTGCTGAGGAAGAGAGTTCTGTTACTACTACCTAAACTTTCGAGTAACAGCAAAGCAATTTTCCACAGTCGCTGTAGCCTGTTTCCACGCGTGTTCTTATATCTCAACTGCCAGTGATATTGTTAATATCCATATACATGTATTTATGATGTGTTTGATTCTAGTTTTCACTTTTGATATTACGAATACTGATATAAGGCCAGACCTTTTATTTTACTATAAGCAGAATTTCAATTCAAACATTGAGACGAAAAATCCACACACGTTAGTACACCTTAGTTGCCGATGACGTTGGCATTCTACATATTGAAACTGTATCAGACGCCTCAGTTTTACGCATAAACAAAATCTGAAGTGATACTGTGAGAAGAACACTTTAACATGGAGTTGTTGGCAGGGGGAAGACACCGTGCACTGTCCAACTGACTTGCTAATAAAAGTGTAGGTGCTGAAATGTTCCAGACATTGCAGTTTCACGCATATGCCGAGTTTGAATGGTTACAACTACGAGAAAAAAATATATACTCGTGATCTTACAACCTCACTGAGTTTAATGAAATAGATGATAAAATGAAAATCAGATAATTCAGATTTTTACATAAACCAAGTCTCGATTTGTACTGTGAATCGATCAATTGAAGAAAGAGATATTCAGCCTACGAGACTCCAAATGTGCAACAGTTGTTGTATTTGTAATGTGCGACATGTGACTTGCATGTGCTTTCATAGGCTTTGAAACAATACCAAGGGCTTCCACCAGAACGATTTCATATATGCAGTATGCGAATTCATTGTTACAACAAGGACATTGATATTTTGTCAAACGTTTATTCTGTGCCAGAATTGATTGTTACGATAATTACAGACAGTGAGATTATGCCAAATATTTTGTGTGTGCTACGGTCAATATGTTAAGATAATTTAAACGTGGAAAGGTGACAGATGGTTGAGTTTCGTCAATGATCATCATGAATGTGTCCAGTGACAAAAATAAAAAATAAAAAGCATTTCGCTTGTGCTAATAAACTAAATTCACTGGTGACTCTGATGCGGAAATCGTGTTGGACGCCTCAGTATTACGTGTAATCAGATCGTTAATGATATTGTGACAAACATCTCCAAAAACTAGAAAAAGTTAATTGGGCAATACCATATGGGCTCCACTGGATTTACCTGTACCAGTAGAGGTGCTGAAATAGTACCAGACAATTCATTTTCACACAGAAACAGGGGCTGATGAACCCACGCAGTGTCAAAGGTGAGTGGAAAGTCAAAGGAGTGTTGCTTCATTTGAATAAAAGTCCCCCATAGGGATGCCGGGGGCTCTTTCGGTATAAATAGTATTCCCACCTTCTGCAAATTATGTGATGAAAATTTCCTCTGTTCTGTCACTCTCTTTGTTTCTTTCTTCCTCCTGTACTTTCTGTTATTTCTTCCTATCATTCTGCCTTTCTCGTCCATTCACCTGTATGTGTTCGATAAAGTCTTACGTACTGTTTCTTAGGATCGATAATTGGGTACACGTATCAAGCGTATTTTTGGCTCTTGGGAGGTGAAATATGCGGAAGGAATTGTAGGTAATTTAGGCCTGCTTTTATATGTTTTGGTGTCCCTAGGATGCTTAAATCTGTACTCAGGTGTGCTTTTTAAATCCCCTGTGCGATAAATTGGACGGAACAGTCAACGCCAGTGGCATGTCCTTAGATTATGTGTACGAAATGCTTTGATATATGTACTTAATTTTCTTTTCTTCCTTTTTTTTTCTGTTGAAATTGTGTATGTTTTGAAACGGTTATAGCCCTGATATGGATCTGCGCAGTCGGCTGGGCTTTAAACAACAATAACAGCAACAATCTAGATAAAACATATATGCCATTTTAAGATCAGATTTCCTTTTGAATTTAGACATACGGCAGGTAAACAAATTTGTGAAAAAAGAAATCACAAACAGGTGCGGTAGTCAAGTGGGTAAGACGTAAGGCTTGCAATCGGAAGGTCTTGGGTTTGATCCTGGTTGGTTGCCTCCAGCCAGGTGGGTAATGGAAGGAAGGAATTTTTTATTGAATGTCTGTTCATAATAATGATTTGAGAGACATACACACACATGCGCGCACGCACGCACACACACACACACACACACACGCACTCACACACACACACACACACACGCACTCATGCACACGCATACACACACGCACTCATGCACACGCATACACACACACACACACACACACACACAAAAGAGTGCTCACATGCGCTCACACATATGCCCTCACGCAAACGTATGCACACACTCGTGCATTCATTTGCACGCAAACTGGCGCGAGCACAGAGAGAGAGAGAGAGAGAGAGAGAGAGAGAGAGAGAGAGAGAGAGAGAGAGAGAGAGAGAGAGAGAGCAGAGACACAGAGAGAGCGAGAAATTAAAAAAAAATGAAATTGGAAAAAGGGGGAAGTGAGGTGGGGGGTGGGGGGTGGGGGGAGTTTGAATGTAAGCAACGGAACAATTACAATTAATAATTTAGAACAATGAAAATTACAGTGTTAAATAATACAACAACAATTAATCATAACCATTCATGATAATTTAACAACAGAGGATCTGGGAATCAGATGGACTACCCAAATAATATTATCATTTTTTTTTTGTAAAGGATATCTCTAGTGTCAGTATACCAAACAATTGAGATTGTTATTTCCATGTGTCGTAAGTAAGATAGGACATTCAAAGAGCAGATGGTGAACTGATAATGCCTTTGAACAAAAAATTCACATTTTGTATATATTTTGTTTTCCAGGTGGGTAAAGGGTAGATTTTTCCCAGTCTCCCAGGTTAGCATGTGTGTAACACCAAAGGAAATAAGAGGAAGCAGGGAGAATTTTAAATATTAACTAAGTAACATAACTCTTGAGAGTCACGGAGTTTTCTCCCATGTAGAATTTCTCAAATTCAGCTACATAGAGAACGCAGCCATAAGGACACACAGGACTGTTCTGAGCTTGCAACTGTGTGCCTTGTGGCTGCGTCTATGCTAGCTAAATGGGGTAGCGCAAACTGTGTTGGATTTGAGAAATTCTACATGGGAGATAACTGTGTGACTCTCAAGAGTTATGTTACTTAGGCATATGTGTAGCATGTCAACACCAACATGTAACCTCCCTTTCGTACATATCTGCACTGAAACTATCAAGTGTGCTGGCAAAGACTCTGTAAGTCATGTCAATGTCTTTTGGTGTTTGAAACCATGAAAACACCTAGCATTGTTATTGTTATTGTTGCTAAAAAGCCCATCCGATGCGTAGAGCCATGTCAGGTCTATAACCGTTTCAAAACGTACATAATTTCAACAGGATAAAAAAATGAAAGGACAATTAAATACTCATACCAATGCATTCCCTCACATAATCTAAGGGACATACCCCTGGTGTTGACCACTCCAGTCCAATTTATCGCACAGGGGATTTAAAAAACACACCTTGGATTACAAATTTATGCATTCCTAAGGACATCAAAACATATAGATAAAAACTGCCTTCGCATATGTCACCTCACTATAGCCAAAAAAAAAAACCGCATTTAATCAAAGTACCCAATTTGTCAATCCCAAGAAAAAATACGTAAGACTTTATCGAACACATACAGGTGAATGGATCAGCAAAGCAGAAAATGACAAGAAGAAAACACAGAAAGCAAAGGAAGAAGAATTCGTAGAGAATCCGACAAAAGCATCGGTATCTCACAATGCAACGAACATTTTTGAAGGCTTCGTTGAGCAACCATTCTTATAGCTAGTCCTCGTATACTCTGAGAGTGGTAGGACTTTAAACTCAACAAAACAAAGCAGAAAGGATGAAGAAAGAAACAAAGAGAGTGACAGAAAAGAGGAAATTTCTAGCACATACTTTCCAGAAGGTGGGGATACTATTCATACTGAAAAAGCCCCCGGCATTCCCACTGGGGTTGGGGGGGGGGGGCACCTAGCATGAAACGCCCACTGAAGACAGAATATGCATACTGTGCAGTAGCATATTGCTCACAATACAATCTACATACGAACAGTCAGAGAGAATAAAATGAAGCGCTTCAAAAAAAGAGAAAAAAGTCATCATTGCTTTTATGATGAATTGAATGAAAATACAAAACAATAACAATAACAAAATAACCACAAAAACGACAACAACAACAACAACAATAACAACAAGGACGACAACGACGATGAACATCAATAACAGCAGTTATGAGTTGTGCACAAAATCTAAAGAAACTGTTGACGAAAATCAGATGTATTCATAAAATCACTGTGGCGAGTTATAACAGCAACGAGATATTGCGTCTTTGTATAGAATTTCTCTTAACAGGTGTGTGTGTGTGTGTGTGTGTGTGTGTGTGTGTGTGTGTGTGTGTGTGTGTGTGTGTGTGTGTGTGTGTGTGTGTGTGTGTGTGTGTGTTTGTGTTTGTGTGTATTTGTATGTGTTTGTATGTTTGTATGTATTGTATGTATGTATGTATGTATGTATGTATGTGTGTATGTGTGTGTGTGTGTGCCTGTGTCTATGCCTGCCTGCTTGCATGTGCTTGTGAGTGTGTGTGAGTGTATGTGATGTGTGTGAGTGTGTGTGAATGTGTGTGTGTGTGTGTGTGTGTGTGTGTGCGTGCTTGCATGTACGCGCACATGTGCTTGTGTGTTGTGTGTGTGTGTGGTGCGCGCATGTATACGAGTGAATGAATGCGTGCATGTTTGCATGTGTGAGCGTGTGTGTGTGTGTGTGTGCGCGCGCGCGCGTGTGCGTGCGTGCGCACGTGTGTGTGCGTGCGTGCGTGTATGCGTGCATTCATGTGTGTATATATGAGTACGTGTGTGCGTGCATGAGCATGTGTGTATGTGTGTGGGTGCGTGCGTGCATGCGTGTATTAATGTGTGTATGTATGTGTATGTGTGTATATATATGTTGTGTGTGTGTGTGTTGTGTGTGTGTGCGTGCATGCTTGCATGTGTGTAGGTGTGTGTGGGCGTGTGAGTGTGTGTGTGTGTGTGTGTGTGTGTGTGTGTGAGAGAGAGAGAGAGAGAGAGAGAGAGAGAGAGACAGACAGACAGACAGACAGAGTGCCTGCATGCATGCTTGCGTGTGTGTGTGTGGGTGGGTGGGTGGGTGTGTTGTGTATGTGTGTCGCTGTGTGATTGTGCTTGTGTGTGTGTGTGTGTGTGTGCGCGCGCGTGAGTGTGTGTGTGTGTGAGTGCGCGCGCGCGTGAGTGTGTGTGTGTGTGTCTCTCTCTCTGTGTTTGTATGTGTGTATATGTATTTGTGTGTGTGTGTGTGTGTGCGTGCGCGCGTTTCGCTGTGTGTGTGTGTGCGTGAGCGCGCGCGCGCGCGTGTGTGTGTGTGTGTGTGTGTGTAAATTATTCTTGTAATCCGTGAAAATCATTCCTCTGCACCTGTTTCCAGGCGGTATCAGCTTTTGTGAGTGGGCAAAACTTGCTCGTGATTGTGTTTGGTAACACAAGCTTGAGTGTTTGCGTTTTGTCTTCTATTTTTGTATGCGTGGGTGGGAAAAATTTGAAAATCACTAGACTGGCTATTTCAGAGTTTCTTACAAACTACACCTGTTGATATGTTGTTTCTTCTTCTTCTCTCTACTACTACTACTACCTACTAACTACTACTACTACTACTAACAACAACAATAATGATGATTGCCAACATTAAAAATGTACAACGAAAATGTGTGTGAGTAATGTGGGTAGTGTGATGTGCGCCGCACCAGGCCTTTCTCACTACTTATTTTTTCGCCAGTCTTAGCTTTGTCTCACAGCGCCAAAAATTGTTGGACCTTCTGCTCTGTTGGCTTATTGCGTTGATAGTGTTCAGCCTCTTGGGTTTTTCTTGCATTGGGCAGACAACTCAGTACTAAAATTGCTTCGTATTGTGGTTTCCTGTGAAACGGACTTTTAATGTATTATCGAATTCTTTTCCGATTGTAGGAGGGGGAGTCGGAGGGTGGAGGGGGTGGGAGTACAGGGGTAGTTTTGAATTGATGAAATTGTTGGCCGTTTTCGGCTATGTTAGCTGATGAATGTTATATAGAACCGATAATGTTGTACGGTTGTGAGGCGTGGACAGTCAACAAGCAAAGCCAGAACAAGATTGAGGCAGCCATGATGTGGTTTCTAAGAAGAATGTTGAGAGTTCCATGGACAGCAAAGAAAACAAACGAGACAGTCTTGATGGAGGCAGACACAAGAAGATTATTCATAAGGAAGATTAAGAAAAGAAGTCAACTTTTATAGGCAATTTTATGAGGAAAGGGGAATTAGAGCACCTGGTCACAACAGGAAAGCTGGTGGGAAAGAAAGACCAGGTAGGCCCAGGGAGAAATTATTGGACGGACTTGCAGAGTGACTGAAGACAGAGAGGGTGGAAGAGGTGCTAGCGGCAACAAGGGATAGAAACAGATGGATGGTCATGATAGCCAACGCCATGTGGCAAGGCACTTGATGATGATAATAGTTGATGGTGATGCTGCTGCTGTTGCTGCTGCTGCTGCTGCTGATAATAATGATGATGATGATTAAGATGGTGATACTAATGAAGATAGTATTGGTTAGTGTCTATATGTGTTGTGCAAAGTGTACGTGTGTGAGTGTGTGCGTGTGTGTGTGTGTGTGTGTGTGTGTGTGTGTGTGTGTGTGTGTGTGTGTGTGTGTGGTGTGTGTTGTGTGTGGTGTGTGTGTGTGTGTGTGTGTGTGTGTGTGTGTGTGTGTGTGGTGTGTGTGTGAGATGTGTGTGAGTGTGTGAGTGTGTGAGTGTGTTTGTGTGCGCGGGCGTGTGTATATGTACGTATGTCTATGTGTGTATGTCTGTGTGTTATGTGTCTGCGTTTGTATATATGTATGTGTGTGTGCGTGTGTGTATGTATGTATATGTTCGTCTATGTGTGTGTGTGTGTGTGTGTGTGTGTGAGAGAGAGGAGAGAGAGAGAGAGAGAGAGAGTGTGTGTGTGTGTGTGTGTGCGTTATATATGCGTGTTCATGTGTGTTTGTGTTTTCTTGTATATGTATTGTATTGAATATGTATATGTATATGATATGTATATGTATTGTATGTATATGTATACGTATATGTACATTTATGCAGAGCTTGCCGTTAATTCTATAAACTACTCTTCCTTATACGATCATCGTCCTAGTAATGGTATCATTATATGATGTTGCGGCAATTCTGTATGGACCCAGCAACCCATTCCAACACGACTAACTGCCAGTGCCCATGAGTGTGTTCTTTTAACGTCTATCCACTTATGTGCTTTTAGATTAATATGTATGTGCGTGTGTGGGCGCGTACATGTGCGAGAATATCTATAATGTCTGTACTAAATTTCTAATGTGTATCCGCCTGAAAGATGTTTGTTTATCAGGTGAATTAAAACATTCTCATTCCATCCATGTTTGTTTGTTTGCTTGTGTGTATGTGCGTGCGTGCGTGTTGTTTGTGTGTGGTGTGTGTGTGTGTGTGTGTGTGTGTGTGTGTGTGTGTGTGTGTGTGTGTGTGTGTGTGTGTTTGTGTGTGTGTGTGTGTTGTCTCTGTATCTCTGTGAGTGTGAGTGTGTGTTTGTCTTGTATTTATATCAAGATTACATCGTGTCCCTTGCCATATGGCGTTGGCGATCATGGCCCTTCGTGCGAATACATCTTTTATGTGTGTGTGTGTGTGTGTGTGTGTGTGTGTGTGTGTGTGTGTGTGTGTGTGTGTGTGTGTGTGTGTGTGTGTGTGTGTGTGTGTGTGTGTGATGTGTGTGTTGTGTGTGTGTGTGTGTGTCTGTGTGTGTGTGTGTGTATCTGTGAGTGTGAGTGTGTGTTTGTGCTTGTATTTATATCAAGATTATCATCGTGTCCCTTGCCATATGGCGTTGGCGATCATGGCCCTTCGTGCGAAGATATCTTATGTTGCTGCAAATATATCTCCTACCTTTTCTGTCCTCATGTACTCTGCAAAACGTACATTTTCCTCCTTGGTGCTTTTCGTCCTTCTAGTTTTCCTATTGTGATTAGGTACTGATACAATGTTCTGTTATTGTTGCTTGTCTTTTCACAGACTTCGTCATTAATGTTCTTTCTGTATCTGCTGTTTTCAAGACTGTTTCGTGTTATATTTGCTGTCTTTGGAACGCTGAACGATCTGCTTACAAACTACGTTTCAACTGGCTCAATCTTGCTCTGATCTGTCTACCTGTCTACCCGTCTACTTGTATCTCTCTATGTATCTGTCTGTCTATCTATCATCTATCTATATATGTATGTACATATAATGTATGTACATATATATGTATGTACATATATATGTATGTACATATATATGTATGTACATATATATGTATGTACATATATATATATATATATATATATATATATACATATGGGTAAATATATATACGAGGCTCGTACACAACACACACACACACACACACACACACACACACACACACACACACACAACACACACACACACACACACACACAAACACACATATGTAAATATATATAATATGGATATGTATATGTAGGCCTCCTTCGGTCAGGGCTGACCATGGACAAAGTACATCCGTTCTAATGTCTAGATGGGCTGTCTGCTTGGTCCAAGCAGCGTCGACTGTGACTGTAGAGACCAATGCGAGAGAGGCAGTCTCTGTCGCAGCGGTCGCATGTGTATGCTGATGCTGGTCTATTGGCTGTCGTCCCTTTTCTGCGAGCTCGCTTTTCTGCTGCAGCAGCTGACAGTTTGTCCTCACCAATTCGCAGCTGTTCCCTTGAGAGTGCTTCCCCAGCTGTTGCGGTCATCTGCAAGGTCCTCCCAGGACTCAGTGTTTGATCTCCAGCGCCTTCATGTCACGTTTGCAAACGTCTTTGTATCTCAGCTGCGGCCAGTGTTTATCTGCCCTGTGACAAGCTCACCATAAAGGATGTCTTTTGGGATGCGACCATCTTCCATGCGGCGAACGTTGCCCAGCCAGCGCAGCCGACGCTGTTTCAGCATGGTATACATGGTTGGGAGGCCAGCGCGGGTCAGGACCTCGGAGTTGGTCAACTTGTCTTGCCAGGAAATGCCGAGTATGCGCCGTAGGTTTCTCAGGAGGAAGGTATTGAGCCTTTTCTCCTGATGAGCATGTGTGGTCCACGCCTCGCTGCCATACAGCAAGGTGCTGAGGACACAGGCGTTGTATATATATATATATATATATATATATATATATATATATATATGTGTGTGTGTGGTGTGTGTGTGTGTGTGTGTGTGTGTGTGTGTGTGTGTGTGTGTGGTATCTTTGTGTGTGAAACTAAAGACTTTGTTTTTTCTCTTATTTCAGGTAAACAAACAAAAATAAACAAAAGTCTTAGCAATGATCATCCATCCCCAATCACTCATTCTTCCCTCCTCCCTCCCCAGCTCTCTCCCTTTCCCACTTTTATTCTCTCTCTCTCTCTTTCTCTCTCTCTTTCTCTTCCTCTCTCTCTTTCTCTCTCTCTCTTTCTCTTTCTCGCTCTCTTTCTCTTACTCTTTCTCGCTCTCTTTCTCTTTCTCTCTCGCTCTCTTTCTCTCTCTCTCTTTCTCTCTCTCTTTTTCTTTCTCTCTCTCTCTTTCTCTCTCTCTTTTTCTCTTTCCCTCTCTCTTTCTGTTTCTCTTTCTCTCTCTCTTTCTCTTCTCTCTCTCTCTCTCTTTCTCTCTTCTCTTCTCTCTTTTTTTCTCTCTCTCTTTCTCTCTCTCTTTCTGTCTCTCCCTCCCTCTCTCTCTCACTTTCTCTTCTCTCTCTCTCTTTCTCTCTCTCATCATCTCTCTATATCTTCCTTTCTCTCTTACCAGCTTTCTTTTTCTCCATCTCTCTCTCTCTCCTCTCTCTCTCTCTCTCTCTCTCTCCTCTCTCTCTCTCCCTCCCACCTCTCTGTCTTACACTGTCTCTCTGTTTCTCTCTTTCTTTGTCGGTCTTTCTCTCTATGTCTGTCTGTCTGTCTCTGTCTCTCTATGCCTCTCTTTGTCTGTCTGTCCGTCGGTCGGTCTGTCCGTCTGTCTGTTTGTCTGTCTCTTTCTCTATCTGTCTGTCTATCTCTCTCTCTCTCTGTCTGTCCCTCTCTGTCTTTCTCTCTCTATCTTTGTTTTTCTCTCTCTCTTTCTCTCTCTCTCTTATCTCTCTCTCTCTCTCTCTGTGTCTGTCTGTCTGTCTGTCTCTCTTCTGTCTTTCCCTGGTCCCCTGTCTCTCAGCACGCAAAGATTTCTCTTTCGTGCGTTAGACTGTGTCAGTATAATTGATGGGTCTCTGCCAAATACAGTTAACTGGTGTGACCCAGCTAAGGAGCTGCTCAAATTGCTGCAAGCTCCAACGGACATTACTCCACGATTCGAAAATCAAAATTGATTAGGTGTCTGTAGAGTTTTCTGAATGTGGCATTTATCTTTCTCTGGGACTGCAATCCGTTTATCCTTGCAGGACGTCAGGAATCTTCAATTTTGGATGGGGATAATTTGAAGGAAATAACGATTTTATGTAAGAAAAATGAATAGATGAATAAATGAATACATACATAAAACAAATAAAAACAAATAGATAAACAAAGGAATACATGAATAAATAAGTAAATGCATAGATGAATAAATGATACATAGATAAATAGAACAAACAAATCGATAAACAAATGAATGAGTGAATAGATAAATGAATAATAAATGATAAATAAATAAGTAAATAAACAAATACAGAAATAAATAAATACATTTAAAATGAAAACTCAGCGCCTCCGAACAATAGGCATTCATCAATAAACAAAAACTGAAAACACACACACACACACACAAATCAAAACAAAAACAAAATTAAAAAAGACAGCGCCAGCGAATCATTGTCATTTTTCAACAAATAAAAACTTTGTAAAAAACAACAACAACAACAATAAAACCAACGTCACCAAACCATTGTTATTTTTCAATAAATGAAAACTACGTAAAAAACAAACATTCAAAGAAACAAACAAAAAACAGCGCCAGCAAACCATTGTCATTTTTTAACTGATAAAAACTTTGTTACAAAAAACAACAACAAACAAACAGCACCAGCAAACGATTTTCATTTCAAGAAAAATAAAAATAAAATGAAAGTAAAATAGCGCCAGCAAACCATTGCCATTTGTCAATAAATAAAATGTTTCTTAAAACAAAAATCGAAAACAAAACAAACAAACAAACAAACAAACAAACAAAAGAACAGCGCCCACCTTGTGTGTTTCCCGTTGAAATGATTAACTCATATGTCAACTCATAACAAACAATCTGTGTCTCATACTACAGTCATAGCCATATCTTTTTGGAGTCTCGCAGTATGCAATGTGTTCTGAGTTGTGTATTGTTCTGTTTTTAACACATGCATGTATACAAACAGACATACATAGATGCACACACACATATCCACACATACATATTGATACACACACATGCAAGCACGAACTCACAAGCTCACCAACATTCCCTCTTACTCTCTCTCTCTCTCTCCCTCTTTCTCTCTCTATAATAATAATAATAATTACAATAATTACAATATTTATATAGCGCAAAATCTTGATAGAAATCAAATCTAAGCGCTGAACATACACGTACGCACGCGCGCACACACACCCACACACACACTCACACATGGCTATAAATGGGGAAAAAGAATAAAAGCAATGGAAAATTATAGAGAACATATTATATACAAATATATATTACAATGTGATTCCACTCCGAGCGGAGACAGGCTACAGAGGGGGAATGAGTGAGGTCAGGAGTTCATGCAGAGGAGAAAAGGTGAGTTTTGAGAGCGGACTTGAAGGAGACAAAAGTAGGTTGCGACGGACTGAGAGAGGAAGTTTGTTCCAGGAGAGTGGACCAGAAACAGAGAAGGCTCGTGGACCGTAGGTATTAAGCTTAGTGCGTGGAAAGCGAAAAGTCAGAGGATCGGAGGCAGAGCGGAGGGTACGTGAGAGAAGATAGATCTCAAGTAGGCTTGACAGGTAATCGGGGGCTGCGTTATTGAGGCTTTTGTAGCACCTGGTGTCTAGTTTGTAGGGTCTCTCTTTCTCTCTCCCTCACCCTTCTCTCTCTCTCTCTCTCTCTCTCTGTCTCTCTGAGTCTCTCTTTCTGTCCCTGTCTCTGTCTGTCTCTGTCTCTGTCTCTCTCTCTCTGTCTATCCCCCTCTCTCTCTGACTGACTGACTGAACCGAAGCTTACTGCTCAATTGACACGCGTGAAGGACGTATCAGATGAGTCGATTATCTGTTTTATTTTGCAGATTACTGTCACCCATACCGCAAAGATTTCACCTACGCTGACGAAGCGAATAGTTTATACTACTTACTGACGATATAAAGAGCGCATACTGAAGGAGAAAACTGCTGAAGACTGAGATATCAGAAAATTCCTACAAACGCCTACACCACCTAAAGGAATCGGGTTTCTTGCTGCCTGGCTGTCTTCTCTTACCTGCCTGGCGTGATGTGGGGGTGTTCAGGTAGGAACTGATTATGTGATTTGAAATTAAACTGTTGTTTGATTTTAAATGAAACGTGTGCTGAATGTCGTATCTGACCTTTTTGTGGAAGTGCATTCTGGTTCTGTGCTGTGGTGTGTCTTGTGTGTTTAATAATCTCCTCTTGTCTTGTTTTGTCTAGTTTTGTTTGTTTGTCTATTCTGTCTTTCTGTCTTTCCTATATCTGTCTGTTTGTCTCTGTCAATCTGTCTGCCTGTCTGCCTGTCTGTCTGTCAGTCAGTCAGTCAGTCAGTCAGTCAGTCTGTCTGTCTCTTCTGTCTGTCTGCTCTCTCTCTCTCTGTCTGTCTATCTGTCTACATTTCTTTTTCTGTCTCTTTTGTTCTCTGTTTTGGGTCTCTTGTGTCTGTCTGTCTGTCTCTCTCTCTCTCTAAGTCAAGCTCTCTTTCTGTCTCTGTCTCTCTCTCTCTCTGTCTCTCTCTTTCTCTGTTTGTCTTTGTCTCTATCTGCCTGTCTATCTGTTTGACTCTCTCTCTCTCTCTCTCTCTCTCTCTTCTGCTCTCTGCTCTCTTTAACATTTATATGCTCAAATAATAAGAGATGTGACAGACTTGTTTTCAGAGAAAGAGACAGAGAGAGAGAGAGAGACAGGGGGGGGGAGGTAGAGAGAGAAAGAGAGAAAGAGCGACAGAGAAAGAGAGACAAAGAAAGAGAGAGACAAAGAGAGAGGAAGAGAGAGAGAGAGAGAGGACGGAGAGAGAGAGGGAAAGAGATAGATATTGGAGAGAGAGGGAGAAAGGGAGAGAGAGAGACATACAGACAGACAGAGACAGAAAGAGAGAGAGAGAGAGACGCAGAGAGAGACAGAGAGAGAGACAGAGAGAGAACAGAGAGAGAAAGTGTGTGAGAGAGAGAGAGAGGAGAGAGAGAGAGAGAGAGAGAGAGAGAGAGAGAGAGAGTGAGAGAGAGAAGCAACAATCGTGCAGTCAGTTCATAAATAACAAACGTCTTTCAATATTTTTGATGACAGTTTTACAACGTCGTCATTATAATGCAATGTATACATACATATTACAACGTCGTCATTATATGCAATGTATACATAATATATATTAATTAATATATAATATATATATATAATAAATATATATAATATACACACATATACACATATACATATATTTTGTTTTGTTTTGTTTGTTTCTTGTTTGTTTGTTTGTTTGTTGTTGTTGTTGTTTTTTTGCTTTGTAAACTTCCATATATTACACTTAAAGTGAAAACGGTGTTTGACGATTGAGGGATAAGAAAAGACAAGCAAGAAAATAAAATACGTTTATATGATCTTTCTGTAGTCCTCTTCACAAATTCCGTACAATGAATATACTTTGCATTTGGCTAACGAATAGATATGGAGGCACTGATCACATAAGTAAACAGAATAAAGACAAAACGTATATTATAAATCTGTGTGCGGTTTCATTTTCTACAAAAGGACATTTCTTTTAAAAACGTATATCAGTGAAGAAACATTACAGATTTAGCAGAAGTGCAACATATATCTATTCATTTGATCGCTGTGCATCTAAACGTTGCTTTTAAAATATCAGCTTAGAGAGAGGCAGATAGAAACAAAGAGAGAAACAGAGAGAGACAGCGACATAGACACAGAGAGAGAGATACAGCGAGAAAGAGATATAGAGAAAAACTACAGACAGACAGACAGACGTAGGCTGACTGGCACGCAACGCACGCACGCAGACAGCCAAACAAGTCGAAGCAGAGGCATAGAAATAGACAGAGAAAAACAGACAGACTGAGAGGCGGACAGAGTTGGACAGACAAACGGTATGGATATGTGTATGCGTGTTAGGGACAGAAACCGAGACACAGAGAGAGCGAACGACAGAAGGACGAAGAGAGAGAGAAAGAGAGAAAGAGAAAGAGAGAGAGAGAGAGAGAGAGAGAGAGAGAGAGACAGAGAGACAGACAGAACAGAGACAACAGCAGACAGGCAGGCAGGCAGGCAGACAGAAAGACAAGCAGACAGGCAGACAGGCAGGCAGAGAGGGAGGAAAAGAGACACAGAGTAAGTCAGAGAGGCAGTGACAGAGAGAACCACACACACACACACATACGCACGCACACGCACACACACACACACACACACACACACACCACACACACACACACAGAGGCACACACACACACCACTCACTCACTCACTCACCACACACACACACACACACCGCACGCACACACACACACACACACACACACAAACACACACACACACACACACACACAAACACACACATGCATACACGCACACACAGAGGCAGGCACACGTGCGCAGTCATACAGGAAAAACCTACCAAATTCTAGCACTCTCCAGGGACAGAGACACGTGAAGACGACCGAACTGCTCATCAGTTTGAAAGGAAACGGTATTATCTGTCTCTCTGTCTGTCTCTGTCTGCCCAGTCTCTGCTGTCTGTCTGTCTGTCTGTCTGTCTCTCCCTCTCTCTTCTCTCGATCTTTCTCTTTCTCTCTGTCTTTGTCTCCGTCTCTCTGTCTCTACCAGTTTCCTCTCTCTCTTCCTCCCTCCCTCTGTCTCTCTCATTTCTACATCTCTCTCTACATATATACATATATATATGTATATATATACATATATATATATATATAATATTATGTTTACTCATATCTACGTATATGTATAATAATCATACATACATGCATAAATACATACCTACACACATGCCTACTTATCTACCTACCCACCTACCTACATACATACATACCTACTTGCCTACCTTCCTACCCACCTATACACATATATACATACATACATTCATACACACATACCTACATATATAGGCCTACATACATATCTACCTACATACCTGTCTGCCTACCTACCTACATACATACATACATACATATATACATACATACATATCTACCTACATACGTATCTGCCTACCTACCTACCTACATACATACATATAAACATACATACATACATATAAACATACATACATACATGCATGCATGCATGCAAGCATACATACATACATACATACATACACACATACATACATACATACTATGCATAATGCATACATACATACACATGTACATACATACATGATACATACATACTATGCATACATACATACATGCATACATACATACATATGCATACATACATACATACATACATACATACATACATATTTACATACATACATACATACATATATACGCACATACATACATACATACATACATACATACATACATACATACATACATACATACATACATACATACATACATACATACATACATACATTTTCTTTTTGTTCTTCTTCCTCCTTTTCTTTTTTTCCTCCTCTTTTTCTTCTTCTTTTCCCTCTCCTCCTCTTCCTCTTTTTCTCTTCTTTTCTTCTCGCATTCTTCTTCTTCCTCTTTTCCATTCTTCCTCTTCTTCTTCTTCGCTTCTTCTTCTTCTTCTTTTCTTCTTGTTCTTCTCCTTCTTCGTTCTTCTTCTTCGCATTCTTCTTCTTCGCAATTCTTCTTCCATTCTTCTTCGCAATTCTTCTTCTTCTTCTTCGCAATTCTTTTCTTCTTCTTCGCAATTCTTCTTCTTCTTCTTCTTTTCTCTTTTTCGCATTCTTCTTCTTCGCAATTCTCTTCTTCTTCGCAATTCTTCTTCGCAATTCTTCTTCGCAATTCTTCTTCTTCTTCGCAATTCTTCTTCTTCGCAATTCTTCTTCTTCGCAATTCTTCTTCTTTTCTTGTTGTTGTTGTTGTTTTCTTTCTTCTTCTTCTTGTTCTTCTTCTTTTTCTTCTTCTTTTTCTTCTTCTTATTCTTCTTCTTCTTCTTCGCATTCTTCTTTTTCTTCATCTTTCCATGTATTGCCATTTTAAAAAATTTATTCCCATGTGTACTCCTCACGATAGTATGCATTAAATGCACAGCAATATACAATTTTCGTGTGGCCGATTTCAATTCAAAAACATAATAATCAAATAAGGATACTCCTAAACGAATTACAAAATCTATATGCTACCCATATGCACCAACATCTGCAAAACAGCATTTAAGAATATGAAAAGTGTTCTTACCAACAAATGCCTGTCAAGTGACACAGGCAGAGAGTTCTTGAATGTTACGTAGAACCGATACTGTTTTGCGGTTGTGAGGCGTAGGCAGTCAACATGCAAAGGCAGCTGAAATGTGGTTTCTAAGAAGAATATTGAGAGTTCCATGGACAGCAAAGAAAACATACGAGACAGTCTTGAAGGAGGCAGACACAAGAAGATCATCAATAAAGAAGATTAGGAAAAGACAAGCAACATTTATAGGACATGTTATGAGGAAAGGGGAATTAGAGCACCTGGACACAACTGGAAAGTTGGCGGGAAAGAGAGCACCAGGTAGACCCAGGACGAAAATATTGGACGGACTTGCAGGGTGGCTGAAGAACAGAGAGCGTGGGAAATGCACTTGCAGCAACAGGGGATAGATTCGTGTGGATGGTCATGATCGCCAATGCCATGCGGCAGGGCACATGACGATGATGATGATGATATCCGAACCATTTACATGCATCTACGTTTCCATTTCACTCAAATACTGAGAAGCAAAATCCAACAAAATTGGTCTGTTCTGTGGTCTGCCATTCGAGTCTTGCAACACGAGCAGAATCCTATCAGTTTTATACTGACTGTGTGCGGTTTAAAACAGTTGATATCTTGCCTTAATCTCTTCTGTCAGATGCCGTATCGACAATAAATATCTACTCCGACTTAAAACGTGTGCAAATCGATTTATACTTTGAAATAAATCAGTGGTTAGG
>CM060306.1:76090511-76098011 GCA_030674185.1 Monoplex corrugatus | reverse complement strand
CACACACACACACACACACACACACCTCTGACATATACAGCAACAGCGGAATGTAACAGGACAGGGACAGGTACATGTGCAGAACTGTTTTCAGTGGGCCTACATTTATCCTTGACTGTGTGATCTTGGTCTGTAGTTAAGGAACCACGAAAGAGGCAGAAGACTGAAGTCCTGAAAAGACGAAATGTTAAATCTGTAAGTATCACATTTGAATGGCACAAAGGAATCAAACGAGGACAGAGAGAGAGACAGACAGACACACAGAGAGACAGAGAGAGACAGACAGACAGAGACTGAGACAGACAAACAGAGAGAAAGTGAGACAGAGAGAGACAGAGAGAGACAGAGACAGAAACAGAGAGACAGACAGAGAGGAAGGGATGGACAGACAGACAGACAGACACTCAGACAGAGACACAGACAGAGAGACACAGACAGATAGAGACAGAGACAGAGACAGATAGAGGAAAGAGAGAGAGAGACAGAGACAGACAAAGAGACAGAGAGAAAGAGAGAGACACACAGACAGAGACAGACAAAGAGACAGAGAGATAGAAAAGGGAGACAGACAGACAGAGGGGGGAAGAAAGAAAGAAAGAGAGAGAGAGAGAGAGAGAGAGAGAGAGAGAGAGAGAGAGAGAGAGAGAATAAAGAGGAAAACACTGATGTCAAAGAACAATGGCATTTCAAATTTCACACATATATCAATTGTGGGATGTCTGGGTTGGTGGCTGGAACAAACAAACAAAAACCCCAAAGAACAGCAAATATGATTTACTGACACATTGAGAATAGAATAGAATAGAAAAAGAAAATTAAAAGAAAGGTGTTCAAAATTCAAATTTATTCTTCTGCAACTTGAAGGCAAAGCAAAGAAAGCGAACGAGACGAAACAATCTTGAGGGAGGCAGACACACAAAAAAGATTAAGATTAATGAATAGGATTAAGAAAAGACAAGCAACATTTTTAGGACATTTTATTAAGCAAGAGAAATTAGAGCACCAGGTCACAACAGGAACAGTGGAGGGAAAAATAGCACCAGGTAGACCCAGGGAGAAAACTATTGGTCGGACTTGCGCAGTGGATGAAGACAGGCAGGAGGGGAGATTTACTTACAGTGACAAAGGATATATTTATATGGAGGGCCATGGTCGCCAACGCCATGTGATAAGGCACATGATCATGATGAACTTGGTAGGCCATCTGGCACATGGATCTCTATGTATTTACAATATGAAGTTTTGGGAATGGTCTTGTTCACACACAGACATACAGACATACAGACACTCACACACACACACACACACACACACACACACACACACACACACACACACACACACACACACACACATACACACACAAGCGCGGGCGCGCGCGCGCACACACACACACACACACTACACACACACACACATGTTCGCACATGCACGAGCATAGGCACATGAGCACGCACACATACAAAACTAAATTTTGAACAGAGTGTACGATTTCACTGACATCTGACCTCCTAATATCACTCATAGTGAAATAACGTTGAACCAAACAACGAACGAACGCACACGCTCATACACACACACACACACACACACACACACACACACACACACAAACACACACACACACACACACAAACACACACACACACACACACACACACACACACACACACACACACACACACGCACACACACACACTTTTTTGTATTGTACTGAAATGACAGTCTTCTCTCTACATGTATGCTCCATTCAGCAGTTCCCTGAGGCATTGTTTCAAAGTTATGGAGTTATGACAGGCTACACTTAGACATATGAGCATTTGTGATATACAGCTGTGAACGAATGGCTGTTTTTTGTTTTGCTTGTTTTGTTTCGTTTCATTTTGTTTTGTTTTGTTTTCATACCCACTGGATTCATGCATCCGCAGCCTCAGAAATCAACTGGGAGAATCGTTTAATAATCTAAAACAGAAAGATCATTCAGAGATTGTACAGGAACTATTATTGTTTGTTCATTTGAAATCTACTTTCTGTTGAATGGAAGGGAAAATGCATGCATAACACACACACACACACACGCACGCGCACACACACACACACACACACACACACACACACACACACACACACACACACACACACACACACACACACACACACACATTCATTTGAAAGCTACTTTCTGTTGCATGGAAGGGAAAATGCATGTATAACACACACACACACACACACACACACACACACACACACACACACACACACAAACTCTCCAGAGGACAGTACCACCCTTTTGACAACTACACACCATGGTGGCCGTATAATATGTTTTGAAATAACAGTATTACATATACAATACTTAATGTTCATGTCACAGGACTTTTTCCTCGTCATCTCTGACATTTCTTCTGCTGAAAATAAACAATAACTAGGTTTTAGTCCGACTATCAAGACTCGGTCAGACTATACACTCTGTACATTTGAAGACGTGAATGCCATTATTTTGATTTTTGGTTATTTGTTATCCCTTGTAATCTATTATCACCTTTATAAGTTATTCGTACGTTGGACTATGTAATTTTCTTTTTATTGATTTTGCTACAATTTTGTTTTCTTTACTTCGTAGTCTAAGTAATTACGTAATTTTCTTTCTGTCCAGTTCTCCTGGACACAGAAAATCAAAGTATTCATTATTATCGACCATAAATAACAGTTAATAGAAAGTTAGAGATTAACCAATATCAGCAATGCGAAAACAATCCCAAGTCAAGTTTTTGCAATGGAATTGTAGATCCCTTTCCACCAATTCGGCTTACTTGGAGCATTTCCTAGCATCAAATAGGTGTGAAATTTCGATTCTACAGTCGATGAATGTTGTCGCTACCAAGCTTCCCAATTTCCCCAATTATTATTATCCTCCAGTCTATGAATGTGGGAATCACGGGAAGAAGGTATCCACCGCGATTTATATACTCAAAGGGTTACAATACTGCTTACTTACTTCCCCAGTTTTGAAATCAAGCGAAGATTTGCATGCTTGTGCTGCCACTGTCCAATTAAGCAATTCTCTAAACATTAACGTTTTGTCAGTCTACCTACCAACAGGTCCAAATGACCACAACACAGAATGGCTGCGCACTATCCAAGATCAGCAGCGTGGTAAATGGCTAATAGGTGGAGACTTTAATTCCCACTCCCCATTTTGGGAAAAGAACTGTTCTACTGTTACGAGCAATCGTTTGGTAGAAAATATCGTTGATAGTTCGCTTTACCTTCTAAATGATGGTAGTGTCACTAGGATCCCTGATGTTTCCAAACACAGGGCGACAGCCATCGATTTGTCTCTAATCTCACCAGAATTAGCACCATCCTGTACCTGGGAAACTCACAGAGACACTTTGGGAAGCGATCACCTACCTATCATCATAACCATAACTGACAAAAACATCAGGATGAAAGACAGCTCTCCTGAAATTATTCCAAAATATAATTACAAGCGTTCTGACTGGTCCTTATTTCGAACTGCTCTAGCTAATCAAGATTACAGACATTATGAAAGTGAAAATGTAGACATTATGTTTTCTAAATTCCAAGAGTCAATTTTAGCCGCTGCAGACCTATCGATTCCGAAACTCAGATCTTCTAGATCAAATAATCGATTGGGTAATGTTTGGTGGACAGAGGCATGTGAGAAAGCAGTTCAATATAAAAGGGAGAAATTCAAAATCTACATCAAAAGCCGGAAACCTGAGGATCATGTCGAAATGAAAAAAGCTAACATCCAATGTAACAAAATCATTGCTGAAGCAAAGAAAGATTATTGGGCATCATTCTGCACAAAAGAAATTTCAGATTTCAAAGATTTCCATAAAGTCTGGACGAAAATGAAACAAATGAAGGATGGAACCAACTTACCTAGGTGTCCGATAATGATTGAAACATGTAACACATTTCCTTCAGACATGGACAAAGCAGAAACTTTTGTGGATCTGTTCGCCAAAAACAGTAAAGTTGAAGGTTTATCTCCTGACTGCAAACATCACAGAGAAATGGAAGATTACAACCCAATCTACACTGATCCAGTACCACAGAATGATCTCTGGTTTAATTCTCCAATCACCTTAGAAGAGCTAAAAAACACAGTACTGTCTCTACACAACAAAAAGAGTTCGGTAGGTGTTGATGCAGTTTCGACTGAAATGATTAAACATCTCCCTGAAAACTACCTTATTTTCCTACACAAAATTTTGCAGAAATGCTGGGTTACTGGAACTGTGCCACAAATCTGGCAAAAATCTATAGTTATACCAATCTTAAAAACAGGAAAATCGAAAACCGATAAAAACAGTTACAGACCTATTGCTTTAACGTCCCACACAAGCAAACTAATGGAAAGATTGGTCTTAAACAGACTTTTACACTACTGTGATAAAAATAACGTTATTCCGGTAAACCAGGCAGGTTTTAGAAAAGGAAGATCCGCAGTTGAGCACCTAGTTAAACTTACAACTCAGATCAAACAACAGTTTGCCCGCAGAAAAAGTGTTTTAGCTACTTTCTTTGATGTGAAAAAAGCTTACGATCAAGTTTGGCTTAAACGTTTATTGTTCAAGCTAAAATCTGTTGGTTTATCAGGCAATATGTTCAATTACATTAAATCTTTTTTAGCTAATAGAACAATTCAGGCAAGAGTGGGAGCTAGTTATTCTTCTTCACGATGCCTCGACATGGGGATTCCACAAGGTTCAGTGATAGCACCTATTTTATTTAATATCCTTATACAGGATCTTCCTAAAGCTCTTTCAAATCGTGTTGTTTTAGTACAGTACGCTGATGATATATGCACTTGGATGAATATCACTTTAAAAAAGACAACTCCACAGAGAACGCGAAATTACATCAGGAAGTTGTATCAAATTGATCTTGATAATCTTGGAAACTATATGTTAGAAAATGGGCTGTCGTTGTCAGCAGAAAAAACTAACATGATGCTGTTTGATCCTGGTGGTAACTCAAATAACTTGCCTATTTTCAAATTGCTTGGTGAAGTGTTAAATTACAAACAGGTCGTAAAATTCCTGGGAGTTTACATCACGTCCAAATTAAGCTGGAATGTCCATTTTGATTATATTTTAACAAAAGCGCGAAAAACCTTAAATTTTCTAAAGATAATAAGCAAATTACCCTGGGGAATGGATACAAATGTACTGATTCATCTGTCAACAGCGCTGGTCAGGTCTAAATTATCCTACGCGCAAGAAGTTTTCTTCAATGCACCCAAATATTTACTAAAAAAGATTCAGAGCTTGGACTGCAAAAGTCTTAAAATTGCACTAGGTGTACCAACTCATGCTTCTACTCTGGAAACGTACAAAGTTGCTGGAATTCTACCTTTAAACAACCATCGTGAGTTAGCTACAGCAAAGTTTGCAATTAGAACTACTTCTCAAGTGGATAATTTTGTGAGCAAAGAAATTAAGATCAGGTCTGATACTGACTTTCCAAAACGAGCAAAAAACATTTCATCACAAATTACAGCCGCAACTTACATATCTGGCCTGATCAAACAGTCCAACATAACAATGGATGAAATTGCTGAGAAACCAACGATAACGCCTATCCCTACATCGGAAATGCTAAATGCCACATTTGATCTCGATTATGCAAAAGTTAAAAAAGATGATAATGTCAACATTACGCTATCCACAGCTTGTGAACACATCGATGAAAAGTACAGTACCCACCTCCACATTTTTACCGATGGGTCAGTCTTAGCAAACCAGAGCGCTGGAGCAGCCTTTTATGTTCCAAAATTTAACATTAAAAAGTCTTTTTTCATTGGGGCAAATGTATCTATATATACAGCAGAATTGGTCGCTGTTGTTCAAGCGTTGCATTTTTTAATAAGCCTTCGGCCTGTGTCATTCAAAGTAGTTCTCTTTGTTGATTCAAAATCTGTATTATATGCCTTACAGTCTTTTGATACAGACACAAGACCTGACTTAATTATTGAGGCAAATCATCTAATACATTGTTTAAAGATAAATGGTTCGGAAATCAATTTATGCTGGGTGCCTTCTCATGTTGGTCTTCATGGCAACAACGTAGTTGACAGAGCAGCTAAATCCGGTGCCCTCCATTCTGAAAATTCCATAGAATTACATGTTAACACCTCGGTAAAAGAAGCTTGCAACTCGCTAGAATTAGCATCATGGATTCGATTTCATGAACATTTAAATGAAAAATTTGTGTCTCAAAAAAGAATCAAACTTTCAGTTCAAAATATCTGTAAAAATTTGCAGTATTCCTCGTTATATCATTTGAGATTAATTGTTATGACATATTTTCGCATTCAACTGAACGCTTTGAAAACAAAATATTGTAACAACGTTTTATGTATTTGTGGCGAACAATTCACATTGTATCACTGTTTGTTTTACTGCAGAAAGCTTCGTTCCTTTTTACCAAAGACGTTTACACAAGGAAACTATCTTGAAACGCATTTTAAAGAAGTAGTATCGGATCAAGTTTTGTTAGTTAAAATTTCAGAATCATTGGTTCACAGTCCTGTTAATGCGTTACTTTAAGATTATTATTATAATTATGAATATGTTTTGTTTTGTTTTGTTTTTATGACGATTTTTCTTTTACATTATTGATGTTAGCGTTGTTCTAGTTTCATTTCTCTGTTCATCCATATCCTTTTTCTTAAGACCTTGCCGCTTCCTTTTAATTTTTTTTTACGTCCCTTACTCTGTTCCCCTCTCCCCTCCACACCCCCCCCCCCCTTATTTCATCCTCCATGCCATTTTTCCCCGTCTAATATCACTTATAGTGAAAAGACGTTAAATCAAGCAACGAACGAACACACACACACACACACACACACACACTGTGTCCCCGTCTGTTCGTGTGTGTTTCTCTCTGTCTCTGTCTCAGTCTGTCTGTGTGCCTCTCTTTTTTTTCCTGTCTGACTCTTTCTCTCTCTCCCCCTCTCTGTGCCTCTCTCTCTCTCTCTCTCTCTCTCTCTCACTTTCCCTCTTTCTCTCTGTTTCACTCACTCACTCACTCACTCACTCACTCACTCGCTCGCTCGCTCTCTCACTCACTCACTCACTCACTTTATGTATCTCTCTCTGTCGATCTGTCTCTCTCTGTCTCTGTTTCTGTCTCTCTCTCTCTCTCTGTTTCTATCTCTTTCTTTGACTGTCAATCAGTCTGCCTCTGTCTATCTGTCTATCTGTCCATCTGTCTATCTATCTATCTAGCTAGCTAACTAGCTAGCTAGCTATCTGTCTATCTATCTATCTATCTATCTGTTTGTCTGTCTATCTATCTATCTATCTATCTGCCTGTCTATCTATCTATCTATCTATCTATCTGTTTGTCTGTCTGTCTATCTATCTATCTATCTATCTGCCTGTCTATCTATCTATCTATCTATCTATCTGACTGTCTCCCTCTCTCTTTCTTTGTCTTACTTTCTCTCTCTCTCTTTCTCCC
>CM060306.1:76080511-76085511 GCA_030674185.1 Monoplex corrugatus | reverse complement strand
GGACTGATGGTATTCCATACCATCATTCTCCTACCCTTCCAAGCAGTAGTTCTTTGCGACTTTGGCTACTGGTTTTCTCTCTCTGTCTCTCTCTCTGTCTCTCTGTCTTTCTATCTTTCTCAGTCTCTGTTTGTCTCTGTCTCTGTCTTTGTCTCTATCTTTCTCTGTCTGTCTGTTTGTTCTGTCTCTGTCTCTGTCTCTGTCTTTGTCTCTGTCTCTGTCTCCCTCTCTCTCTCTTTCTTTCTTTCCTTCTCTCTCATACACTCTTTCTTCAGCTTCGTCTCTGTCATGTACAATGATATTGGAATGAAACAGGACCGACGCATTGGGCAGGACTGCTCTCTGGGGACCCATATTCATTCTCAGATAGGTAATTTCGGTCTATTGCCAAGGAACCGTGAAAGAGGCAGAAGACTAAAGGGCTGAAAAGACGAAGAACTAGACCCATAAGTAACACATTTGAATAACACAAAGGAATCAAATGATTTCAGAAAAGAAGGAGAGAAAGAAAGGTGAAGAGCATCTTCTGATGGAAAATGCTAATAGCAGTCCAAATTTCAGTCTATATGTCAATTCTGGAGAGTGCGTGGGTGAAAAAATTCAACAAAGAACTGGGAAGTATGTTTCATTGACACATGGACATAAAAGAAAGAAAGCAAGAAAGAAAGAAAGAAGGAAAAGTAGAGAAAAAAACCCAAAACCAAACAAACAAAACCAAAGAAAGAAAGAAAAACGCTTCACTGAAACAATGACGAAAAAAAAGGAATAAAAAAGAAAGAAAGAAGAAAAAAGAAAGAAAGGAAAGAAACAGGAGACACAAATTATGTCTCTGCAACTCGACGGGTTATCATGCTTATGAATCTGTATTTACATATAATATAAAGTGTTGGACTTGGTTTATTCCAGACGAAAAAAAACAAACATTCCCAGTACTGGAAGGCCTTGATCTTTATTTTCTTTAAAATTCTCATTCTTTGCATTGCTGTTCCCTTGAGGATTGTGTCCAACTGAGTTATAAAACTTACAGATAGATATGCATACATTTCTGATGTACAATTTTTAATAATAGGTCTCGATTGCAGGCTTTAATTTTGTGGCTATGGGGTTTGTACATATTCATTAAATCCTTGTATTGCAGCCCAAGAAGCCTACTGGGACGTGCATTTAATTCATAATACAAAAAGCAAGCAAAAAACAAACAAACAAACAAACAAATAAACAAACAAACAAGCAAACAAACAAACACATTCAGAAATTGTACAGGAAGTATTTCTTTTTTGCATGCTACTTCCTCTTTGAACGCAGGGATGTATATACATGTATAAGACATTGACATATTTTCGTGTGTACAAATATAACATATCTCTCTCTCTCTCTCTCATGTCTCTCCCTCCCTCCCTCTTTTTCTCACTCTCTCTGTTTGTTTATCCCACAAAAATACTCAAAAATCCAAACATATTTAATCTGTGCTTATTATTGAGCTCACTATGGTTCTGTTAAGAATTGCTGGATGTTTCCACTGGAAGGATTTAAAATAAGAGAAGCAGTGATGTTCTATTACGCAGTTGCTATAATTTTGACACAGTTATTATTCTTGTTCTCTGATGTAATTGGTAATTTTGTAAGACATTCAAATTACCCCTTCAGTACGGGTTTAAGGCCCTTTTGAATAAAATAACTCAAATTTCTCCATTTCTGTCTCTGTTTCTTCATCCCTCCCCCCCTCTCTGACTCTGTCTCTGTCTCTCTCTCTCTCTTTGTATATATGTATGTATGTATACATGTGTGTGTATGTATATATGTATGTATGTATGTATGTATGTATCTATCTATCTATCTATCTCTGTAACTGTTTTGTGTCTCTGTCTGTGTCATTTATGGCTCTCTAACCCCTTCCTCTCTTCTCTCTCTCTCTGTCTGTCTGTGTGTTTGTCTCTGTCTGTCTTGGCTCTTTGTCTGTGTCTATCTGTCTGTCTGTCTGTCGGTCAGTCTGTCTGTCTGTCACTCTATCTTTGTCCGTCTTGTCCGTCTGTCTGTCGGTCTGTCTGTCTCTGTCTCTGTCTCTGTTCTGTCTCTGTCTCTCTGTCTCTCTCTTTCTCTTTCTCTCTCTCTCTCTCTCTCTCTCTCTCTCTCACTCCAACCTTCGTTTCTAACATGTATAACAATGACTGAGATGAAATAGGACCGGCACAGCGAACTTGAAGGACCCCAAGGGACTTACATTCAACCTCGAATGAGCGATCACAGACTGTATTTGAGGACCCGTGACAGAAGCAGAGAATGAAAGTGCAGAAAAGTCGAGAAAAATGAAGACGTAAGTAATACGATTGAATAATGAATGCATAGCAACAGAGCAACCTGTGCGGAAAGAAAGACAGGACAGACAGACAGACAGACAGAAGGATGGGAGGGATCGAGGGGAATGGGAAAGGAAAAAGTAAAGGAATGGAGAAAGTTTTGATGAAACTGTATAAGAAAGAAAAAAAGATGGAGAGAGATAGAGGGAGAGGGGAGCGATAGAGAAAGGGAGATAGGGAGAGAGAGAGAGAGAGAAGAGAGAGAGAGAGAGAGAGAGAGATGAGAGAGAGAGAGATGAGACAGACAGACAGACGAGACAGAGAGAAACAGAGACAGAGAGAGACAGAGACACAGACAGACAGAAAGACAGACAGACAGACAGGCGGACGGACAGACAGTCAGAAGGACGGATCGCCAGAGGCAGAAATAGAGAGATTATTCAGACTTTTAAACTTCAGAATATCCTATAACTCAAAGATAGTAACATTAGGTCCCACTGGACCTTTTTACAACTAGATTTTGCTTCTCTACACACAAACTATCAGTATAAAAACAAAACAAAACGAAACAAAAACATAAAATGTGAGGCAAACTATGAAATAAGTTGTCGTATTATGACTGTTTCGTATACGCCAATAGCCCATGTGCTTTACAAAACATGACAGGTAGAGAAATGTAAATGAATGTACATGTCAAACCTTAACAAGAGGACAACAAATAAAATACCAACATTGCTAGTAATCCTACAAAGATCCTATGCAAAAAAAGAGTAAATTACAGACTTATAACCAAAGGAAAAAAAAGAAAGTGAAAAGAGCATAAAGAACAACCAAGGGAAGGGTGGTGGGGGGTGGTGGAAGAAATTTGTTAGAAATGGATGACTATAGATTTTATTAGCACAGAGTATGTAGATCTAGAAAAGGGACGGCAGATGCACATCAGAAATAGCCGGCAGAATCGGCCAAGTTAAAATAGCATTCAAGAAGATGAAAAGCGTTCTTACCAACAAATGCCTATCAATTAACATCAGGAAGACAATTCTTGAGTGTTGTATATAACCGATACTGTTGTACGGTTATGGGGCGTGAGCAGTCAATACGCAAAGTCAGAACAAATTTGAGGCAACTGAAATGTGGTTTCTAAGAAGAATGTTGAGAGTTCCATGGATAGCGAAAGAAAAACAAACAAACAAACAAAAAACAAAACAAAACAGAAAAAACGAGTCTTAGAGGAGGCAGACACAAGAAGAAAAGTAATAAAAAGAAAAAAAAATCAGGAAAAGACAAGCAACACTTACAGGACATTTTATGAGGCAAGAGAAATTAGAGCACCTTGTCACAACAGAAAGCTGAAAAGAAAGAGAGCACCAGATGGGCCCAGGGAGAAAATACTGGACGGACTTGCAATGTGGCTGAGGACACAAAGAGAGTGGGAGATGTACTCGCATCGACAAAAAAATGGATTCATATGGAGAACCATTATCACCAACGCCATGCGGCAGGGCACATGATGATGATGATGTTTGGATTAATATTTCAGTGCTTGGATCTTTCTCTGATTTTTGTTTCAGTCCGTATCTTTGTTTCTTTGTTTTCAATTGCAAAAGTCAAGTCTTGAAGATCTCGGCTGGAGCGTTCTTCTATGACACGAGATGTTCGTGAAGTTTGTGTTTTATGATAGTCGAAGTCTTCATTGATTTGCTGTATTATACCAAGAAGTTCATCAGTTGAGGGTTCGGATCGTGTGTCCTTGTTCTTGTTGGTTTTTGAAGTGTCCTTGCTTTTGGTTTCAGTGTCGTCTTTGTGTTTTCAGTAACTGATGCATTGTCGGTACCTTGCCTTGTGTTTATCATTTGGGGAGTATCCTCATTGCTGTTGGTAGTATTGGTATCAGGGGTTTTAAATGATTCATGGTCACATGCATCACTGATCTTTGTTTCTATGTTCATGCTGGCATTCATTGTGTGTGGAGCAATTTGCTGATTGGTGGTAAAGAGTCACGCGTTGGCTGCATGGGTGTGGAGGTATTTGTTGCTTGTCTGCATGGGTGTGGAGGTATTTGTTGCTTGTCTGCATGGGTGTGGAGGTATTTGTTGCTTGTCTGCATGGGTGTGGAGGTATTTGTTGCTTGTCTGCATGGGTGTGGATGTATTTGTTGCTTGTCTGCATGGGTGTGGAGGTATTTGTTGCTTGTCTGCATGGGTGTGGAGGTAGTTGTTGCTTGTCTGCATGGGTGTGGAGGTAGTTGTTGCTTGTCTGCATGGGTGTGGAGGTATTTGTTGCTTGTCTGCATGGGTGTGGAGGTAGTTGTTGCTTGTCTGCATGGGTGTGGAGGTAGTTGTTGCTTGTCTGCATGGGTGTGGAGGTAGTTGTTGCTTGTCTGCATGGGTGTGGAGGTATTTGTTGCTTGTCTGCATGGGTGTGGAGGTATTTGTTGCTTGTCTGCATGGGTGTGGAGGTATTTGTTGCTTGTCTGCATGGGTGTGGAGGTATTTGTTGCTTGTCTGCATGGGTGTGGAGGTATTTGTTGCTTGTCTACATGGGTGTGGAGGTATTTGTTGCTTGTCTGCATGGGTGTGGAGGTATTTGTTGCTTGTCTGCATGGGTGTGGAGGTATTTGTTGCTTGTCTGCATGGGTGTGGAGGTATTTGTTGCTTGTCTGCATGGGTGTGGAGGTATTTGTTGCTTGTCTGCATGGGTGTG
>CM060306.1:76058011-76070511 GCA_030674185.1 Monoplex corrugatus | reverse complement strand
AATTCATTTACCTGGTATCCGTCATTAGCAGCGAGGGATCGAAACCTGAAATACTCTCACGGATAGCAAAGAAAACAGCAGCACTGTTCAGGATGAAACTTGTATGGAAGGACTAGAGCGTCTTAAAAAAAAAACCCAATACATGTAGAACAAAACAAAAAAACAAAAAACCCAACACACACACACACACACACACACACACACACACACACACACACACACACACACACACACACACACTCACACACACACACACACAAACACACACACACACACACATACACATACACACAAGATGAGTCTCTGACGTGCTCTGGCACATCCCAACAAAAAAACAAAACAAAACAGAACCAAAAAAAACCAAAACGAATCCATGCCATGGAAATGATAATTATCGTCAAATACTAAACATCAGACACACTGATCATACCCCTGACGAGCAAGCGCACCAGACCATCAAACAACATTCTGGGACATATGAAGATCTGCTGACATCAGTGAGGAAAACTACGTTGGTATACATCTCACCGTCCTTCACCTTCTCTGACTCTCGTCCTCCGTTCCTGCCCCCCACCCCACCCCCCAACCCCGCTTCCTCTCTGTCGTTCCTTGTCTCCCTCTCTCTCTCTCCCTCTCTCTCCTCTCTCTCTCTCTCTCTCTCTCTCTCTCTCCCTCTCTCTATCTCTCTCTTTCTCTCTCCCCTTTGGCACAAGTCAACGCACTTTGGAGGACAGGCATCTTTTCTGTGATTTCATCCTGATGTTTTGTTTAATGCACTTCTCGGATGATGAGTCACTCATGTCTCATCCCTCTCTCCCTCCCTCCCCAATAGTTTTCTTCCAAACTACCACCACCATCCCTACCGCCCATTTTTTATACAGAAACTGTGGCCAATGCACTTGCTCAGATAATTGAATTCTTTTCCGCACACGTTTACACACGTGCCTCGTGTGTGGTGATAGATACGTTCGAAATGTCGAATCAGTGTCTTCTTCTTGTTGTTCTTCTTGTCGTTCGTCTTGTTATTCTTGTTATTCTTCTTGTTGTTCTCCTTGTTCTTGTTCTTGCTCTTGTTCTTCTTCTTATCATTATTACTATTATTATTATTATTATTATTATTATTATTATTATTGTCCTTGTTCTTCTTCTTCTTCTTCCTCTTCTTCTTGTTCTTCTTGTTTTTGTTCGTGTTCTTGTTCTTCTTCTTGTTCTTCTTCTCGCCTTTTTCTTCTTCTTCTTCTTCTTCTTCTTTCTTCTTTCTTCTTCTTCTTCTTCTTCTTCTTCTTCTTCTTCTTTCTTTCTTCTTCTTTCTTTCTTTTTCTTTCTTTCTTCTTCTTTCTTTCTTTCTTTCTTCTTCTTCTTTCTTTTTTCTTCTTTCTTTCTTTCTCTCTTTCTTTCTTCTTCTTCTTCCTTCTTCTTCTTCTTCTTCTTCTTCTTCTTCTTCTTCTTCTTCTTCTTCTTCTTCTTCTTCTTCTTCTTTTTCTTCTTCTTCTTCTTCTTTTGTTCTTAATCTACACTTTCTGGCCATATTTTTCCCGGATGTGTACATGCACGTTAGTTTGCCCACAACGCAAAGGCACCATATGGCTGCCTAGTCTAATACCTTATGTACGGTGGGCATGCATGCGAAGGTGTTTTAGTGTTTCCGTAAGCCACCAGAATCTGACTTACGTTATACGTTATAAGACTTTTAACGTGCATATATATATATATATATATATATATATATATATATATATATATATATATATATATATATATATATAATATACACACACACATACATATATGTGTGTGTGTGTGTGTACATATATATATATATATATATATATATTATATATATATACACACATATGTTTATATATATATATATTATATATATAGATAGATATATAGATAGATATATACTTATATGTTTCATCATCATCATCATCATTCTCCTGCCCGTGATGGGCGTAGAGGAGAGATGAGAGACACTCTTGAAGCCAGCCGTCGCCAACCGGTCCTGTCCTCCGCCTGTCGCACCAGCGTGGGGCCATCCAACCTGGTCCATTCTTTGATGTTGTCCATCCAGCATTTGGCTTGTCGTCCCCTTCGTCTGCCGCCTCCCAGTGTACCCTTATATGTTTATAGATATACATACGACCGGATTTTCGGAACTTACATGTCTGCCCTCATGTTAACCTGGGAAATTGGGTTAGATCCTCGTGCATGTCACAGTTTTCATTACCAGCGCATAACGTTTGTGTGCAGGCTCGTGGCTTATGCCATGATCATTTTGGATCTTCTCAGCACGTAGCGTGTGTGGCGTCGGTGCACGTGGTGGAATTTATTCTCAGTGCCGAGAGGCTGTCTCGAAAATCTGAAAGTGAAACTAGAGATCAGAAACTGACATCACTCTCCTTGTTTCTGCCTAGTTCCTTTGCTTTCTGTCATTTCTTCCTATCATTTTCTGCCTTGCTGGTCCATTCACCTGTATGTGTTCGATAAAATCTTACCTACTTTCTTTTAGGAATGATAATTGGGTACATATGTATAGTGCAATTTTTGTGTGTGTGTGTGTGGGGGGGGGGGGGGCTCTAAGGAAATGTGCTATGCGGAAGCAATTTTACGTAATTTAGGCCCGTTTTTGTACATGTTTTGGTGTCCTTGGTTATGTTTATATTTGTATTCAGGTATGTTTTTTTTAAATCCCCTGTGCAATAAATTGGACGGAGTGTTCAACGCCAAGGGCATCTTCTTAGATTATCTGTGCAAATGCATTGATATGTGTACTTAATTTTCTTTTATGTGTGTGTGTTTGGTCAGTTCAAGAATAAAAGACTATGTCAATCTTGAACATAAGACCAATATATTGTATGTATTTCTCTCCTCTCTCATAGTTGTGTGTAGGGTAGTTGCAGAGTATAAAGGTAGGCTTGGGCGCTCCTTTTTTTGAGGAGTGTTCTGAGCTTACGGTTTTTGTGCTTTGTGTCTGCTTCTATGCTAGCTGAATGAGTAGCGCAAACTATGTTAGATTTGAGAAGTTCCACGACATGGGAGATAATTCCTACGTGACTCTCAAGAGTTACGTCCTTTGGTTATTTATTTATTTATTTTTTTTTGCTTTTGTTTTTCACGCTGAAGTATTATGTACGCTTTGAAACGGTTATAGCCCTGGTATGGAATTGCATTATTGAGACATCATTTCATGGCCACATTTAATGCTTCAAAATGGAAAAGATGGCGTCATTTTTGTCGACAAAATGTTAATTTAAATTATGGAGCTTGCCCTGAAAAAATGTTGGAAACAAATTTGCGTTTCTGAGAAAAAGTAAATGATCAATGCGCTTGTTAAGGACGTAACCTTGCTTCTATGTGCGTGTATGTGTGTGCATATGTGGAGGTGGTGGGCGTGTGTGTTTGTGTGTGTGTGTGTGTGTGAGAGAGAGAGAGAGAGAGAGAGAGAGAGAGTGTGTGTGTGTGTGTAGGTATGTGCGTGTATGTGCGTGTGTGTGCGTGTTAGTATGAATGTGTGTATGTACGTGTGTGTGCGTGGGGGGGGGGATGCGTGCGTATGTGTGTCTGTGTGCGTGTGTGTATGTGTGTTTGTGCGTGTGTGTATGTGTGTAATGTGTGTGTGTGTGTGTGCGCGTATGTGTGTGTGTGTGTGTGAGTGTGTGTGTGCGTGCGTGCGTGTGTGTTCCTAACATACCTTGTCACGTCTGTCTCTATCAGTCTGTGATCACAAATGCGTTCATGAGTGTGTGAATATGTGAGCGCGCGCGCGCGTGAATACGCACGTACCTATTTGTGCATCATATTCCTTTACCATTATTGATTTTCATGTATACATTCAGCAGCTTATCACTCAATTCAACTTTTTTGTTTTATTTTTTTTATGTATTTTTTTAATTTCCTTTTGTTTTCTTTCTTTTCATCATTATTCTTATTTTTTCATAAGAAATACATGTTTTTACACCTGCCCAACTATTTTTTCTGCACGTTTTTTGCGCGCGTGTCTCCCTACATTGTCGATGACACTCGTAAATGACTCCTGTGGTATCTCTCACACGCACAAATACGAAAAAGGTCACAGAAAGATACTCCCCTTGGTGATGATGGGAGGCGAGTTGTGGGGATGGGGGTTAAGAGAAGGTGGCGAGGGGGAGGAGGGGAGAGAAAATACAGGCATTGACCATCTACAAGAATTAGTTTACTAACATTGTGAGTATGGATAGGTGGGACGAAAAAAAAAAGACAAAGAAAGTAGGGTCGTTGACCAGATAGAGGAAGTGGTGGGCTTGGAGGTGGTCCACATGGATGGAAAGGGCGGAATAAAAACCATGAGTCGCTGACCAGAGAAAAAGTGATTTATTTAACGCAGTGATGAAAAATGAGCTGCCAAGCCTATACTTACTTTCTTCTTTTTTTCTGACTTCACTTTAGCAGTGTATCCACCGGAGGAATACTCTTCTGAAGGAGAAGAATGGCAGGATGATGTAGACGTTCAACTGCCAGTAACTAAACTCGAGGTTCCAGGGTTCGTTTCCTGTTGAGGCCTTGACTTCTGTTTTCCTCAGTTATATCAAAAAACAAACAGAACATCTAGTCCTTCGGAACTGGACAAACAACGAGTCGGACCCATGTGCCTTCTAGCCTGCGTACGCTAAAGATCCGACGGCAGTTGGAAATCGTGATAAGCAGTGTTCCGCCCGGCTGCCCTGGTATAAAAACATTACAGAGATAGGTTATTCTACAGGTCCCTTCTCTTGAAGTCCAATTGTGACCCGCTCTGACAAAAGGTACAATAAGTCGGGCGAGGCCTTCTGCTGCTGTGGGCTGAAAACTCTGAACAGGGACAGTAAGTCGATTTTGAGTTTTCTGCATTTTCATGCACTATAACCACTTTTACACCATGTCCTAACACAATAAAGTCAAAATCAATCGATATGTATCATTTTTTGTGTGTTTTAATGTGTGGTAAGTGCTACTATCTGGTCGCTGAAATATTCACAAGTTCCGTAGCATTTTGGTAATTAAAGTACACTTTTCTTAACTCTATTTTTCTTTTTGTTGTTTTGGACGGATGGACAATTAAACAAGGGAAGTATGAATTTCAGCTGATTTGGTTGATATTTAATGCTTGTTGCTAAGGAGTTTCTGACCATACCCTTTCAATTCGGGCCTATTCTCTTCAACACTGTTTTTCTCAAAAATGGCTGACTTGACCCCTCTCATCTTTGAAAGCCCATAACTTTTTTGTTTTTGTAGCCTGAAACTCAACTTTAATACCATTTGAAAGCTGAGATTCTAAACATTATAGTAATAACAAAACCTAAAAATGCCTGAACTGAGACGTATTGTACCTTTTGTCGGGACGGGTCACAATTATCACTTTGCCTTTCTAAAGTCTTGGTAAAAAAAGAAAGAAAAAAAAAAGGTGGCAGTGTGCACTGCGGTGACGCGCTCTCAAAGGGAAGAGCAGCCCGAGTTTCACATGGTAAATTCACTGTAACAAAAAAAAAATGAATATGAATATGAATATGGCTATGAGCATGAGCATGAGCATGAGCATGAGCATGAGCATGAGCATGAACATGAACAAGAATATGAATATGATTCTCTTACTTGCTGGAAGGCTTTTGTCTGACATGTGTGTGTGTGTGTGGGTGTGTGGTGTGGTGTCATTTTTTTCTTTTCTCAGAACGCATAGGGCACCTGATGGCACTGTCATTTCTGTATGAGTGCCTCTGCTGCTATTCGTGTGTGTTTTGAGCTTCCATAAGTTGATAAATGTTAGACGAGTATAATCAGGCATAAAAGCAAAAAGGCATACAGACGTCTTAACCAAGTGTCACTGACTAGATGAAAAGAAAAAAAAAGATTTAATTTATTTGTGTTCTTGAGAAGTAAAATGAAAACCATCGAACGTATACATACATGCATATGAATGCATGCAGATGGAAGAATGGTTGGTTGGAATGATGGATCCGTGTATGTATATATGTATTTAACTGTAGGTTTGTACTTAAGCATTTTTTTACCGTACGAATGCATGCACGTATGCATATATATATATAACCTATATGCATGAATGTATGTATGTATGTATGTATGTATGTATGTATGTATGTATGGATGTATGGATGTATATGTGTGCAGGTGTTTGTGAGCAATGGTAAGAAGTGGGAGAGGGGAGGCAACTATGAAAACTTTAAAAGACTGGTATCATCCCAACAGTAAACCTACTAAAGCTACGCACACCCCCACCCGTCGCGATAATGCCATAAACCTTGGCGACAGCGACGTATCTTACAGATACAGACACAGATATGATGTCAAAGGGGAAGGGAAATGAATTCTGCAATTTGAAAAGTGGACATGCCAGATCAGTATTACCCTGTTCTGAAGAGGGTCCAGGGTTATAACCAAGAGGTAAGGCTGAATGGAATGGATCGTGCCCAGTGATCTGGAAGATAAAGGAAAATACCCACACTTAACCATCACATGAGGGTTTCTAGGACAATCAAACTCAGGACTTTCTACATGGAAATGCGACATTTACCCACTTGACTACGGCGCTTGCTTGCGGCATTTGTTCGGTTTTGAGCGGCAGATACAACTGATGATGATGATAATGATAGTGACATTAGATTAGATTAAAATAAAAGGAAAAATAAGTATATTTTCAAGCTTCGTTAGTCTTATCTGTAGTGTCAACTACCGAAAACCAATGCTGGTGACGCTGTTTTAGGAGGATAGTGGCAGAATGGTTCAGCCATTCACCTGCCAATAACTAAACTCCAGGTTGCAGGGGTTGTTTCCCGTTGAGGTCTCAATTTGTTTTTAATTTCCTGAATTTGACCGGAAAATTGAACTGAATGTCTAGTCCCTCTGAAGGGGACGAAAAACGAGTCGGAACAGTGTGCCCTCTGGCCTGCGCACGCTAAACGTCCCACAGCAGTTTGAAATCGTGAAGATAAGTGTTTTCACCCAGCTGCCCTGGTATAAAAACATTGGAGAAATAGACTGATTTCCCACTGCTACTACTACTAGTACTACTACTACTACTACTACAACTAATCTTGTGAATAATAATAACAATGATCATAATAATCATAACAATAATGATCACAACAACAACAATAATAATAGTGATAATAATAATAATAATAGTAATAATAGTTTAACCATCATCATCATAAATGCATAAATGAATAAATAAACGGATAAATAAATAAACAAATAAATACATAATGAATAAAAGAATAAATGAATCAATACATAAATGAATGAATAAATAAATAAATAAATAATAAATAGATAAATAAATATTAATAAATAAATAATAAGTAAATAAATAGATAAATAAATAAGTAAATAAATAATAAATAAAAAACAAATAAATAAATAAATAAATAAATAAATAAATAAATAAATAAATAAACAAACAAATAAACAAATAATAAATAAATAAACAAACAAATAAATGATATTATTTTCCTGTATAGAATACGCGTTCTGAATCTATTTATATGTTTTTGTCGTTGTTGTTGTTGTTGTTGTTGTTGTTAATACAATAAAATCTATTTCACGTGGAAATGCATTCGTTCTACAAGTGTGTGTGACGGTTGATTTGTTCGTGTGTTTGTTTGTTCGTTCGTTCGTACCTTCGTTCCTTCGTTTGTTTGTGCATTCGTTCGTTCGTTCGTTTGTTTGTGTATGTGTCTATTTGCTTCTTTCTTTCTTTCTTTCTTTCTTTGCTTGCTTGCTTTTGTTTGTTAGTTTATGTATTTGTATGTCTGTCTGTTTGTCTGTTTTGTTTGTTTGTTTGTTTGTTTGTTTGATTGTTTGTTTGATTGTTTGTTTGTCTGGTTTCCTTCTTTGTTTGCTTGATTTTTTTTAAATTACAGAAATGATACATTCACTCATTATTTTTCAAATTCATGAATCAAGAAACTGTAAGGTAGTTTCTTCACAGAAATGAGATATTTCCTTCAGAAAAAGAAGGAAAGTTATCTTTGATCTGATTCATCACTAAGAAACTACCGTGACATTTGCTCAACTCAAATTGCAACCAGTTGTATTGAAACGGGAAAGACATTACACGCGATACAACAAAGAATATTTCAAGAATTTTTTTGTTTAAACTCTTTGAAGTGATAAACCGTGGGCAGACATCAAAACGCAAAGAGCATTCCATTTGTTTTGTTCAGCCATTGACTTTCGCCAGAAATCAGAAAGCTCATTATATCAATATATCAGTATCATGCTGTTACAGCTGCCACCATTCTCCTCCTCTTTCTCCTCCCCCTCCTTCTCCTCCTTCTCCTTTTTCTTCCTCTTCTTCTTCTTCCTTTTCCTTCTCCTCTTCTTTTTTTATACTCCTCCTCCTCCTCCTCCTCTTCTTCTTCTTCCTCTTCTTCTTCTTCTTCGTCTTCGTCGTCTTTGTCTTCTTCTTCTTCGTCTTCTTCTTCTTCTCGTCTTCGTCGTCTTTGTCTTCTTCTTCTTCTTCTTCTTCTTCTTCTTCTTCTTCTTCTTCTTCTTCTTCTTCTTCTTCTTCTTCTTCTTCTTCTTCTTCTTCTTCTTCTCTTCTTCTTCCTTCTTCTTCTTCTTCTTCTTCTTCTTCTTCTTCTTCTTCTTCTTCTTCTTCTTCTTCTTCTTCTTCTCTTCTTTCTTCTTCTTCTTCTTCTCTTCTTCTTCTTCTTCTTCTTCTTCTTCTTCTTCTTCTTCTCTTCTTCTTCTTCTTCTTCTTCTTCTTCTTCGCAATTTCTTCTTCTTCGCTTCTTCTTCTTCTTCTTCTTCTTCTTCTTTCTTCTTCTTCTTCGCTTCTCTTCTTCTCTTCTCTTCTTCTTCTTCTTCTTCTTCGCATTTTCTTCGCAATTCTTCTTCTTCGCAATTCTTTCTTCTTCTTTTTCGCATTCTTCTTCTTCGCATTCTTCTTCTTCGCATTCTTCTTCGCAATTCTTCTTCTTCGCATTCTTTCTTCGCATTCTTCTTCTTTTCGCATTCTTCTTCTCTTCGCATTCTTCTTCTTCGCATTCTTCTTCTTCGCATTCTTTCTTGCATTCTTCGCATTCTTCTTTCGCATTCTTCTTCTTCTTCTTCTTCTTGCATTCTTCTTCTTCTTCTTCTTCATCTTTCTTCTTCTTCTTCTTCTTCTTCTTCTCTCTTCTTCTTCTTCTTCTTCTTCTTCTTCTTCTTCTTCTTCTTCTTCTTCTTCTTTCTTCTTCTTCTTCTTCTTCTTCTTCTCTCTTCTTCTTCTTCTTCTTCTTCTTCTTCTTCTTCTTTTCTTCTTCTTCTTTCTTCTTCTCTTCTTCTTCTTCTTCTTCTTCGCATTCTTCTTCGCATTCTTCTTCTTCCTTCTTCTTCTTCGCATTCTTCTTCTTCGCATTCTTCTTCTTCTTCTTCTTCTTCGCATTCTTCTTCTTCGCATTCTTCTTCTTCGCATTCTTCTTCTTCTCTTCTTCTTCTGCATTCTTCTTCTTTCGCATTCTTCTTCTTCTTCTTTCTTCTTCTTCGCATTTCTTCTTCGCATTCTTCTTCTTCTTCCTTCTTCTTCTTCTTCGCATTCTTCTTCGCATTCTTCTTCGCCTTCTTCTTCGCATTCTTCTTCGCTTCTTCTTCTTCTTCTTCTTCTTCTTCTTCTTCTTCTCTTCTTCTTCTTCTTCTCTTCTTCTTCTTCTCTTCTTCTTCTTCTTCTCTTCTTCTTCTTCTTCTTCTTCTTCTTCTTCTTCTTCTTCCTTCTTCTTCTTCTTCTTCTTCTTCTTCTTCTTCCTTCTTCTTCTTCTTCTTCTTCTTCTTCTTCTTCGCTTCTTCTTCTTCTTCTTCTTCTTCTTCTTCTTCTCTTCTTCGCCCTTCTTCTTCTTCTTCTTCTTCTTCTTCTTCTTCGCATTCTTCTTCTTCGCAATCTTCTTCTTCTTCTTCTTCTTCTTCTTCTTCTTCTTCTTCTTCTTCTTCTTCTTCTTCTTCTTCTTCTTCTTCTTCTTCGCATTCTTCTTCGCATTCTTCGCATTCTTCTTCGCATTCTTCTTCTTCTTCGCATTCTTCTTCTTCTTCGCATTCTTCTTCTTCTTCGCATTCTTCTTCTTCGCATTCTTCTTCGCATTCTTCTTCGCCTTCTTCTTCGCTTCTTCTTCGCCGCCTTCTTCGCCTTCTCTCTTCTTCTTCTTCTTCTCTTCTTCTTCTTCTTCTTCGCCTTCTTCTCTTCTTCTTCTTCTTCTTCTTCTTCTTCTTCTTCTTCTTCTTCTTCTTCTTCTTCTTCTCTTCTTCTTCTTCTTCTTCTACGCAATTCTTCTTCGCAATTCTTCTTCTTCTTCTTCGCAATTCTTCTTCTTCGCAATCTTCTTCTTCTTCTTCTTCTTCGCATTTTTCGCATTCTTCTTCTTCGCATTCTTCTTCTTCGCATTCTTCTTCGCATTCTTCTTCGCATTCTTCTTCGCATTCTTCTTCGCATTCTTCGCATTCTTCGCATTCTTCTTCGCATTCTTCGCATTCTTCGCATTCTTCGCATTCTTCTTCGCATTCTTCTTCGAATTCTTCTTCTTCGCATTCTTCTTCTTCCTCCTCCTTCTTCTTGATGGAGATATTACTAATGGGGATATTCTTACTAGAAGAAACAGTTGTACGAAGGGTTGCTAGAACGGACCACAATAAAAGATATAGTTTTTATATAAAAAGAGCCCCCTGAATATGCAGCTCTGAGCACTTGACGAAAATAAGATTTGTACTGTCCACAGAAAAGCATATAACCCTGCTTTCCTTCTCTCGTGGCTGAGAACGAGTACCTGCAAATACTTGTATTGAAAATATGGCCAGTAGGCCTATAGTAGTTATTCATTCATAGAGTTAGTTAGTCGGCAAGTCGGTAAGTCGGCTAGTCAGTTAGTCAGTTACTTACTTACTTACTTACTTGCTTACTTACTTACATACTTAGTTGGTCAGTTGGTCAGTCAGTTAGTCAGTCAGTCAGTCAATCAGTTAGTCAGTTAATCAGTTAGTTAGTTGGTTGGTTGGTTGGTTGGTTGGTTGGTTGGTTGGTTGGTTGGTTGGTTGGTTGGCTGGTTGGTTGGTTGGGTATTTGGTTGGTTAGTTGGTTGGTTAGTTGGTTGGTTGCTTGGTTGCTTGCTTGGTTGCTTAGTTGGTTGCTTGGTTGCTTGGATGGTTAGAGTCTGTGAGCAAGCTTATGAGACCAACCACGTCTACTTTGCGTGTCCACCGCATGATCATGTCTTGTTTAACACGTATTGTGTCGATTGCGTGCTGCAGACCCATCTTCACGTCGAAGCTGAAAATGAAACCTGCGGGGTTTTAACAGTGTAGTTGTAAAACCAAAATGACATACTATCCCTCAGGTTTTCCTCAGTTTTCTGTCTCCCCTGTTAGAGGGTGTCAAGTCTTTTCCTCAACACGTAAATTAGATCCGCAGGTGGAATCGATTTTATGACTGCTTCGATTTAGGACGAAGCCTGACAACTGCAGCAGTTCGTTACTAAGAGACGTTGAGATCTTCTCTGTTCTCTGTAAAAGAAAAAAAGTGACAACATGTGAGATGAAATTTTATCTTTTAAAACAACATTGATGCGGTTGATGATTGTTTCTTTCCTAGTCACGTACACAAATGGAGAAAGACAACAAAAACTGAAACTGTCACATCCGAAGAACAGAACCAATTCTTTCGTTAAGTAATACGAGAGAGAGAGAGAGAGAGAGGAGAGAGAGAGAGAGAGAGAGAGAGAGAGAGAGAGAGAGAGAGAAGAGAGAGAAAGAGAGAGAGAGAGAGAGAGAATTTTGGGGAGTTTGTACCCAGCGTGATTTTTAATTAACAGACACAATCTGTGTCGTGTTCTTCAGCGCTGTTCTTGAAATATCTCCAGTATATGTTAGTAACTGTTACCAAGTCATTACTCTGTCCACCAGCTTCCTGTTCGAAGTTGGTGGCAGATTGAAGGAGTCAAAGGTTAAGTTTTTGGTTTGCTAGCATGGTTGACAATTTCAGGATACTTTTGGACAATTTGGGTGGGGGGGGGGGGGGGATCAAAGAGTTAATGTTTTGTCTTGTGTCCAAATCATTTCGCTAGATGAGTGACAATGCTATGAGACTGATGAAGTTAAGGATGACATTCAAGGACGCTGTCAAATTCTTTCCATGGTCTTTTGGGAGTCTGTGCTTGATCTCAATAATATTATCTTGGTGACAGCCAAGAAATAGCCATATGTAATGCTGATCAAGGAATTCCAGCAATGCAGTCGATGATGCACTTGAAATGAATAATATCGTGTGGTTTCAGTCCTTGTGAATTTTGTTTTTACTAGCATGGATAATACCATCAAGCATATGTTGCTGCAAGCCTAGGAGTGCCCAGTTTGTATTTTACGATATAATCATACAAAAATTGAAACGATACAGAGACATTAATTGATACGGACTTGAAACTCCAAAGATATCTATTTAGTTCTCCACATTTGATTCTGCACTGACTTGAAACAAATACACGCATATAGATAGAAAGAAAGAT
>CM060306.1:76053011-76055511 GCA_030674185.1 Monoplex corrugatus | reverse complement strand
GATAGATAGATAAGACAGACAGATCAGACAGAGTCAGAGACAAGGAGTGAGAGGAGATAGAGAGTGAGAGAGAGATGAGAAAGAGCGAAAGACAGACAAACAAGAAGAGACAGAGAGAAGAAGAGTAATAGATGAGAACGAAGCAGATAAGAGCAAAGAAGATAGATAGATAGATAGAAGATAGATAGATAGATAGAGACAGACAGACAGACAGAGTCAGAGACAGAGAGAGTGAGAGAGAGAGAGAGTGAGAGAGAGAGAGAGCGAGCGACAGAGGGAGAGAGAGAGAAAGAGAGATAGAGAGAGAAGAAGAGAGAGAGAGGACACTGACACTGACACTGACACATGGTTTATTGTGAAGGCCACCGACCCATACACAAACAGGGGAGTGGGGGGAGGGGACTACATTGTTAACATACGCCATGCATACTTGTCATTCGTCATCCGTTTTGCAGTAGCAATGTACAAACATTTTCGGATGTTACCTCTTCTCGAAGCTTCAAAGCATAAAATATGAACATCGCCAATTTTCTGGAATGTTCTGAATTTTTTCATTTTAGGCCATACTCCATGAGGGATCAGTGCTGTTTCCAGTGATTCCTTGTAAATGCTTATTTCTGATGCCTTTATAGACTGGACAATCGAACAGAAAATGGGATTCATCTTCTACAATATTTGGACAAAAGGGGTAGCTTTTTCTAGCATAGTTTTCTGTTAAATATCGATTGTTTACACCCAAATCGTTTTTGCCTAATTTGAATCTCATCAGGCAATCACGGAATTTCTTGATAGTTACGTCATTAATATATTTTTCTGGTTCATGGGGTGATTTAAATTGGCGATGGGCAGAGTATCAATCGCTATTGAGTATTTCGTTGTTCCATTCTTCTTTAAATCGCCCTATCATTTTTTACTTAAAAGAAACCAAGAAATTTGACTCGTTAGTCACGCCATTTGTCCATACTTCATGAAATCCGTACTCTTCTAAACTCTCTTTAATATTTCTAGCCCAGTTCTTATCTTTAATCCTTTGCTCCCCATCTAGACTATTTAAAAGCATGGTGTAAGATTGTTTTGGTAATCTTGATACAGGCAATTTGATAATTTTTAACCAGTATCGCAGTGCTGCAATGGTACTGTCAATGTATAAAGGATACCTCCCGGTTTCTCCATATATCATATAGTTTGGTGTTTTATTGCTTACACTCAAAAGATGTTTACATCAAAATAAATGGGCTGTCTCTATAGCAGCAAGCCTTGACGTACCCCATATTTCTGCCGCATATAACAACATAGATTTAACTTGTGCATCAAACAATTGAAAGAAAACGGTAGTGTTCAAGGCGTCAAGGGACCACATGGTTTTCATCAAATCTAAGATTTTGTTTTTTGCTTTGCTGGAAAATTCATCACAAGCAGTGTTAAAGGACAATTTTGTTGAGAGAGTAAATCCCAAATACTTGTAGCGATTTACTATTTCAATTTCATTTTTTCATAGAACCATTTTTCTGTAGCTGCAATATGCCCTCCTTTTCTAAATATGATAACTTTAGTTTTATCTAATTTACCGTGAGGCCGAAAGATTGTGATGCTTTACGAAGATTGTTTATTTGATCTTGTAATCCTGACGGCGTAGATGATATGAGTGCAATGTCAGCAATCAACAGTAAGAAAATGTCATCGAGATTGGAACCATCTGGATACCATGTTTTCCGTGCTTTTTGACGAAATCAGCTACCTCAGATATTAGAAGTGAAAAAATCAGGGGACTTAACTGGCATCGTTGCTTTACTCCATTTGGACATTGACGATTTTAGTTCCCCATCTTACACATGATTTAACTGACTTGTACATATATTTTAGCATATTTATCATTTTAGTTGATGTTTATAACGTTTGCAGAATGTTCCATAATTGATCACGATCAACAGTATCAAAAGCTTTTTTGTAATCGATAAAAGCAACGTAAACCTTCCCATGGTGTCTACTATTCAAGGCATTTCTCACTATAGAAACTAGAGAGAAAATATGATTAATAGTTGAGAAACCCTTCCGAAACCCTGCCTGTTCTTCACTAATCTTGCCCTCCTTCTCTGCCCATGTATACAATCTCTTGTTCAGAATATAGGTGAAAACTTTACTTACGATGCTCAATAAAGAAATGCCTCGATAATTATCTGGATTTTGTTCATCTCCTTTTTTATACAGAGGTATTATTACAGATCTACACCAGTCTTCAGGGAAAAGGTTGGACTCATACAATCTATTGAAAAGCTTTGCAAGAAAGGGTACAACCAAATCTTTGAATTTTTCCGCAAATTTCATCAAGTCCAGAAGCTTTACCACACTTAATGTTTCTGATAGACTGTTTTACCTCTTGTTCACAAATTGAGTCACCTAACTCAGCGATATACATTTCCTGCGTCAGTGTGTTACACTGTTGATGAACACTGTCTGTGGTCTTTTGCTCGCCAGTTTCGCTATTTTGATTTTTTCCGAG
>CM060306.1:76038011-76040511 GCA_030674185.1 Monoplex corrugatus | reverse complement strand
CCCAACTCTGGGTAGGAGCCGGTTAAAGCCGAAAAATCCCACTAAGATTTTTTAAGGTACTGATGGGGATTCGAACCCACACCTTCCAGTCGGTAGTCCGTTGCGTTAACCACTACACCACGGCGACTGGTATCCTTCGACATCACGCTAAGACAATACCATATGAGCTTCGCCCAAATTTACAAAAAGACAAGCCGGCAGTTTGCTTGAACCGGTAAAAAAAAATCAGCAACAACCATCCAACCAAGCAACCAAGCAACCAAGCAATCAAGCAACCAACCAAGCAACCACAGCAACACACACCAGCCAACCAACCAACGAACTTACCAACCAAATAAAAGAATGAAAAACAAATAAAAAAAATACAACCAAACACAAGAAACACATAAACAACAAACAAACAAACGAACAGACAAATAAACGAACAAACGAACAAACAAGCAAACAAAAAAGAAAGAAAAAAAATGAAGGAAACAAACAAACGAACGAACAAACAAAAACATACAAACAAAAAACCAAACAAACAAATGAAGAAACAAATAAACAAACAAACGCCTCTATGCCCTGACAAAATCTTACAACGTAATCGGGCAGGTAGGTAGGGGAAACTATGAAATACTAAACTGGCAACACCACTATGGTAGAAGTGTTTAGATGGGCAAGAACATTACATTCATCATGTTGCAGGCTCAAACTGATGTTAAACACATCCATCTTGGGTCCATTGCTCTGTGAACAGCACCAGACAGCCTGCACGTGAAGGTGACCCACTATGAAACATGTATAATTTGATCCAAGTTTGGCGCAAAGCCTTTACTGGAACAGTCGGAAATCCATTTCCAGGCCATGTTCAAAAAGTTTGGTCATAATGAGCAAAAACAACATTGCCGTCAAAGAAATATTTCTATTTTGGATTGCGCCTTAGGCTAGACCTACATTGCCGAGTCATCATCTATTAAATTGTCATGAACAGTTTTTATCCACAGACAGGAATACTGCCCTTCATATATGCACTTGCAAGTAAATTCAAACAGCGCGTACATCGTTGCATTTGTGTGTGTTTGTACGTGTGTGTGTGTGTGTGTGTGTGTGTGTGTGTGTGTGTGTGTGTGTGTGTGTGTGTGTGTGTGTGTGGTGTGTGTGTGTGTGTGTGTGTGTGTTGTGTGTGTGTGTGTGTGGTTAAAAGCCAATCTTTTCCATATGTCTGCCAGTACACGCCATACATTAGAACAGCTCTCTTCTAACTGTCTTTCAAAAAGTTTTAGGTTCTTCCAACAGACCACTTGCATGTAGACAACAAATCGCCGTCGTTCAGTGGTTAGTGCGACGGAACTACCGACTGGGAGATTGTGGATTCGAATTCCACGAGTCCTGTAAAACCCATTGTGGGAGTTTTCGGCTCCAGCCAGCTCTTCCCTAGAGCTGAGTGTACTAGGGGCTCCTTGGGAAGATGGGGACACACAACCAGGCTTATTGTGGGAGTTTTCGACTCCTGCCAGCTCTTCCCCAGAGATGAGTGTACTAGGGGCTCCTTGGGAAGATGGGGACACACAACCAGGCTTATTGTGGGAGTTTTCGACTCCTACCAGCTCTTCCCCAGAAATGAGTGTACTAGGGGCTCCTTGGGAAGATGGGGACACACAACCAGGCTTATTGTGGGAGTTTTCGACTCCTACCAGCTCTTCCCCAGAGATGAGTGTACTAGGGGCTCCTTGGGAAGATGGGGATACACATTCAGGATCATTGTGCGAGTTTTCGGCTCCAACTGGCTCTATCCCGAGCTGAGTGTAGTATAGGCACTTTGAGAAAACTGAGGCCAAAAAAGCAGGCCTCATCCACTTTAAGTCAAATCTTCTGACCAACAACACAGGTGTCTGTATCCCTCGAGCCTTGTTGGCGACGCCAGTATGTACTACGAAAGGAAGCGTAAATTGGGGCCATCACTCACACCTGTCATTCTCAGTGCATGGTGAAACTTGATAACACCATAATAGTCATGCTTAGGCCATCACCATCATCATCATCAAGTGCCTTACCACATGGCGTTGGCGATCATGGCCCTCCACATGCATCTGTCCCTTGTTGCCGCAAGCACATCTTCCACCCTCTCTGTCCTCAGACACTCTGCAAGTCCGTCCAATATTTTTCCCTGGGTCTACCAGGTGCTCTATTTCGCTCTAGCTTTCCCGTTGTGACCAGGTGCTCCAATTCCTCTTTCCTCATAAAATGGCCTATAAAAACTTGGAGGGAAACAGAGCACCTGGTAGACCCAGGGAGAAGATACTAGACGGACTTGCAGAGTGACTGAAGACAAAGAGGGTGGAAGAGATGCTTGAGGCAACAAGAGATAGAGACAGATAGAAGTCCACGATTGCCAAAGCCATGCGGCAAGGCACCTGATGATGATAATGATGATGATGAATATGTAAGGGGAGGCAAGCAAGGCAGCCTGACAGACAAAACAGCAGGGAGGCACACAGACAGATGGCATTATACAATC
>CM060306.1:76028011-76030511 GCA_030674185.1 Monoplex corrugatus | reverse complement strand
TATTTATTTATTTATTTATTTGTTTATTTATTTATTCATTTGTTTATTTATTTTATTAAAGGACTAAGACGTCTTTAGAATTTTAAGCAATGTTATTCTCACATTCCACGTGTCATACAGATTGCTTTTCGCACGTTCTGTTTTCGTCCATGTCTTTCTATATAACAATAGAAAGAGAATTATGCTGGAAGGCACAAGAATAATTATATATATATATATATGTGTGTGTGTGTGTGTGTGTGTGTGCGCGTGTGTGCATGTGTGTGCGTCTGCGTGTGTGTGCGTGTGCGTGCGTGCGTGCATGTGTGCGTGCGTCTGCGTGTGTGTGTGTGTGGTCGTGTGGTAGATGACTTTAGCTGTCTGATACCTCCAAAAATATAGTCACGAACGAGGAAACGAATAGAAATGAAAACAATATATATGTGTCCTCTCCATCTACTTTGTTTTGACAAAGGGAGCGGACAGCGTGTGAAGAATAGTAATGGGGTGAGAGAGAGAGATGGGGAGGGAAACAGAGACAGAAAGAGATAGATGGGCAGAGAGAGAGAAAGAGAGAAAGAGAGAGAGAGGCAGAGAGAGACAGACAGAGAGATGGAGAGAGAAACAGAGAGAAAGAGAGAGAGTGACAGACAGACAGACGGACAGATAGACGGACAGACAGACAGAAGGAGAGATGGGGAAAGGAACAGAGAGAAAAAGAGAGACATAGACAGAGACAGAGAGAGGTCCTGAATTCATAACGTGATAAAGACCAAACACAGTATGTCATTCTATAATTCGCAACATAGAAAAAAAGAAAAAATGAAAGAAAGCCAAACAGAGGTAGGTTCCAGTGGGCGTTGAACAAGTCTAAAACCATTTTTTGTCTGTCTGTCTGTCTGTCTGTCTGTCTGTCTGTAAGTCTTGCGCCAATTTGTGATTATCATTCTTATGGTATTTGTTGTTTTTGTTCGCATCCGTAAAACGTTTCATTAAGTTTCAGAAACAAGACGCGCCTCGAATTAGATTCCATATGCTTGCCAAGCATTGATTTATCCCAGAACTCCCAAACCGTTGTTAATCCTGACCAGTGTGTGTTTGTCCATTTTCTGTTTGTCTGATCCATTTTGTTGAGAGTGTCCCATAGGCACTAAGGTTATTATGGCTGGTCGTCTCATGGGAGGCTGGACATTTGGACAGTGATGCCGTCTACAGGGATAGCAATAATCTTCTTTCTTGTCTTTAAGCCATTAAAAGGAACACGTACAATATTGTAGTTTTCAAACAGAAAACAACTTGGTGAAATCATATGCTCTTCTCATTGCAAAACACCACGAAACCGAAAATACTGAAACCATTTGATTATCATTTTAGGAAAAGTATATGTTTATGAATGAAAAAAATATAAACTTTCATGAATTATACAAGATACTAGATACTTACCACAATGTATCACAAAGAAGAATACAATGCAAACATGAAGTGAAACTTCCATACTTTCGGAGAAAAATGGTTGTCATATCTACTACCTGTTTCAGATTAAGCTTAATCTGATCCCTTGTTTATTCACACACACGAGGCATCCACATCAGGCATCCACTGTACAGAAAATCGTCCATCGTACTGTTTCCATATCACTGCCCAATCTTCCGTCACTGCAATAGCCATAGGTATCTCACTGCCATAGGCCTTGTTATTGACACATCCCTCCCACAAGACAAACAGCTTGAACGCAGCATTATTGTGGTAGTATGCTTAATCAGGTTTGGACAGTAACACCACTTAATTAGGGACCCTCATAGCTTTGTTTATTGACGCCCTATCATTAGTGCAGACACGTGAAAAAAAACCATCTATAACACACGCCAAAAAGACATTTAACATCAGCTGAAATGTTGTGAAAATCATTTCTACATCTCGTCCATTCTTATCATGGTCAACTTATCATTCCGAGCAATCATCTTATCATTGGTTGATGATATTTCACATCTTTATTGGTATGGGATTGGTGTGCTTTGCGAGGTAAGTAGGTGGGGTAAGTGATTTTTATCGGTTGAATTCTGATTGATCAGAATGTTCCGAGCAGTTTCTCTTTGCCAGTGCGTCTCAGTCATTATCTCTTTCACCAGTTTCCTGCGTAGTTGTCAGGGTCCTCTGGGTGTAAAGGTTTAGCATAGTTTTACTGCACCTTATGGTCGCGTAGAGGGATGGGGTATGTGTAGCCTGAACAGCGATGCTGCCAGCAGGGGCCGTTCACATTCTTGTTTATTGATGTTTTAGCATTAGTGCAGACACGTGAGAAAAGAAGGAAAGTTCAGCACATAAGCTCAAATACTGCGATAATCCTTTCCAGCCCCATCCTATTCTGATTATTGTAGTGGCTGTAGATTTTTCACCTCTTCAAACGGATTAGTTTGCTTGCGATGTAAGTTCAGGGAGTTCAGGAACCGACAGCTATGCGAGCTGGTAGCAGGGCGGGCTGCTGGAAAGAGAGACAAAGACAAGAGTGGGACGAGAGAGG
>CM060306.1:76013011-76023011 GCA_030674185.1 Monoplex corrugatus | reverse complement strand
ATATTTAATGCTTGTTTGCTAAGGAGTTTCTGACCATACCCTTTCAATTCAGGCCTTTTCTCTTCAACACTGTTTTTCTGAAAATGGCTGACTTGACCCCTCTCATCTTTGAACGCCCATAACATTTTTGTTTTTGTAGCCTGAAACTCAGCTTTAGTACCTTTGAAAGCTGAGATTCTAAACTTTATAGTGATACTATAACCTGAAAACGCCTAAACTGAGACTTATTGTGCCTTTTGTGAGAATGGGTCACAAATGTGTGCGTGTTATACCTATTTTATACGTTCATATTATGTCATTGAAAGGATCATCGCACTCAAGAAGGTTACCTTTGTGCTTGTTTTTTCCCCTATTTTCTACCCTACCTCAATGGCCACAAAAGCTGGTACAGTTTTTACAATGCGATGATGATGATGTCGATGAGGATGGTAATCATGATGCTATGGAGTTCCATTTAAAACTGAAACTGCGTGACAGGGCTGTACTCTACGCTTACTATCATAATATATGCTCGGGTCAACCAGGCCCAAGAGATACTGACACCTGCGGTGCTGGTCAAAGATCTGAGCAACACCCTCAATGACACATTTGTGAAGTGGATTGTTTGCATAATGTTTATGATGTATTATCACCTCTTCAAAAGGGGCTTTGGCGATATTGAATAAATTTCTTATATGAAATCTGAAAAAAAGTTGATGTTGCTTGCATTGAACGCGTGTGTCACGCATTTGATCTGTCTGTTGAGCTGTCTAAACCCTTCATATCATAATTATTCCATAGTGGATATATTAAACATAACTATCTACATTGGACAGAACATATTAGATAGAAATGTACGCTAAGACCATTGCCAAAGAAGTTGTTTCCTATGAAATAAACGGGAAGAAAAGGTAAATCATGTTAAGTTACACTCAGTTTCATTTTGTGAGAAGGATTTTCTACCTTTCTAATCAATACATACGCAGAGATAAACAGCACGTTTTAGTCTCTATTTGCAAGTAAAAGATGATATATCACGCCTCTTTTTGAAAGTCTTCGTTAGTCACCAGAAAACAATGATTGCATTTAATCAAAGACGAGTTCCATCTCTGATCCCCCCACCTCTCTCTGTCTCTCTCTCTTTGTCTCTTTGTCTCTCTCTCTCTCTCACTCTCTCTCTCTCTCACTCTCTCTGTCTCTGTCTCTTTCTCTCTCTCCTTCTCTGTCTGTCTGTCTGTCGCTCTCTCTCTCTCTCTCTCTCTCTCTCTCTCTCTCTCTCTCTCTCTCTGTGGGGGCTTTCCCAACATGATCCACGAGGTCCTTTATTGAAAGATCTAGGAAATGAAGAGAAAGAGATCACACTGGACACAACGTGTAGCATCGTCCTTCTTGTGTATGACCTTCTGTGTAGCGTCTGTCTGTCTGTCTGCTGCTCTGTCTGTCTTTACCTGCTGTTTGTCAGTCTACTGTCTGTCTGTCTGCCTGCCTGCCTGTCTGTTGTGCTGTCTGTCTTTCTACCTGCCTGTTTGTCAGTCTATCTGTCTGCCTGTCTGTCTGCCCTGCCTGCCTACCTGTCTGTCTGTCTGTCTGTCCTTGCAGAGATTAGTTCTGAAAATCATTTTGATATACCTTCACTGTCTTCCTTCAGCACGACAATGAAAGATTTCTCCCTTCACACAGTTATGACACATGGCAAATCCGCCTTCTTGAGTACGTAAAGCTACTATAATGAAATAAAATTCAAATTATGGGCTGGAATATTTCTACGACAATATCAACCTAAAGGGGATATAAAGACGTGAAGGTTGATCGGAACAAAGACATCTTCACTCCTCCTTTTAAGACTCATTTTCTGTTTGTAAGAAATTAGAATAAGCACAGTACAGCACGGCGTTTCTGGCCCCGGATAGCTGGAGAATGGATTAAGTTTGAAACCTTTATCGTCCACCAGGGCAAAAAAACAACAACCTTACCTTCTGGTGCAAACGTGTCCTATGTCCTATCTCATCCTGTTTTTGTAACCTCCCATCATGACACACAAGATCCCTTCATTCAGAGTTGTTGGAGAGGATGAGGGAACAGTGCTATATAGCCAGCATTGGACGGGACAGGGGAACAGTGCTATATAGCCAGCATTGGGCTGGGACGAGACGAACAGTGCTATATAGCCAGCATTGGCGGACAACGAACAGTGGCTATATACCAGCATGGACTGGGACAGGGGAACAGTGCTATATAGCCAGCATTGGGCTGGGACAAGGGAACAGTGCTATATAGCCAGCATTGGGCTGGGACAGAGGAACAGTGCTATATATAGCCAGCATTGGGCTGGGACAGAGGAACAGTGCTATATAGCCAGCATTGGACTGGGACGAGACGAACAGTGCTATATACCAGCATTGGGCTGGGACAAGGGAACAGTGCTATATAGCCAGCATTGGCTGGGACAGGGAACAGTGTTATATAGCCAGCATTGGGCTGGGACAAGGGAACAGTGCTATATAGCCAGCATTGACTGGGACAGGGGAACAGTGTTTTATAGCCAGCATTGGGCTGGGACAAGGGAACAGTGCTATATAGCCAGCATTGGACTGGGACAGGGGAACAGTGTTATATAGCCAGCATTTGGCTGGGACAGGGAACAGTGCTATATAGCCAGCATTGTACTGGGACAGGGGAACAGTGTTATAATGCCAGCATTGGGCTGGGACAGGGGAACAGTGCTATATAGCCAGCATTGGGCTGGGACAGGGGAACAGTGCTATATAGCCAGCATTGGGACAGAAGGTAGCACATGGTGCAGAACAGTGCTATATAGCCAGCATTGGGACTGGGACAGGGGAACAGTGCTATATAGCCAGCATTGGGCTGGGACAGGGGAACAGTGCTATTAGCCAGCATTGGACTGGGACAGGGGAACAGTGCTATATAGCCAGCATTGGGCTGGGACGAGGAACAGTGCTATATATAGCCAGCATTGGACTGGGACAGGGGAACAGTGCTATATAGCCAGCATTGGGCTGGGACAGGGAACAGTGCTATATAGCCAGCATTGGGCTGGGACAAGGGAACAGTGCTATACAGCCAGCATTGGGCTGGGACAGGGGAACAGTGCTATATATAGCCAGCATTGGGCTGGGACAGAGGGAACAGTGCTATATAGCCAGCATTGGCTGGGACAGGGGAACAGTGCTATATAGCCAGCATTGGGCTGGGACAGGGGAACAGTGCTATATAGCCAGCATTGGGCTGGGACAGGGGAACAGTGCTATATAGCCAGCATTGGGCTGGGACAGGGAACAGTGCTATATAGCCAGCATTGACTGGGACAGGGAACAGTGCTATATAGCCAGCATTGGGCTGGGACAAGGGAACAGTGCTATATAGCCAGCATTGGGCTGGGACAGGGGAACAGTGCTATATATAGCCAGCATTGGGCTGGGACAGAGAACAGTGCTATATAGCCAGCATTGGGCTGGGACAGGGGAACAGTGCTATATAGCCAGCATTGGACTGGGACAGGGAACAGTGCTATATAGCCAGCATTGGCTGGGACAGGGGAACAGTGCTATATAGCCAGCATTGGGCTGGGACGGACAACAGTGCTATATAGCCAGCATTGGACAGGGACGGCGAACAGTACATGCTATATACCAGCATGGACTGGGACAGGGGAACAGTGCTATATAGCCAGCATTGGCTGGGACAGGGAACAGTGCTATATAGCCAGCATTGGACTGGGACAGGGGAACAGTGCTATATAGCCAGCATTGGACTGGGACAGGGGAACAGTGCTATATAGCCAGCATTGGGCTGGGACAAGGGAACAGTGCTATATAGCCAGCATTGGGCTGGGACAGGGGAACAGTGCTATTATAGCCAGCATTGGCTGGGACAGGAACAGTGCTATATAGCCAGCATGGGCTGGGACAGGGAACAGTGCTATATAGCCAGCATTGGACTGGGACAGGGGAACAGTGCTATATAGCCAGCATTGGGCTGGGACAGGGAACAGTGCTATATAGCCAGCATTGGGCTGGGACAGGGAACAGTGCTATATAGCCAGCATTGGGCTGGGACAGGGAACAGTGCTATATAGCCAGCATTGGGCTGGGACAGGGAACAGTGCTATATAGCCAGCATTGGGCTGGGACAGGGGAACAGTGCTATATATAGCCAGCATTGGGCTGGGACAGAGCGAACAGTGCTATATAGCCAGCATTGGACTGGGACGAGACGAACAGTGCTATATATCCAGCATTGGATGGGACAGGGGAACAGTGCTATATAGCCAGCATTGGGCTGGGACAAGGGAACAGTGCTAATATAGCCAGCATTGGACTGGGACAGGGGAACAGTGCTATATAGCCAGCATTGGGCTGGGACGATACGAACAGTGCTATATATAGCCAGCATTGGACTGGGACAGAGGGAACAGTGCTATATAGCCAGCATTGGGTGGGACAGGGGAACAGTGCTATATAGCCAGCATTGGCTGGGACGAACGAACAGTGCTATATATAGCCAGCATTGGGCTGGACAAGGAACAGTGCTAATACAGCCAGCATTGGCTGGGACGATACGAACAGTGCTATATAGCCAGCATTGGCTGGGACGGAAGAACAGTGCTATATAGCCAGCATTGGGCTGGGACGATAGAACAGTGCTATATAGCCAGCATTGGCTGGGACAAGGGAACAGTGCATATAGCCAGCATTGGGCTGGGACAAGGGAACAGTGCTTATAGCCAGCATTGGCTGGGACGATGAGAACAGTGCTATACAGCCAGCATTGGGCTGGGACAAGGGAACAGTGCTATATATAGCCAGCATTGGGCTGGGACGATACGAACAGTGCTATATATAGCCAGTATTGGCTGGGACGATACGAACAGTGCTATATATAGCCAGCATTGGGCTGGGACAAGGGAACAGTGCTATATATAGCCAGCATTGGGCTGGGACGATACGAACAGTGCTATATATAGCCAGTATTGGGCTGGGACGATACGAACAGTGCTATATATAGCCAGCATTGGGCTGGGACGAGATGAACAGTGCTATACAGCCAGCATTGGACTAGGACGAGGGAACAGGAACAGTGCAATATAGACAGCAATGGACTGTGACGAGGAACAGGAACAGTGCAATACAGCCAGCAATGGACTGTGACGAGGGAACAGGAACAGTGCAATACAGCCAGCATTGGACTAGATCGAGTTAACAGTGTGATGTAGCTAACACTAGTCTCAACATGTAAGGCAAGTGTCCTAATTACTGTATATTGACTTGTCGGTCAGTCTGTCTGGAGATCATTCGTGAAAGTCATCTGGACGCACCTTCACTCTCTTCTTTAACCATACTAATGAAAGACTTCTCCCTCCTCACAAAAATATAGTCTAATCACGTAGATTTTCTTCTGTTGTCATTGATCTATTTAATCTAAAAGAAAGAGAACGACAGATGTACAGCAGAGGTGGAGAAAGAGTGGAAATTTATGTTATTATTAACAAGATTGAGGCAGCTGAGATGTGGTTTCTAAGAAGAATAATGAGAGTTCCATGGACAGCAAAGAAAACAAAACGCGACAGTATTGAGGGAGGCAGACACAAGAAGATCACTCGTAAGGAAGATTAGGAAAAGATTGGCAACATTTATAGGCCATTTTATGAGGAAAGGTGAATTAGAGCACCTGGTCACAACAGGAAAGCAGGGGGAAAGAGAGCACCAGGTACACCCAAGGAAAAAATATTGGACGGACTTGCAGAGTGGTTGAAGACAGAGAGGGTGGAGGATGTGCTTGCGGCATCAAGGGATAGATACATATGGAGGGCCATGATCGCCAACGCCATGCAGCAGGGCACTTGATGGTGATGATTAACATATTTAATATTTCTGCAACTTAACTGCATTATTCAAAACCTTAACCTCCCGATAGCCAGAACCACTCAACTGGACAGTGTCTTGCTATCAAAAGGTCGAAATATTACTTGGTCTTATTGAAAATTAAAACCATATTGAACAAAAAGTTGATTTAAAATATGAGTACTTATCCTAGATTGGCTTTAAACAAATGTTGTGGGTACAACACCAGTTAATTTAAACCAATCTGAAAACAAGTATTTTTAACTTAATTTTAATATATAATCTTTTAACAATTTTAATCTATAAAGAAGGGAAGGCAGCACCTGAACGCCCTTCAGTTTTTGTTTTATAGGACTCATTTTCTGCCTGTCAGCATCTAGACATACTCTTATGTTAATCACAGAACAACACGCTGTATCTGGCCCTCAGTAACAGGAGACTGGACCCTATCAGACACCCTTTGAAGCCTTCACCCACCACAAGAGTAAGTGAATTTCAAATACAGACGTGCTTCGTTTCTCGAAACTTCCTGCCTCTGTAATCATCCCCCCATGACCTACAAGATTCGTTTACTTGAAGTTGTAGGAGAGGATCAGGGAACAGTTCAGTACAGACAGTATTGAACTCAGTACGCAAGTCAAATATATTGATCTTTCTGTGCGTCTGGAGCTTGCCCCTGAAAGTCTTCTGGATGCAACTTCTCTCTCGTCTTTCAACCTAATTGTAACAAAAAAAATAGCATTCTTATTTTAGAAGTCGAGTGGATTTCCGGTGTTATTTTTATCTTTTGTTTTGACTGGTGATCAGAGTCCCATAAAATCATCATATAAAAAACAACAACATTTGAGCATAATATCAGTACAAGCGCTACACACGTCACGCTACGTTGGCCAATAACAACACACAAATACTTTTACCTTAATTTTTATTCTGTCCTTATTCCTTCAATAAAGATATTTTCAAAAACAAACAGAAAACCAGACTCTTTCAGAAAAAAGGTGCATGTTTTTTTCATAATTTTCTGCCACTTTTCTCGTATACACATTTCGTTCATTCTCCCCTTCTTCCTTCCTCACATCTCCCTCTCTCCTGCATGCATTTGGATGAAAATTTGTATTAATTTAAAAGATTGCTCTCTCTCTCTGTCTCTCTCTCTCTGTCTCTCTCTTCTCTGTCTCTCTCTGTCTCTCTGTGACACATGTGTGGTGTGTGTGTGTGTGTGTGTGTGTGTGTGTGTGTGTGTGTGTGTGTGTGTGTGTGTGTGTGTGTGTGTGTGTGTGTGTGTGTGTGTGTGTGTGTGAAAACAAGTGACCATGAGCTGAGACGTGAATTTTTAAAAATTAAATAACAAGGTGTTATAACAATACTAACAACAAGGACATCAGCTAGTTTGAAACTTGGGGTCTTCTAAGGATAAGAGTTTGGTTAAAGTTTGCTCAAGATGGATTCATCGTACTCAGATAATTCTAGATGTGATCCACTCAGTTCTGCGAGTAAGTATTGGCGTATTGCCTGAGCCTGCGCGAAACCTATGCGCTGACAATGTCTTGAAATGGGGAGAGGCAGAGAAGGGACATATGAAAAACTAAACTGACACCACCAGACCAATGGAAACATTAAGACCGGGGATAAACAGTGCGCGTTTCTGATGTTGTGGGCTGGGGTGAAGAGTAGAGAAGGTGGGAGCTGTACTTAGAGCGACAAGGGATAGATTCGTATGGAAGGCCATGATCGCCAACGCCATGTGGTAGGGCACATGATGATGATGATGATGATGATAATGGGTTGGAATTGAACTCGAGATCTCATGTCTGTGCATTGACTTGGGGAGGGGGGGTTCTGTCATGTGAGACGAGTTTACACATAATAGCTATTTGTGTTGTGATTCAGACCGTTATTTTGTATTTTTTTACTTCAGATATATCTTCCTTTTTTGAAGGTAAGATACACAGATACTCATGTCATTTACATGTAACCAAGATCAGTCCAGTGATAAGCTGATAAAATACCAATATAAAATATAGATTAGGTAAAACATAGTCTGGACAGCTCATGGGTTTATGTGCAGGTTTAAGGCTTGTGCCACGGTCACCATACACGTGGCACCTGTGACGTTAGTGCATATGGAATTCGTTCTGAGCGCGGAGACATCATCTTCAGAAACTGAAACTGAAACCGAATATCATATCTTGAATACACAGCTCTGTCTAAAGAATACATCAGCCTGACTGTGTTGAAACAAGAAAATCACACAAAAACACAAAACATACTTTTAGCCAATTGTGAATTAACAGGAAGAGACAGTGAACTAAAAGAGAACAATGGGTAAAGCTGAAGAGATGCATTTTTGTGATGTAGATTGATTTCGGTATAGTCCGTGACTGTGTCATTTTTTTTGTCGTAAATGAATTGTTTGTAGAAAATGAAGAGAATGAAAAGAATTAGTGCTACTACACATTATAACTGCAGAAAAAAGTTAGTTATGTACATATTGTACCATTGTTGAATTTTCTAGGTAAATTCATGATAAGAGTCTATCGTTAAGTTATAAACGGTTGTTTTCATAGCAATGCTTTTGATTATTTCAAAGCAGAGAACCTTCATTAAAGGCAGGAGGGTGTGTGGTGTGGGTGAATACAGGTACTGCCATTTGGCTGCAATCCTACTGGTTTGAAAGCTCATGGAAAATTACGTTGAGAAAGAAATGGAGAACATATTTCTTATACAGAAAATCGTAACTACCAGAGAAAGAAATGGAGAACATATTTCTTATACAGAAAATCGTAACTACCAGAGAAAGAAATGGAGAACATATTTCTTATACAGAAAATCGTAACTACCAGAGAAAGAAATGGAGCATATTTCTTATACAGAAAATCGTAACTACAGAGAAAGAATGACATTTGTAACAGAAAATCGTAACTCAGAGAAAGAAATGAAACATATTTCTTATACAGAAAATCGTAACTACCAGAGAAAGAAATGGAGACATATTTCTTATACAGAAAATCGTAACTACCAGAGAAAGAAATGGAGGACATATTTCTTATACAGAAAATCGTAACTACCAGAGAAAGAAATGGAGGACATATTTCTTATACAGAAAAAGAAATACCAGAAAAGAAATGGAGAACATATTTCTTATACAGAAAATCGTAACTACCAGAGAAAGAAATGGAGGACATATTTCTTATAAGAAAATCGTAACTACCAGAGAAAGAAATGGAGGACATATTTCTTATACAGAAAAAGAGAAGTACCAGAAAAAATAATGGAGAACACGTTTTTTAATCTGAAAAGAGAACTCCGAGACCATTGTCTAAAGTAAAAGTAGGATGACCTTTCCGTTAGGGAAATGTCGTGACGGTAGGAAGAAATCGTTTTCTAATGTGATTTGAAAGTTGTGCAGCAGACTGCTCTACGCTCACAACCACAAACTCTTTCCATTTCACACGTCCACCCCGCCTGTCCCTCTTGTTACCTTGCTGGCTATATATTGCTCACTTGCAAACACACTGACATTTATACGTGTGCATATATGTACACAAATATATGGGGATAGATAGAATATGTTGCTCGCTTACAAACAGATGACATTCTCGTCTAAAAGCACATATATGAACAGACGTTAAAAGCAATAACGAACAAACACTGACATTTAGACGTATGCAAACAATTTATCAAACATATGGGGCTAGAATTTGTTACTCGGTTTCAAACACACTGACACTGACATTTATATGTGTGCATACAAATGTGCAAACGTATGAGGATCGATAGAATATGTTGCTAGCTTACACACTGACATTGACATATATACGTGTACATACACGTGCACAAACGTTTGGGGATGTATAGAATGTGTTGCTCACTTACAAACACGCTGACATTTACAGGTGTGCATACAAGTGCACAAATATATATGGGGATATATAGAATGTGTTGCTCACTTACAAACACACCGACATTTACACGTGTGTACACACGTGCACAAATGTGTGAGGATATATAGAATGTGTTGCTCACTTACAAACACGCTGACATTTACACGTATGCATACACGTGCACAAATATATGGGGATATATAGAATGTGTTGCTCACTTACAAACACACTGATATTTACACGTATGTATACATGTACACAAATGTATGGGGA
>CM060306.1:76003011-76008011 GCA_030674185.1 Monoplex corrugatus | reverse complement strand
CACACACACACACACACACGCACACCACACACACACGCACTCTCTCTCTCTCTCCCCCGTCTGTCTGTCTGTCTCTGTCTCTCTCTGTCTCTGTCTCTCTCTGTCTCTGTCTCTCTCTGTCTCTGTCTCTGTCTCTCTCTTTCTCTGTCTCTCTCTCTGTCTGTCTCTCTCTCTCTCTGTCTTTCTCTTCTGTCTCTGTCTCTCTCTCTCTTCTCTCTCTCTGTCTCTCTCTCTCTGTCTCTCTCTCTCTCCCCCCACTCTCTCTCTTTCACACCCACACCCATACCACACACACACACACACACACACACACACACACACACACACACACACACACACACACACACACACACACACACCTATCGATTAATGACGTAACGGAAACTTTAAATTATACAAATCAATAATATATTCTCAAATCATTATATCAACAATGTGCAAATAATAACATAAAGAGAGAGAAAAAAGAGGGTAAATGGTAGAAAAGATCGTGCGCAGAAGACACTTAAAATACAAAACATTGACTTAGTGTGTTCCAAACGCATAGGGATTATGTACAGGCTTAAGACTTATGCAGTAATCATTTTCGATCTTTTTCATAACATGGTATCAGTGGCGTGAGGGATGCACGTGAAAGTCTTTCCGAGCACGGAGACGTTCATCTTGAAAAAAAAACACCCTGTAACTTGAAACTTATTATACATGAGGATTACAGATAAGCTTCAAACATTTGTAAAACCAGCAAAATAGAAGTAAACTGTCAAACTCACTCTTACGTCCACTGGACTGATGAGCAGGCATAACTGGTCCTTTATCGCCTGGTGTGGTTCTTCATGTGGGGATGCGAGACCGTGGAGTCCCATGTTCTTTCATATGTGTCGCATGGAAAGGTGTTACGTGCCCTTAGGTTCTGCTTCCGCCGGTTCTTTTTTCTATTGAATAGCAGCTGTGTGTGTGTGTGTGTGTGTGTGTGTGTGTGTGTGTGTGTGTGTGTGTGTGTGTTGTGTGTGTGTGTGTGTGTGTGTGTGTGTGTGTGTGTGTGTGAGTGTGTGTGTGTGTGTGTGTGTGTGTGTGTGTGTGTGTGTGTGTGTGTGTGTGTCTGTGTGTGTGCGCGCGCGCGCGCGAGCTGTTAAATTGTGTTTGTGCTCTTCGTGCCTGTTGTCATCGCTTACTCCGTTGCAGGCAAATACATACACATTGCGACGACAATACTATGATAAGCACAGTTACTGCAGCGAGCAATAACACACATAAGCAATACATAAGATGTTATGATAAGGCAGGCAGACAGAAGACACACATAAACAAACAGATAGATGGTGGTATGATATAGGCAGGCAGACAGACAGACACTAATACAGAGATGGTGTATGATATAGGCAGGCAGACAGACACTAATACAGAGATGGTGGTAGACATAGCAGGCAGACAGACAGACACTAATACAGAGATGGTGATATGAAATAGGAAGACGGACAGACACTAATACAGAGATGGTGGTATGAAACAGGAAGACGGACAGACACTAATACAGAGATGGTGATATGAAATAGGAAGACGGACAGACACTAATGCAGAGATGGTGATATGAAATAGGAAGACGGACAGACACTAATACAGAGATGGTGGTATGAAACAGGAAGACGGACAGACACTAATACAGAGATGGTGGTATGAAACAGGAAAACAGACAGACACTAATACAGAGATGGTGATATGAAACAGGAAGACGGACAGACACTAATACAGAGATGGTGATATGAAATAGGAAGACGGACAGACACTAATACAGAGATGGTGGTATGAAACAGACAGACAGACACTAATACAGAGATGGTGGTATGAAACAGGAAGACGGACAGACACTAATACAGAGATGGTGGTATGAAACAGGAAGACGGACAGACACTAATACAGAGATGGTGGTATGAAACAGACAGACAGACACTAATACAGAGATGGTGGTATGAAACAGGAAGACGGACAGACACTAATACAGAGATGGTGGTATGAAACAGACAGACAGACACTAATACAGAGATGGTGGTATGAAACAGGAAGACGGACAGACACTAATACAGAGATGGTGGTATGAAACAGGAAGACGGACAGACACTAATACAGAGATGGTGATATGAAATAGGAAGACGGACAGACACTAATACAGAGATGGTGATATGACATAGGCAGGCAGACAGACAGACACTAATACAGAGATGGTGGTATGAAACAGGAAGACGGACAGACACTAATACAGAGATGGTGGTATGAAACAGGAAGACGGACAGACACTAATACAGAGATGGTGGTATGAAACAGGAAGACGGACAGACACTAATACAGAGATGGTGGTATGAAACAGGAAGACGGACAGACACTAATACAGAGATGGTGATATGAAATAGGAAGACGGACAGACACTAATACAGAGATGGTGATATGACATAGGCAGGCAGACAGACAGACACTAATACAGAGATGGTGGTATGAAACAGGAAGACGGACAGACACTAATACAGAGATGGTGGTATGAAATAGGAAGACGGAGACACTAATACAGAGATGGTGATATGAAACAGGAAGACGGACAGACACTAATACAGAGATGGTGATATGAAACAGGAAGACGGACAGACACTAATACAGAGATGGTTGTATGAAACAGACACACAGATGGACAAACACAAGACAGTACAGAGATGATGGAAGGAAACAGACAGGCAGGCGGACAGACAGACACAAACGCAGAGATGATGGTATGAGACAGACAAGCAAACGGACAGACAGACATAGATTCAGAGATGGTGGAACGAAAAAGACAGGCAGACAGGCAGACAGGCAGACAGGCAGACAGGCAGGCAGACACAGATATAGAGATGGTGGTTTAAAACAGACAGGCAGACATACACATAGAGGTACAGAGATGACGGTATGAAAGAGACAAAAACAGACAGACAGACAATCGCTCATTAAGACACGGTGGTAGGAGACAGACAGACAGACAGACAGACGGACAGACAGACAAAAAAATACAGAGACGGTGGTATATTGAAATACGAAGCGACAAACGAATCACTGGTGTAATCATATTTCAGTGATTTTTTTGTCGCTTGGTATTTCAATATACCACCGTATACAAAAAAAAATTACCAGTGTAATCATATTTCACGTACTGGGAACAAACAGCTGCAATGAGAATAGAAAACAATATAAGCTCTTTCCAAAACATCGAAAGAGGAGTCAGACAGGGTTGTGTTTTGTCACCAGATCTGTTTTCACTATACAGCGAAAACATCATGAGAAATCTAGAAGAAGACCCCGGATTAAAGGTTCGAGGAAAAATGATAAACAACATTCGGTACGCAGATGATACCGTGCTAATTGCAGAAAATGAAATGGGACCTACAGAACCTTATGGATATACTAGAAATAGAAAGCAAAGGTAAGGGGTTGGAACTAAACAGCAGGAAGACTGAAGTTATGGTGATCAGTAAAAAACATGAAATCCCCTCATGCAAAATAACAGCAAATGGAACAACCTTGACACAGGTTAATAAGTTCAAATACCTGGGAACGGTCATTTCATCACACAGCACATGCACATCGGAAATAGCTGGCAGAATCGGCCAAGCCAAAACAGCATTCAAGAAGATGACAAGCATTCTTACCAACAAATGCCTATCGATTAACATAAGAAAGAGAGTCCTTGAATGTTATATAGAACCAATACTGTTGTACGGATGCGAGGCGTGGACAGTCAGCAAGCAAAGCCAGAGCAAGATTGAGGCAGCCGAGATGTTTTTTTCTCAGAAGAATGTTGAGAGTTCCATGGACAGCAAAGAAAACAAACGAGACAGTCTTGATGGAGGCAGACACAAGTAGATCACTCATAAGGAAGATTAGGAAAAGACAGGCAACATTTATAGGGCATTTTATGAGGAAGAGGGATTTGGAGCACCTGGTCACAACAGGAAAGCTAGAGGGAAAGAGAGCACCAGGTAGACCCAGGAAGAGAATGCTGGACGGACTTGCAGAGTGGCTGGGGATGAGGAGGGTGGGGGAGATGCTAGGGGCAACGAGAGATAGAGATGGTTGGAAGTCCATGGTCGCCAACGCTATGCGGCAGGGCACCTGATGATGATGATGATGATGAATCATATTTCGGTAGCCGTACGTGAATATGAAAACCCAGTAAACACGAGACAGTTTATGCCTGCTGTATTCATGACGGCACTCACGCCAGACAATTAGTGTGATTCTGTACGTTCATCGCATACATATATACATAGAGGACTAATCAATCAGATTGAACAGCGATGGCAAAAGTCGTTTGTCTTTTCAGTAAGCTTTGAAGATTAAAAAAATAGTATTTGAAAAGATTAACGAAACGTTGGATAGATAGATGGGTAGACAGATAGATAGAGGGTAGACAGATAGATAGATACATACATACATACATAATGTACATAATACATACATACATGTACATACATACATACATACATACATACATACATACATACATACATACATACATAGTGAAAGAGACAGATAGATAGACAGACAAATACATAAATAGATAGAACGATAGAGAGATACATACATACATTATTACATAGTAGTTAGATAGAACGATAGAACGATAGATAGAACGATAGAACGATAGAACTATATAACGATAGAACGATAGATAGAGAGATAGATAGAGAGATAGAACGATAGAACGATAGATAGAACGATAGATAGATAGAACGATAGGATATGCATGCATACATACTTATGTCATACATATGTATGTATGTGTTTATATATACATATATACATATATATATATATATGTATGTATATATATATATATATATATATATATATATATATATATATTTAAATGTGTGTGTGTGCGTGTGTGTATGCATACACGTGCATATACACAGGCACACGCGTCTATTGTGATACATAAATGAATACATTATATGAGGCAATGTAAGAAGCAGATCATA
>CM060306.1:75988011-75998011 GCA_030674185.1 Monoplex corrugatus | reverse complement strand
CTGCTGTTGTCTATTTTTTTTTTTTTTTTTTTTCCCACGCCGGGGATCGAACCTGGGCGATTCTGCGCTTCAGAACTGCGGTACGCGGTTTTACCAATGTGCTAACGGGGCACACATCATCTGTAGGGAATTTAATCCTTATGAAGTTCACTCTTCACTCCATAAGTGTCCCTGCAGATAGAGTATATGATGTCTCCGTATGTGTCAAGTTTGTGTTCCAGCGTACTGTTCCCTATTAGCGCATTCAGCTTAAGGACAAGTTCCTCATCTAATTTCTCCCATTGTTCTTTTGCACCGGCAGGCGGCGGCAAATTGAGTTTTCCACGTTTGGCGTTAAGAGCTTGTGCAAAATCCGCATCAGAACCGTCAGCGTGGATGTCCTTGGCACTATGGTTTAATTCCTGGCCTTGGTCATCCAACGTCTCACCTGCTATCGCAGTGCGCTGCTGCTGGTTCGTATGTGTCTTCAAACAGCCCATGTCTATTAATTCCCTTGAAAATTAATTTTTTAAAAAGTAATGGTGATACGAAAAACACTTTTAAATGTGATTTTTGAGCTTGCAATGGCGAATATGATTAAGTTTTTATATCAACCTGAACTACTAATTGGGAATATGATCAAATTTTAAGGACCGATTTAAGAATGTTCATGGTGATTATGATAACACTTTTAGTATATTGTACATTATATGCATCCGTTATAAAAAACAAAAAAAACAAAAAAAAACTACAGTACGATAAACATGAAAACGATGGCAACTTACAGGAAGCGAATTTCACTTTCAGCAGGTAACAATAGGAAACAAATAGTTTTATATGGCTTTACTTGCTGAAGTTTGTGTTAGAGTGGAATACCATTTTTGGATGGGTTGTTTCTTTGTTTATTCGATTATTTGTTTGTCTTGCGTTCATTATCTGTGATGTAATCGTGTCGGCTAAACATCTTGAAAGCCAGGCAAGAAAAATGTCGGCGTTCCTTGTCAGGGTTCGTGATGTATGGGAGACATGGGTTAAATAGGCATCTGTTCGGTTGGCTTGTTTGGTTCCATAATTACACTGATCTGTGTGTGTGTGTGTGTGTGTGTGTGTGTGTGTGTGTGTGTGTGTGTGTGTGTGTGTGTGTGTTTGTGTGTGTGTTTGTGTGTGTGTTTGTGTGTGTGTTTGTGTGTGTGTTTGTGTGTGTGTGTGTTTGTGTGTGTGTGTGTGTTTGGTTCCATGATTACACTGATCTGTGTGTGTGTGTGTCTGTCTGTGGGTGTGTGTGCGTGTGTGCATGTGTGTGTGTGTGTGTGAGTGTGTGTATGTGTGTGTGCGTGTTTTTGTGTGGTATGAGTGTGTGTGTATGCATGTGTGTGTGTGTGTGTGTATGCGTGTACGTGTGTGCCTGCGCGTGTGTGTGCGTATGTATGTGTGAGTGTGTGTGTGTGTGTGTATGTATGTGTGAGTGTGTGTGTGTGTGTGTGTGTGGTATGGTTGTGTGTTTGTGTATGCGTGTGTCTGTGTGTGTGTATGTGTGCGTGTGCGTGTGCGTGTGCGTGTGCGTGTGCACGTCCAATTGACTAAGTACGTGTCTGTCTGTTTGTCTGTTTGCCTGATAGTAGTCTCACTCACACACATATTCAAACTCTGTCTCTGTCTCTGTCTCTATCTGTCTGTCAGTCAGTCTGTCTGTCTGTCAGTCTGTCTGTCTGTCTCTCTGTCTGTCTCTCTCTCAATCTCTCTCTCTCTCCTCCCTTTCAACCTCCCTTCGTTCCTCCCCCCTCTCTCTAAATATCTGTTTGCACAACTGAAACGAAAACACGTGTAGGCTTAAGATAAGACACGGACTTTAACGGGTAATCCCATTGTTTTGGCCTTTCGTTGATGTATAAATCAAAAATCGAGAGACATTGAGAACAGGTTTGTTTTGCAGTACAGTGCTTTTGGAGACTGAACTTTTTCATGTTTGCAACATTGAAAACAGACCATTTGTATTCGAACAATATGTTTTTGTGATTCAGTGTAGACACAAATCTATAATAGATATATAAAAAAAAACACTCAAGACACACTAAATTCATTTGAAGCTTCTTTGCTTTACTTTTATTAAGAACAGAAAATAGTTGGATCGACATATGTAACATACATGAAATAAACCCCAACCTTAGAGATTTAACAGACATTGGGAAGAAAGGAAATGAACACACAATGTCCACAAATATTTTACGTGATGATTCAGCATCATTAATTTGAGAGGTATTTTTGTTATTTGTTGAAGATTCGTGATCTTAAAGGTGGCATGTAAAACATGCGTTGAAAGAGTAAAATCCTTGTAGAAATCAATGTGGTTTAATTCATGTGTATCTGTTGGTCTTTGTTCTTGTTGTTGTTGTTGTTGTTGTTGTTGTCTTAAATCTATGTTTCAAATTTTTTATTTCAAATTTTGAGAGGATTTGGGAAGAAATTAAAAAGCAAGCAAACATTCATACACTGATCTTGGTTTATACTTAAACACTTAGTCTCTTGACTTTTGCCAAAGTTAAACATCTGCCTTCCAGTCTGCGTGCGTGGGTTTTTACAGTTGTAGTATTGGTCTGAGGAGGTCTTTATAAGTGCGCATCAATCTTTCCGAGCTGTGAACAGACATCTTCCCTTGATGTTTTAAGTTTGGGAAGGTAAAGCAGCAAATGAGAGGAGATGGAAGAAATTGTCATAATAGTGACCCAGAGGAAAGTTCAAGTGTCCACCACCACACTCCCCGACGACCTCAGCAACATGGGACTATGTTTATCGTTTAGTTAAGATATTACTGCTACCTCTACTATTACAAGTACCACGTCTATTGATACAGATATGGTACTTAAAAGTACAAGAACTTCTAAGTACAAGAAGGTCTACTTTCATTATGTTTTCACCTGAACTTGTGTATTCTTCTGTCTTCCTCCAGTCCAGCGAATCAAGAATGGTAAGTATTTACAAATAGACATAAAAGTCACATTTGAACACAAAGCGTATCAACACATAAACATACATACCGAAAGAATATCCCACATCCTTTTGAAAAATAAAAACGGCTTGCTCCAACTATAGCTTGAAACAAAACACAATAGCATGTTGGTGTGCAGATCTTATAAAAAGAAAAACTTAATGGAATGAATACATGCAGATACTATCTAAACCACACTGGTTTAAAAAAACATGGATCTATAAAACAGCGAAAATATAATTACATGTAACAAAAGGGGGTAAAAAGCAAGTGAGTAAGCAAGACAAACAACATGAAGAAAGGAACTCCATAAACATTTCCCCGAGGTACTTGACGATGTTTATGCCACAACAAGTAGATGTCTGTATTTGTTAGGACAGAAACTGAAGGGGCACAATGTAAAAATGCGTTCGTAGGAATCTGTCAGATTCGATTAATTTGTGTGCTTCTGTAGGTGGCGTCGTTGTCTTGTATATTTTGTTTTCATTTGTTTATTCTAAACACATTTGTTCTTGAGGTTTGTAACCAGTTCTATGATCAAATATGGTACAAACAAATGAAAACAGTGACAAGATAAGATACACAGATACACATGTCATTTACACATAGCCACGAGTGTTCCAGTGATAGAATTATACAATACTAGCTATAGCATAAAAATGTAGGCTAGGTAAAACAGGCTAGGTAGGACCTCAGGACCTGGCCAGCTTATGGGTTTATGTGCATGCTTAAAGGCTTATGCCATGATCACCATCACATGGCATCTGTGACGCTAGTGCGTATAGCATTCAGTCCGAGTGCGGAGACGTCATCTTGAGAAACTAAAACTGAAACTATGGTGAACATCATGTTGCTCTGAGTTTTTACATAAGTGGTTAAGATATTAGCCTGGATCTAGAAAAAGTGAAATTCTCACTTCGAAGTCTTAATTGCATGTGTACACGATCATGTACTTCTTTGGGGGAAAATAACCGACCAGACAAAGAAGTGAGGTACAACTCTAAAATGCTGGTCGAAGAAAATTTGAGGTGGCTACTACCTCACTCCTTTTAAACCTCAATGTTATGGAACAACTTTTACCTTTACTTCATCAACAAAGAAACTCATGTCGATTTGAAACATTGAACATTTAACACAACCTCGAGCTTCAAACCAAATTACACAGAAAAAGTAAACAGACAAACACAAAACATAGCAATGTCAAAGTGATAAAATGACATGATTTCCTCGAAGAGACAACTTCTCTGCAACTATGTTAAGACATATTTCAGTTCATAGAAGCCAGGTGAGCTTATGAGACAGATTGTGGGATATAACTCGAAAAGGCATTGAGCAAAATCTTGATAGAAATCAGTGTGTTTTGTTTCATATATGTCACACACACACACACACCACACATACACACACACACACACAATATATATATATATATATATATATGTATATTATTAAATGTATATGTATATGTGTGTATATGTATATATACATACATATGTGTGCATATATATATATATATGCATATACATATGTACATACATATATGTACAGTACATATGTGTGTGTGTGTATGTGTGTGTGTGTGTGTGTGTGTGTGTGTGTGTGTGTGTGTGTGTGTGTGTGTGTGCGTGTGTGTGTGTTACCCTTATCTCCTCTGTAATTTGATCACTGTTTTAAGAACATTTCTGAGGAGTTCCTGATGATAAACACAAACTTGTATGCGTTTAACTTGAATTATTGAGATAATGAGCCTGACTTATGAAGAAGTAAAGTTTCCGCTTTCCAATCTAATTGCATGGGTTCAAGTCTACCTTGAAAGCAACAATGATATATAATTACTACAGTCTACCATGTAATGAAGAGAAATTAGAGCACCTAATCACAACAGGAAAGCTGGAGGGAAAGAGAACACCAGGCAGACCCAGGGAAAAAATATCGGACGGACTTGCAGAGTGGCTGAGGTCAGAGAGGATGGAAGTTGTACTTGCAGCAACAAGGGACACATTCGTCATACGGCCATGATCGCCAACATGAAGATGATCAAGGTATAAATGGGTACATGATCCTGTTCATGTTTGGAGAAGGTAAAGAGCTAAGAAAGGAGTTAAGTACAAAACTGATAATATTGGCCCAGGAAAATTTGAGGCTTCTATGATCTCACCCCCTTATAAACTTAGGGTTTTGAGACAACTTATACTGTCACTTTAACACACACACAAAACCTACCAGATACCTGATATAAAGCTATAGAAATGTTCACCTACGAAAAAGTGAAAAGACTGAATTACAGACCATTAGAAATAGAGTGCAATTTAAACAAGGAGACAAACAAATAGCACGAAGACAGAAATAAACAGCATTAAATAACATAATCCTATTGGGTGAATCCCAAATGAACTTTGTGAGACAGAACCCTTTGACGTGAACATTTCGCGCTACTGTTTAGAGTAAAAAGATTATTTTATTTCCAAAGATGCGCTTCGGAGAGAGACAATAGGGTATGGGTTTAGAAAGGGATTTGTGTTAGTCAGGAATCAGTGAGTTCTATTTAACCCTTTGATTCCCTCACCCTATCCGCCAGCATCCTATACTGTCTGCCATGCCGACAAAGCAAAACAAAATTAACCCTTTCACTCCCTCATCCAATCCACCAGCTTCCTGCAGAAATTTGATGGATAGGGTGAAGGAGTGAAAGAGTGACTTTTTTCCTTTCCTTCTTCATCATCTTCTTGGGGTTTTTTCCAGTGGGCGGATAGGTTGCGCGAATGAAAGGGTTAATTTGTTGTGTTTCCTCTGATGGACTTTTTAAAAGAAATTTTTCAAAGGTTTCTGAACAGTTCCCTGAGGACTGTCCACTGCTCTGCGTCCTTACTACGTAAGACATAGAGCCTACCTTCTACAGAGATTGAGTTTCCACTTCACAGTCTAACTGCATAGTTGCAAGTCATGAAAGGTTACATTATCCTGCTCCAATTTGGCGAATGAGAAGCATAAAAGTGAGGAGATAAGCATAGCCCTGATAAAACTGACCTAAATAAAACACAAATAGGCATGGCCTTGATAATGCTGACCCAAGTAAAATAGGATAGGCATAGCCCTGATAATGCTGACCCAAGTAAAATGTGAACAGGCATAGCCCTGATAATGCTGACCCAATGTAAACATGGGGACAGGCATAGCCCTGATAATGCTGACCCAAGTAAACATGGGGACAGGCATAGCCTGATAATGCTGACCCAAGTAAAATGGGACAGACATAGCCCTGATAATGCTAACCCAAGTAAAATGGGGATCGGCATAGCCTTGATAATGCTGACCCAAGCAAAATAAGGTATGGCATAGCCCTGATAAAACTGACCTAAATAAAACAAAACAGGCATGGCCTTGATAATGCTGACCCAAGTATAATAGGGATAGGCATAGCCCTGATAATGCTGACCCAAGTAAAATGTGGACAGGCATAGCCCTGATAATGCTGACCCAAGTAACATGGGGACAGGCATAGCCCTGATAATGCTGACCCAAGTAAAATGGGGATAGACATAGCCCTGATAATGCTGACCCAAGTAAAAGGGGGATAGGCATAGCCCTGATAATGCTGACCCAAGTAAAAGGGGATAGCATAGCCCTGATAATGCTGACCCAAGTAAAATGGGGATAGGCATAGCCCTGATAATGCTGACCCAAGTAAATGGGGGTTAGGCATGGCCTTGATAATGCTGACCCAAGTAAAATGGGGATAGACATAGCCCTGATAATGCTAACCCAAGAAAACTGGAGAGAGCATTGCCCTGTAATGCTGACCCAAGAAAACTGGAGAAAGGCATAGCCCTGTAATGTTGACCCAAGAAAACTGGAGAGAGGGTATAGCCCTGATGATTCTGACCCACGAAATGTGGAGAGAGAGGTATACCCTGATAACACTGACCCAAGAAAATTGGAGACACGCATAGCCCTCAGATTGCTGACCCAAGAAATACGGAGAGAGGCATAGCCCTGACATCGCTGACCCAAGAAAACTGGAGAGAAATATAGCCCTGATAATACTGACTCAAGATAAATGGAGATAGACACAGCTCTGATAATGCGGACACCAGAAAATTGGAAAATAGGCATGCCACGATAATGTTGACCCAAGAAAAAAGAGAGAGGCATTGTCCTGAGGCATAGCCATGATCATGCTGACCCAAGAAAACTGGACAGAGGCATAGCCATGATAATGCTGACCAAGAAAACTAGATAGAGGCATACCTGTTAATGCTGACCCAAGAAAACTGGACAGAGGCATAGCCATGATCATGCTGACCAAGAAAACTGGAGAGAGGCATAACCATGATCATGCTGACCCAAGAAACTTGGAGAGAGGCATAGCCATGATCATGCTGACCCAAGAAACTTGGAGAGAGGCATACCCCTCATAATACTGACCCAAGAAAACTGGAGAGAGGCATAGCAATATAATGCTGATCTCCCCCCCCCCCCCAAAAAAAAAAAAAAAAAAAAAAAAAAAAAACAGGAGAGACGCAAAGCCCTGATGATTCTGACCCAAGAAAACTGGAGAGAGGCAAAGCCCTGATAATGCTGACCCAAGAAAACTGGACAGAGGCAAAGCCCTGCTAATGCTGACCCAAGAAAACTGGAAGAGGCATAGCCATGTGGTGCTGACCCAAGGAAACTGGAGACAGGCACAGCACTGATAATGCTAACCCAAGATAAATGGAGTTAGGTACAGCACTGGTAATGCTGATCCAAGGAAAATGGAGATAGGCATAGCCCTGATAATGCTGACGCAAGATGAAGGGAGACAGACATAGTACTGATAATGCCAACCTTTAAAAAAAAAGGAGATAATGTACAGCCCTGATAATGCTGACCCCACTCCCCCATGGAGACAGGCATAGCGCTGATAATGCTAGCCCAAGATAAATGGAGATAAGTGCTGCCCTGATAATGCTGACCCCCTCCCCCCCAAAAAAAAAATCGGAGATAGACATAGTCCTCATGATGAAACCCATCCCCACACACACTCACACAGAGCACACAAAGCAGCCCTGATAATGCTGACCCCCATTTATCCACGAAAAAAAAAAAAAAAAAAACGAAAGGAAAAAAAAAACGGAGATAGACAAAGCTTTGATCATACTGACCACCCCCACCCCCATCCGCAAAGAAAAAATGGAGATAGGCACAGCCCTGATAATGCTGACCAAGAAATAAACTGAGATGTCTAGCACTTTACTCTGTTGCAAAGTCAGCGTTGTGAGACAACTGTCACCTTCACCTCATCAACACACACACATACACAGAGAGAGAGACAGACAGACAGTAAGAGAGAGGGAGACATAGACAGAGAGACAGACGGACAGAGAGAGAGAATGAAGAGAGAGACAGAAGAGAGAGAGAGAGAGAAAGAGAATGAGAAAGAGAATGAGAAAGAGAGAGACAGAGATAAAAAGAATGTGTGCGTGTGAGAGAGAGAGAGAGAGAGAAGAGAGAGAAGAGAGAGAGAGAGAGAGAGAAGAAAAGAGAGAGAGAGAGAGAGACAGACAGAGACAGAGAGAGATATATGTTTTAAACTAGCCAGATGCCCGATATCGAAGTAAAACGTCGGCAATTTCAAAGGGAAAAAAATGAAAGTAAAGAAAAGGTAAGCTACAAACCAACACAAATAGAATAAAAGTCAAACAGACAAGAAACAAACACTGCAAAGAAAGAAAATCAATAAAATGGCCACGATCTCCTTGACGTGAAAATTTTACACCACTATTTTAGGAGTTTGTTTTGGGGTTTCTTTTTTTTTACTTTGGAAGCCTGGTGAGCTTATGGGACAAAATGTGGAACTCAAGCTGAGAGGGCATTGGGTAACTAGAGTCTTGATGGACATCAAACAGTTTTGTTTGATATGTGTGTTTCAGTTGGTCTGTCTGTCTGTCTGTCTCTCTCTCTCTCTCTCTTCTCTCTCTCTCACTCTCTCTCTGTTCTCTCTCTCTCACTCTCTCTCTCTTTCGGTGTCTCTGTCTCTCTCTGTGTCTCTCTGTCTCTCTCTCTCTCACTGTCTCTCTCTCTCTGTCTCTCTGTCTGTCTGTCTCTGTCTCTCTCTGTCTCTCTCTGTGTCTCTCTCAATCTCTCTCTCTCTCTCTCTCTCTCTCTCTCTCTCTCTCTCTCTCTCCCTCTCTCTCTCTCTCCTGTGTTTTTTCGAGATTTATTACAGACCTCGGTTGATGCAAGCTGCTGAAGATCCTACCTTCCCCCCCCCCCCTTTTCTTTTCTTTTCTTCTCTTGTTTCTTACTTCTCTCTCTCTTCTTTTTTTTTTATTGGGGGGGGGGGGGGTTGTTTTGTTTTGGGGTTGCTTTTTCGCTGATTTTTGTTGTTGTTATTGTTGCTAAAGATTCGAAGTGGGAGCATGATGTATACCATATGGACACAAGAAGATCATTCATAAGGAAGATTAGGAAAAGACAGGCAACATTTGTAGGCCATTTCATGAGGAGGGGGGAATTGGAGCACCTGATCACGACGGGAAAGCTGAAGGGGAAGAGAGCACCAGGAAGACCCAGGAGAAGATACAAAACGGACTTGCAGAGTGGCTGAGGACAAAGAGGGTGGAAGGCAACAAGAGATAGAGACAGATGGAAGTCCATGATCGCCAACGCCATACTGCAAGGCACCTGATGATGATGATGATGATGATGTACCGTTTGGTTATCTAGGAATGGAATCCTTGATGTTTTCGTAGCTGTTATCCAGTATGATAAAATGCCTGGCTTTCGTTTTTGACATCGTGTTAAATTACTATTCTGGGTTTCTAGGTCATGCTGGTAACTTGATATTTTGTTGTCATTACATCAATGGGTTTGTGTTCCCATTGCCATTTTTGCTGTTATTCATATTCTACTACGGGGTTTATTTTATGTCACTTTACTTGCTGAGGTGGACGTTTTTTTTCTAACGTACTTTCTGTATTTTATTATGACTAACTTTCTGTTTTCCTCTGTTTTAAGAACTACCGGTCCCATCTCAGGGTGATTCAGATTTTA
>CM060306.1:75963011-75980511 GCA_030674185.1 Monoplex corrugatus | reverse complement strand
AGAGATCGGCTTTCCATCGAAGATGAAGCTGTACAAGTCCCTGGTGCTCCCCATCCTGCTGTATGGATGCGAGAGCTGGACCATGACAGCAGAGACCACCAAGAGAATCCAGACGTTTGAAACTAAATGCTTCAGGCGCTTGCTCGGGATCTCTTGGCAAGATCGGAAGACAAACGACTTTGTGTGGAGCCAAATAACAACACTCGCAGGCCCACAAGAACCCCTCCTGGCAACAGTCAAGAACAGGAAGCTGTCGTGGTTCGGGCATGTCACACGCCACAACTCACTGCCCAAAACGGTCCTCCAGGGTACACTGGGAGGCGGCAGACGAAGGGGACGACAAGCCAAATGCTGGATGGACAACATCAAAGAATGGACCAGGTTGGATGGCCCCACGCTGGTGCGACAGGCGGAGGACAGGACCGGTTGGCGACGGCTGGCTTCAAGAGTGTCTCTCATCTCTCCTCTACGCCCATCACGGGCAGGAGAATAATGATGAAATGAATGATGAGGAAAAACAATGCAGAAACCCGTGTGTTGTTATTTTAAAGGGGTTTGAGTTATTTGTGGTAGACTTCATCAACGTTTTGGTTGAAGAGGTCAATTACTATATCAGCACTGCTGAGACTGGTCAATTATTCTTAGATCTTGTTCCAGAAGATGTATCATAGCGTGAGCAAAACTGCTACAAACATAATATACTTATCCAAGAAAATCAAAGCACTCCAAAAATGCGTACACGATTAGTTAACAGACGGACAAACCGACAGAGAAACCACATCTCATTCTGAAGCATCATTTCTATCGGAATGAACCAACAAAGTATCTCTAACTGGATACGAAAAAAGAAACTCACATGGCAAGACAAATATTTCAAATAAAGGAAATACACAGGGATTTTAAACAAGCTCGCAAAAACTTCTTATGCAGTTAATTAAGGATCTGATTTTTTTCTAACTTTGCGATGTTTATTTAACAAGCAGTAAGAAGGCAAGGAAATGAAAGAAGGAGAATTCGGTTTAGTCTTTGTAAATCAGTGTGTTTTAACTCATATATATCATTCCGTGGATTTCTTACCTCTCCGAACCAAACTGAACTTTTAGTGAAGATCTCCAGGTCATGAAATTTGTTGTACTTATTGCTTCAAGAAACAAACAAATTAACAAAGAAATAAACAAATAAGCAAACAAAGCAAAACAAAATAAAACGAAACAAAACAAAAACCGAAACATAGAAAAGTATGACTTTTGTTATAGTTTGATTTGTTATTCCTGTTTTTGTTCGTTTTACGCGTACGTTCTGTTACTGATGCAGTGCCACAGGTAAATTCAAGGCTTCGGGAATGTGTGTGTGTGTGTGTGTGTGTGTGTGTGTGTGTGTGTGTGTGTGTGTGTGTGTGTGTGTGTGTGTGTGTGTGTGTGTGTGTATGTGTGTGTGTGCATGTTTGTGTGTGAGTGTGTGAGTGTGTGAGTGTGTGAGTGTGTGCATGTGTGTGTGTGTGTGTTTCTGTATCTGTGCATATGTCTGTGTTTATGTGTGTGTGTGTGTGTGTGTGTGTGTGTGTGTGTGTGTGTGTGTGTGTGTGTGTGTGTGTGTGTGTGTGTGTGTGTGTGTGTGTGTGTGTGTGTGCAGGTGCAGGTGTTTCAATTTCAGCTGAAGGTTTATATTACGATTGTCGTTAAGATTCTAAACAGTTGTTTTGCAATTTCTGATTCGATCGCTGCATTCTGACCAAAGTAGGTCTGGTTTTGTTTGTTGTTTTTTGTTTGTTTGTTTGTTTGTTTTTTAGTTTATTTGCAATGCAGATCCTGAAGGGCACAATATACAGGTGAGTATGACGTGGGAATTCCAGTCGGAATGGCTTGGTTCCATTTTGACTAGGTATCACACCTGGTGAGAAAGGATTAATATTTTTTTTCGATCACCTTGATCAACTCATGTGCACACCTTCAAGTCTATAGACCCCTTGTGTATGTATACGCACGTAGAACATTACACATGCCTGTTAAATATGCTGTGTAAGTCACACACAACACTGCAGCATCTCTCTGTACACAGTTATCTCACTGCTCTGTTCTCTACGTATTCCTTTGTAGAGTCGCGAAACTTAGCTGCACACAATTCTAAAACACACACACACACACACACACACACACACACACCACACACACACACACACACACACACACACACACACACACACACACACACACACACACACACACACACACACACACACACACACGCTGAAGCGCAGAGTCTGATATTTTTTAACCGTTTCTACCACGATCTTCACAAACGCGCGGTGACCAAAACTCATCAAAGGGATATAACTCTTAGATCACAGGAAGTCGCTATACCAACACCGAAACATGGCTGCCACTATTAAATATACAATATCGGAACGAATGTTACAAAAATTATATCCAAGGAGTCAAAACAATATCAGGAATACAATACACCAAAATTTAAGTTCATTGACAAACGCTGATGATTGGCGCTAAATACTATGTAGCAGAGCACATAACCTGTTTCGTGCCGCTGCTTGTGATCAGATGTCAGATTTTCGGGTCGCAGTGTCCTGTTTTGAACCTCGCTGGTGGCTAAAGGGTGACCAATCTCCTTGGTCAACTCATGTGTAGACCTGCTAGTATAAAGACCCATATCATGTGTTTACGCACGCAGAACATTCAATACACACGTTAAGTATCCTGTAAGTCATGTCGATGTCTTATAGCTTGATTGTAAAAACATTCACCACACACACACACACACACACACATACACACACACACACACACACACACACACGTACACACACACACACACACACACGTACACACACACACACATACACACACACACGCGCACACGCACACACACACACACATACACACACACACGCACACACACACACACACACACACACACACACACACACACACACACACACACACACACACACACACACACACACACACACACACACGAATATGAAGACTGTGCAGAAACGTACGGCCTGCACAGCGTGGACACATCAAATTGGACACAAACATCCGAGACAATCGGAAAGCTAAAAAATCCAATTGCAGATCCCAGTTAATTGGGAATCATTAATACACATTTGAAGAAACAGGATCGTGGTATTTTCATTCACAGTAATTGAAAATATGAATACATCTAAACGATCGTTTGGTTTGATTTAAATCTTGATTTTGTCATTGTGATTATGCTTTTGTCGAATGAGAATGGCGTCTAATGTATAAATAAGATACCAAAGATTCGACACTTTTCAAAATCATAATTATGCGAAACATTTTTACGTGTTCAGAAAGATTCTCAAACTGACTTGACCATTTTGCAAGGGGTGAATACATTGATCGTTTTTAGTTTGTTTGTTTGTTTGTTTATAAAGAAAGCCGAAAACCGCAGTTTGTTTTCAAATTATTTTAAAAAGCTATCAACAACTCTTTTGAACAGAAAGCTGGTCCACTCTATCATGAGATATTCGACGACAAACTGAACGTTAAACATAATGTTTTATTGATTTCTCTCCGCCCATACAATTATCAAAGCGCATCTCCCCAAACGGACATTGAAACACGCATTTTGGGCTGTAATTCCAGCGGTTGGGTTGGAAATCACGCGGGGATGAAACGTCTTAAACCACGTCTTTTGTCAAGTCTGCAATTTGAGCAGTCATGGCAATCTCTCAACGACAAGAACTCCATCTGTTATTTCATGCTTTGTCTCATTGCAAAGCAATCGTAAACGCAAGCTGATGGAAATGGAATCGTTATGCAGATTCCTGCACTGATAATGATGGTAAGTTCTCAACGTAATTCTTGGAAATGAGTTCTAATTCGGAAATTCGACTACGCGTTTAAATTCAACAAATTGAAATTTCGAATTTGACCCATTGATTTATAAACTGATAGATTTTTTTTAAAATGTAATCACTACACTGCGTTATTTCTGTTTGAAAATGAATACAATTCACTTGACTTATCTTGGAATGAATCTGTATTCTTCCTCATCTGCAAAATGTGGCCATTGACATTGAATTTATTTTCTGATTTGTCAACATTCTCTTTAATTTCCCCGTGCTTATTCTCAATACTTCCCCCTATAGTTGTTTGTTTTAATCTTGCTGCAAACAGAAAATCTTTTTTTTTTTTTTTTTTTCGAGAATGGATTCAGTGATTACGTCCACATGATCACTGAAACGTGCATCCCTAGAAAAATATTGAAACAAACAATCCTGGCTCTAATACCAATCATTGGGCTGCTATTCACTGAAGGTTAAAAGGCCATAAAACACGTTTGTTTGCTTGTTGTTGTTTTTCTTTAATTTTAGTCACATGTTCCATTTGTTTCCGCATCACAAAAATCTCAGTGTAATGAATTCATTTCTACTTGCTGTCTTTGGCTACAAAAAGGGGACCTGCATTGAAACTCAATCAACATGCAATCAGTATTTGTATTTCTATATTGTCTACGCCTAAATCCAAAGACGTAGTTGAAAATGCCATACGAGAAACGTCATCTTTGAATACGCTTCTCCCCCTTATTTGCAAATGGTGGACGTTGATAGTGGATAGTGGATGGTTCTTGTCTTCCACAATTCTCTGAAATACCCTTACGAAAATTCTTGACACCAGTCTTTTTTTCTCTTTTACACAGAAAAAAAAATTACAATATTCAAGATCACGATAGCTCTGACATGCAACATGTCCTGTAACACTCCTCGAACTGTGCAGCAGTCTTGTGTTCTAAAGGGTGTGTTTTGTACGAGAATGTCATGATTCCTTAGTTCGTTTCAAAATTGTTTTAAAAAGTCATCAACAGACGCTTTGGAGCAGAAAGCTGGTAATTTCATCGTTAAACAAGCATGAAGGAAGAAGCATTTCATTGGCTTATATCCAGACAATTACCGAAACGCTCCCACTCCCAACCCCCTTAGAAATACCCTCCTCCCCCAAAGAAGACATGGAAACACTCACATTTGCTGTTTCATTCCAATAGTGTGGCTAGTGATCACGCTGGGATAAAACACAATAAAACACGTCCTTTGTCGAGCCTGCAATATGTGCACTAATGATAGCATGAGAACTTCATCTACATATTGACGACGTTATCCATAGCAATGACAATCGTGAATGAAAGTTGATGGAAATAGAGAAAGATATTTCGGCACAATCTTCCGGATGAACCTGATACCTTCTTAAATCGATCCATCGCGTGAAAGGGCTCAAACTAAGCTCAAAAAGTGAAAAGTAGAGAGAAATGTGAAGGAGGAGAGGCAATGTTCATGAGATTATCTTTCCTTGATGAAACTTTGCATCAAACGTTGATAACTTAAAACAAATCCCATTTTCGGTGTCATTTATTTCATTATGATACATTTTTTTCAGAGCTTATTGCTTGTGTCTCATCACTTCCGCCAACGACCACACTGGCTAGATGATGGTGATGATGAGGATAATGATGATCATGACTACGACGACGATGGTGATGCTAGGGAACCATAAAAACTAAAAAAGCCAAAGTAGCTAGGTCTTGATTTCCACTTTTAGTTCAACAGGGAAGTAAAATCCTAGGAGACAATATTTTTGCAACTCTGCTCGTTATCCTTACCATACCCATTAATTAACTCCATGTACATTTTCCTACTTGTCTGACTATGGCAAGATAGAGCAGCATGTTTTCTTCTTCCTGTAGTATTGTACCCAAATGAGTGAGAACTCTGGTAATTTGTATCTAGCATAAAGAAGCAGGCTTATATTGTTTATACGAGTATATAGACGGACAGATAGATAGATAGATAGATAGATAGATAGATAGATAGATAGATAGATAGAGAGAGAGATAGATAGATAGATAGATAGATGGATGGATGATAGATAGATAGATAGATAGATAGATATATAGATAGACAGATACATACATACATACATACATACATACATACATAGATATACGTATATACGTATGTATGTACACACACACACACACACACACACACACACACATATATATATATATATATATATATATATAATATATATATGAATATATATATATGTATGTATACATATGTAATATATATATATATATGATACATAATTATATATATGTATGTGTGTATATACAACATATATATACATACATTTGTGTGTGTGTGTGTGTGTGTGTGTGTGTGTGTGTGTGTGTGTGTGTGTGTGTGTTGTGTGTGTGTGTGTGTGTGTGTTGTGTGTATGTGTCATTTGAGTCTAATAAAGATTTACATTTATGTTTTGTTGATTTTTGGTCTGGTAAAGCAGGAAGAATTGATCAATTAACTGGAAAACCACATTAATCATGGAACAAAATCCAAGAATAATATGGAATCGAACAGCAGCAATGGAGTAGGAAATGGAAGAATTTCTGTTCAAAATATCAAAAAAGGTGTTAGACAGATTCATGTTCTGTCACCAGATGTATTTTCACATTTCAGCGAAAACCATCATGAGAAACATAGAAGAATGCTCTTGTGTTAAAGATTGAAGGAAAAATAATGAACAATTTCAACTGTGCAGATAACACTATTCTAATTGCTAAAAAAGAGACTTTCAAAATCTTGTGAATTATATAGAAGTAGAAAACTGAAATCCTGGACTTAAGCTGAACAGTAAAAACACTGAAGTCATTGTTATCGGGAAAAAGAATCCTCTCATGTAAAATAACAACCATGAATTCAATGGAAATAGAAAGCTAAAATTATGGGCTAGAGCTAAACAGTAAGAACACCGAAGTCATGGTCATCATCATCATCAGGTGCCCTGCTGCACGGCGTTGGCGATCATGGGCTTCCATCTGTCTCTATCTCTCGTTGCCCCGAGCATCTCCTCCACCCTCTTCGTCTTCAGCCACTCTGCAAGTCTGTCTAGCATTTTCTCCCTGTGTCTTCCCGGTGCTCTCTTTCCCTCCAGCTTTCCCGTTGTGACTAGGTGCTCCAAATCCCCCTTCCTCCTAAAATGGCCTATAAATGTTGACTGTCTTTTCCTAATCTTCCTTATGAATGGTCTACTTGTGTCTGCCTCCATCAAGACTTTCGTTTGTTTTCTTTGCTGTCCATGGAACTCTCAGCATTCTTCTTAGAAACCACATCTCGGCTGCCTCAATCCTGTTCTGGCTTTGCTTATTGACTGTCCACGCCTCACATCCGTACAACAGTATTGGTTCTATATAACATTCAAGAACTCTCTTCCTGATGTTAATTGATAGGCATTTGTTGGTAAGAATGCTTGTCATCTTCTTGAATGCTGTTTTGGCTTGGCCGATTCTGCCGGCTATTCCTGATGTGCATCTGCCGTCTGATGAAATGATCGTTCCCAGGTATTTGAACTTATCAACCTGTGTCAAGGTTGTGCCATTTGCTGTTATTTTGCATGAGGGGATTTCATGTTTTTTTACTGATCACCATGACTTCAGTCTTCCTGCTGTTTAGTTCCAACCCCTTACCTTTGTTTTCTATTTTTTAGTATATTCACAAGGTTTTGTAGGTCCCTTTCATTTTCTGCTATTAGCACGGTGTCATCTGCGTATCGAATGTTGTTTATCATTTTCTCTCCAACCTTTAATCCAGGGTTTTCTTCTTGGTTTCTCATGATGTTTTTGCTGTAAAGTGAAAATAGATCTGGTGACAAAACACAACCCTGTCTGACTCCTCTTTTGATGTTTTGGAAATAAGTCATGGTAATCAATAAAAACAAGAAATCCCCTCATGTAAAATAACAACCAATGGCACAACAGTGAGACAACTTGATAAGTATAAATATCTGGGAACAGTCATCTCTTCAGACATCGGATGCACATTAGAAATATTTAGCAGAATCGGCCAAGCTAAAAAGGCATTCAGGAAAATGAAAAGCGTTCTAAACAACAAATAAATATCAATTTGTATCAGGACGAGAGTTTTTCAGTGTTACATAAAACTAATGCAGTTGTGCGGATGGAAAGCCTGGACGGTCAACACGCAAAGTCAAAACAAGATTGGGTCAGCTGAAATGTGATTTCTTAGAAGAATGTTAACAGTTCCATGGACAGGGAAAAAAACATGAGACACTCTTGAATAAGCAAACAATAAAGAACATTAAAGTAGAACATTAGGAAAAGCAAAGAACATTTAAAGGACATTTTATGAGGCAATAGAAATTTGAGCATCTAATTACAACAGGAAAGCTGAAGGGAAAGAGGCCACCAAGTTGATCTAAAGAGGAAGTATTAGACAGCTTTACAGGTAGGAGAAACACTCGCTGTGACAAAAGATAGATTCGTATGGCGGACCATGATCGAGAACATCATGCAGCAAGGCACATGATGATGATGTTGATGACATAAACATGTGTGTGTTTGTGCTTGTGTGTGTTTGTGCTTGTGTGTGTGTGTGTGCTTTGTGTGTGCTTGTGTGTGTGTGTGTGTGTGTGTGTGTGTGCGTGCGTGCGTGCGTGCGTGCGTGTGTGCGTGTGCGTGCGTGCGTGTAGCAAAAATATGTTACGAAAATAAAATATTATCACTTGCTTCTGAACGGATCATTACTCTATTAATTTTAATGAAAATTTAGATCAAATTTGTGTATCATTAAGAGGTGGCAGTTACACAATTTTAATTTGCAAATCTATACCCTGAGATCAAGATCACAGATTTGAAAAAGAAATGCCTCAAATCAACATTTGGGAGGGAAGATGATTAAACAACACTTTCTCAGACACTTCAGAAGATATTTACGTTCTGTTTTCGCTGTTCTGATAATCCACGATTGTTTCTAATGAAAGTCAAGTTTTATTTCGACAGAAGCATTTTCAAGATCGTTGCGACCTTGAAAAATACAGAATCTATTTTTTTATTATAGGTTTTATATGCAAATAGAATGGTTAATGGTTTGGCCAATAGAAATGGTTAGAATGGTTTGGCCATCATGGTTTTATTTTTATTTGTTTGCTTGTTTGTTTGCTTGTTTTGTTTCTAACGCACTAAACTGTTTCTTTTTTGTTCTAAGAAACCGCCACTCCATTGTCGAGAAACAATGATATTCTCAGGTCATCCTCGGCCATATTCAGCGAGGAAGCGCAGACAAGAGTTTATTGATTTCTCTCGGCAGCAGCTATACACTTAGTGGGCTCTTGTCTGCAAACAGACATCGAAACACATACAGAAAAGAGAGAGAGAGAGAGAGAGAGAGAGAGAGAGAGAGAGAGAGAGAGTGAGAGAGAGAGACTTACACACATACAGAGAGAGAGAGAAGGAGAGAGACTTTCAACACACACACACACAACACCACACAACCACACACACAACACACACACACACACACACACACCACACACACACACACCACACACACACACACATACAACACCACACACACACACACACACACACACACATACACACACACATACACACACACACACCACACACACACACTCCACACACACACAACACACACATACATACACACACACACACACCACCCCACCGCACACACACACACACAACACACACATACATTACAACACACATCCACACACACACACACACACACACACATACACACACATACATTACACACACACACACACCACACACACACTCACACACACACCACACACACACACACACACACACACAACACACACACACACACACACACACGCACACACACAAGCCTCTCAGAGAACACGCTCGATGACTATAATCCCAATGGCAGAGTGTTTACCCGCATCAGATAAAACCGTCAGAAAATATGCCCTTGTCCTCGTCAACTGTGCAATTTGTTTCTCCCCCCCCCCCTCTCTCCCCATTCCCCCACTCTCACCCCCTCCCCCCCCCCTGCATCTGTTTTCTGACATTTCCACTGCAGAGGATCGCTGAACACATGCAGGTGTTTGTCCATGGAGAGGCAAGGCTACGGGCGAAGCTGATAGAAATGGAATCATCATAGAGATTTTCTACATTGTCGTCTAGGTGATTGTTATCTTCCCCCCCCCCCCCACCACCAACCTCCCTCTCCGTCACATCAGCTGCACTGCATTAACAGTGGCCATATTGTTATGCTTTTTTTTTCTTGCAACTTTTCGATACATATGGATACAATTCTAGGTTCGTTCTCTCTGAGGTAACATTTCGAAAAGAACAATCCACAGACATGTCACACCACAAAATGTAGGTTCGTTTTCATCGGTTTAGCATATTGCAAAATCTAGTTTCTTGCCAATCAAATAACACGTCGCAAAAATCACGTCCACGTCACATGGTGAAATCTAGGTTTGCAAATTCCACGTCCATGCCATTTTGCAAAATTTAGGTTCATTAGTGGGAGGACATCACAAAATTTAGGTTTATTCCACTTCAATAGCATGTTGCAAACTCTAGACTCATGACATTGCAATCACACAGTACAGACTGTAGGTTTGTTCAATGTGATAACATATGCGCAATTTAGGTTCATTCTATTACAAGAACACATTGGAAAATCTGGTCTTGTCCATGTTGGGAACGTATTACAAAATCTACGCTCAAATCGTTATATTAAGTACATTGCAAAATCTAGTCGTCTTGTATTGCAGGAACAGATAGGACATTTTAGGTTCGTTAAATCGCAGGAACGCATCGTCAAATCTAGGCTTATTCCATTGCTATAGAGTACCAGACAACCCACGGAAGGTATCTAAAAGGTGCTGGCTGGTATGCTCTGCAATGGTTTGCTAAATCCTGTTTGTTTCTATACAGTATACCCGATCAAGTAACTAGTAAAAATACAACTTTACCAACTGCATGTGTCATACACTACATATTCTGTGCCAACTGCATTTGTCATGCACTATTTGTTCTATGCTGGATTATTGGTAAGCTATATTGACGGGTGCGGTACCAGGTAGTCAAGTGGATTAACGTTGGACTTTCATGAGCGCAGTCTTTGGCAATGCCTGAGCTCAGTTCGTGTGTACACGCGAGTAGAATCAATTGCATATGCAATAACGTCACAGGTGCCATGTGATGGTGATCATGGCACAAGCGTTACGCCTGTACATAAACCCATGAGATGGCCAGGGCCTGATGCGCTACGTAGCCTATGTTTTACCTAACCTTCATTTTTTTTTCTTATACTAATATAATATCAATCTATTATTGGAACAATCTTGTTTATATGTAAATGACATGTGTATATGTGTATAATATCTTCAAAGAAAAGAACAGACAAACTAAATAAGTAATTAAAGGATGAATCACAGCACAACTAGCTACTCAGTATAACTTGTTGCACATCACAGAAAGCCACCCCCACCCCACCCCACCCCCAGTAAATGACAAAGCCTCCGCTGCCCATCAACAAGATGAAAACATAATAGTGCACCGGAAAATGACAAAATGTTTTTGTATACGTCAATTCTTAGACGGATACTTTTGAATTGATTTTGTTTAGAACTTGAGTATGATTAAGAAAAAAAATGAAAGACACCAAGACAGAGTCAGTGAAAGAGAAAAGTGAAGCATGAAGACACTCAGCATGCGTACCGACCAGAGATGCAGACTGTGCAACAAGGTAGTGAAATCTGGTCAGCCTGCCTTACAGCTAGAGTTCCTGTTCTTCTAAAAGGTCTGAAAATGTGTGATGACCAGTGAGTACAATTGTGTTTGGATCATAGTGTCATAAAGGAACGGTTTATAATAATAGCGATAAAGCTTATAAGGAAAAAAAAACGCGCAGAACAGAACGAATATGTGTTAATTTCATGCAGATAAGAAATGGTTAGAATATTATCAGTGACATTAATCACCAAATGTTATCTAAAAAAGCTAGTCATTCCCACTTTAAGTTTTATTTTCGATGAATATCTTCAGTTTGTGAATTCTTTTTTTAGGAGATTTGGTGTTATTTCTACAATACAAATCTACACGTTTATACATTTTTCTTTGCAGTCAAAAGTTCAATTCAATCATACCCAGATTACAGTGAATTAGTGGCTAAATTTAACGTCATATTCTTTTTTTGGAGTCGACCGTTTCAATATAATTGATGTCTAAAAAAAGTGATGTCTTAAACTGTCCGTATACCGAGAATATAAGAACAGTGACACGTTAACGATGCCTTTCAAATGTTCCCCGCGCTTGATACAGGAGAGCTTTGGTGTTTAAAGGCAATTGTGATGTTATTGCATCCGACACAATTACTTGTATAAAGTTACTGCAATGAACATTGCTATATATAGCACACATTATTTTTGTATCTTTTTAACCTTAATACCAGCACCTCCAATCCTAAACTTCAATTTCCATTTTGAATGCAGAATAAAAACAAATTGCAAAGACAGAAAAGTTGGTCGTATTCTTTTGTTGTGACATGCAATCTGATATCGTTCAAAGTGACATCACAGGTTAATGGCATTTTTAAATGAACACTCAAAAATCTCTCTCTCTCTCTCTATCTCTCTATCTCTATCTCTCTCTCTCTCTCTCTCTCTCTCTCTCTCTCTCTCTCTCTCTCTCTCTCTCTCTCCTCTCTCTCTCCCCCCTTTGCTTTCAAAACATAAACACGCTCACACCACACACACACACACACATACATACACGCACACACATACACACATACACACGGAGACACACACACTCACACACACATAGACACACACACATACACACTCACACACACACACACACACACACACACACACACACACACACACACCACACACACCACACACACACACGCACATGCACACACACACACGCACATGCACACACTCTCTCTTTTTTTGTCTGTCTGGCTGGCTAGCTGGCTGTCTCTCTCTCTCTCTCTCCTTCTCTCTCTCTCTCTCTCACCACACACACACACACACTCACACACACACACACACAACACGCGCGCGCGCGCGCGCACGCACATGCACACACTCTCTCTTTCTTTGTCCGTCTGGCTGGCTAGCTGGCTGTCTCTCTCTCTCTCTCTCTCTCTCTCCTTCTTCTCTCTCTCTCTCCACACACACACACACACACACACAAGACGTGCACACACGCACACACACACACTCACACACACACACACATACACACACATACACACACACACACATACATACATACACACGTACACAATTTGTCATTAATAAGTTATTATTTGTCTTTTCATTGAAGTCTGTTTTATTTAGCTCTCTTAAATTATCGCCTTTTCTTTGCTTTTTAGAAAAAAAAATCCACATTGTCAGAAGAATATGGATTCTGCTAGGTCAGAAACAGCAACAAAGTGGAGAAAAAAGAAGGAGTTTATTGATTTCTCTCCACGAGTCACGTGCGATTACTGAAACCATTTCCCCCAAACACACAATCGACACAGGCTAAAAAACACACGCAGAGCCATAATCACAACAGCCAAGCTGTTACCTACTTCGTACAACACGTCATAAACTGCTTCCTTGTCTTCCTCAAGTTTGTGCTTTTATGCCTGCCGGACATTCTGATTCCTCGAAAACCTTCCATGGTTATAGGTGCTGTCTTCTCAATGGCAAGCTGCATTGGAATCTGGTGGAAATGGAATCATTCGCCAGAATTGTGCCTTGCACCACAGTGTTGACAGCGCTGGTAGCTTTTTTTTTTTTTTAAATGGAAGACAGGAAAGGTCATTTTACCAAAAACATTGAAAGAAGGAATAGAGAAAGTACGTCTCTCTGATTCTAAGTCAGGAGACTACGTTTTATTTTTTCTGTTCCTTTGCGCCATTATGGGTGTCATTCTTCTTTTTTTTTTTTTTCTTTTTGAGTTTTAGTTTTCAGTAGTTCATTTACATTGCACTTGTGTGTCTTTATGTGTACGATATATGTGCAGCGTAGAATTGACTCGCTGTAAGACAGGTTTGTTGTGTCCCAATGCTACACTCTGTGTAACTGAGTGTTTTGAGAGCTTCATTTTGTTGTTGTTGTTGTTCTTCTTCTCTCTCTCTCTCTCCATCTCTCTCTCCATCACTTTCTCCTCTCTCTCTCTTTCTCTCTCTCTCATCTCTCTCCCTCTCTCTCTTTCTTTCCTTTTTTTATTTTTTTGTTTTCTCTTTTATCTTTCTTATTCATTCTTCTGTCTCTGTGTCTCTGTCTCTGTCTTTTTATGCATGTCTGTCTATCTGTCTGTCTATCTATCTGTCTGTCTGTTTCTGTCTCCCTCTCTCTCTCTTTCTTTCCTTTATTTTTTTGTTTTGTTTTTCTCTTTTATTCTCTCTCTCTCTCTGTCTCTGTGCCTTATCTCTGTGTCTTTGTCTCTGTCTGTCTTTCTGTTTATCTGTCTGTCTGTATCTCTCTCTCTCCCCCCTCTCTCTCTCTCTCTCTCTCTCTCTATATATATATATATATATATATATATATGTCCATCCCTCCTTCACGTTAAGAGTATATCAGCGGCAAGCAGAAGGCAATGCACTAATCCGTGTAGCCTTTCCATTTCCATGGACTTTCCAGCTGATTGTCTCCTCCTACTTTCTCCTCCTCCTCCTCCTCTCTTTCTTCTTCTTCTCTCTTCTTCTTCTTCTTCTTCTTCTTCTTCTCGCAATTCTTCTTCTTCTTCTTCTTCTTTCTTCGCTTCTCTTCTTCTTTCTTCTTCTTCTTCTTCTTCTTCTTCTTCTTCTTCTTCGCAATTCTTCTTCTTCTTCTTCGCAATTCTTCTTCTTCGCAATTCTTCTTCTTCTTCTTCTTCTTCTTCGCAATTCTTCTTCTTCTTCGCAATTCTTCTTCTTCTTCTTCGCAATTCTTCGCAATTCTTCGAATTCTTCTTCTCGCAATTCTTCTTCTTCTTCGCAATTCTTCTTCTTCTTCTTCGCAATTCTTCTTCTTCTCGCAATTCTTCTTCTTCTTCGCAATTCTTCTTCTTCGCAATTCTTCTTCTTCTTCTTCTTCTTCGCAATTCTTTTCTTCTTCTTCCGCAATTCTTCTTCTTTTCGCAATTCTCTCTCTTCCTTCCAATCTTCTTCTTCTTCGCAATTCTTCTTCTTCTTCTTCGCAATTTTCTTCTTCGCATTCTTCTTCGCAATTCTTCGCAATTCTTCTTTTTCTTCTTCGCAATTCTTCTTCTTCGCAATTCTTCTTCTTCGCAATTCTTCTTCGCAATTCTTCTTCTTCGCAATTCTTCTTCTTCGCAATTCTTCTTCTTTTCAATTCTTCTTCTTCGCAATTCTTCTTCTTCGCAAATCTTCTTCTTCTTCTTCGCAATTCTTCTTCTTCTTCTTCCCTGTTCTTATTTTGTTTCTTCTTCTCTTCCTCCTTTCCTCCTTCTTTCTTCCTCCATGTCCTGCTCCTCCTTCTCCACCTCCTGCACCTCCTTCTCCTTCTTTTTTTTTTTTATGTCTGCTTGTACCATCATGGATACTGTAGGGGGAAAGAGTTGACTGTTAGCAGACAGCTGGAAGACCTTAAGTGGAGAAATGTCGTATGTGTGACGGATGGTCTCGTTCGTGTCATCGACCCATGTGTTCCTCGGTATGCCTATCCGTTTAAATTGAGGTTGCCTTTCTGCCAGCAAAACCCGTAAGAGGGGGTGGGATTCTTGGGATCTGGGATGGTGTCAAGAACTTTACATGAATACTTGATCGTGTTTGGAGTATAATAAAGTTCGGAGTATGTTCACAGAGGCATTCATCGGACCCGGACAAATCCATACGTGCTTCACCCAAATCTACTAGCAATTGCCTGCCACAGCATGAGCAAATCCCTGGCAAGTCTTGGTAATGTCGAGAAGATGGCTTCAAAAGGACCAGATCTACAAAATAGTAAGAAATTTAAGCTAGCACCACCATTATTATTGGATAACACAGTCACAGCTAAGATGGTCTGGACATCTCGCATGCATGCAGGATAACAGGCTTCCAAAGCAGTTCTTTTACGGTGAACTGACGAAGGGCCATCGACCAAGAGGACGGCCAAAGCTTCGCTACAAAGACACCATGAAAGAATCCCTCCAGAAATGTGACAAGGATGAAGAACAATGGGAAATCGTGGCCACAAACAGGTCTGAATGGAGGCAAGCTATTCGCAAGGGAACAGAAGCTTATGAAAATGAAAGACGAAGCAGCCAAGGTGGAAAAGCGTGCAGCGTTCTAATGAGTGTCCAGTATGCGGCAGCCCATGTGCATCAGACTTTGGATTGAGATCCCACATGCTAGCTTTTAAGATTAGTGATAATGATAACAACAAAAACACTGATAATAATAGTAATAATGATAATAATAATAATAATAATAATGATAACAATAACAATAATAAATTATTGTTATTGTTACTACTACTACTACTACCACTACTACTACTACTACTACTACTACTACTACTACTAGTATGCTGGGTTGGACTTCTACTACTACTACTACTACTACTAATGCTGGGTTGGACTTTATCGACCATATATAGGATGAACAGAGGGCAAGCCAGTTTCTGTTTATATGCAGTCTGAGACTGAACTCGATAATTAGATCTAGAGTGCGCATCTCTAGCCGTAGAGAATGTCAGCAGGTTAGCTTACTTGCTTAAAACGCCATGGTAATATTCGTCGGAGGTTGCTGGTGAAAACACAGACAGGTCATGGTTTGTGACGTTTTACCTGTGCGCAAGTCATAAGTATAGCTATTGAGGCTACTGTGTGTGGAGTGTGTGCTTCGATGTCCATCTGGCAAAAAAGTAGTTCGAGTAATTGAATCAATGTTCACTCGTTTTATCTTCATTCATTACTGATTGTTTCCTTATACAATACGAAAGAGAATAAAGCTGGAATAATTCTAAAAAGCATTCCCCAAAATGAATAAATTGGATTGTACAAGATGGCCGTGTCACTGTAAGATAATTTCTTGACGTACTTCGGGATAGTTTACTTTTCTGTGGCCATGAAGTCTGTCAAGTCTCTGCATTTGAGACTTTGTTGGCCTAGAAGAGACAGAAACTGAAAATTCCCATCGCTGCCCACGATGCCAACAGCATTACAGGCAGTAAGTAACCATATACAACAGGCCAAACATGCATTTGAAATTTGGTTACAATCTATAAACAACAGAAGCCATTTTATGTGTACATAATCAATTGAAATCACTTTGAATTAACTTCCTGGTCATTTTCATATTTATCAATTCCGGATTTTATCGTCTGTCATTCGTATGAGTTCTTACTTGTCTAGATTTCTCTGTAAGTAGTAACGAAAAACTTACTCAAAGCGTGCATATGCGTATATTCTAAATGCCCCCCCCCCCCCAACCCGTTCGTCCCAACAGGTCTGTATATACTACTTAAATATTCGTCCAAGCCATCATTTTAGAAATAACTGAGAAGATGGTATGAAGGTTTTGCAACAACATTAAACAAAATTTATAAGAAAGAAACAAACAAATCAACGATAACACTGACAATACTAAACACACACACACACACACACACACCACACACACACACACCACACACACACACACACACACACAACACACACAAACACACACACA
>CM060306.1:75938011-75958011 GCA_030674185.1 Monoplex corrugatus | reverse complement strand
TTCTTCTGATGGCGTAGGGGGTCAAAGACGTTTGATTTCTTCTCCTAAATGGTGTTAGGTTGCCATGTTTTGCAGCCATGGAACAGCGACGATATTACATTTGAAATAAAGAACCTCCATCTGATTTCAAAACATTATTTGAATCGATTCATTAACAGTCTGATGTGAGCATAGAAAGTTTGAAAAAACATCGTCATGTTAGGCGATGGTCTGTCTGAATATATGTTTGCTTTACAAAATAAGTACAGTGTAAGCAGATCGCATACAGAAACAATGGGAGGAAATAAAGCTATATTTTAAGGAATGTGAGCAAACTATTTTATTTTGATTTGTTCCCGGTTTTTGCCCGTGGTTTTGGATTAAAATTTCAAATGGCAGTGTTTTGAAAACCTCTCAAAAATAATAGAGAAAAAATGCCAAAAGATAGTTGTATTTAAACTTTAGAGGGCGTGAAATGTGGGTACACATTGTTTGTTTTCTTCTGTTTATGTCTTTTTTTCTGTTTATCTGTATATCAGGTGCATATTAATTGATTTATCTATTAGTCTGTCCGTCTGCTTGTCTATATCGTTATGACTGTGGTTATGACTATCATGATGATTATGGTTATAATCATGATTACCATTATGATTATGATATAATGGTTATTCTAATTAAGATGATGATGATGATGACGAAGACGACGACGACGACGCTGATGGTGATGGTGATGATGATGATGATGATGATATGATGATGATGATGATGATGATGATGATGATGATTTTGCTCTTGTTGTTGTTGTTGCTGTTGTTACTGTTATTTTTATGACCATTGCTATCATTGAACACATACTGAGAGAATCGTTTACCATGTTTTAACGTTACATAATAAAAGCAATACTGATTATGCTTACACACTGCTGTTATCGAAACAACCAAGCAGAAAGAGCAGGCGACAGGAATATATTCATTATTTTCCAAGCGACCATACGCTCCTATTAAATCCATTCCCAGCACACAGATATAGAAACACTCCAACACTTCAGCACTATAATTCCAACAGCTGATTTATTAGCCATGTCGAATAACATGCCACAAAAAAGAGTCTTTATCTCAATCAAGTATGCAATATTTTAAGGAATTCTTCTGATATCTGTGTTCCAGCCTTCGCTTTTATATGTTACTCCTCAGAAGAGCGGGCTACTGTGAAATGTGATGGGAACTGACACATTTTCAGGATCCTCGAATTGTTTTCTAGGTAGTGCTGGAATTTGTTGAGTTTATCGTTGGAATGATAGCGGTTAATATTTCGTGTATCTAAAAAAGAAGCAGACAACTAATGAGAAAACATTGTTCATCTGCGAACCGTCTTCTAGTTAGAGCTGGGATTTATTAAATTTCTCGTTGGAATGATAGAAGTCAACATTACGTGTACCTAAAAACAAAGCAAACAACTAATGTGAAAACACTGTTCATTTGAAATACAGAATAACACACTGGACAAAATTTTTGTAGCCAAAATGTTGGCAAGCTTTTTTTTGTTTAGTCATCCCTGTGGATTCTGTTCAATTTTTCATATCAACTATAAGAGAAATAAAAAACAAAAAAGATTATGGAATGTAGAAGATGGAAGACGTCAACTTTCGTTTAGGGAGATCAGTACGACTACATACGTTTCACTTTCCTTTGCTTTTTATATTTGTGTATTATAAAATGCGAATTTATACATTATAGAACATGCATCAAATTGACCACCAGATATCAAGCAAACAGAAAACAGAAAAGCGCAGAGACAAAATGAAGTGCATATTTACTGAAAGTTCAAGTTCATATTGCTCATAGCTCAGCTAACTACTAGAGCCATATCAGGGCTAACACCATGTCAAAAATTTACTGAAAGAAACCAAAACAGGAATAATGTTTCGGACTACTGGCCTTTTGTTGAGTCAAGCACTATAGACAAGAAAGTTACAGATTCACTGGATTCAGAACAAAAACAACAGACCAGCTAGCTTTTTTGATATTTTATTGAACTTGAACTGGAGAAGATCAGTGTGTTAGAACCTCATCCGGGGTAACTTTTAATCTGGTGTCTGATGGGAAAAAATATTGCATTGAGAAACACTGGTAAAAGAATATTTTTGTTGGCAGAAAGGCAACAGCATGTGTCTGCGTGTATGTGTATAATTATGTGTGTATGTGCCTGCATGCCTGTGTGTGTGTGTGTGTATATATCTGTGTGTTTGTGTGTGTGTGAGTGTGTAGTGTGTGTGTGTTGTTAAGTGGTGTGTGTGTGTGTGTGTGTGTGTGTGTGTGTGTGTGTGTGTGTGTGTGTGTGTGTGTGTTAATATTCGTTCGTTCGTTCTTTGATTTAGCGTCTTTTCACTATGAGTGACAATAGACGGTTAATGTTTGTGTGTGTTGTGTGTGTGTGTGTGTGTGTGTGTGTGTGTGTGTACTGTGTGTGTGGTGTGTGTGTGTGTGTGTGTGTGTGTGTGGTGTGTGTGTGTGTGTGTGTGTGTGTGTGTGTGTTAATATTCGTTCGTTCGTTCTTTGATTTAGCGTCTTTTCACTATGAGTGACAATAGACGGTTAAAGTTTGTGTGTGTGTGTGTGTGTGTGTGTGTGTGTGTGTGTGTGTGTGTGTGTGTGTGTGTGTGTGTGTTAATGTGTGTGTGTGTGTGTGTTTAATGTGTGTGTGTGTGTGTGTGTGTTGTGTGTGAGTGTGTGTGTGTTAATGTGTGTGTGTGTTAATGTGGTGTGTGTGTGTGTGTGTGTGTGTCTGTGTTGTGTGTGTGTGTGTGTGTCTGAGAGAGAGAGAAACACAGACAGAAAGACATTGACATAAATATATACATACATACATACATACATACATACATACATAGATGCATAGATACACACATACATACATACATACATGCATACATACATACATACATACATACATACATACATACATACATACATACATACATACATAAAAGATAGACAGAGAGGTTTGTGAGTGTGCGGATGAAATTAATTTCTCCCTCTTCTCTCTCTCTCTCTCCTCTCTCTCTCTCTCTCTCTCTCTCTCTCCTCTCTCTCTCTCTCTCTCTCTCTCTCTCTCTCTCTCTCTCCCCTTCTGTTCTTCTTAGAGTACTTATGGTTTCTAAACATGAAAGCACAACTGGACAGTTATCTCTTTGTCTGCACACAGCATTAAAGATTAAATCTATTGCTGTATCATTAAATTCAAACTATGTTTATAATGGTGTGATTGTCATGATGTCAAATGCTCATGCTGGTTGTATATTTACACCCCTTCATGAGGAACAACGGCCTATTGCAGACATAAAACATGTGAAATCTGAAGTTTCTCTATTTCCATATTTCTAAGCCTCTCTCAGACATAGCAAAAAAGATCAATCGGATTAATATTCAAGCAAGGCAGGGCAATGTGACATTGAAAATTGTTTTTTTCGTGGATTTGTTGCCGAGTACATACGTACGAGCGGATTAAACTCAATACAAATCCACACAAACATTGAACCCGATTTGAAATAAAAGTTATGTAAACACACACGTAAATCGACATAAACTGACAGACATGAAAATCCATTCTTCATTTAAGGGATTGTTGGCCTTACTCGAAATGGCAAACGCATAAAATAATTCAATGCAAAAAAAAATTATAAAATCTCAGAGATGAGCATCGTGATGAAAAGAAATTAGCAAAATTTCAACTAGTTTCCATGGAATTGGGTTTGGGATTTCTTTAACCCTTTGACTCCCGCACCCTATCCGACAGCTGCAAGAACTGGACCTTATTATCCCTTATCCTATCCACCAGTTTCCTGCAGGAAGCCAGTGGATAGTGTGATGGTGTGAACTATCTTCTTAACATTGTTTCGTAACCGTTATAAAAAAAATGGTGGTGTGTTTTATGTTTGCTGGAGTCTTGTAATATGATGATCTTCTCAATTCGAAACAACTACCATTGTTAATTTGATTTTCAAATTGCATTTAGCAGAGTTCTGTTGTTTGTACTTAAATAGGAAATGTACTATCTTACAAGCAGTATGTTGTGTACTCCATTGTTAGAATGTTCATGATTCCTTGCTGTACGTCGATACCATTAATGCTCTTTGAAATGTAACACCAGCCTTGTTTTGTTTCATAGGGTGATTGATAAAGAATATTGCGACCGTATATGTGTGTGTGTGTGTATATGTTAGTGTGTGCGTGTGTGTGTGTGTGTGTGTGTGCGTATGTGTGTGTGCGTGCGTGTGTGTGTGTGTATGTGTATGTGTGTGAGTGTGTGTGTGTATGTGAGTGTGTGTGTGTGAGTGTGTGTGTATGTGCATGCGTGCGTACGTGCCTTCGTGTGTGTGTGTGTGTGTGTGTGTGCGAGCGTTTGTGTGTGTGTGTGTGTGTGTGTTCGAAGCGTTTTAGTGATTGATGTGTGTGTGTGTGCGAGGTTTGTGTGTGTGTGTATGTTTGTGTTGCTCTGTGTGTGTGTCTGTGAGAGCGTGTGTGTGTGTGTGTGTGTTCAAACCAAATTGAACTGCTTGAGAGTAAAGGAGATCTTAAAAGAGGACAGCCATCTTGTATTTCTTTTATCCTATTTTTTTTAATAAAAACTAGTGCATAGATTCTTCAGTACAAATCCGTTTCATCCTGAATTAGGAAAATCGACAACATAAAAAGAGACCGTGGATATTTTCATTTTCGTCACACAATTATATAAAAGATCTTCCACCTACATACAATACTTTAATACTATACCCTCGACAGTGAGGGGGGGGGGTAAAACAACTAGACGTCATGTGCCAATCTTAGAACTCTCCTGATAATATCCAATACCAAATAATGCCATCTCCTATAACGAGTTGATCTCCAGCAGAACAGCATGAAAGACAAATTAGTTGAGATGGAGTTTTTTACGTGGGTTTTCTGAATAGCTTCACTATCTTCTTAACATTGTTTCGTAACCGTTATAAAAAAAATGGTGGTGTGTTTTATGTTTGCTGGAGTCTTGTAATATGATGATCTTCTCAATTCGAAACAACTACCATTGTTAATGATGCTATTATTTGTGCTGCACTATTTCCTACTCAATAGAGATCTCAGAAAAGAAGCTGCCGAGACAATAACGGACTAGCATTGTTCAGAACAAAAATGTTTTATATAAGCCAAAGAGTAAACAGAAAAAAAAAGAAATGTTTGAGGTTCGTTGTCCTTACATCATGTACTGGAAACAGATAGATAGATATATGGATGGATGGATGGATCGATCGATAGATGGATGGATATATGGATAGATAGTCAGACAGACAGACAGAAAGGTAGATAGATAGATAGATAATAGATAGATAGATAGATAGATAGATGGGTAGATAGATAGATAGATGGGTAGATAGATAGATAGATAGATAGATAGATAGATGATGGATAGATAGATAGATAGATAGATAAATAGATAGATAGATAGATAGATGGGTAGATATATAGATAGATGGGTAGATAGATAGATAGATAGATAGATAGAAAAGATAGATAGATAGATAGATAGATAGATAGATAGATAGATAGATAGATAGATAGATAGAATAGATAGATAGATAGATAGATAAACACATACTTGCACTTCTAATTCCTCTGTCTGACTGACATTTTGTTACGTACAAAAATGAAAGAAAGGAAAATGTTTGCTCAGTCACGTTGGTACTTAGACTTGGTTTTGTAAATATTTGATACTTGTCATATTGTCGGTAAAAGAGGATTAGTGACAGAGGAGGCTTAGAACAGTTACGGAATGTATTTAGGACTGGAAAAGGGAAGGGTGAGATGGGGGATGGAGAGACCGACAAAAGATCGAGGGATAGAGATTGGAATAATAATGATAGTAATTATAATAATAATAATGATAATAATAACATAACTATCATCATCATCATCATCATCATCATTATGATAGTAGTAGTAGTAGTAGTAGTAATAGTAGTAGTAGTAAAATAGTAGTAGTAGTAGTAATAGTAGTAGTGGTAGTAGTAGAAAAAATAGATACGAATAAGAAGAAGAGGAGGAAGAACAAGAAGACAAAAAGAGGAAGAAGAAGAAGACAAAGAAAAAGAAGAAGAAAAAGAAGAAGAAGAAGAAGAAGCAGAAGATGATGATGATGAAGAAGAAGAAGAAGAAGAAGAAGAAGAAGAAGAAGAAGAAGAAGAAGAAGAAGAAGAAGAAGAAGAAGAAAAAAAAAAAAAAAAAAAAAAGAACAAGAAGAAGAAGAAGAACAAGAACAAGAACAAGAACAAGAAGAACAAGAACAAGAAGAAAAAGAAGAAGAAGAACGTGCCAAATCTTGAATCAAGAATCAAAACCAAGGCGCGCACTCCTATCATTCAACAAAGCAATCACCAACGATGACAACATCTCCAGGGCACAAAGCACATGCAAACTGGGAGGAGAAAGACAGGAAGGGAGCAGGGCGTGTAACCCCTGGTCCCTTGGTATGATGCCATTCCTCTTGGCATCAACCTTGAAATGCACTCACTTGTATCCCGTTCCTGATAGCAAACTGACAAGTAAAAGATATTGTGTATTGTATGCCTTTATGGTTGTTCATTTTTTGTTTTAGAATTACTAGATTATCAAAAGGCAGAGATGTAAATTGGCATGTGTGCTATTATCTTTACCGGTTGGAAAATGGAAAATCAAAATAGAAATCCTGTACGTTGATCTCAGACCGGTGTCACTAATACAATAAAGAAATAAAAGTAGAAAAAAGGCGCTATAAAAGAGCGCTTGCATGCAACTTTTGTCATAGATAGTTCTGAAAAATATTGTAATACCAGACGTCGATCTGAAGAATTGTTTGTTTTACACACTACAAATAATAAACAACACCAACAAAAGCATAATACGCGTACACTATTCTAGGGAGTTTGAAGAGATTAATATTTTGTCACAATTTTAGAATTTTGATGTCAGTAATTTGTAAGCCTCTTAAATGTAAAAACGAAAGAAAAGAAGTGCTTTCAAAAGATGTGTAAATTCTACAAATTATATTAGAATAAAAGTACATAATGTTTATGTCTCTTTGTCTCAGTTTCTGTCTCTTTCTTGTTCTGTCTCTGTCTGTCTGTCTGTCTCTCTGTTTCTCTCTCTCTCTCTCTCTTCTCTCTCTCTCTCGCTCTCTCTCCCTCTCTATTTCTGTCTCTATGTCTCTGTTTCTCTCTGCGTGTTTCTTTGTCTGTCTATCTGTCTGTCTGTCTGTCCGTCGGTCTGTCTGTCTGTCTGTCTCTCTCTCTCTCTCTCTCTCTCCTCTCTCTCTCTCTCTCTCTCTTCTCTCTGTCTGTCTGTCTGTCTGTCTCTCCTCCCTCCCCTCTCTCTCTCTTTCTCTCTGCGTGTTTCTTTGTCTGTTTATCTGTCTGTCTGTCTGCCCGTCTGTCTGTCTGTCTCTGTCTCTCTCTCTATCTCTCTCTCTCTCTCCCCCCCCCCCCCGCCTTTTGATTATCTCTCTGTCTGCCTGTTTGTTTATTGTTTGTAAGGTTACTTGTTTACTTCTTTGTTTACAAGTCTGTTTGTCTATTTGTTTGTGTTGTGTATGTTGACGTGTTTGTTAGAATTTTGTTATTTGTTTGTTTGTTTTACGTTTGTCTGTTAAGTAGGTTTGTTAGTTGGCTGGTTGGTTGGTTGGTTGTTTGGTTGGTTGGTTGGTTGGTTGGTTGGTTGGCTGGCTGGTGGTCAGTCAGTTGGTTGGTTGGTTGGTTGGCTGGCTGGCTGGCTGGTTGACTGGTCAGTCAGTTGGTTGGTTGGTTGCCTGGCTGGCCGGTTGGCTGGTCAGTCAGTTGGTTGGTTGGTTGGTTGGTTGGTTGGTTGGCTGGTCGGTCAGTTGGTTGGCTGGCTGACTGATTGGTTGGTTGCTTGCTTGCTTGCTTGCTTGCTTGCTTGGTGTAATGCAGGCTGGCTTGCCCTGATAACGGACTCGTGGTCTCGAGATGTGACATGTTGATTGCAGTTCCAGCCTGTAAACATAAAAGCTGGACTGCTCGCTGCCCATCTTAATGCAGTTACCATTCTGTTGATGGCAGCTGAGTGTTTCATAAGTCCAATCCCCCCCTTCTCCAGTTCAAAACCTTGCCAGTTCACACAGGATTTTGCACAAGCTGGAGGAGTCTACCAGGTAACTGTTGGCAGATTTATCTGGGGTGCATCTGGAATTGTCTGTGTACGATGAATTCCTCTTGAACAAATTCCAGTTCCGTCACCCGGGAATAGACTTCCGCTCTGCCTTCGCCTAACACCTACCCTTTTTGCTTTTTAAATCCAGTTAAAAATACCCACCTGTTTTCTCCACAGCGAATTCCACAACTACTTCTTTCCCTTAGTTTGTGTACATTTTTTTCTAATATTAAATATTGTAAGATAGTCTGTGTCGATTGTATGGGCATGCTTGGTGCTGTGTGTGCTTTGATTTGAATTATCAAAATTTGGCGCCGCATAAATACTGCAATTAGTAGCAGTTGTAGTAGTAGTAGTAGTAGTAGTAATACTGTAATTAGTAGCAGTTGTAGTAGTATAGTAGTAATAGTAGCAGTAGCAGTTGTAGTAGAAGTAGAGCAGTATTATTATTATAATTGTTATTATTATTATCATTATTATTATTATATTATTATTATTATTATTATTATCTGAGCAGTAAGACTTTGTCAAGTCCTACGTGGTGAAGAAACAGAAGAGCCAACACCAAAAATGAAGACGACAAGCGTTTATGGATTGTCCACCACAAGTTAGAAGGAAAGTTACTGAAACCTTTCCTTACCCCCACCCCATCCCCTTTTCATACGGACATAGGAACATTAACACCAACACCGAAGCAGGAGACAATAAACGTCTATTGATTATCCACTACAGGTTAGATGGATAGGTACTGAAAGCTCCACAACCACCCCCATCCCCCACTTTTAACACGACATAAGAACACACCGACACATCCATTTTAACCGCTACAATCTCTAGTGACTCAAACCCAACGAAACGTCACTAAACATATCCTTGTTGTCGTCAAGTCTGCGAGTTGTGAACTCTTCCTGATAATTCGATTCCAGGAACGCTGCCTGGGCTTTGCGGGTTTTGTCTGTGGAAAAAGCAATCTGCTGTAAAGGGTCTGTGAAAATGGACCCATCATATGGATTTCTGCACTGGCGTCTGGTATTGATTCGTTTTTTTCAACTCGCTTGCTCCGATGATAGAAAAAAAGGAGCAGGTGGAGAAAAAGTGGACTGGTATAAACTCAGAAGAAAAAAGATTTTTTTAATGAATTTATAAGAACGAGAGACTGAATAACAAGAAATGAATAAATAAAATGGAAACTGTCAAGAAAAACGTACAGAGACAAGCAAACAAGTAAAACAAAATTGCAAGACAAAAACATTACGTATTCGCTGTAAGATATTTATAGTACAAACGCAACAAAGTTCTGAAGGTTTTATGAATTCTGCATAACTTCATTTTTCGTAGTTTTCCAGGTGAAAATATGTAGGTTGCTTGTCGCACAGTGTATAAAGATGAAAGGACAGAGTCAGAGTTCGGAATTTCTTCGAGAAGTATTCAGGGCACTTAGGCAAATCTGTATACGCCCCACCCTCATCTGCCAATAAATATCTGGCAGACTGCTGGAGCCTGTGCAAAACCTGAAGCGCTCGAAAGGTTTGGAAATGGCCAGAGGAGGGAGAATGTGATATAAGATACACTTAATTGACTCTACCAAAAACAACAACCATTTGACTACCGCACCTTGTCAACCAGCATCCTGCATTGTCAACCATGCTTGCAAAACGAAAACTTAACCTTTGATTCCATTACCCTATCCACCAGTTTCTTTTTAGAACCTGCTGGATAGGGTGAGGGATCAAAGGGTTAATTTTTTTTTTTGCAGTTGGTGGATAGGGTGTGGGAGTCAAAAGGTTAAAGCATTCAGATGGGCAGCAGACAGACCAGATTTTATGTTGCGGGCTGGAATTGAGCGAAAGATATCTGACTTCGAGTCCACAGCTCAAAACTTCAAGATTTCAAAACAATGAAGTACTTAAAGGATGGTAGAGTCAGGCCCCACTGGACTTGTCTTACGGCTTGTTTTTGCGGCTTTAAGTATATAACATACGCATGTTAAAAACGTAACGGACACATTAAAACCAAACAAGAGCGAAGTGCATAGTAAGCCTCCGTCAGTCGGTGTTGACTATACATGATTCGACCTAATGTCGTGTCGAGTCGAGTTGACGCCTCTAGAGCAGCGTCGGCTGTGGCTGATAAGGCCGTTGGGGGAAAGGCATTCAATGTCGCAGAGACTGCCTTTCCCGCATCGGAGGTGAATGATGTCAACTATAACGCTATGATGAAAACGGATTTATCATAACACATATAGCATCAAAGAAGTTATAAACATGAGTTATAATGGGAAATCAACAGAGCCAGCAAGTCTGCAATCCTGCCTTAGGGTCGAACCCACGATCTCTGCGTTACAATTATGGCACTTTGAACACCTATGCTAACGGCCCACTAAGGGAAGTGCATCATGAAGCAACTGTTCATAACAGAGAACAAAAGTGATATGAAATGTCCATAGAAATGTTACAGTTATGGTGAGTTGAGTTTTTTTTAAGTCTTTTCCAATATTGTTACAGTGTCTTAGACTTTCGGTGAATAAAACGGGTATACTGATTTTCAAGGAAGTAAACGTATAGCGTGCGTTTATACGTACATACATACATACATACATACATACATACATACATACATACACACAAACATACATACATACATACATACATACATACGTACATACATACATACATACATACATACACACATACATACACACAAACATACATACATACATACATACATACATCTACAGACAGACAGACATGCATACATACATACATACATTCATACATACATACACACATAATACATAAATGTATGCATACATACATATATACATACATGCATACATATATATACATATATATATATATATATATATATATATATATATATATATATATATATATATATATATATATATATATATACAGTGGAGCCCCCTAAGTCGAATCTAGTTGGTTCCTTGGGCCATTTGACGAGAATATTCTAGTTGGGAGGCAATTTTTCCCATTAAAATTAAGTAAAAAGCATTAATTAGTTCCAGGCCCCAAAATCCCCATATCTATTTTACATTTTGATGGGTTTCTGTTGTGTCCTGTGACCAGATAACTGCAATATAAGTACAATGACAAGCAGAAATAGACTTAAATAAAGCCGAAATAGACTTAAATTCTAATACTTTGCATTTTCTTGGGAGCAATAATGAGGGCTAATTTGAAGAAGAAGTGCAACAACAACAAAACCGCCAGCAAGAACAGAGGATGATGTGCACGGCACGGGGGAGTGAGCGGGACTGGGTGGCAGCGCGCGCCTCAGGTCCTGGCTTTGTTGCCAGACGTTCGAGATGGGAGTGAGATTCGACATGGGAGGCGGAATTTTTCCGAAAATTTTCGTTCGACATGGGTAAATTCGACTTGGAATGCATTCGACTTGAGGGGTACCACTGTATATATATTCTTTGTGTGCGTGTGAAAATTGGAAGGGATCAGTATAAACTGATTAGAACCATTGTTTCTCATTTCTGACCAACCATGTATACGTGTTTTCTTTTCGTTTTCCACATCAAACGAAATAAAACAAAGTAGAGAGATAGAAATGTAAACAGCAAATCCTCTCAGCTTACGATCCGGCCATTATTTAGCCTGTGCCATGTAGTTTCATAACTTAACTGAGAAACAAAACTTTTTTTTTCCCTTGGGCAAATCTTACGAACTTTATCATAAATGGACATAGATGAATCCAGGAGACAAGAGCACAGGATTTCAGATTGATTACATCCTGAAAAATAAAAGACTTGTCAATTATTTTACTGCTAGCCATTATTTAGTCTTTCCCAGTAATATCAACCAAAGGACATAACTCTTGAGAGTCACGTAGGAATTATCTCCCATGTTGTGGAACTTCTCAAATCTAACATAGTTTGCGCTACCTGTTCTGAGCTTACGGTTTTCGTGCTTTGTACCTGCTTCTATGCTAGCTGAATGGGTAGGGCAAACTAGGTTAGATTTGAGAAGTTCCACAACATGGGAGATAATTCCTACGTGACTCTCAAGAGTTATGTCCTTTGGTTGATATTATAAAAATTCTCCCAGCTTCCCTCTTATTTCTTTGGTATTACCGCTGTGCCATTAAGTTTCATAACTTAACTCAAACACAAAGCCCTTTTCCTTGGGCAAATCCTACGATCTTTATTTCTGGTTCTGTTCTCTCTCTTTTAATCTGATCACAGTAGCCAATAACAGTCTGGTGTCACTTTCTCAACATGCCTTCCCCTACTGGACGAAGGTGTCCCAGTGGAGCCCATATTCACGTCGTTCTCTTTTCTTTTGATGCGTATAGACATGATGTTCTTGGTAGGATACGATGGTGGTTTCCTGTTGCCTTCCATCGGTTTTTGATTAGTCTCTCCGCTAGCCATTGTCGTTCCCACGACTACCCACAAGGCTGTGGGGCGATTTTTTTGTCACGGTGTACTCCCATAGCCTTGGTCTCTCCCATAGCCTTGGTCTTTCCCATAGCCTTGGTCTCTCCCATAGCCTTGGTCTCTCCCATAGCCTTGGTCTCTCCCATAGCCTTGGTCTCTCCCATAGCCTTGGTCTTTCCCATAGCCTTGGTCTCTCCCATAGCCTTGGTCTCTCCCATAGCCTTGGTCTGTCCCATAGCCTTGGTCTCTCCCATAGCCTTGGTCTCTCCCATAGCCTTGGTCTCTCCCATAGTCTTGGTCTTTCCCATAGCCTTGGTCTCTCCCATAGTCTTGGTCTTTCCCATAGCCTTGGTCTCTCCAATAGCCTTGGTCTGTCCCAGACGACTACAAGGCAGTGGTGATATTCTGTCAGGGTTTATTCCCTTAGCAATGGTCTCTTCCAAGACAATCACAATGCAGTGGTGTTATTTATCCATATCTGGGTATAGTTTTGGGGCTCCAGGGCGTGTCCACACGCTGGTGGGTCTGTGTGCCGCACGTCTAGGGGCCAGACTTCCTCCAAGTCCCACGAGAGTTCAGCCTGAGTCTATGGGGTGCTCAGTTACTGTGTGTCGCCACAGAGAAGCAGTATATCGGTCTTGCTAATGGAGAGGCTATGTACTGACAGAGAGAGACTCTCGCACTCTGCTCTTTTTCGCGGAGCTGCAAACAGCGATGCCAGCCAACGGTGCGGACTGAAAGTGAGAGATGACAAGCACGCAGTCACTGCCTGACACACTACATGTAGACGTGTCACTTCAACGACTAAGATCAGATTAAAGGACATAAAAATGCAACATGGAATGTTAAAATATTGCTCCCGAAGAGAAAGCTAGAAAATGTTATGATAAAAATGGAAAGATCGAACATCAATATTTAAGAACTAGAAGACGTGAGATAGAAGGAGCAGGTATGATAACATCGGCCAAGCATAAAATTACACATTCTTGAGGGACACACGTGGAAGATGGGTAAGCATCATAATGAACAATGACAAGTCAAAGTCTATCAAAGGATATTGGTATATATCAAGCTGCATTTTACTGGTTAGATTGGAGGGCAAGCCATTTGATATCAGCATCATCCAAGCATATGCACTGACATCAACAAGTACTGAATAACACATTTATGAACTTCTATGTAGAACTAGATTCAGCCGAGCGCCAACGTAATCCACAGGGCGTTACAATAGTACTGAGAGATTTCAATGCAAAAGTGGGACAGGAAAAAGTACATGGTCTTGTTGGACCTCCTGGTCGTGGCACAGGATATGAAAGGGGAGAGAAAACTGTTGAGTGAACAACAGTAAATGAATTCATCATAGGAAAACTTGGCTTGAGCAACCTAACAGAAGAAAATGGACATAGATGAATCCAGGAGACAGCACAAAATTTCAATTTGATTAATTCTTGATAAATAAGAGATTTAGAAAGTCTTTATTGCTAGCACAAACTTTACCAAACGCAGACTGCAACAGTGACCATAATCCTGTAATGAGAAAAGTTAAACGAAACAAAAGAGAAGAAAACAAACCAAAAATAGAATCAAACTAAATCTTGGACTCTTACAGACGGATGAGTCAGCTCGTGCAAAATTTAGCTTATATGTTTTAAATAAATTGAGTGCTTTGGAGGACATTGGAGACAATGAGAAACAATGGACAAATCTGAAAAACTCGATAAATGAAGCGTATGGAGAAATGCCTTGAGGTCAAAGAAAAGCAAAGAAAAATTCTAAGATAAAAGAAAGTTTAAGCTTGATGGATGAATGACCGAAACTAAAGAGAGACAAAAAGAATACAACAAAATAAATAAGAAAATCAGGAGTAAGTGTAATAAAGTTAAGGAAGCTAAGAAAGAAACAAATACAAAAAATAGAATCCCGACACAAAACAGACTATAAGTTTATGTTCAGAAATATTGAGGAAATTGTTTCCATCAGCTGGCTGCTTAAAATCAAAAGTTAGTATGACTAATAGGAGGGGGGGGGGGGGGAGAAAGTATTATATAGATGAGAAGAGTACAATAAACATTTATATTAATATTTTGTTGGTTACAACAAGGCTTTTCATTATATAAGATAAGAAGAATTGCTCGATCACCTGGAAAAGCTCAGTATTTATGGAAACGATCTAATGGTAATAATAATAATAATGTAATAATGATAATAGTAACAACAACAATAATGATAACAATAATGATAATAATGATAACAATATAATATGGGAACAAACAGCTGCAATGAGAGTAGAAAATATGTTCTTTTCAAAATATCAAAAGAGAGGTTAGACAGGGATGTGTTTTGTCGCCAGATTTGTTTTCCCTTTACAGTGAAACCATCATGAGAAACCTAGAAGAATATCCTTGGATAAGCGTTGGAAGATAAATGATAAACAATCTTCTTTATCCGTCCATAATTCTCTCTCTCTCTCTCTCTCTCTCTCTCTCTCCTCTCTCCTCTCTCTCTCTCTCCTCTCTCCCTCTCTCTCCCTCTCTCTCTCTCCATCTCTCCCTATCTCTCCTTTCTCTCTCTCTCCCCCTCTCTCTTTCTCTGTCTGTCTGTCTCTCTCTCTCTCTCCATCTCTTTCTCTCTCTTTGTCTGTCTTTCTCTCTCTCTCTCCCTCTCTCTCTCACTCTCTTTCTCTGTCTGTCTGTCTGTCTCTCTCTCTCTCTTCTTTCTCTCTCTTTGACTGTCTTTCTCTTTCTCTCTCTCTCTGTCTCTCTCTCTTTTTCTCTCTCTTTGTCTTTCTCTTTCTCTTTCTCTCTCTCTCTTTGTCTGTCTCTCTGTCTCCCCCCTCTCTCTCCCACAGATACATAGTCTTTGATTCTGCCAGTTCTAATACCATGAGGGTTAACAACATCTACAAATAGCCGCTGAATGCTCTTTTTGTAAAATCATTCAGCTTTCAATCAACTTGTATCGTTTGGATGTGACTAAAACAAATCCTTCTGTGTAGATCTCAGTTGTGAGTTGGTATGTACTCCTCTCGGTCAGATGAAACGAAAACAAATTCTTGTGAAAGAAGACAAAGAGAGATAATTTCTACATACCACCACATACGAGGGGGGGGGGGGAGAGAAAGAGACAGACAGACAGAAAGACAGAGACAAAGATAGACAGAGAAAGAGATAGACAGAGAAACAGACTTAGAGACAGATAGACAGACATGGAGACACACACAACACACACACACACACACACACACACACACACACACACACACACACACACATACACACACACACACCACACAGATAGACAGAAATAGGGAGTTGAGAGACAGAGACAGTGAGAGACAGAGACAGACAGACAGACAGACAGACAGAGATAAAGAGACAGATATATATATTATATATACATATACAGAGACAGAGAGAGACACACAGTGAGAAACACACACACACATCCACACACACACACACACACACACACACACACACACACACACACACACACACACACACACACACACACACACACAGCTAGAGAAAAAGAGAGAGTGAGAGAAAGAGAGGCAGACAGACAGACAGAGACAGACAGAGACAGACACAGAGCGAGAGAGAAAGAGAGAGAGAGAGAGAGAGAGAGAGAGAGAGAGAGAGACCGAGACAGAGAGAGAGAGAAAGAGAGAGAGAGACAGAGACAGAGACACAGAGAGAGAGAAAGAGAGAGAGAGAGAGAAGAGAGAGAGAGAGAGAGAGAGAGAGATAGAGAAGCTAATGCATTCACTATTCTGTGTGCTTCTTTTAAAAAAATTAAAATAAGAACAAAGCTTCCCACTCTACAAGAGCAGATAATATACGTTTCGTATCTATTGGATATTGTGGATTACACATAAAAAAAAAAACAGACATCAGAAAGAAAATAAACAAACAAAATTGTAAACATGATAACATAAATCTATAATCCACATGTCCCTGTAGGTTGACAAACCACCTGAGTCACCCAAGCAGTAGGAACAATGCAGTACCGCAGAAAGTCTTTCTTCATCTTCTGCTAAGTTTTGATAAAGCAGGAGGGAAACAGGTCTGGCCCAAAAGTGCTATGACAACCAGCACATTGCCAAAAGGTCTTCTGGATGGAGCAGTCGACTGGGAGTGTACAGCAGACCTCCCAGAGTGGAGAAATTACCCAGATGTCATCAGCAAGACAGGCATGAGACCAGACATCGCTCTCCACTCTGACTCCTCCGAAACAAGTGATTCTGATAGAACTCACTGTGCCATACGAAAGCAGAATGGAAGAAGCACATATCTACAAGACCGAAAAATACGCCGGTCTTGCCAGCACCCTGAAGAAAGCAGGTCTGCGGGTCAAAATCTTCGCCATAGAGGTCGGGGCAAGAGGGTTTGTGGGCACCTCCGCTTATGATCTCATGAAACAACTCGCCATTTCTGGGAAGAAGAGGACTAGAGCCCTTAAAGCGATGGCAGAGGCAGCAGAAAGGAGCTCAAGCTGGATCTGGGCAAGGAGGAACCAAAAGTGAACTTCATAAGGATTAAATTCCCTACAGATGATGTGTGCCCCGTTAGCACATTGGTAAAACCGCGTACCGCAGTTCTGAAGCGCAGAATCGCCCAGGTTCGCTCCCCGGCGTGGGAAAAAAAAAAATAGACAACAGGAGTCATGACCTGGATGTGGCCCGGCCCCCCGAGAGTGTAAGGAATTCAGGGCCGAAACACTTGTCTAAAGGGGGTTACTTCTCTGAAGACCTTCTGTTGTCTAGCTCTCCCTAGAGTTTCTTTCTACCTGCACATGGTCAATCCATTGACTTCCGGGAATAGTTCGGAGGACATTCGGGAAAGACCGAAGGACACTGGGAAAGACTAGATCTGCGGGCTTTGTGGGTTGGCTTCCCACCTTGCCTTTGATAACATGCCACGAGTTCTTTAAATGAAAGATGCTCCCAGGATTCACCGAAAGGGGGAGAGAATGATGAATCCATCGGCACTGACTCCATCACGACTGGAAACGCACAACGGACCATGATTAATGACCAGTTGGAATTTCCGTGTGCGTGTGGAAGGAGATTCACCACCAAACGCGGCATGAAGATCCACAGGACAAAAATGGGCTGTTTGAAGACACATACGAACCAGCAGCAGCGCACTGCGATAGCAGGTGAGACGTTGGATGACCAAGGCCAGGATTTAAACCATAGTGCCAAGGACATCCACGCTGACGGTTCTGATGCGGATTTTGCACAAGCTCTTAATGCCAAACGTGGAAAACTCAATTTGCCGCCTGCCGGTGCAACAGAACAATGGGAGAAATTAGATGAGGAACTTGTCCTTAAGCTGAATGCGCTAATAGGGAACAGTACGCTGGAACACAAACTTGACACATACGGAGACATCATATACTCTATCTGCAGGGACACTTATGGAGTGAAGCAGCCAAAGACAAAAACGCCTCCCCAGAAATCTAGAAGACAGCAACAGATGGAGAGCATCCGGAGGGAGAAAAGGAAGCTTAAAAAGCGAATGAAAACTGCCTCAGAATTCGAGAAGCAAGGGCTCCTGGAACTCTGGAAAGATCTGAAGGCCAAACACAATGCTATCAGCAAGGCGAAGAAAGAGCAAAAAGAAGAAGACTCAAGATCGTTTCTTCAAAGATCCCTTTGACTTTGCAAGAAAGCTGTTTGAACAACCCAAATCAGGGACTCTCACAGTGGGCAAGGAAACCCTAGAGCAGCATCTCAGGGAAACATATTCCGATTCTCAGCGCGAGGCACCACTTGAAATCCAGAATCTGGTCTGGCCTGCAGCGCCAGAAGGAAAATTCAATAACAAACCACCAACACTGGATGAAGTGAAGAACGTAGTAAAGAAAGCCAGAGCCAAGTCAGCACCTGGACCAAACGGAATACCATACCTGCTCTACAAGAAATGCCCAAAAGTGCTCGAGTGGCTCCACAAGATGATTCGATCAGCATGGAGGAACCAGAAGATCAGCGACCAATGGATGAGAGCTGAAGGAGTGTACATTCCGAAGGAGCAGAACTCCAGCAGCATCAATCAGTTCAGGCCAATATCACTTCTGAACGTCGAGGGGAAAATCTTCTTCTCTGTTATGGCAGCAAGATTGACAAAATACCTGACTGAAAACAAGTATCTGGATATGTCAGTCCAAAAGGGAGGCATACCAGGAATGCCTGGATGCTTGGAACATGCCACGTTGATTTGGGATGCCATCCAAAAAGCAAGAACAGAGAAGAGAGACATTGACGTAGTTTGGCTTGATCTGGCGAATGCATATGGATCAGTTCCACACGATATGATCCAGCTGGCTCTTGAAATGTATCACATCCCAGAAAACATCCGAACAATGCTGAGGAAGTATTTCCAAGGGTTCTCAATGCGGTTCTCTACCAAAGAATACACCACGGACTGGATAGACCTAGAGGTGGGCATTGCAATGGGCTGTGCAATCTCTCCCATACTGTTCGTGTTGGCAATGGAAGTCATCTTGAAAGCTGCAATGAAGAGTTCAGGTCCAGTGAATCTGGGAGATGGATACCAGATGCCTCCTCTGAAAGCTTTCATGGATGACACAACAGTCTTGTCCACGGATGAGGAAGAGACACACCGAATCTTAAAGCAGCTGGATGGCTGGTGGCCTCTTCAAGAATGAGGTTCAAACCTAAGAAATCCCGAAGTCTCTCACTGCGAAAAGGAAAAGTGGCAGATTCAGTCAAATTCATGGTAGCCAACCAAGCCATCCCCACTGTCACAGAAGAGCCAGTAAAAAGTCTCGGAAGATGGTATGATGACTCCCTGAAAGACATACAAAGGGGATGTGAAACCAAGCAAACAGCAGAAGAAGGCCTGAAGAAAATAGATAACTGCGGACTGCCAGGCAAATACAAAGTCTGGTGTCTACAGTTCATGCTGATACCAAAGCTGCTGTGGCCACTGCTAATCTATGACATTTGCACCAGCACAGTCGAAGCAATGGAAGCCAAAATCAACAAATACACAAGAAAATGGCTCGGTGTCCCACCTGGTCTCACTGATGTTGCATTCTACTGTCGTCAAGCAATGCTGAAGCTACCTCTCAAATCCATAGTGGAGGAATACAAAGTTGGAAAAGCAAGACTGTTGAGCATGCTGGAGGAATCGGAAGACAATATCGTGAGATCAGTTCATCCAAAGCTGAGAACTGGCAGAAAGTGGAAAGTCCAAGAGGCTGTAAACAATGCCAAGAGAAACCTCAGCATCAAAGAAATAATTGGACACACGCAAACCAACAGACAGGGACTGGGAGCAACAAAAATGCAGTGGTGGTCCAAAGCCAAAGGGAAGGAAAAAAGAGACATGATCATACAGGAGTTGAAGGAAGAAGAAGATGTCAAAAGAGTGCAGAAGGCAGTCCAGCAAGGTCAACAGGGGCAATGGACA
>CM060306.1:75915511-75933011 GCA_030674185.1 Monoplex corrugatus | reverse complement strand
TCTTTTCTTGATACTTCAAATTTTTGTCTTTGTCTCGCATGCAGACGAAACGCTGTGTAACTGGCGTCAGCGGCAAGTCTTTTTGTTAAACGCCAACTTGTTATGCCTATTGTTGGTTAGCCACTTCCTACATCAATTTAAACTCCTGACATTGCTGAGCGGGTACCGTAAAGTTCATATGCTGAATAGAATAATTACTTCTCTACATCTCTTAATTACCATCGTTTGTGCTTTGGTCGTTCATATGAAACACACAGACTCTTTGCGTGTTTGCAAAGCACTTAATTAAAGTTCACGTTCATATTGCCTTTAGCCCAGCAGACTACTAGAACCATATCAGGGCTAACACCACGTCAAAAACGACAATCTAGTTAAGATAAATACAACAATTAAAAACCATCCTCCCCGTGCAAAGCATCAGTTGACTAGGTTATAAGTAACTTCCATTACATTCTTAACATGTCCAGTACCTTCTTCTGTATGAATAAACAACAAATGTGTAACCAAACAATTTCATGTTTGGCAGGTTATACTCTTTGGACTTTAGTGGTTCAATGGCCAGACAGATTGTCATAACTCTCATAACAGCTGGACCTGTTTATCAACAGAAAATCAAAGGAGCCAAAACATAGCTGATGTGAGCAACAGTATATTTCAACACAACATAGCACAAAAACTAAATAAATACGAAATCAAAATATATGCTGTTCTTTACAATGCAGTATGTTCCTTTCGTTTGCTGTTTCATTTAACGTCTTTGCACTCTGAGTGATACTGGACAAATATTTCTATTCATCCTGCATTGTACAGTTCAATTTTTATCTACGCTTTTGCGATTTTTTGTTTGTTTGTTGGTTGGTTGGTTGATCAGTTTGTTGATCGGTTTCCTTGTTTCTTTCTTTCTTTCTTTCTTTCTTTCTTTCTTTCTTCCTTTCTTTCTTTCTTTCTTTGTGTTTTCTCTACAGTGTCTCCATACAGAATTGCAGTCCAGTGTATTGTAGTGTAATGCAATGTATAATGAAATGCAGTAATATTTAGTGAAAATAAGTACAACATAATGTGATATATGGCAATCTAGTACAAAGCCTATGAGGATATAAAGATAGTATAGTACAGTAACGCTAGGTACAAGGACTTCTCTTTTGTTCTTCACCGGTTTGCATGTATCACAATAACCATTGAGTACATTTGTGACACGCTGAGATGTTTCAGGGTTTTTTTCAGAGATGGATTTTTACCAGCGTCTAGGGGAAAGAAACTCGTTAAAGCTACCATCCTTTTTCTTTTGTTTATTTACTTAATTATTTTCTTAGATTTTATTATAGCTTTCATTTTACGTTTTCTTCTTCTTTTTTTTTTTTTTTTTGCTTGTTTATTTTGTGATTGTTTGTTTGTGTGTTTGTTTGTTTGTTTGTTTATTTGCTTGTTTGTTTTTGTTAGCCTTTGGCATTGCTTTCCAGTGCACGTATAATTCCAGCTTATGTATTCAGTAATGTCTTTCTTCTTCTTCTTCTTCTTCTTCTTCTTCTTCTTCTTCTTCTTCTTCTTCTTCTTGTTCTTGTTCTTGTTCTTGTTCTTCTTCTTCTTCTTCTTCTTCTTCTTCTTCTTCTTCTTCTTCTTCTTCTTCTTCTTCTTCTTCTTCTCTCTTCTTTTTTTTTTTGTTCTTGTTCTTGTTCTTGTTCTTCTTGTTCTTCTTCTTCTTGTTCTTTCTTCTTCTTTTCTTCTTTTCTTGTTCTTTTCTTTTCTTGTTCTTTTCTTCTCTTCTTCTTCTTCTTCTTCTTCTTCTTCTTCTTCTTCTTCTTCTTCTTCTTCTCTCTCTCTCACTCTTACATACACCTACATAAAAACACACTTCACACACACACACACTCTCTCTCTCTCTCTCTCTCGACAAGAGAGAAGTAGTAAAAAAAAAAGGGGGGGGGAGGGGGGTACTGTGTTTCTTTAGGAGCAAACGAACTTTAGCATGATTTATCCCTTGCACTCAGAACCCTTTCCTTAATAGTTTAAATGTTTGTCTCGCATGCAGACGAACGCTATGTAACTAGCGACAGCGGCAAGTCTTTTTTTTAAACACCAACTCGTCATGCCGACTAGAGGTTAGCCACTTCCTACATCCATTTAAACTCCCGACATTGTTGATTTGGAACCGTAAAAGTTCATATGCTGAATAGAACAGTTACTTCTCTACATCTCTTAATTACCATCGTGTGTGCTTTGGTCATTCATAAAAGACACACCGACTTTTTTGGCGTGTTTGCAAAGCCCCTGATCCGCAAAGTAAATCAGTTGACTAGGTTGTAATTAATCTCCATTACTTTTTTAACATGTCTGATACCACCTTCTGCATGAGTAAACAGCAAATTTGTATCCAAGCAGTTTCAGGCTTAGCACGTTATACTCTTTGAACTTCAGTGGTCCAATGGCCAGACAGATTGTCATGACTCTTCTAACAGCTGGACCTGTTTATCAACAGAAACTCAAACGAGCCAAAACATAGCTGAAATGAGCAACAGTACATTTAACACAAGACAACACAAAACAAAATAAAACAAAACAAAAATAAAATTAGATGCTGAGTTTAACAATACAATATGTTCATTTCATTTGCTATTTCATTTAACGTCTTTACACTCTGAATGATATTGGACAGATATGTCTAAGTGTCCTGCATTATACAGTTCAGTTTTTTTTTTATCTATGATTTCGAGATTTTTGTTTGTTTGTCTGTTTATTGATTGGCTGGTTTGTTGATTGATTTTCTTACTGTTTTCTTTGTTTCTCTTTCTTTATGAATTCCTGCTGCAGAGTCTCCGTACAGAATACCAGCCCAGTGCATTGTGTGCCGTGTGATATATAATAGAATGCAGCAATATTGAGTGAAGATAAGTACAACGCAACTTTTGTTTTACAATAACCGTTGAATACGTTTGGGACACGCATACTTATTTGTTGCTTCTTCTTCTTCTTCAGGTTTCTTCAGACGGATGGATTCTTCCAACATTTTATCCCGACAGAAAATCGTTAAGGCTATCATCCTCCTTAACCTCTTTTTTCCTTTGTTTCTATGTTCATTTTGGTTAAGTTTTTTTTATTTTTTTATTTTACATTTTGGCAGCACTTGGTAGAGCTTTCCAGTTCACGAGAAAATTCATCTTATCTATTCAGTAAGTCGTCTTCTTCTTCTTCTTCTTCTTCTTCTTCTTCTTATTTCTTCTTTTTCTTTTCTTCTTCTTCTTCTTCTTCTTCTTCTTCTTCTTCTTCTTCTTCTTTCTATATTATTAATATTATATATTATTATATATATTATTACATTATTATTATTATTATTATTTCTCTCTCTCTCTCTCTGTCTCTCTCTCTTCCTCTGTCCAATAGACACATATATAAAAACACACCAAACACACACACAAACACATACATAAAAACACACATCACACACACACACACAGCCACCACACACACCACACACACACACACACACACACACACACACACACACACACACACGAACGCACGCAGCACACTCACACATACACAAACACATCACATACACACACACACACACACACACACGCGCGCGCGCGCGCGCACGCACTAACGCACTTTGTACTTTGTGTCTGCTTCTATGCTAGCTGAATGGGTCGCGCAAACTGTGTTAGATTTGAGAAGTTCTATACAACATGGGAGATAATTCTCAAGAGTCATGTCCTTTGATTATAATAATATAAAAATTCTCCCTGCTTCCCTCTCACTTCTTTCGTATTACCTATATGCCTTGGAAGCAACCCTGTATGTGTTCTGTCTTGTCTGTGTGTGTGTGTTTGGTCAGTTCAAACATAAAAGACTATGTCAATCTTGAACGATAGACCAATATACTGTATGTATTTCTCTCCTCTCTCACAGTTGTGTGTAGGGTAGTTGCAGAGTATAAAGGTAGGCTTGGGCGCTCCTTTTTTGAGGAGTGTTCTGAGTTTACTGTTTTTGTACTTTGTATCTGCCTCTATGCTAGCTGAATGGGTAGCGCAAACTGTGTTAGATTTGAGAAGTTCTATACAACATGGGAGATAATTCTCAAGAGTTATGTCCTTTGATTATACACATCACACACACACGCACACACGTAGGAACGCACGCACGCACACTCACACACATACACAAACACAAACACACATACACATACACAAATACACATACACCACAACACAAGAATAGAAAACGATGATCCAGTCACTCTTGAGTTGCAAACCGTTTCTCGTCTATTCCTCCTACCTGTTACATTCAGACATAAAACCCGTATATAAAAAATGAAGATCATAACAATTTTTCTTGTTTTCTCAAGACGCAAAGCATGCCAGAGAAACCTCAATGCCAAACAACGATCTGAAGATTGCTTGTTTTGCAATATGAAAAAGTGTACAGACAAAATATTAACATAAACAAAACTTGTAAAAAAAAAAGCCAAAACCACTAGAATTATGAAGGAAAACAGACGTAGTTTTCAAGAAGTGTTCAAGTTATTTTCATTTCATTGTCATAGAACAACTTTAACGGTGATGTTTGCCAGCTTCCAGACAAGAATGAAATGGTAATATGCCAGCTCAGGTTCGTAGGTTTATATTTCTTACAGCCCATACGACTACTACAGCCGTATCAGGGCTAAAATTACGTTAAAAACGACACCCAGTAGTGAGTAAAAAGACACTAGTTAAAAACATGAAGCCACCGTTATTCGTGCAAGTCTAAAATGCATTTAAAGAAAGTCATTCTCACATGTAAAAATCATATCAAATGAACTATATTGATATCTCTCTCTCTCTCTCTCTCTCTCTCTCTCTCTCTCTCTCATCTCTCTCTCTCTCTCTCTCATCTCTCTCTCTCTCTCTCTCTCTCTCTCTCTCTCTCTCTCTCTCTCTCTCTCTCTCTCGCTATCTCCCTGTATGTATGTAACGTATGTAAATATATATATATACATATATATATATATATATGTATATATACATGTGTAATATATATACATATATATGTATATATATATATATATATGGTGTGTGGTGTGTGTGTGTGTGTGTGTGTGTGTGTGTGTGTGTGTGTGTGTGTGTGTGTGTGAGTGTGTGTGTGTGTGTGACGCTCTCTCTCATATGTCTACCTTTGTCTCCCATGCTTTTGTAAGAGTGCATGAGCAATTGGTCTACGTACATCAGCCAGTATGTTATCACCACTCATTTTGAACTCGCCTCATATTTTATGCGTTATGGTATGGGTTTTTTCCTTTTCTGATCTTATGTTTTGTGTGCAGAATAGCAAGGACTAGCTCTACAACATGTCCAATGGGACCTAATGTTACCATTTTTGACTAAGAGAGGGACAGAGAGAGAGGAGAGAGAGAGAGGGGAGAGAGAGACAGACAGACAGACAGAAGGGGGGAGAGAAAGAGAGAGAGAAAATGAGAGAGACAGACAGAAGACAGATAGACAGACAGAGAAAAGAGAGGCTCAGACTTCAGACTGTAGACAAGGGATAGATTGGTATGGAGAGCCATGATTGCCAATGCCATGCCGCAGGGCACATGATGATGATCATCATCACAAAAAGACCACAAGGATGGACGCACTGCACTTCACTAGACACCATAGGGAATGCACTAGAGGGGAAAACACAGAGAGCTTCTGGCAACGAAAAATAGAAGATTTTGATGCCCCTAAACACAATATGGGTACTATACATAGGCTTAGTAGCCTGGACAGTCAACAAGCAAAACCAGAGCAAGATTGAGGCAGCCAACATGTGGTTTTTAAGAAGAATATTGAGAGTTCCATGGACAGCAAAGAAAACAAACGAGACCGTCTTGATGGAGGCAGACACAAGAAGATCATTCATAAGGATGATTAGGAAAAGACAGACAACATTTATAGGCCATTTTACGAGGAAAGGGGAATTGGAACACCTGGTCACAACGCGAAATCTGGAGGGAAACAGAGCACCAGGTAGACTCAGGGAGAAGATATTAGACGGTCTTGCAGAGTGGCTGGGGACAAAGAGGGTGGAAGAGATGCTTGAGGCAACAAGAGATAGGGACAGATGGAAGTCCATGATCGCCAACGCCATGCGGCAAGGCACCTGATGATGATGATGATGACATAGTCTAGTCTAGAACAGACAGGAGAGGAGAATCCTCATTGGCACCATACATGCCAGTAGGATTATAGACAGTAACTACTGGTGTGGTTTATCATCATCATCATCAGTCCCGTAGTCTGGTTGACCGTTGGGCACCACTGAAGATTTTGCAACCAACTTCCTCCATCCTCACGGTCCTCAGCTTTCTGCAGCATGATATTCCACACAAGGCCACTCCACTCTCTGATATTGTCTTCCCATCTTTTTCTCTGTCTGCCTCTTCGTCTCCCTCCCTGTACTGTTCCCTGCAAGACGGTCTTGGCCAGTCCAGATGATCGTGTGACGTGCCCGTACCACCTCAGTTTGCGTCTTTTCACTGAAGTCAGGAGGTCTTCATACGACCCGATGGCGTTTACAATTCTGGTTTTCACTTCCTTATTGGTTATATGATCTGTGTACGAGATACCAAGGAGTTTACGGATGCGGAAGCATTTCATCTCCATTGCCTGTAACCTTCTTTCAATGTCTGCTGTTACGGTCCATGAAGAAGAGAAGAAGAAGAAGAAGAAGAAGAAGAAGAAGAGGAAGAAGAGAAGAAAGAAGAAGAAGAAGAAGAAGAAGAAGAAGAAGAAAAGAAAAGAGGAAGAGGAGAAAAAGAAGGAGATAAGGAAAAAAGAAGAAAAAAAATTATTTTCTTATATTGTACGATAATGATCAACACTTTTAATATTTGTGGACATTTTAAAAATCATTACTTAGTGCACAGAGATCAAGTAAATAGATAAATATTATCTGCTGCTAAATTTGACGAAGTGTTTGTTTACTTATATCGGTTCTGAAACAAGTGTTCTTCTGTAAACGATCAAAATACACTGAAGATTTATGAAATCATTACAGAGTGTGTTGTTTTCAGTCTGTTTCGTTTTGTGATAAATATCTCCATTTTTGTTCATCAACTGGGTTTTCTCTGCACTGATCTGCATGCCGTATGTTGTGCAGGCCTCATCAAGATGTTTTATCGAGCTGACCAGCTCTTGCTCTTGCCCAGCTAGTCCGTGTGGTTTATACATACACACAAATGCATCCTCAAAAGCTAATCCTGCTTTTGAATGTATCCTGACATGATGCGTGGTTATCAAATCTGTAACACCAAATTGTAGCACCCATTAACACTGCGAAAGAAAAATCAAAAATGAAAAGAAAAATGGAAACACTTTGTCTTTCCTGTGTGTTAGCGCATGCCTATTTTACCTCCCTTGTTCGTTTTTTTTTTTCCTTTGTTAATCTTTTTTTCCTGCTATCTTTAGATTCTTCTTTCATTGGTTCTTTTTTCTGTCAGTCATCCATGTTTTCAGAAGGGTATGATATTGCGCTGCTCACAAATCTATATCAAAGCAAGAAACGACAGTATTTTATTGATTTTTCACCACTGGTAACACCAACAACCATTGAAACCTCTCTGTCTGTCTGTCTGTCTGTCTGTCTGTCTCTCTGTCTCTGTCTCTGTCTCTGTTTTTGTCTCTGTCTCTGTCTCTCTCTATGTCTCTCTCTGTCTCTGTCTCCCTGTCTGTCTCCCTCTCTCTTCTCTCTCTCTCTCTGGCCCCTCCAAACAAACTGGAAACACACTGAAACCCACACATTAACACCACACACTCTCAATGTCTAGCCCATTACCCAAGTCGAGCAAGGCGTCACAAAACACAATGTTGTCTTCGTCAAGTGTCCAAGTTGTGGAGTCCTCACGACATGTTGAGTCTCAAAATGCCGTCTGCACTTACAAGTTTTGTTCATCGAAAGGCGGTGTGCGATAAAAGTCGGTGAAGACAGACCCATTATACGGATTTCTGCACTGCCATCCTGGCGATGCTGACTCTCTCTTTACTTTATCCCTGGGATCAAATAAAGGAGCGGGGATGGCTGAAATGAAGTGGAGAGAAGAGTTGGTGTAGGATAGAAGAATGTTTGCTAAGTTTGTGAAAGCAGAACATTGTGCTACATCGACACACACACAAAAAAGTTTTGTTGCAAAATATACACAAGTATCCTTGAGACTGGAATTTTTATTTTAGGTCAATTCTTTGTTAGTTTACTTCAAATATAGGCCAGAAAAGAATTTGCCATTACGCAAAATTATACAGAGTATAATGTGGGATTGATTCATTTTACTTTTTTTAACAAAGCGTGGTTAGTATATTTGAATTTGGAGAACAGCGTTCTACAGAAACAGTTTAGAAGAAGAAAAAAAACAAGAAGCAGAAAAAGAATAAAGAATGAATGATAAATAATGACTAATGATGAGAATGAATGAAGAGAAGAATGAATGAATGAATGAATGAATGAATGAATGAATGAAAATGAAGAATGAATGAAAGAATGAAAAGAGAAGAAGAAGAAGAATGAAGAGAAGAAGAAGAAGAAGAAGAAGAAGAAGAACAGAAGAACAAGAACAAGAACAAGAACAAGAACAAGAAGAAAAGACAAGAACAGAAGAAGAAGAAGAAGAAGAAGAAGAAGAAGAAGAAGAAGAAGAAGAAGAAGAAGAAGAAGAAGAAGAAGAAGAAGAAGAAGAAGAAGAAGAAGAAGAAGAAGAAGAAGAAGAAGAAGAAAGAAGAAGAAAAGAAAAGAAGAAGAAGAAGAAGAAGAAGTAGAAAAAGAAGAAGAAGAAGAAGTAAGAAAGAAGAAAGAAGAAGAAGAATGATGATGAAGAAGAAAAGGAAAGAGAAGAGGAGAGAAAGAAGGAGATAAGAAGAAAAAAAAAAGAAGGAAAAATATTATTTCTTATATTGTACATTATGATCAACACTTTGATATCAGTGGACATTTTAAAATCAATACTTAGTGCACAGGGATCAAGTAAATAGATATATATTACACTGCTGCTAAATTTGACGAATGTTTGTTTGCTTATATCAGTTCTGAAACAAGTGTTCTTTTGTAAACGATGAAAATACACTAAAGATTTATGAAATCATTACAGAGTGTTTGTTTTCAGTCTGTTTAGTTTTGTGATAAATGTCTCCATTTTTGTTCATTTGTCGTAAGTCAAAATGTATTTTTCATACTGAAGTTGTAATGAGGACTACAAAGAAGATCCTGTAAACATATTGTATTTCTGGCTTCTTTTTTCTTATCCGTCGATCGCCAAACATCATTATCATTTGACAGTAAATTATAAGGACACTTACAAAGACAAAAATATATCAGATTGTAATGCGACGTTTACAAGCTGGGTCACTCAAATTGATTTTTAAAGCTTTTTTAAGTCTTTAAGTCTGTCACTTACAAACTGATTGCCTGATTATCTCTCTCCACTCCATCAATTCTCTCTTTCTGTCTCGTTCTCTCTCTTTCTCTCTCTGTCTCTTTCGCTCACTCTATCTCTCTCTCTCTCTTTCTCTCTCTCTGTCTATCTCTCTCTTTCTCTCCCTGTCTCTGTCTGCTTGTCTCTGCCTGTCTGTCTGCCTCTCTCTCTCTCTCTCTCTCTCTCTCTCCCTATCTATCTAGCTAGCTAGCTAGCTCTCAATCTGGCTGTCTAGCTCTCTGTCTCTTTCTCTCTCTCTGTGCTAATATCTGTACCGTTGGAAAATGAAGCTTTGTTTCATTCTAATGCACTCTCTCTCTCTCTCTCTCTCTCTCTCTCTCTATATATATATATATATTATATATATATATATATATATATATATATTATATATATATATATATATTTATTTATTTATCTTGCTCACTCGCTCGCTCAACACGACGAAAGAGATAACGGTGATTTTACATCCAGACTGCCAAACTCCAGTGCAAACTTTATGTGTCATCCAGAACCCAGTTCTGGCGATACCAAAATGATAGTTTTGCTTGCATGTCTACACCCTGTAACTAGCGTTTGTGGCAAGTCATTTATTTCCTTTCAGTATAAGGCTGTCTTTCCCCACGTCCTTTTTGTATGCGTTTCCTGTTATCTTTTATTATTTTTTTTTTATTAATATTGTTTGAGTTCATGAACTGGATACAGTGTGTACTTATCAACACGTCCAGCCCTTCAGTAAGCGGTGGTTTGGATACAAGTCGTTTGAGTGAGAACAATGAGACAATTCTTACATTTTGGCAATTTACCTGATACTCTGTGAAATGAGTAATATAGACCGGTTGGAATGGTTAGGTCAGTTTTTGTTGGTTTTCAAGTCTATTGAAACATAGACACAGACACACAGACATAGACACACACACAGACACACACACACAGACACATACACAGACACACACACACATACACAACACACACACACACACACTCTCTCTCTCTCTATCACTTTCTGTCTCTCTCTGTTCATGTTTGTCTGCCTCTGTCTCTCACTGTCTCTCTCTCTGTTTGTCTCTCTGTCTCTTCTGTCTCTGTCTGTGTCTCTGTCTCTGTCTGTCTGTATCTCTTTCTCTCTCTGTCTGTCTGTCTCTTTGTCTGTCTGTCTATCTGTCTGTCTTTGTCTCTCTCCCTGTCTATATCTGTCTCTGTCTCTCTCTCTCTCTCTCTGTCTTTCTCTCCCTCCCTCTCTCTCTTTCTGTCTCTGTCTCTCTCTCCCCTCTTTCTCTCTCTTTCTTTCTTTATCACCCCTTCTCATTCCCCTCTCTCTCATATGTATTAAATTGTCTCAACAAGCCATAGAAACTCGAATGTCAGACGTGCTCTCTGTGTCCTCTCAACAGATTAGTTCCAGCTGCCTGTGTTCTGTGATACACACTTGTTCTCACGAACTATGAACGTGATTGGAAAGAGAAAAGTTGCGAAGATAAAGAAGGACAAAAGAATCTTTCATTAATTTTATTGTCTGCTCACAATCGTGGTTTTAGAGAAAAAAAATGGCGGGATACAAGAAGTTCATATGCAAATCAAATAACAGAACCGTTTGGTGCAACATAGTTTTATTGTATTTACTCCTCAACAGTATTAATACTTTTTTAATCAAGTCTTTTTCTGGCTTTTGTTAGTTGTTTTTTTTCAATTCAACTTTGATGGTAAATACACTCCAAAAATCAAATCTAGCAGTGTATTTATAAATAAAAACACTACTACCTATAACTAATCTAGTAAGTATTTTAGATTGTTAGCCATTATTTAAAGGCGGAAGATACGATAACTCTAGACTGTTTTCTTTTACGTTCCTACTCATAATCCGTCAAGTTTACGCTGGGAAGTTTTTTCAGATAATTTGTGTTTATTGTGGTTTTGTAAGGGTTGTATCAATCTAAATAGCAATATGATCCATAAACTGTGCAACATTTATATTCTTTGACATACTTTTTGTTAAATCATAAATGATTGTGTTGAAAAGTATGGGACATGTATATCTACAACACACAAAATGTTTTATATAGAAATAAACTTTACATGTTATGTCAGCGGTGTTTAGTTTATGAAGCAATCTAAAAAGGCAAACAAATATCGTAAACCTTCACCACACCTAACAGATATAGACAAAACGCTTTTCCTACGACAAAATTATTGTTTTATATGTTTTCACTTTTGCTATGTGATCTTTTGTATATCGCCCTTTCCTTATTATCTGCCCCCATTTGTAGGATTATTATGTTTTCACAATAGTAAAGCAATCGCTTCTGAATACTCTCTTCATTAATTTACATATGAGATGTTAAAGCTACCGATATACCACCATCAGTTTATACTGATGTTTGCCTACTTTAATCTTTGAGATTACGATAGACTGTTTCCACTGTTTTTAGAAGAGTTCCAGTTTACCGACGTATGGTTGGAAAAATGAATGAAACGATTTCTTCCCGATCATAGGTAAATGAGTTAGCGACTGAAAGTAGATGCTATCTAAAACAGAAGATTTGTTTGATAAAAAAAAATTCCCACAGTTTCCATAAGTTCATAAAGTCGAATTGGGGAGTTGATGTAATGGCTCTGCTTAGAGATTGGATCATTGTTAAAAATCTGTTTGTTTCATTATTACTTGTAATTATGAAAACATGATTTCAAATTAACTGACCGAATATCATTTGCAAAAAGATAAAGGAATGCTTTGGCTTTTTTTCAGATGAAATAGGAAGGCTATCTGGAAACTTACGACTTAATTGATAAACTGGCAGTTGATAACCAAATTTTCAATTCTGTGGTTTCTTTTACCTCACATTGTAAGTGTCCTTTGATTCATATATCTAATTTAACAGACAGTTGTCCAGTAGCTATTCTTGACTATTGATATAACTTCATGATATTAGATTTTAACTTTCTGTATATTTAATTGATGTCTAGGCATTTTATTTTCGAACCATATTTGAATCATTTTCTTTCAAGACAACAGCTCATTTCACATTATTTTGTCCACCACAATGTCTACAGTATTTGCTTAGTTTTACAGGGGTGCATATTGAAAAAAGATAAGAATCTCCCTTGAAGACAGCTTCGAGAAAACTACATTATAACATATCTAAATGTCCATGTTTTATTAAGTTTGAATCGTAGATTAAGGATGTTTTCAAAGGCTACTCAAATGGCTTGTTTTTTTGTTGTTGTTGTTGTTGTTGTTTTATCTTAATGGCGACAAAAGCTGGCAGAGTTCGTTTTTTTTTAACAATGCGATGATAATGATGTTGATGAAGATGATAATCTTGATGCTATGGAGTTCCATCTTGGACTGAGACTGCGTGGCAGGGCTATACTCTACGCTTACTATCATAATATATCCTGGCGTCAACCAGGCCCGAGAGATACAGACACCTGCGGTGCGGTCAGAAGATTTGAACAACACCTTCAATGACGCATCCGTAAGTGGATGAGACTCGACTGGTGGTCCCAGTCTTCCCAATGAGCCCATAGCACGCCCAACTTTGGTTAGGAGCCGGTTATACCCGAAAAATCCCACAATGATTTTTGAAGGTACTGATGGAGATTCGAACCCACAACCTCCAAGTCAGTAGTCCGTTGCGTTAACCACTACACCACGGCAACTGGTTTTCAATTAGCATTCTTGTATTGAAATGTTTGGATTCTATGGTTAAATATTCTGTGTATATTGTGTAACAATAAAGAGGGTCTTTAACTAGCCAGTAATTATCACACTTTAGTCATATTTCGTTTTTTAACCCTTTGACTCCCGCACCCTATCCACCAGCTTCCTGCAGGAACTTGGTAGGGTGAGGAAGTGAAATGGTTAACATTTGGGTTTGTTTGCAAGGTTGACAATGCATGATGCTGGTGGACAGGGTGCGGGAGTCAAAGGGTTAAGATACTGCAATGATGAAAGCTTTCAGCTTTTCCTTCCTTTCTCCTGAGGGAACTAATGACAGAAATCTTCTATAAGAAAAGTGTTGCTATGTGGGCTGGATGAGCGCTTCGCACTGTGAGGCTGTCAGAATTTCTTGGAGTCTATAGGTCCCTCCATTATCGAGACCAAAACTGTCAAGAAAGTGAAGGAAAGAAAGAGTCTACCAACAAAGTATCAAAAAGGGAGGCTTTGTAGGTTGCAAGCTTGCCTTTTTCCATTTCCTTTTTTTTCCTTTCTATTCCCCCCACCCCTACCCACCCCACCCCATTCCATCATATTCAACTCTGCAAGGACTAGAATATCCCTTAGACCCAAGAAAGGTGAAATATGTTTGCTGAAAAGAAACAGAAAGCACGCATTGCTCTGGTTTATAAAAAAAAAAGTAATAGCGAGAGATATTTTAATTCTTCGAGTGATTATTTTGTCTTTGTCTCCATAGACAGTTTACGCATTGAAAAAGATCAAAAGGTCAGTTATTGGAGCGAAAGAGGGAGGGAGAGAGAAAGAGAGAGAGAGAGAGAGAAAAGAGACAGACAGACAGAGACAGAGAGACATACAACAGACAGACAGACACAGAAAGACAAAGTGACAAAGATACAGACATACAATGTCAGAGGCATAGACAGACGGACAGAGACAGACACATAGACAGACAGGTAGACAGACAGACAGACAGACAGACGGACAGAGACAGACACATAGGCATGCAAACAAACAGAGACAAACAGACAGAGATAGAGAGAGACAGAGAAGCAAAGAGAATGTTCGTGCTAAGCATGATACGTAATGGGAAGCACGTCGAAATAAAGAAGTAGAAAAGTTTAGATTAACTGATTTGGAGTTTGATATCTTGTTAGAAAATGTACTGGCCTATTCTTTTCAAGGACGATGGATTAAGACAAGCAATTTTCCATGAGATTTCTTCTTTGACAGAAACAAATCTTCACACACGCACATACATAATTATGTAAAGACGTACCCACACTGCGCTCTAACACACACGCACACACACGCACACACTCAGCACACACACCGTACACACACACACAGCACCACCACGTCTCATTCACGCGCGCGCATACACACACACGCACGCACGCATGCTCGTAAGCACGCACACACACGCACGCACGCCTCATTCACGCGCGCGCGCACACACATACACGCGCATGTACACATACACGGTGTACCACATACACACGCACACATCCACGCACGTACGCACGCACACACCACGCACACACGCACGCACGACACACACACGCACGAACGCACGTACGCATGCATGCACAGCACGCACCACCACACACACACACACACACACACACACTTAAAAAGAGGAGAAGTAGCAATATATCACAAAAGACAGCAGGATTGAGAATTTTGGACTGTTTTCTGTGCCATGCACGCACACAAATATGCACTTACACACGCATATACACATCCACACAAACACATGTGTACACACATACAAACGAGGACATACACAGACACACAGGAAGAGAGAGACAGAGACAGAGAAAGGCAAAGAGAGACAGAGACACAGAGAGAGAGACAGTGAGAGAGAGACAGGCAGACAGACAGACAGACAGACAGACAAAAACATCCCTACTCTAGACACATAATATAGACATATATAAACAGAGAGAAAGAAAGAGAGAGAGAAGACAGACAGACAGAGAGAGAGAGAAACAGACAGAGACAGACAGACACAGAAGAGACACAGAGAGACAGAGACAAAGAGAGAAAGAGAGACAGACAGACAAACAACAGACAGAGACGTAGAGAAGAAGACAGACAGAGAGAGGGAGAGACACAGAGACAGACAGAGAGAGAGGGAGAGACAGAGAGACAGAGACAGGAAGACAGAGAGACAGAGATACAGAGGAGAAGAGTTACACCTTATCTTGAAAGGCTTTAGAAACCCAACCCTCAGACGTGATCTATGTGTCCACTCACCACATTAGTTCCACCTGTCTAGCCTGTGTGATATCCCCAGGTTTTCCCAGAGTGATTATGTGATGGGAAGGATGTGAGTGGCCAGCAATCCCCACGCTTCACCAGCTTTCTTTCTCTTTCTTTTTCTCTCATATACTCAGTTATGTTCCCTTCTAATGCCCTCAGGGGGGTGGGGTGGTGGGGGGGGGGGGGCTGGTGACAAAATCCCACTGTACGGAAAGTGTTGCTGCATGGGATGGATCGGTTGAGTTTGAGACTGTCAGATTATTCTGTGAAATATATATATATATATTATATATATTATTTCCCTTATCTCCTCTCTCTCTCTTTCTCTTTCTTTCTTTCTCTCTCTCTCTTTCTCTCTCTCTATCTTTCTCTCTCTCTCCCCTCTCTCTCTCTCTTCTCTCTCTCGTCTCTCTTTCTCGCTCTCTCTCTCTCTCCCTCGCTCACTCTCTCTCTCTCTCCCTCGCTCACTCTCTCTCTCTCTCCCTCGCTCACTTTCTCTCTCTCTCTCTCTCTCTCCTCTCGCTCACTTTCTCTCTCGCTCTCTCTCTCTCCCTCGCTCACTTTCTCTCTCTCTCTCTCTTCTCTCTCATTTCTCTCTCTCTCTCTCTCTTCTCTCTCTCTCTCTCTCTCTCTCTCTCTTCATTTCCTTTATTTTCCTTGCTTGACATCGGCCACTAGGTCTTTTTAGTGAATAAATCGAAATGGTTGATTTTCCAGAATACCCAGTGACAAATATCCATATACGACCACACTGAAAGGATACACACACGCACTCAATCACATATACACACACGCACACACACACACACACACACACCACACACACACACCACACACACACACACACACACACACGCTCACGCACACACACACACACACACACACACACACACACACACAGAAGTTACACCTTATCTTGAAAGGCTTTAGAAACCCAAACCTCAGACGTGATCTATGTGTCCACTCACCACATTAGTTCCACCTGTCTAACCTCTGTGATAACTCCAGGTTTTCCCAGAGTGATTATGTGATGGGAAGGACAGAAGTAGTGAGGAAAAGGGAGAATCTGTGAGTAGCCAACAATCCCCACGCTTTAACCATATTTCTTTTGCTTTCTCTGAGATACTGCGTTTTGCTTTCTCTGAGATACTGCAATAATGTCCCCTTCGATTTTTTTTTCTTTTCCCCCTGAGAGGACTAATGACAAAATCCCACATCAAGAAAAGTGTTGCTGCACGGCGTAGATGAGTGCTTTTTAGTTTGAGACTGTCAGATTTATTTTGTGAACATCCTTCTCTGTCTCTGTCTCTCTGTCTGTCTGTCTCTGTCTCTCTCTCTCACTCTGTTCTCTCTCTCTCTTTCTCTCTTTGTCTCTGTCTCATTCTCTCTCTCTCTCTCTCTATCTATCTATCTATCGCTCTCTCTCTCTCTCTCTCTCTCTCTCTCTCTCTCTTCATGCTTTCATTTCTTTTATTTTTCTTGCTTTAAACGACCACAGATAATTTTTGTTTCTTTGTTATTCTTTTTTAAATGACAGTGAATTAATAAGAGTGGCTAGATTTTCATGATAAGTTGATTGCAACAATGGCAATATTTCATACACGTCCATACTGAAAGGACACACACACACACACACACACACACACACACACACACACACACACACACACAACACACACACACACACACACACACACACTCACACACACACACACGCACACACTCACTCACTCACTCACTCACTGAAAGAGAAGGAGAGATTTCTACAAATCCAAACTCATTGCTATGAAGCACAGTTGAACACCAAAACAGAAAGAAATTGCAGATGCTGACCCATATGATCTGATGAAAGCTCATCTAGCTGGCATAAGTAGTCTGTACTCTAATCCTCCATGAGTCATCTCCCAAGAAAAGAAGAAGAAAATCGAGAGTGTTCAGCATTACATCATCTTAGTGACAAAAACATGCCAAAGTGTGAGAATTGCTTGCAACCCTCTTCATTTATTCTGTACTTTTTCTTTATTTCTTCATTGCATTGCAAGCGCTGGGCACTTGAAGAGGGTCAAAGCAGATGGAGCACATTTGGACTAATGGCATGTTCTGCTTTGATGCGTGAATATTTTGAAAGGGCTCTCAGA
>CM060306.1:75910511-75913011 GCA_030674185.1 Monoplex corrugatus | reverse complement strand
GTCTCGTTTGTTTTCTTTGCTGTCCATGGAACTCTCAATATTCTTCTGAGAAACCACATCTGGGCTGCCTCAATCTTGCTCTGGCTTTGCTTGCTGACTGTCCACGCCTCGCATCCGTACAACAGTATTGGTTCTATTTAACATTCAAGGACTCTCTCGTGTTAATTGATCGTGCGCTGTACAAACATAAGAAAGTCAGAGGTAGACACATATGAAGCAAATACATATCAACCTCTGACAAGAACAACATAATGATAATAACAAAACAAAAATGTTAGTATTTGAAGTAATGTACACGTTTTATGCAAAAATAAAACAGTGATTTGCGAACATAAAGCTTAAAAAAACGGAAGTATCATTAACAAACAAGGGTGAGACAAGTCCACTAATGCTACGATGAACATAGATGCACTATTACTCATGCAACTTCAAAAACGTTGTAAAATTAACTCCAATGCAATACCAGCTTCCATGTGTCAATTGATCAAGTGAATTATAAAATCTTGAGAGATAAGGGCAGATAATGTACAGCAAATACATGTCATTCCCTAACAACAACAACACAAACATGGCAAAAATAACATAACAACAACAACAACAACAATAATAACAATGATGATAATGATAATAATGATAATAACAATACTAAAAATCATAGAAGTAGTAGTAGAATAGTAGTAGTAGTAGTAGTAGTTCTTCTTCTTGTAGTAGTAGTAATAGTAGTAGTAGTACCAGCAGTAGAAGTAGTAGTAGTGGTGGTAGTGGTAATAGTAGTAGTAATAGTAGTAGTAGTAGTAGTGATGGTGATGGTGGTGGTAGTAGTAGTAGTGGTAGTAGTAGTAGCAGCAGTAGTAGTAGTACTAGTAGTGTATTAGGTCAGCTCCATCTTTATTGATATCTAGTGTCTATCAAGGTTCAGTTCTGGTCCCTGTTCTCTTCATTTTGTAATGTATAACCATGTAGCTCTGTTATTAAACAATAAGGAGCACTCTATCATTTCTTTGCTGATAACACAACTGCATCGATCAGCTTTCCCGAGAGATATACACAGCACCGCTCGACAAATTAAAAAACACAGCTGAGAACACAGCTGCCTGATTGAAAGCAAACAAACTGAAAAAAAAGAATAAATGATGACAAAACAGAACCCATTTACAAAGATATATGATCAAATCTATAAATAGTAACCTCAAAGAAACTGTGTTGTGTTTGCAGCACTATGATTTCTTTCAGGTTACTATTTATAGATTTGATTGTGCATCTTTGTAAATGAGTTCTGTTCTTTTTATTTCCGTTCATTTTTAATTTGTTCACAGCATTCTTTGAATAAAGGATAAAATCGAAATGTGTGAGTAGAGAATTTTCGAGGGAAAAAAAAAGCTAAAGACTGAGATTCGTTTGCAGCCTTCATCTTTTTTTTACCTTCATCCCCCAGCCTCCCACCTTAACATTCCACAACAGCTAGAGTATTCTTTAGAGCCAAGACAGGTGGAACAAATTTGGTGCGAGGACGCTAGCAGCACATCGCAGCTCTGGTTCATGGAGCCTGTCGATACTCAATCTCTTGTCTTCTGGTAGGATCAGAAAGTACGTGGTTTCACAGAGAGGCAGGGAGAGAGAGAGAGAGAGACAGACAGACAGACAGACAGAGACAGAGACAGAGAGAGAGACACAGAGAGACAGAGAGAGACAGAGAGAGACAGAGAGACAGAGACAGAGAGACAGAGACAGACAGAGACAGAGACAGAGAGACAGAGACAGAGAGACAGAGACAGACAGAGACAGACAGAGAGACAGAGACAGACAGAGAGACAGGCAGAGACAGAGACGGAGGCAGAGACAGACATACAGGCACAGACACAAAGACAGACAGACAGACAGAGACAGAGAAAGAGAAAGAAAGAAAGAGAAAGAGACAGACAAAGTGACAGAGAAACAGACAACCAGCCAGACAGGCATTCAGACGGAGACAGCGACAGAGGTACAGACAGACAGCAAATGCTGATCCTTCACTTCCAATAGTTTCCTTTTCTTCTATTATGCCATTGATTTATTACCAGCTTACGATTTTATGCAAAACATTTTCTGTAAAGTACAAAATGGTTTGTTGTTCACAGTGATGAGCCTGAACGCAGACGCTTAGAATCCCACCTCATAACCACATTGGGGATCTCATTTCCACTCGACATCACTATTCTACACTAATCCATTCAAATCACTCCCCTGTTACATTCTTAACGCAGCACCTGATTAATCACTTACACTAGGATCAGATCGATAATATATCACGAACACCGTCCTTGCCCCCTTTCCCCAAAGCTACTTCACCTCTAACCTCGTCCTCTCCCATCCCGCGCCCCAAATCAAAATCTCTCTTTTCTGTTTTCGCAATAGAGAACACATTCATCTTCAGGACATGTTTCTAAATCTTAAAGTTCATCTTGACACTTCTAGTGTATCGAATATTGTTGTACGTTTTCTGTATGTTGTATATTGTCTG
>CM060306.1:75875511-75885511 GCA_030674185.1 Monoplex corrugatus | reverse complement strand
CCATAACACCATGATTATCATCCTCGTCGACATCATCATTGTCGCATTATGTGATACTGTACCAGTTTCTTTGGTCATTAAGGTGGTGTAGAAAATGAGACGTAAAAAAGGTGAGCATACGGGTAACCTCCCTGAGTGAGACTATCCTAAAAAAAAATTTTTTTAAATATCATCATCACCGGACTGACAGTGAAATGATGTAATGTTTACATCTGTTAATATGTATGCTTACTGCGGCAGATGCGTATAAAATTAGATTCTTTTAAAAATTACAATCCCCATTTCTTTTAAACGTTATATACTGTTTTAACAAAATTATAAGTCAAACAGTCTCTGGCTTATCACAGATCTTAATTATATGCAAATGTACCAAGCTTGACGTGCTCTCGGGTTAGTCATAATGTCAAAAGGAGATGAAGAAAGTAAAAAAAAAAACCAGCTATATACAAATTAGGATTGTTAGATATATAGAGAACGTTTCACAACGAGAATCATGGCTTTACTTGGTCCAGACAAAATCTATCTATAGCCAGTTGTTTTGATTTCTGTTTCATTGAAAAAGACATCGAAAATAGCTCTTTGTCATGCAATATTACTTTCGTTTTTCTCTTGTATTAAAAAAAAAAGACTGAAAATGGCTGTATGTCATGCAATATTACTTTCGTTTTTCCTTGTATTAAAAAAAAAGACTGTATGTCATGCAATCTCATGTCTGTAACAAATAAAGCTGCAGTAACTGAACATTCAACCCCCAACAATTCACAACCTAGAGACAACATTCACAACGGAAATAAGCGAATTACTGGACAGCTTGGTGAATGAAACAAAAGAATCATTTGAATAAAAACAAAATCAATGCTATTTTAGTGCAAATCAACAAACTTTTGCAAAGGATATGGGGAAAATACAGCAAAGAGTGGGTAAATGAAATTCTAGAATTACAAAATGGTTTCCAAAGAAGAGAAGAAAACCAGCTGAAATAACTCCAGATGATAAAACTATTCAGGAAAAGCGAAAGTGAAGTGGGCGAAAGAGGGAGAAATAAACACAAAATCAGTTTTGAAAGTTAGAAAAAAAACACATAAGGCTGAACACAAGGTAATGACACACATAAAGACTAGAAATGGCAAGATCGTCTATAAGCAAAATGGTGTGCAAAATAACCAAGTAAAATAATACTCAGCTTTGTATGGTAGAACGACTGAAGCAGAAGGAAATGTAAAAAAGAAAAACATAACATACTTATGGACGATGAAAAATCCCCAAAATTAAATCACGGTAATCTGCAATATCTAAATGCTTAACGATTAAACGGTAAGAAATGAAATTTTATTTTCTTACTATACAGAAATTTGTACATAGGCCAACTTATATATTTGCCGGTAGTAATTTCGTACAAAAAAATACTATTTAAATATTAAATAATGTTTAAAAAAACGGATCATCATTGCGTAACGATGGCTTTACAAACTGTTCCCGAAGTCATAGAAAAAGTGCTGTGACAAATTCTTCGAATGAATCTCTTGATAAAGTTGAAATGTCCACTTAGACACAAATCCTAGGCGAAATGTCTTTTTTTCTTATTATTTGACTTGGGAAAAGACTAACAGAAAAAAATATTTACCCACAACTCTGATAATCAATTATCACAGAACAGTTATCCACTAAACCATTGGTTTGAAGACTGAGTGATGTTATCAGCAGTTAATCAACCAAGATCCAGCTGGTCACTCAAAACTACGAAACATTTCGACTGTAAATCAAACGATAGGCCATGTCATCAGCTATTTCAATGTTGAAGAGATAGTGAGTTTCTACTTGCATTCAATCATCAGGAGGCTTTTGATTCAATTTCCAAAGAATTCATGCCAGAAACTCAATATAATTCTGGAACTGGGGTTCATTATAAAAAACGGGTAAAATTTCCTCTAATAGACACGGTTAGTAGTTTCAACCATGGAGGGTAGTTGTCAAAATCATTTTCAATAAAATGTGATATCAAACAATGATGTCCCTTCTGACCTATAGCTTTCATTTTAGCGGTTATATGTAATGGACTTGAACAACCATCATCAACTAAGGAGATAGAAAAATACAATCACAATAAAAAAAAAACCTAAACATATTGGAATATAGACCAAGAAAACAGCAAAGAGCGAAGAATGTAGGAGATAACATTGCAAAGACTAGAGCATATAACAACTTGGTAAATTCCTGTAGCAAAGAAATCCTGAGATCTATGGGAAAACAAATTTTGTTATGTCTTATTGGTATTCATATATTTCAGGGATGTGGTCGATTACATTGCCTAAATATGTCTTAAGGAAAAATGAACACAATTCTAAGTAAATATGTTTAACAAAATAGAAAATCCTTTAAAAAGAAATAGAAGAAAAATTACGGAATAGCATATTTCTCAATTGGGAATAATTTTCATTGCTCTCAGGAGAATGCAAGTTCGCGCATTCTCTAGAAATGCGACCACGTTTTCATGTGCATATAATGTTCATACACGCAGGCACAAACACTCGCACACACACATATACACACCCATACACACATACGCACACAGACACATAACCGCGCACACACACACACACACACACACACACACACACACACCACACACACACGCACACACACACACACACACACAAACACACACACACACACACATGCACAAGCGCATGCACACACATAGACACACACGCGTACGCACGCACACACACACACACACACACGCACGCACGCATGCATGCACACACGTAAATACTCACCCTCATACAACATTACCACCACCATCACCACAACCACCACCACCACCAGCAACAACAACAACAGCAACAACAGCAGCGACAACAACAACGGCAACGCACTCCAAAAGACTGCATTTTACAAAACCCGGGCTGGTGAAACTAATCTTTTGAGAGGACAGTGAGAGAACTTCTTAGATTCTTTTACTTAATGCTGTATAAAACATTTCGCTACTTCCATCTTTGTTCTTGGTTTCCATGGAGGTGTAATCCCTGGTAAGAGTCAAGTGCCTGTTTGAGACAGGGAGAGACAGACAGACAGACAGAGACAGAGACAGAGAGAAACAGAGAGAGGCATAGACAGAAAGAGACAGAGAGACAGACAGAGAGAAAAAGAGACAGACAGACAGACAGAGACAGAGAGAGAAACAGAGACAGACAGAGCCAGACGGAGAGAGAGACAGAGAGAGAGAGAGAGAGAGACAGAGAGGGAGACAGATAGACAGAGACAGAGAGACAGAAGGACAGAGAAAGCGACAGAGAGGGACACAGAGAGAGACTGAGAGAGACAAACAAAGAGAGAAGACAGACAGACAGAAAGAAAGACCGACAGACAGAGACAGAGACAGAGAGAGACATAGACAGAGACACAGAGAGACACAGACAGAGACACAGAGAGATACAGACAGAGAGAGAGAAGAGAGAAGAGAGACAGAGAGAAACAGACAGACAGACAGAAAGGCAGAGACAAAGAGAAAAAGACAGAGAGAGACAGAGAGACAGAGAAAAGGATATGCAAAGAGAGAGAGACAGAGACAGACAGGCAGACAGACAGAGAAAGAGAGCATATGAAGAAGAAAAGCAGGGACGAATTTTACTAACGAGGATGTGAAATAAGAAAGCATATGTCTTTTTTACATCCAGCCCACGTCCAACGACAGTTTACGTTACACTACACACGAATTAAACATTAGACAATACAGACATTCTAACAAGGGCGCGAACATTAACACATTTGGTCAGAGAAGTGCATTTGAAGATTTGTCAATAAATAGTGAAGCAAATATATAGATTTGTAGATTTCTGCTAAGTAGCTGAGCACATTGACATGTGTTTGTAATTGATATGATCGCTAGAGAAATAGGAGAAGACCTGGAGATATGTAAAATAATTTCTTAAGTAATGTGAAAAAGAGACACACAGAGAGAGAAAGAGAGAGACACAGACAGACAGAGACACAGAGACACAGACAGAGACAGACAGACAGACACAGACACAGACACAAACATAGGCACACAGAGAGATAACGAGACGAAGAGAGAGTGAGACAGAGAAAGAAAGAAAGAAAGAAAGAAAATGAGACAGACAGACAGACAGACAAACGGACGGACGGACGGACAAACAGACAGACAGAGACAGAGACACAGATAGTGAGAGAGAAGAAAAAAGGAGGAAAATGAGGGAGATTTAAAAGTTCAGATTAACAGAGATATCAAGAAGCAGGAGAGAAGGAATACTTTTACGTGAGAGAACGGAACCGCCCTAAAACCCATGAGCATTCTTGCTCTTAGAGCATAAAAGAGCCTACAGGAAAGGGATGGAAAAGTTTAGATGACGTCATTGGATGGTGATGCCTCTTATAGAAACTTCAGGACTCACACTCCAGATAGTGCTTTTTCCCCTACTACTAATTCACATCTTCTCAACTCTGCCCCATTCACAAAAAAGGCAGAAAGTAATCTTAAACCAATAACTTTCATATGTGGTTTTCTGAGTAACGAAGCTGCCATGTTTCGTCATTTGGAAATACAAAAGTAGTAATGCGTTCATATCTGGAAGACCATAGTCATAACAATGCATAATGAACAGCCATCTCACCAGACGGCAGAAGCACATTAGAAATATACAACACAATTGGCCAAGCTAAAACAGCATTCAAGAAAATGAAAAGCGTACTTACCAACTTATGCCTCTCATTTAACTTCGGAATAAGAATTCTTCAGTGTTATATAGAACCGATACTATTGTACGGTTGTGAAGTGTGAACAAAGCCCGAACAAGATTGAGGCAATTGAAATGTGGTTTCTGAGAAGAATGTTAAGAGTTCCATGGACAGCAAACGAGACAGCCTTGAAAGAGGCAATCAGAAAAAAAAAAATTAATGAAGAAGATTAGGAAAAGACAAGCAACAATTATAGGACATTTTATGAGGCAAGAGAAATTGGAGCACTTAGTCACAACAAGAAAACTCGAGGGAAAAGAGAGTACCAGATAGAACCAGGGAGAAAATGTTGGACGGCCTTACGGAGTGGCTGAAGACAGAGAGGGAAGGAGATGTACTTGCAGCAAGAAAAGATAGATTCGTATGGATGGCCATGATTACCAACGCCATGCGACAGGGCACATCATGATGATGACAAAATGGACAATAAAGGAATGCGGATAATTCCTTTTTTTTTTTCCTATAACGTGCATTGGTTTCATAGTGGGAGTAAAGTAGAATATTCTTAAAATTAAATGTGCATAGGCGCGTCTTCTTTCTGTGCCAAATCTTTGATTACGATTTCCTTATGGTCTGTTCACAACTAGTGTTTTAAACAGGCAGCGAAACGTTTAACTGAACAAGAGGTTTATTAAAACATCAGGAAAACCTTACGTAAATGTGTTCACATTTTATGTGAATGAAATATACCAAAGAAATATGAGGGAAGCAGGGAGAATTTTTATAATATAATCAAAGGACATAACTCTTGAGAATTAGCTCCCATGTTGTATAGAACTTCTCAAATCTAATATAGTTTGCGCTAACTGTAGTGCAAACTGTATTAGATTTGAGAAGTTCTATACAACATGGGAGATAATTCTCAAGAGTTATGTCCTTTGATTATTTATGTGAATGAGTTTCCTAAGTGAAATTTATAAATGGGTTTCATTTTCAATTTGCTCAAGAATGGGTCGGCGTATATGGATATTTTTTTAAAATCTAGTACGTCATAAATGACATGCGATAGAGATCAAAAGTAATCAAAAGGGATGATGCCACCCTTCATATAAGCCGCAAGTTCGCAAACGAACGGTTATTGCGGCTTCATGAGCCACCACATCATGAATGTCATTTTCAGACGATAGTCCAGGAATCTGACTAGTTCGTGCTTACTGACCTACATGCATTCAACATTTTTGTTGAGCTAGATGGATGATCCAACTATAGTAATGTATCTGTCATCAGTTTGACACCGCCATAGATTCAGCATGACCAGGTCATTCACAGCCACACACAGGGAAACACGAAGAAGAATCGCCACGTATTAGTCTATACCAAACATTCACTTGCTTAAAAAGGAGATGAACGAGTAACACACACACACACACACACACACACACACACACACACACACACACACACACACACACACACACACACACTCACTCACTCACACGCTCACTCACTCAGTCACACACACATACACACACACACACACACACACACACACTCACTCACTCAGTCACACACACACACACACACACATTCACACACTCACTCACTCAGTAACACACCACACACACACACCACACTCACACACACACTCACTCACACACACACACACACACACACACACACACACACACACACACACACACACTCACACACACACACACACACACACACACACACACACACACACACACACACAAGCCACACTACATGTTCTGGTCACATTGTTGCCATCAGATTGCCAGCTCTGGAACTCCCTGAAGAGAACAGATAGCAGTGACAGAGAGAGTACGCACTGATTGCTACACATGTTTCAGGCCAGAGGCATTAAGCGCTTTTGAAGTGTGATTACCCTCTCACTTTCTCCATGATGGTTGAAGATAAACGATTGATGACAGATCCATTAACTGACGCAAGAGAATGGTAGAAAAATAAACTTCCGTTTGACCAATCCAACTGAATAGGGCTTATGCTTTAAAAGACAGATCAAGAGACATTCAATGCATCCTTTACATCACAGGTTTTCATAATAAATGTAGATAAAGAGACTTTTTAATGCATCCTTTACATCACAGGTTTTCATAAAAAACGTAGATCAAGAGACTCTGAATGCATCTTTACATCACAGGTTTTCATAAAAACGTAGATCAAGAGACTCTTAATGCATCCTTTACATCACAGGTTTTCATAAAAAAAAACTTAGATCAAGAGACTCTCAATGCATCCTTTACATCACAGGTTTTCATAAAAAAAAACGTAGATCAAGAGACTCTCAATGCATCCTTTACATCACAGGTTTTCATAAAAAAAAACGTAGACCAAGAGACTCTCAATGCATCCTTTACATCACAGGTTTTCATAAAAAAAAACGTAGATCAAGAGACTCTCAATGCATCCTTTACATCACAGGTTTTCATAAAAAACGTAGATCAAGAGACTCTGAATGCATCTTTACATCACAGGTTTTCATAAAAAACGTAGATCAAGAGACTCTCAATGCATCCTTTACATCACAGGTTTTCATAAAAAAAAACGTAGATCAAGAGACTCTCAATGCATCCTTTACATCACAGGTTTTCATAAAAAACGTAGATCAAGAGACTCTCAATGCATCCTTTACATCACAGGTTTTCATAAAAAACGTAGATCAAGAGACTCTTAATGCATCCTTTACATCACAGGTTTTCATAAAAAACGTAGATCAAGAGACTCTTAATGCATCCTTTACATCACAGGTTTCCATAAAAAACGTAGATCAAGAGACTCTTAATGCATCCTTTACATCACAGGTTTTCATAAAAACGTAGATCAAGAGACTCTTAATGCATCCTTTACATCACAGGTTTTCATAAAAAAAAAAACGTAGACCAAGAGACTCTCAATGCATCCTTTACATCACAGGTTTTCATAAAAAAAAACGTAGATCAAGAGACTCTCAATGCATCCTTTACATCACAGGTTTTCATAAAAAACGTAGATCAAGAGACTCTTAATGCATCCTTTACATCACAGGTTTTCATAAAAACGTAGATCAAGAGACTCTTAATGCATCCTTTACATCACAGGTTTTCATTAAAAAAAAACGTAGACCAAGAGACTCTCAATGCATCCTTTACATCACAGGTTTTCATTAAAAAAAAAACGTAAATCAAGAGACTCTCAATGCATCCTTTACATCACAGGTTTTCATAAAAACTTGTTGTCATATCGCCATGGCAACTGCCCTGTTAGTGCTGAAAACGCTGACAGAGGAGCACCTACTCGCAGGATTTTTTTTTTTCGCTTGATGGTCTTAGAAAATGTGATGTGACACACGTTTGCGTCGCTTTTTCACTCACATTCTCTTAAAGTGAAGATAATATACATAACCTCTAACCAACCAAACATAATTTTCCGATTCACAAAGTTGACGAGGAACACATGCACAGAAGAAAGCTCAAAAGTTGACATGAAAGCACACAAGTTTGCCTAATTCGACAAACCTTACTCTGAAAACGAGGAAGAAAGAGTTCAGTATTAATAATATCACATTGCTGACTTTAAAAGCTTTCACAAAACATTGTCATCAAACAGCCGTTAGCAAAAATCCCTAATGAAAAGAGTCGACATTGTTAGGCAGGGCGAGAAATAATTGGTTGCAAATGCATCACCTGTTACAGAATGTCCTGATACAAGTTCTGTAATCTATACTCGCGCGTGGTAGCTCACATTTGTCTGCAGCCTTCGATACCATTGACCATGGTATTCTCCTTTCTAGACTTCATCATACTTTTGGCATCTCTGACATTGCCTCTCTCCTTTTTCACTTCGTATTTATCAAACAGAAAACAAACTGTTCTCATCAATGGCACTTACTCTCAACCTGCATACCTGACCCGTGGTGTTCCACAAGGATCTGTCCTTGGCCCTGTTCTTTTCACTCTTTACACCTCCCCCCTGTCCACCATCATCAACTCCCACTCTATAAAACACCACTTCTATGCTGATGACACACAACTTCAAGACAGTGACTCACCTGATAATATACAGCGCCTGTTGACTCGCACCACTGAGTGTTACTCAGACATTAAGAACTGGATGACGTTAAACAAACTTCAGCTTAATGACGACAAGACAGAAGCTATCCTCATTGGCACCCGTCAGAAACTTTCTCAGCTGCCTCCTCTTTCTCTCCCATTATGTAACACATCAGTCCCAATTTCTGATTCAGCTAAAAACCTTGGTGTCTGCATTGACTCTACCCTCTCCATGAACAACTTTGTTTCTCAAACTGCCAGATCTTGCTACTATCATCTCCATCGTATAAGGCTGATCAGGAAGTATCTCTCTGTGGAAACAGCTGCAAAACTCGTTCTCTCCTTCATAATGTCTCGCATTGACTATTGCAATTCACTCCTGTCTGGTCTTCCTGCCTCCACCATTCACATCCTACAGCGCATTCAAAACAATGCTGTACGCCTTGTACTCAAAAAGAAAAAAGCTGACCACATATCTCCTCTCCTGGCACAACTTCACTGGCTCCCTGTATCAAAGCGCATACAGTACAAACTAGACACCATGTGCTACAAAAGCCTCAATAACGCAGTCCCCGATTACCTGTCAAGCCTACTTGAGATCTATCTTCCCTCACGTACCCTCCGCTCTGCCTCCGATCCTCTGACTTTTCGCTTTCCACGCACTAAGCTCAATACCTATGGTCCACGAGCCTTCTCTGTTTCTGGTCCACTCTCCTGGAACAAACTTCCTCTCTCAGTCCGTCAGCAACCTACTTTTGTCTCCTTCAAGTCCGCTCTCAAAACTCACCTTTTCTCCTCCGCATAAAATCCTAACCTCACTCATCCCCCCCCCCCCCCCCCCCCCCTGCAGCCTGTCTCCGCTCGGAGGGGAATCACATGGTTATAATATATACTCGTAATTGTATATGCTATGCTCTCTATAATTTTCCATTGCTTTTATTCTTGCTTTTATTGCTTTTATTCTTTCTCCCCATTTATAGCCATGCGTGTGTGTGGGTGTGTGTGTGTGTGTGTGTGGGTGTGTGTGTGTGTGTGTGTGTGTGTGTGTGTGCGTGCGTGTGTGTGCGTGCGTGCGTGCGTGCGTGCTTGCGTGTGTGTCTGCTTCAGCGCTTAGATTTGATTTTATCAAGATTTTGCGCTATATAAATATTGTAATCATTATTATTATTATTATTATTATTTATGTAAACCCCCTCCCCCAACACACGCAAACACACACACATGCACCCCTCTCT
>CM060306.1:75865511-75870511 GCA_030674185.1 Monoplex corrugatus | reverse complement strand
TGCAGCAACCAGACACCAAAGGTACTACCTCTATCCAGAGCCCCCTACACCCCGTATATATACATATATTGATATATATATTTATGTATATATATATATATCACACACACTCATACACACACACTTTTGTTTTATTTTATTATATTTTTTGTTGTTTTGTTCTTTGGTTTCTTGTCCCCTAAAGTGGTAAATGACAAAAGGTGTCTTCCTATAATAACTGTGCAGCAATGCAACCTGGTTGAGTTTTTTTGTAACAATTATTTGAGGCTATCAGCCTTCCTATTGGAATCTCTCACTTCCTCCTCTCTCTCTCTCTCTCTCTCTCTCTCTCTCTCTCTCTCTCTCTCTCTCTCTCTCTCTCTCTCTCTCTCTCTCTCTCTCTCTCTCTCTCGTCTGTCTCTTCTCTCTCTCTCTCTCTCTCTCTCCCTCTCTCTCTTTCTCTGTTTTTCTATGTCTCTGTGTGTCTGGCTCTCTCTCTCCATCTCTCTCTCTCATGTCTCTCTGCCTCCCTCTGGCTCTCTCTCTCTCCATCTCTCTCTCTCTATGTCTCTCTGTCTTCCTCTGTCTCTCTCTGTCGTCTCCCTGTCTCTCTCTCTCTCTCTGTCTCTGTCTCTTTGTCTCTCTGTCTCTCTTGTCTCTCCGTCTCTTTGTCTCTCTGTCTCTCTGTCTCTAACTCTCTGTCTCTTTTTCTGTCTCTCTCTCTCTCTGTCTCTCTCTCGCTCTCTCTCCCTCTCTGTCTCTCTGTCTCTCTGCCTCTCTCTGTCTCTGTCTGTCTGTCTGTCTCTCTGTCTGTTTGTCTGTCTCTCTCTCTCTCTCTCTCTCTCTCTCTCTCTCCCGACCCCTATCCCCCCCCCCCCCCACAAAAAAAAACAGCCCAGCAAATCACAAAAGACTTCATTTAGCTAATAGAAACCTTCTCATAATATGAAATTAGAATTTCAACAATTTATTTTTCTCTCGTCCAAAAGAAACATCCTGAGCTGGACTTTATCATTCATGATGTCGTATAAAGAAAAGCGGTTTACTTGTTTGTTTGTTTGTTGTTTGTTTGTTTGTTTGTTTGTTTGTTTATTTGTTTGTTTGTTTGTTTGTTTGTTTGTTTGTTTGTTTGTTTGTATGTTTGTTCGAGTGTTTGTTTGATTGCATGCATGCTTGCCTACTTTATGTTTGCTTGTTTATTTTGTGTCAAATCGGCTTATTCTCGCTTCTTTACTTATTTGTTTGTTCGTTTCTGAAAAGATGTATTTTGATATCTATCCGCTGTCCGAAATGTTAAGACTGTCATTTGGTTTAACTTGTTTTATGTTTTGTTTTACATTTGAAAAGGGAGGTTGTTTTAAACGATCGTGAGGGAAGCAGTGTGTGTGTGTGTGTATGTGTGTGTGTGTGTGTGTGTGTGTGTGTGTGTGTGCGGCGGCGTGTGTGTGTGTGTGTGTGTGTGTGTGTGTGTGTGTTGATGTGTGTGTATGTGTGTGTTGGTGTGTGTGTGTGTGTGTGTATGAATGTGAATGTGTACGTGTGTGCATGTAACACAAATGTGTTACCAAGACTTTTCTCAACTATTTCACGGTAAAAATCTATCACTTTCAAACCAAAAGTAAGCTTCCATGAGAAGTCGCGAATGTATCAGTTTTTTGAAAATCATGGGGCCAGGGTGAAGGTCACAGGCCGAAAAAATCATCATCATCACCACCATCATCATCATCATCATCATCATCATCATCATGTGCCTTGTCTTGAGCATGATGCTGACGATCATGGACTCCCATAGTAATCTATCATTTTGTCGCTCCAAGTACGTCTCCCACCTTTTCTGTCTTCATCCACTCCGCAAAACCGTCCAAAATTTTCTTCCTGGGTCTACCTGGTGTTCCTTTTCCCTCCAGTTTTCCTGTTGCCGAAAATAATGTGTGCCTAAGAAAAGTGTTGGAAACTTCTGATAATATCTACATTCTTTGGCGCTCTTGTGACAATCTAACATCGTCCCCATTCAACGTCAAATTCTATTTCAACACGATGCTTCTTCAAAGTCACAGGAAGTACGAGATCCGGGGTTTTAGATTGATTTTTGTATAAAAAAGAGAATATAAGTATGGCTTGACCGTCTTGATTAATTTCGTGTTTTACCTTCATGTTACGGGTTCTGCAGATAACGCGAGAGTATTAGTATCATTGACCTTTTTGTATCGTTTGTTCTGGTGTTTTTCTATTTGAGTATTTGTTTATTTGAATCAGAGAACTGCCAGTGTCTAAGCAAATATAAACCGGAAACACACACACACACACACACACACACACACACACACACACACACACACACACACACACACAACACACACACACACACACACACACACACACACACACACACACACACATACATACTCACACACACACACACACTTTCTCTGTCTCTCTCTCTCTCTCTCTCTGTCTCTGTCTGTCTGTCTTTTCTCTCTCTCTCCCTCTCCCTCTCTCTCTCTCTCTCTCTCTCTCTCTCTCTCTCACTCACTGTGTGTGTGAGTGTGTGTGTGTATGTACCTCTCTCTCTCAATCTCTCTCTCTTTCCCACTCTCTCCCTCTCCAATTCTCTCTCCCTCTCCCTCTCCCTCTCCCTCTCCCTCTCTTCTCTCCCCCTCTCTCTCTTTCTCTCTCCATAACTTCCTCCCATTCTCTCTCTCCCCTTTCCCTCCCCTCTCTCTCTCTCATTCCCTTTCTCTCTCTTTTTCTCCCTACCCCAGCTGATGCACAATTAATCAATTAATCGTACAATGCAATATAATCCAATCTCTAACTAACATTGTTTTAATTGAGAACAAAAACTTTAAGCACCACCATTGGAAATTCGAATCACAGACATTGAAGATAAAGCACAGGGATTTTACAGTATCTAGTTATCCTTTGCCTCCCTGTCTTGTCTCCTGGTCATTATCGTAATCTGACAGTAACACTTCACCTATCGACAAACCCTCATCAGACGTGGGCCTACTTTATCTGGGCTTAACAGTCCTCTCTCTTCGTCATCATTTACGTCTGAAAAGCTTTATCATGTGACAAAAAAATCATTGTGTTCTGAAAGGTAACTGTATGGTTTTAAAAGTACTTGTCCAATCGATGTTTGACTTCAAGTCAAAGTCAAGCCAAAGTTATAATCGACGAAACTGTCAAGCTACACAAAGAATGCACGTAAAGAAACACACACAGAGAATGCACGTAAAGAACCACACACAAATAATGCACGTAAAGAACAACACACAAATAAGGCACTTAAAGAAACACACACAGAGAATGTACGTAAAGAACCACACACAAATAATGCACGTAAAGAACCACACACAAATAATGCACGTAATGAAACACACACAAAGAATGCACGTAAAGAACAACATACAAATACTGCACGGAAAGAACCACACACAAAGAATGCACGTAAAGAAACACACACAAAGAATACACGTAAAGAAACACACACAAAGAATACACGTAAAGAAACACACACAAAGAATACACGTAAAGAACCACACACAAAGAATACACGTAAAGAAACACACACAAAGAATACACGTAAAGAAACACACACAAAGAATACACGTAAAGAAACACACACAAAGAATACACGTAAAGAAACACACACAAAGAATGCACATAAAGAACCACACACAAAGAATGCACGTAAAGAACCACACACAAAAATACACGTAAAGAAACACACACAAGAATGCACATAAAGAACCACACAAAGAATGCACGTAAGAACCACATACAGAGAATGCACATAAAGAAACACACACAAAGAATGCACGTAAAGAACCACACACAAAGAATGCACTAAAGAAAGACACACAGAGAATGCACGTAAAGAAACACACACAGAGAATGCACGTAAAGAAACACACACAGGGAGTGCACGTAAAGAAACACACACACAGAGAATGCACGTAAAGAAACACACACAGGGAATGCACGTAAAGAAACACACACAGGGAATGCACGTAAAGAAACACACACAGGGAATGCACGTAAAGAAACACACACAGGAATGCACGTAAAGAAACACACACAGGGAATGCACGTAAAGAAACACACACAGGGAGTGCACGTAAAGAAACACACACAGGAAAGTGCACGTAAAGAAACACACACAGGAATGCACGTAAAGAAACACACACAGGGAGTGCACGTAAAGAAACACACACAGGGAATGCACGGAAAGAAACACACACAGAGAATGCACGTAAAGAAACACACACAGAGAATACATGTAAAGAAACACACACAGAGAATGCACGTAAAGAAACACACACACAAAGAATGCACGCAAAGAAACCACACACAGAGAATGCACGTAAAGAAACACACACAAAGAATACACGCAAAGAACCACACACAAAGAATGCACGTAAAGAAACACACACAGGAATGCACGTAAAGAACCACACACAGAGAATACATATAAAGAAACACACACAAAGAATGCACGTAAAGAACCACACACAAAGAATACGCGTAAAGAAACACACACACAAAGAATGCACATAAAGAAACACACACAAAGAATGCACGCAAAGAAACACACACACAAGAATACACATAAAGAAACACACACAAAGAATGCACGTAAAAAAACACACACAAAGAATGCACGTAAAGAAACACACACAAAAAGTGCACGTAAAGAAACGCGCACGAAGAATACACGTAAAGAAACACACACACACCCACACACACACACACACACACACACACACACACACACACACACACACACACACACACACACACACACACGCACACACACAAAGAATGCACATAAAGAACCACACACAAAGAATGCACGCAGAGAAACACACACACAAAGAATGCACGTAAAGAAACACACACAAAGAGTGCACGTAAAGAAACACACACAAAGAGTGCACGTAAAGAAACACACACAAAGAGTGCACGTAAAGAAACACACACAAAGAGTGCACGTAAAGAAACACACGTACACGCTCCAA
>CM060306.1:75848011-75855511 GCA_030674185.1 Monoplex corrugatus | reverse complement strand
AAACATACTAACGTAAAACCCTCAATGAACTGTTTTACAATAAGATACATCAATGTAAAAGTCTGGATTAACGACTTGGCAATATTTCATATTAATGTCAAAGTCTTATTTACATTTATTTCAAAGCTTCCATGATCAGTTTCACGTAGCATCTTTACTGACTCGTTCATGCAGAACTGATTTCTTTCAGCGATTGTTGGCTTTCGACCTCACAAACTAAATTCACTTCCAGCGCTGCAACAGTTTATGCCATTCTCTTAACCCCTCAGCCGGTACATCTTCTCTTTTTTCATATCTCTGTCTCTGTCTCTGTCTCTGTCTCTGTCTCTGTCTCTGTCTCTGTCTCTATCTCTGTCTCTATCTCTGTCTCTCTGTCTCTCTCTTTGTTGGTGTCCCTGTCTCTCTCTCTCTCTCTCAGTCTCTCTCTCTCTCTCTCTCTCTCTCTCTCTCTCTCTCTCTCTCCCTATCTATCTATCTACCTATCTATCTATCTATCTATATACATATATACATATATGTATACATAATATATATATATACATTTATATATATGTGTGTGTATATTTGTTTCTCTCTCTCTCTCTCTCTCTCTCTCTCTCTCTCTCTCTCTCTCTCTCTCTCCCTATCTATCTATCTGTCTATCTATCTTACTATCTATCTATCTATCTATATACATATATACATATATGTATACATGATATATATATATATATTTATATATGTGTGTGTATGTATTTGTCTTTCTCTCTCTCTCTCTCCCTATCTATCTATCTATATACATATATACATATATTATACATAATATATATATGTGTGTGTGTGTGTATGTATTTGTCTTTCTCTCTCTCTCTCTGTCTCTCTCTGTCTCTGTCTCTCTCTGACTCTCTCTGTCTCTGTCTCTGTCTCTCTCTCTATCTATCTCTATCTATCTATCTCTCTGTCTCTCTCTCTCTCTCTTTATATATATATATATATATATATCTTACTCTGTCTCTCTCTCCATCCCTCTCTTTCTCTATATGTCTGTATATTTAACTTTGAAAGACTATGTTACTTTCTTAACCCTAGATTTAGATTTTGTGACCGGAAAAGCCTCGTTTAACAGTTTATTTTATCCTCTCTGTAGTCCAACGTATATGATAAATATATGCTACGATTCTTTAGGTCTGTACGAGACAAAAGCACCAGTCATTAGAAGATGAGGCAATACAGCACTTCAAACCCACGATACTTTTGCAATGATACAAATCTGTCATGGCAATGTCCACATGCAGGCTGGCATTCCAAGGCCTCTCATAGTCTCAAACATATTACGAAATATGTGGCAGGTATGTACCAAGATCTACAGAACACACTTTAAAGAATTTGAAATATATTACACAATGTACGTCAGGTATGTAACAAGAGCCACAAAACATAGTTAAAGAATTTCAAAATATTACAAAATGTACCTCAGGTATGTACCAAGACACGGAGCATACCTTAAAGAATCTCAAATATATTACGAAACATATATCAGGTATGCGCTAAGAGCCACAATACACACCTTAAAGAACTATATGTGTGCCAGTATATAAAATTCCAGAGTTGAAACGGTCCCCGGAGTTAACATTTTACTGTGTCCTTTGACTTAATTGAAACTGTTCCCTATTGTTAATATTTGCTATATGCTTTGATTTAGTGAAATTATTCCCTATTGTTAATATTTTAATAGGCACTTTGACTGAATTAAATTGTTCTCTAGATTTGACATTTTAATAAGTCCTTTCACTTAATTGAAACTGTTCCCTAGAGTTAATATTTTACTGTCCTTTGACTAATTGAAATTGTTCCCTAGAGCTCATGTTTTACTACGTCCTTTGACTTAATTGAAACTGTTCCCTAGAATTAATATTTTACTATGTCTTTGACTAATTGAAACTGTTCCCTAGATTTAACATTTTACTATGTCCTTTGACTTTATTGAAACTGTTCCCTAGAGTTAATATTTACATGTCTTGACTATGAATGTTCCTAGTTTTTACTGGTCTTTGCTTAATTGAAACTGTTCCCTACAGTTAATATTTTACTGTGTCCTTTGGCTTAATTGAAACTGTTCCCTACAGTTAATATTTTACTGTGTCCTTTGGCTTATTGAAACTGTCCTACAGTTAATTTTACTGTTCCTTTGCTATTGAAACTGTTCTACATTAATATTTACTGTGTCCTTTGAATTAAAATTTGTGCAGTCTGCATGGCTGCAGTTTGTAAGTAACAAGTAGTGGTAGTATCATGGGAACTTGATTTTTGTTAAGCGATTTGACAGAAAAATCCCTTTTGATAATTGTGACTTTCAAACTGAGAGGTGTATGTCCACATATTATACCTAGAGCTCTTAATACGAGTCCATACCGTAAAAACGTTAAAATCTGTAGATTTATTTGAACATTTTGACCCCTGTCACCCATTTCACGTACATTTCATGTAAGCATTGTAACCTTCATGTGGGAATTATCGATTTTGAACGGTTGAAAAAATCCATGTAGACACAATATCTAAATCCACTTTCAATTGTGTGTGCGGTTTCTGTGTTGTTGTTGTTGTTGTGTTAGTGGTGATGGTGGTGGTGGTGGTGGTGGTGATAGTGGTTGTGGTGGTGGCAGTGGTGGTAATGGTATAGTGGTGGTGGTGGTGGTGTTAACTTGGTTGATTGGATGGTTGGTTTTATTTTGTTTTTGTTTTTTGTTTGTGTTTGTTTGCTTGCGTTCTCATGTGAGTGCTTTTTTTTTTTACTAAGCTTGGACATTGTTTCATTAGAATAATTAAATTGAATATGAATGACATTTTAAGGATACAATACGATTTTTTTCACAAAAGCCAATACCATTTGGAAATATATTGTTGAAAAATATAAGACAGTAATACATTGGCAGACAGACGTACAAAAAGAAAAACAGAAAGATCTGAAGTAGTTCTTTCTTGTCATCAAAAAAATGAAAGAAGTGAGAGAGACAGACAGACAGATAGATATACAGACAGAGACAGAGACAGAAGGACAGAGAGAGAGAGAGAGAAGACTTACAGACAAACAGACATGCAGACATGCAGGCAGGCAGGCAGGCAGACAGGCAGAAAAATGGAGAAATAACAGACAGACAGACAGAGAGACAGAGACAGAGGGGGGGGGGAGAGAGAGAAAGAAAAGAGAGAGAGACAGGGAGAGAGATGGACAGAGACAAAGAGAGAGAGAGGAGGGGAATGAGAGAAAGAATCAAATCGTTATCGCAGGCAGCTAGACAAAATCAGATCCAGCATAAAGCATAGTTGTCTTTGATCTGCTTCTAAACTACTTTTCGATACTTCGTGAATCATCAATTTTTTTCTGGATAAAGCAGCAGGGCTCCATTTGTCAGGCTTTTCGTCTGGTCTTTTCAGCTTCCAGATCAAAAAAGGGATCACTGAGGTCAGTTATAGACACATTTCGCAATACTACTGTCTGTAAGGACAAAGATGGTCGACTCAACTTGACAGGGATGGGATGTATTGTGCTTTCCACCACTATGGATCAATGTGTCAATTATACCTGTTAAACAATGAGACTTGGTTTAGTCGACATTCATACTGAGCAGTGCTCTCAAATTCGGATTTTCACCGTGGATTTATGGTTCTAGCCTTCTGTTATTGATTGTATAATACACTCGGTTCCTGAAAGTATCCAAGATGTATTAGGAAAAATCTATACAAATATGTTTCAAAAAAAGATTCATTTCGAACAGTCATTGATATCCATCTTCCTTTTTTATGTCATAGCAACATGAACGAGAACAACTAACTGACAACATAAATGATTTCTTCAGTTAATTTGATAGAGATATTTTGCTTCGTGCCTGCTGCATGAAGCATTAGCCACTTTTCTAGTGTTCATTACTTAATAGACCTTATGAATGGCCGATGATGACTGTAAATTCGTAATTGGCAAAAAAGAACACAAGAGAGAGGAGAGAGAGAGAGAGAGAGAGAGAGAGAGAGAGAGAGAGAGAGCAGAAATAAGAGAGAGAGAGAGCATAAAAACGAAGAAAGATGGTTAAAAGATTACTAATCTGTCAGTCGATGGGTGGACATTTACTTATCAGGAGTTGGTTGGTCGATTTATTCTCAGGGTTTACTGTCAGGCCAGTCAGCTATGTAAGTGACCTCTAGGAAGAAATATGTGTGTAACGATCTTCAGCACTGCCACATTCTACTTCTCACAGACAGGTGGATATATGGTTGGACAACATCAATAACATCTTAAAACCAGTAAGCCTATATAATTCCAAAATCTCGCCAATGCGTAGGGATAAAAACCTGGCTTAAAATGTCTAGACTGGCAACCTCTTATCTGATCATCACCAAAAACAGAAAGGGCGACTGCAAACTTCCTTCTGTCCAAAGAGCAGCAAGTGGTCCTGATGAGGCTCCGCACTGGCCACAACCAAGCTAAACACCCATACGACCCGTACTTGGCTACCCGCACTGCTCTCCCGGGTCTCTGTCTTCTACATCTATCTTTCCTCAACCACTCCAAAATCTCTGGACTGTTACGACCTGTCCACTCCTTGACGTTTCCAAAGTAATTTGTTCGTGGTCTTCCACTTCATCTTTTGCTCTCGACTTTTTCCTGAATGACATCTTTCGTGAGAGTGCATTTTTTGTTTCTGCACGCATGTCCAAAGAAGGTCAATTTCTTTTTAATGGTGACCTATACAAGTTTTCTTCAGGTTTTCAGCTCGTCGAGTATGCTCTTGTCACTTCTCCTGAATTGAATTTCAATTGAATTTCTTTTCTTTATGTTGTTTTTGAGGGTCCAGATATCAGAAGATATAATGCAGAACACAATGAAGAAGATTAGGAAAAGACAAGCAACATGTATAGGACATTTTATGAGATAAGAAGAAATGTCAGCACCTAGTCACAACAGGTAAGCTGGAGGGAAAAAGAGCACGAGGTAGACCTAGGGAGAAAAAGTTGAACGATTTGCAGAGTGAATGAGGACAGAATGGGTAGGAGATATACTTGCAGCGACAAAAGGAGATTAGCATGGACAGCCATGACTGCCAACGCTATGTGGCAAGCACATGATCATTATGATGATATTGGAGCGACGTCACATCTATGAAGTGGAGCAACAACAGGTGTGTTGGAGTATATTTTCTGTTGACCAGCAAGGTCCACTACAGCTGGCTGGATCTAGGGAAAAAACATCACATTCACACGTATTACAACCGTCGCCGGGGTTTAGTAGTTACGCAATGGACGACCAACTGGAAGGTTGTGGGTTCGAATCCCCATCAGTCCCTTCAAAAATCATTGTGAGGTTTTTCGGATCTAACCGGCTCCTACGCTGAGTTGGGCGTACTATGGGCTGATTGGGAAGACTGGGACCACACAGTCGAGTCTCATCCACTTCACGGACGCGTCATTGAGGATGTTGCTCAAATCTCCTGACGACCACTGCAGATGTCTGTATCTCTCGGGCCTGGTTGACGCCAGGATATATTATGATAGTAAGCGTAGAGTACAGCCCTGTCACATCAGTCTCAATCCTAGATGAAACTCCAAAGCATCAACGACATCATCATCATTGCTTTGTAAAAACTGTTCCAGCGTCTGTGGCCATTAAGGTGGCGTAGAAAATGGAAGGATAAAAAAAAGATGAGCACAAGGGTAACCTTCCCCCGAGTGCAGTGATCAAAACAAAATACAGACAGACAGTGTAGACGGTGAACAAAAAAGGAAAATCTGATCGACAGTGTTCAGGGGAAGGCAGGTTATCTTCAGACAGAATAATTTCTGCACCGTACCGATACCCGGTCATGACTCCTAGATCTGGATGTGTCCTTCTGCTGTCGCCAAACGGGCATCAGACCTCATGACCTGTATGCGGCCTGGTCCCTTTAGCGTGAAAGGACTTTAGGTCCGACACACTTCGTTTAGAGGACCTCTCTGGCTCTCCGCAGAGATTCTTGTCCCTGCTACTGGTTTTCAGACAGAGTGAGGTCGTTGTTCAGAACATAAACAATTTCAGCAAATCTAACCCACTGTTGAATATGTTTGAAATTGCATTCTAGGTGAAAAAGCCCTTTCGATATGGGGTACACCTCACAGGTTACTAAAAGTATTTCCCTGAAACGCTTCACTTTATATACATCATAAAAGATTTTTACTCCTTATAAACGGTGCTGAAATATGAAGTTCAGTACTTGCACGTTAGACAAACTACTCAAATGGACAGGAAATGAAATGATCTGTATTTTGAGTTCCAAAAGCATAAAGTGTATTGTTACATATTTTTGAGATATAGAAAAACGAAACTTATACATTCTGCTAGGATATAGGCGTAAGCATGAAAAAAACAAAAAATCAGCACTTCTCTATATTAGTGTGAACATTTTTTTTTTCAGAAACATCTGACAATATCTAAATTCTGTTTTTACACTATCCAAAACAAGTATGACTGCCCGCGATCAAGCAAACAGGAGCCGGAAAAAAAACATGAGAAAAGAATAAGAACGCGTATTTAATACAACCATACAAGACAGGCGCAAATTTTCGGCCACATTTTTTTTCTCACACTGCACGGAGCAGCAGGGAAGTTTCTGTCTTTTCTCCTAAGTTTTGTATCTGGTGTTTGTATGTATGTGATCTTACGCTTCACAAAGGCCAGTAGGCCTAAAATTTGCGCCTGTCTTGTCTGGCTGTATTCAATACGCATTCTTATACTTCGTGTTTTTTCTGGTTCCTGTTGTTACACTGTTGTTATAAGTTTGCTATTCACCTCGATGTTTTATGTTCTATTTCAGGTGACTAATATTCTAGATCATCTGTACTTTCATAATTACTCTGTCTGAAACGAATACTGTCAGAGAGAATCAAGGCATCGACTTTCTATATATCCTTGTCAACAATGATTGCGTTCAATAATTATACACAATTTTCTTCTTCAGTATGTATCTATTGATCTCTTCAGTAGATTAGAAAATGGTGACGTGAACATTTTCCATATCCGACATACACTGAGCTTTAAGTAGTTCGTAAATAGATACTGAAGGGAAACACTTGGCATTACTGTCCCAAACAACCTTTGTATTTATATATTTATATTTTGAAAGCGCTTTTCCAAAGTTTTAATGACTTTATTCCATGCTCAGGGAAACAAATCTGCTCTGAATCTCTGTTTTTGAAGACCAGACTCTACTTTTGTGTGATATGAATGTACTTATGATATGAATGTACTTAATACGTGTATAAAAAACATGGCCTCTCTCTTCTGTCGTCATTTGCAAGCTTAAGACGAATCACAAGGTGAGGTTATTTTGAGGATTCCTTGCACCGTTTCCAGTGTTTTTAAGATCCTGAACTTTCCATTAAAAGTGCACATTTAAACAAAAATTCTATTTCTGTTTTTAGTGATGAGGCGGCAGATTATTTCATTTCAACAAACTTAGGATCGTTGATTCTCATTTACACATCAAATAGCTC
>CM060306.1:75838011-75843011 GCA_030674185.1 Monoplex corrugatus | reverse complement strand
TGGATAAAACTAATATTATGATTTTCAGGAAGGGTGGACATTTATCAAAACACGAAAAATGGTTCTATGGAATTAACGAGGTTAAAGTTGTTAATTCTTATAAATACTTAGGAATGATATTTTCGACAAAATTAAGTTTAAATTATGCATGGGAAGAATCTTGTAATAAAGGGAAAAAAGGTGTTATTTAAATTCTAAAATCCTTACGGAAGCTCAATTCTATTGATTGTAATTTATATTGGAAAATGTTTGATACACAGATAGAACCTTTACTTACATATGCAGCTGAAGTATGGGGTCTTACTGTAAATTCACATATGGAAAAAGTGCATACATATGCTATAAAACGTTTTTTGGCTGTACCAATTCACTCTTCTAATACTGTTTTATATGGAGAAACTGGAAGATATCTTTTATACATTAGAACCTTTGTGAAGAGTATTAAATACTGGTTGAAATTGTTAAGGCTTCCACAATCTCGGTTATGTAAACAGGCATATGAAATGATGGTTACTCAAATGGAAATAGGAAAACAGAACTGGGCCTATCAGGTAAAAAAGGCTTTATCAGAACTTGGGTTTGGAATCGTGTGGTTGTCCCAGGGAGTAGGAAATGAGTGTCAGTTTATTAATGAATTTAAAGACAGGCTTATTTGTTCGTTTAAACAAAATTGGCACTCAGATATGGAAAACAAAGAAAAATATAGTTGGTTCTTCTCATTTAAAGATGTTTTTCAAACCGAAAAATATCTCAGTGTTGTTACGGATAAATGGCAAAGAACTAATTACGCAAGATTTAGATTAAGAACACTTGGTTTCAATGCAAATAAAAATTGGTTTCAACCTGGGACGTCCACAGTATATCCTTGCCCCTTATGTGGAAACAATGTCGATAATGAAAAACACTTTTTATTCCAATGCCAAATTTTTGACACAATACGTGGAAAATGCAAAGTTTTTGAATCCGACATGGCCAAAAGACATGATGTTGTATCTATTTTGTCGTCTGATGACGAAGTCATAATCAAATCAGTGGCACTATACATTGCGGAAGCACAAAAAATAAGATATAAACACTTACAAGCCCGACAATAGTGCTAGACAATATCATACTGGGATTAATTTAATCTCTTTTGACTGATGTGGACTATATCACGTTAACTCCAAAAGAAGCCGCTTTATTATAGGCTCTGTTTTGTAAAGAGCTGTTTTCATTTGCTTTATTTTGCTTTGTTTGCCGATAATTTAAGAGTAGCTAATAATATGAAAATAATGGTACATTTGTAGAATATGTTAGAAATGGATATTGAAAGGGTATATAGACACTTAAGGGTCTACTATACATGTTAACAAAAACAAAAAAACAAAAACAAACCAAAAAACAAATAAATAAAAGGCATAGTGATGTCCCTTGTTAACAGAGTATTTTGGGGCAGTTATGTGAAGATTATATTATTATCACTAAATGTAAGGTTTGGGTGGTCTAGCCCAGATGTTTCATCATATTACAGTTTTGATGTGTGTGTGTGTGCGCGCGCCCGCGTGTGAGTGTATATGGATGCGTGTGTGTGTGTGTGGGTGTGGGTGTGTGAAAAAGATTTTGGTTTGTCTAAACCTAGACAAATTATTGGCCTGAATGTGGGAACACTGTTCTGATATTTTTTGTTGTTGTTTTCTTTGCATTATGTAGTAGTGGTAAAATGGATGATTGTTCATTATATATGACTTGAATATGTTCGACTGTTTAAGGAATGGATGTTCGATATTTTTTTTGATTATGCGTGAAGAATTTGCGCACATACAAAGAGTGGATTATGTGTCGCACTACTGGAAAATTGTTATCCCCCTTGTCAAAAGACCTTTTCGGGTAATGACAATAAACAGTTTCAGTTCAGTTCTCTCTCTCTCTCTCTCTCTCTCTCTCTCTCTCTCTCTCTCTCTCTCTCTCTCTCTCTCCTCTCTCGCTCTCTCTGTCCCCGACCTCCCTCTCTCTCTCTCTCACACACACTCTCTCTTTTCCCCCCTCTCTCTTCCTCCCTCCCCTTCTCTCTCTCTTTTTCTCTCATTCATTCTCTATTCTCTCTCTCTCTCTCTCTCTCTCTCTCTCTCTCTCTCTCACGCACACACACACACACATTCTTTCTCTCTTCATTCTCTCTCTCTCTTTCTTTCTCTTTCTCTTCTCTCTCCTCTCTCACTTTTTTTTCCCTCCTGGTGTTCATCACAGTTCAAATTACTTTCGTGATACAGAGTCAATGACCTTGCATATAGACAACCTCCCTAATTCGATTCCTTCCAATCCCAACATCTCAGCACCAGCCAGCAGCTGAGTGTCTTGTTATTAGAACAGAGTCAGGCATTTCTCCTTTTATGGCCAAAGGCATGTCTCAGTTTCTTAACCCTTTAACTCCTACACCCCCTCCACCAACTCTTTTTGCTTTTCTTGGCATGGTTGACTATGCAGGATGCTGGTGGACAGGGTGCAGTAGTGAAAGTGTTAGGCCAACATACATCACAGAACAGCCCATTCTTTAGGCGATAGATACAGTAATGTTTGACTATATCCTTGTATCAACATTTATAGGACATTTTACGGGGCAAGAGAAGTTTGAGCACCTACTAACAACAGGAAAGATGGAAAGATAAAGAGCAGCAGGTAGACCCAGGGAGAAAAACTATTTCCGGAGTGGATAAAGACTGAAAGGATGGGAGATGTACGTACTTACAGCGACAAAAGACAGATTCATATGGAGGGCCATGATCGCCAACTCAGGGCTACACGATGATGATGATGATGATGATGATGATGATGATGATGATGATGATGATTTATGATGATGATGATGATGATGATGATGATGATGATGATGATGATGATGATGATGAATGAGACGACGACGACGACGACGACGATGATGATGTATGATGATGATGATGATGATGATGATGAGATGATGATGATGATGATGATGATGATGATGATGATGATGATGATGATGATGATGATGATGATGAGTGATGATGATGATGATGAAGAAGAAGAGAAGAAGAAGATGATGATGAAGAAGAAGATGATGATGTAGCAAGTTAGGAACAAACAAACAAAAAAACACGAAAAAAAAAAAAATAAGAACGCGTATTAAATACAAGAAGACAAGAGAGGCTCTAGGTTCATTTTGTCCACAAATGAATGCAGTGTAAATAATGACCTGTACTTAATACTCTGTGTATTTCTAAACAAACGGACGTATACGTATATGAGCAATTCAGGTCAACATCCTTAACGAACACTTCCATCTCGTAAATACCCTAGGAGCATTTGCGCTTTCAGACTACCCAAATTGTATTGACTTGCCTTGTAGCAACAAAGGCAATCATTGCAGAGTTCCCAGTACGTCGTCACAGAAATTGTCCACAGTTTAGTAAGTATTGATTGAAGGATACCCGAAATAGGTCCCAGCATGACTGGAACGTTTTGGTTTGCTAGAAACAAATGTTGGGTCAAGTCAGTCAAATATTTACACAGATTATTCAACAAAAAAAAGCCCTTTTGACCCAAATGTGGTATATTCTGGATGCACGCATTTCATAATATTGAAGTCTGTCTCGAAAAGATTCCTTCATACAAAGAGAAACAGAGAGACAGAGAGACAGACAGACACAGACAGACACATACAATAACAGAAACAAAGAGAGAGAGAGAGACAGAGACAGACAGAGAGAGACAGGCAAAGAGAGAGAGAGACAGAGAGAAAGAAGGGCAGAAAGAGAGAGAGAAAGAGACAGAGACACAGAGAGAGGAGAGAGAGACAGACAGAGACAGAGACAGAGAGACAGAGAGAGACAAAGACAGAGACAAAGACACAGAGAAAAAGACAGAGAGACAGAAAGACAAAGAGAGACAGACGGAGACACACAGAGAGACACAGACGGAGACAGAGAGATAAAGAGTTTAAGAGACCGAGAAACAAAGAGACGGAGAAACAAGTCAGACAAATGAAGAGAAACAGGCGGACTGAAAGACAAAATAACAAGCGAATGGAATAGATCTTAAACTCCACAGAATAAAGCAAAGCAAAAAGAAACATCAGTCCCCTAGCCTGTGGTCCTCAGCTAACAGTATTCTCGGTGTTTCCTTTAGAGAATGGTTTTTCCTCAGTACTTTCTATTTTCGTTTTTCTGTTTCAGAACAAGCAATTTGTTCTGACGAGTGAAAAGTCTGTTGCGAGGTTTCTGTAGTATGTTTGTTTGTTTGTTAGAGTTTGTGTGTGTGTGTGTGTGTGTGTGTGTGTGTGTGTGTGTGTGTGTGTGTGTGTGTGTGTGTGTGTTGTGTGTGTGTGTATCTGTGTGTGTGTATCTGTGTGTTTGTGTGGGGGGGGGGGTGTATGTGTGGGATCTTTAACGTGCGCTGAGAGCCTGCTGTGACGGGGCCCTCGGTTTTATTGCCCCATCTAAAATGCGAGCACCTAGACCACCTTGTACTGCCCAACCCGTGATTCGAACCCGGATTTTTCTCTCGCCCTAGGCATATGTTTTAACCACTATGCCACTCCCGGACCCTCCATACTCAAGTGAGAAGGCAGCGGCGTTTTATTTCGCTAGTAAAAACTCCCACAAGGGGTTAATGAATATGTACCCTCCTCCTCTCCCTAATCAGATTTAACCTTTTGACTCCCGTACCCTGTCCACCAGCATCCTGCTTTGTCAACTATGCTCATCATCATCATCATCATCATCATCAGGTGCCTTGCCGCTTGGCGTTGGCGATTAGGACTTCCATCTGTCTCTATCTCTTGTTACCTCAAGCATCTCTTACACCCTCCTTGTCTTCAGCCACTCTGCAAGTCCGTCTAGTATCTTTTCCCTGGGTCTACCTGGTGCTCTCCTTCCCACCAGCTTTCCCGTTGTGACCAGGTGTTCCAGTTCCCCTTTCCTCATAAAATGGCCAATAAATGTTGCTGTCTTTTCCTAATCTTCCTTATGAATGATCTTACTTGTGTC
>CM060306.1:75820511-75825511 GCA_030674185.1 Monoplex corrugatus | reverse complement strand
TCTCTCTCTCTCCCTCTCCTTACTCTCTCTCTCTCTTCTCTCTCTCTCTGCCCCTCTTTCTCCCTTTCTCCTTCTCTCCCTCGCTCTCTCTCTTTTTGTTTGTCTGTCTGTCTATTTCTGTCTCTCTCTCTGTCTCTCTCTCTTTCTCTCTCTCTTTCTCTCCCTCCCTCCCCTCTCTCTCTCCTTCTCTCTCCTCTCTCTCTGCCCCTCTCTCTCCCTTTCTCCTTCTCTCTGTCTCTCCCTCTCTCTCTCTCTTTGTTTGTCTGTCTGTCTGTCTGTCTGTCTCTGTCTCTGTCTGTCTCTCTCTTTCTCTCTCTTCTCTCTCTCTCTCTCTCTCTCTCCTATAAATCCTCCCCTCTCTCTTTCAGTATTTCTGTCACTCGCTCTCTCTCCCGTCCCCAAAGTCTGATCAGGAGAGTCAGGTGGTTGTGCACGTTATCAAGCGCCAGTATTTCTCCTCTGCATGTGTATTACTACGTGCTTACATTGATACATATATGTATATATATATAGAGAGAGAGAGAGAGAGAGAGAGAAAGAGAGAGAGAGAGAAAGAGAGAGAGAGATGTATATCGGCTGGAACTTTTCTGATCTCCCACATCATCTGCTTGCACTCCCTGCCCCCTCCCTTCCCATTTTTTTTTCAATTTTCTGATATAACCAAAATGCAAATAACGGACCCAGAAGAAGCAAACTTTTATTTTCTTTTTTAAAGAATTGCAGTGTATAAAAATTGCAATTATCATAAAAAAAAATTCGAACATTATCAAACAAATTATGATCTATGATTATAGGAAATGTCTCTTTAACTGCCTTCATTGCTAACGTATGCGGTGCCATGATGTGGCTGACGATATCTCTGGGAATGAATGCTGCATGCACTGACGTCACTTGTGCCATCATCTTGGACCTTCCCCATCACATGGCACCATGTGTCGCCAGTGCGTATGGAATTCATTCCGAGCGCAGAGACGTCATCTTGAGAACTGAAACTAAAACTGAAACTCATGTTATCCTGGATTTTTGACAAATGGCGTGCAGATATGATTTCATGGAAGAGGGGAGCGATCAACAGTGCAGTTAGCGGTTGGATATTGGCCGCACGCGAGGCCATGAAATTTAGATGGCGATGATAGCTTTTTGTTTTTGTTTTTTCTTGGTGATTCGTTTCATTCCCCCATGGGAATGGTGGTGGCTGTGTCGGTATAAACAGTATCCCCACCTTCTGGGAATTCTGTTTTGGAAATTTCCTCTTTTCTTTTACTGTCTTTGTTACTGCCTTGCTCCTTGTCATTGCTTCCTATCGTTTTCTGCTTTGCTGGTCCATTCATCTGTATGTGTTCGATAAAGTCTTGCATACGTCCTCTTGGGATTGATAATTGGGGGTAATTGGGTCTTTATATATATATATATATATATGCGCGCGTGTGTGTGTGTGTGTGTGTGTGTGTGTGTGTGTGTGTGTGTGTGTGTGTGTGCATTTTTGGCTCTAGGGAAATGAGACATGCAGAAACTTTAGGTAATTTAGGCCCGTTTTTTTTGTGTTAGTGTCCTTAGTTATATTTGCATCTGTATTCAGGTATGTTTTTTGGAATCCCCTGTTTGCTAAATTGGCCGGAGTAGTCAACGCCAGAGGTATCTCATTAGATTATGTGTGCGAATGCATTGACATGTGTACTTAATTTTCGGGGGGGGGGGGGTGTCCTGTTGAAGTTCTGTGTGTGTATTGAAATGGTTACGGCCCTGATATGGCTTTTTAAAGTCATTTGGGCTTTAAGCAACGATAAGAATAAGAATTCGTTTCATTTCGTAAAGCAAATTGAGGCTGTGGGTATGAGTGTGGGTGGAGTGTTTGAGGGGGAGGGGGGTAGGGAGAAGCCCTGTGTGCCCTGATTTCTCATGAAGACCTCAATTTTGGTTTCTTTTGGAGCTTACCTGCCTGAAGTAAATGCAAGATTCCTGTATTTGATTTCTTTATTTGTCATTTCCGAAATAGCAAGGAAATTTGGTCTGGAGGCTTGTCAATGTCATATCATATTACACACGTACACACACACATACGCACACACATACACACATACACACAAACACAACACACACACACACACACACACACACACACAGGCACACACATATTCACTCACACACACACACATGCGCATATACACATTCATACGCAAACAAACGCACACACAAACACACAGCAGCGATCGTGTATGTGTGAAGACTTTAAAAGTTTCAAATCGCAGTTAGAAATCAGAAACTTTCAAGCCCACCCACACACCCCCACGCACACACACACACCCTACCTCACGTGGGCATGCATGATTACTCTCAGGTGCACATACGTACAGCCCCCTCCATCCTCATCCAGGGTACATTTAGCTGATCGACACACAGGCTTACTTACAGGTTGGGGTCTTTGGTGCCAGCGGTTCATGGCGGCTGTCGTTAGATCGCCATAATGGTGATCCTACAGTGGGTCTCTGACATGGTCCAGCTCAGACATGACCGATTACTGTCGGTGCCGGTAGTAGGAGGCCTGATAGGTAATGTCCAGGATCAGAACAGGCACTGTGACCTAAGAGTAGTGCAGGATTTCCTCCGGTGGGTGGCACTACAGCGTTTTGACATCGCTGGCTCTCATGGGCTTCCTGATACTTGGAATGGACCTGAATGAATTTTTTAACTAATTTTTTATTCACTTTTTGCTCCACATCAAACAGACACCAAACATAAATGCGGCATCGAAAAAAACAAAATAAATCATACACAAATGAAAAGACATCGCTAACGTACGAACTCCATACAGCATACAGATAAATATAATGACATGTTATACACTGGAGGTTCAAAAACGAGCGTCAAGATCTAAATCCAAAACAAGTGTGACTGCCCTCGTACAAGTAAACTGGAGCCAGAAAAAGAAAACAAGACAAGACAGGCGCAAATTTTCGGCCAGCTGGCCTTTCTTACACTGGACAGAGCAGCAGGGAAGTTTCAGTCTTTCTCTCGTAATTTTTGTATCTGGTGTTTGTTTGTTTGTGATCTTTTGCTTGACAAAGGCCAGTTGGCCGAAAATTTGCTCCTGTCTTGTCTTGTCTTGTCTTGTATTATATTAATCTTTTTTCGCGTTTTTTTTTCTGGTTCTTGTCAAGATCTAAGCATAACGATTGAACTAATTTGGGCCTGGTGGTGGTGTGTTGAGTGGTTGGAATGAGCGACATGGGATCAACGGTACTCAGACCACACAGAGTTAGATCAGAGTGAAAATGTGTCGACTACTTTTATACATGATATGATAATTTCTGGCAGAGAATTGTTTTTAATTCATTTTTTCACTTTTTAACACACTGACAAAACATGCAATATATGTCTTACCTAGCATAACGAAATATGCGCCGGTCGTACGGTCAATATATTCCTATTCATCATCATCGCCATGTACTTTGCTGTATGGTGTTGGCGATCATTGCCCTCCATAGGAATCTATCTTTTGTCGCTGCAAGTGTGTCTCCTACCTTTCTGTCCCCATCAAGTTTGCAAAATGTCAAATGTCTTCTCCTTGGGTCTACCTGCTGCTCTATTTCCTTGCCTTTTTCCACTCTTCTTCATTGATGTTCCTTTCGTGTTTGCTTCTTTCAAGACTACCTTGTTTGTTTTCTTTGCTGTCCCTGGAACTCTTAACATTCTTCTTAGAAACCAAATTGCTACTTCCTCAATTTTGTTCTGACTTTGCTTGATAATTTTCAAGACTTCACATCTGTGCAACAGTATTGGTTCTACATGATAATAGAAAACACTCTTCCTGATGCTAACTGATAGGCATTTGTTGATAAGAACGCTTTTCATTTTCTTGAATGCTGTTTTAGTTTGTCCAGTTATGGTGGATATTTCTAATGTGCATCTGCCGTCTGGAGAGATGACTGTTCCAAGAACCTTATCCATTGTCTCAGTGTTGTACCATTTGATGTTAGTTTATATGAGAGGATTTCTTCTTTCTTGCTGGCCACCGTGACTTCAATCTTCTTACTATTTACTCAAGCTCTTTATTTCTGTTTTCTGTTTCTACACAAGATTTTGTAGGCCTTTTTCATTTTCCGCAATTAGAACATATCATCTGCATAATGAAGATTCGTTTATCATTTTTCGTCTTTCACCCCAGGGCATTCTTTTAGTTTCTCATGATGGTTTCGCTGTAAAGTGAAAACAAATCGGGTGACAGAACACATCTGTCTAACCCCTCTTCATATTTTGAAAAGAGCTTATGCGACCTTCCACCACCAATTCAGTCTTAACTCGCAGTCAGTCGAACAGCACTAGGAGCTGAAAAGGTGACTGAGGGTCTACTGGGGTGTTTTGACTTTTTCTCAAAATCGATTTCTGTAGACTATAATCTATCCCCCACAGAAAGTTTTTTCTTGAAAAAATATTATTAATCAATTTAAAATGGTATTTTAGTGCACTGATCGCAGCAGAAAGAACGCAGTTTCCTACCAAAAGTACCGACTTTGTCTCTTATTATGAACCGTACAATACCCTCACATGTAATATACTGACAGAAAGCTCTTTGGTGCACCTTTCAGATAATGACAGCTAAAATTAGAAACGAACTGGGTTAAAGCCACCAAATAAAGAAATTTAAGGAAAATGTGTAAGAGATCACAAAAACTTTAAATGCTGTTTTCTCAAAATGGCCGTCATACAACTTAATGACTTTAAACATACAAAACTGCTACATTTTTTTGAATACAAGCTTTATTCAAGTACCAAAATAATAAGCAGAATGTACACTTTCCAGTGAAATGTATGTCTCAAAATACCCAAGACTGATTTCGTGCTGAAAGGTCACTTATATCATTTACTACTCTAATTGTTGCTGTTTTCTCCCGAAATATTCCGAAATATTCCTATTAATACGTAAAATCCATGTGTAAGTTTGCATCATACGTAAGACACTTCTAATCTTCAGTTTTTCATCCTTAGAGAAGTGTGTGTAT
>CM060306.1:75808011-75815511 GCA_030674185.1 Monoplex corrugatus | reverse complement strand
TTTGGTCTTCTTTGTCTGGTCTTCTTTCTTTTCGTTTAATTTCTTTCTTTTGCTTGGTACACTTTGTCTTTTTTTAGTATTTTTTCTTTTGTTTGGTCGTCTTTGTCTGTTGTTGTTTTTTTTCTTTCAACTCGTCCTCTTTATTTGGTCTTCTGTCTTTTCGTTGGTCTTCTGTCTTTCGTTTGGTCTTGCTTTTTTCTTTGGTCTAGTCCTTTGTTTTGGTCTTCTTTCTCTGATTGATTTTCTTCCTATGTTTAATGTTATTGTTTAGTGTTGTTTCTTTGTTGGGTGTGCTTTCTTTGTTTGACTTTATTTTTTCGATCTTCTTTCTTTGTTTGGTCATGTTTCCATTTTTGGTCTGTTCGCTTTGTTTGGTTTTCTTTCTCTTCTTCTTTGTTGTGCTCAGAAGACAAAAGGAGAGGAGCTGAGTTGCGACCTATATCTTCTCTGTGTGTATGTGTGTGTGTGTGTGTGTGTGTGTGTGTGTGTGTGTGTGTGTGTGTGTTGTGTGTGTGTGTGTGTGTGTGTGTGTGTGTGTGTGTGTGTGTGTGTATGTGTGTGTGTGTGTGTGTGTGTGTGTGAGTATGTGTGTGTGTGTGTGTGTGTGTATGTTACAGATGCAACGTGCGCCCGTATTTGTGTATACATACATGTATGTGTGTGTGTGTGTGTGAAGGCGTGTGTTCGTGTGTGTATGTGTGTGTACTATGCATACAACGTGCATCTGTGTGCACGCACGTGTCGAGTATATGTTGCGTGTGTTTGTATGTTTGTGTGTATGTATGCGTGCGTGTGTGTATGTGTGTGTGTGTGTGTGTGTGTGTGTGTGTGCGGTGCTCTTGTTTGTGTATTTTGTGTATGCTTATATGTCAGCAAAATGTGTCTTTCTATTTGTGCTTATATATATATATATACATGTGTGTGTGTGTGTGGTGTGTGTATGCGTGCGTGTGTGTGTATGTGAATGTGTGTGTATGTGTGTGCGTGTGTGTGCGTGTGAGTGTGTGCACGCGTGTGTGTGTGTGCGTCTGTGTGTGTGAGTGTGTGTGTGAATGTGTGTGTGTGTGTGTGTGTGTATGTGTGTGTGTTTGACTGTGTATATACGCCTATGTGTGATTATTTATGGATGTTTGTCTTTTATAAAAAAAAAATGAGTCGAGGAGAGGGGGAAAGTGAATGAACCGAAGCAACTCACCGTCACGAGTGACAGCATCATCATACAAAACCCATAACCTAAATTACAGATAAACCCCGCATGTCTCATTTTGGAATGGACCCAGCTCCCTATAGGCATGGGACAGTCTGATGAGACGGTAACATAGAGAAAGAGGATGGGTGGGAGACACGCAAGGAACGAGAAGTTTTATGGTACGAGGTTAATGGCCTCTTACATTACAGACGATGATGGATGACGATGGTAATGGTGACGGAATGTCCCGTCGATCTGACGGATGAGTAAGATATCACTGGTCGTCCGCGCCTGTTTGTGAGTCTTCATGTGGGATAGAAACCCAGTTCTGGTGTAGCATGTTTCTTCTGTAGGCAATGTAATGCCTGACGTGAACAAAGGATTTTTTTTAATGTGGAGATGGCGTACTATTCTCTCCCCACTTTCTGGCCTACTGCGTAGTTCCACAGGTATCCTCCTCATCATCATCGTCATCATCAATTAAGTGCCCTGCCGCATGGCGTTGGCGATCATGGCCCTCCATATGTATCTATCCTTTGTTGCCGCAAGCACATCTTCCACCCTCTCTGTCCTCAGCCACCCTGCAATCCACATCCTCCACAGGTATGTGTGGGCTAACTTGTTCTTTTGATAGAGCCGTGGACTCAGGATCTTAGGGGATTACACTGGTCTCCAGCCCCTGGTAGTGACAAACGAAGCATCTAAGTTTTATGAGTCTTCTACACATACACACAATATGTTATTTGCTCAGATGTGACGACACTGCCTGCTTTCTGTGCTGTTATTCTGTGAATTGATTTGTGTCGCATGCCATGTTTGTATTTTACTGTTATTGTTGTTGCTGTTTTTCTTGTTGTTGTTGTTGCTGTTGTTCTTCTTCTTTCTTGTTGTTGTTCTTCTTGTTCTTTTCTTGTTCTTTTTCTTGTTTCTTTTCTTGTTCTTGTTCTTGTTCTTCTTGTTTTCTTGTTCTTTTTCTTCTTCTTGTTCTTCTTGTTCTTCTTCTTCTTCTTCTTCTTCTTCTTCTTCTTCTTCTTCTTCTTCTTCTTTTCCTTTCTTCTTCTCTTCTTCTTCTTCTTCTCTTCTTTTTCTTTCTTCTTCTTCTTCTTCTTCTTCTTCTTCTTCTTCTCTTCTCCTCTTCTCCTTTCCTTTCCTCTTCTTCTTCTTCTTCTTCTTCCTTCTTTCTTTGCCTCTTCTTCTTTCTTCTTCTTTTTTCCTTTCTACATGACCAGGCCTCCTCTGACGATGAATGTGGTTCATTCATCCAACTCCTGCCGGCTGCCATAGAGCTTGGTGGTAAGAGGAGTTGTGGTGTCAGGAACAGCTTGATTGTTCGGTGTATCCTTTTCCAAGCCTCTGGCTCAAGAATTTTCTTGGGAGGTATGGGGCAGTTAAAGAGTTTTTAACTCAAATGTTCTTTTTCTCTCGTAGACTGTCTCCTTAACAGGCCTGACGAGGTCCACTTATCCAGGAGGTAATAATAGTTTGATACATGCATGGATATTTTAAAATAATAAAACCGGAAAGTATCATATGTAATAGTGAACGAGCGTAATATAAAGTCTGCATATTGGAAGGGATGACTTTTGCTCTGTCCAAAAGATTCTATAGAAATGATCTATTAAGTATCAAAGACACACGTAACACGTTTTCATTGATAACTATGTCTGCAACATCCGCCTCTTCCTTTGTTCGATTACTCACAAACACATTGCCATTTCATTTAGTGCCTTTCTCCAACTGAACGAAGCAACAGGGAAGTTTCAGTCTTTTTCACATAATTTTTGTATCTGTTGTTTGTTTGTTGTTTGTTTGTTTGTAATCTTACGCTTGACAAAGGCCAGTTGTCCGAAAATTTGGGCCTGTCTTGTCTTGTATTAAATACGCGTTCTGATTCTATTTTTGTGTTTTTCTGGTTCTTGTTTACTTGAACGCGGGCAGTCGCGCTTGTTTTGGATTTAGTATCAAATGAGCTGTGTTCAAGTGAGGCAAATCTGGAAGAGCAATTCTGGTGTAATACAGAAGAATTGATGAAAAACACTTTTTTCCCAGACCACCAGTCTTACCATTGAGACGTAACCATACTCGAACTAAGAAAAACAAAGACAAGAAAAGAAAACAAAACAAAACAAAAAGACGAGCCTGAAAGCTTCTAGCAAAAGCCGTTCTGCCCAGTTCATTATCGAGCACGGGATTGAGTGAGTTGAAGAGAGAGGATTGAAAATTTGGCCATATGTGCTACAGCACTTACATGTAAGAACATATGACTGAAGTACTAGCACAGCCCCTGTATGGCCTATATTGCTAAACGTTTACATAGGACGCAAGAAGCACAGGTTCGATTCACAGATTGGTGATGGATTTTTCTTCACCCCGCTCAACCCCTACTCAGCTGCTGCTAAATCTTAAGTAGTGGTCTTGCTCATTCATTGTATGTTATGCCATTGACATGTAAGCCAGCAGTTTGTATTCTCCACTATTGTCTATTCTAGGCCAGCCCCTGTGTGGTGTCCCAAGTGTGTCTCAGGGACTTGAGGTCTACTTCTAAGAGTGTTTTCCGTCGCCAGACGTTCTTCCTCTCTTGCATCTTCCATCTGGCGTCCAGTGAAAGGCTTTCTACGTGATCTTATTCTGCTCTCTTTCGGTGATTTCCTCAATCATTTCCATGATTTTGCATAGTTATAGTATCTGCACGACTGTCTGTACTATCTGTATTACTAATATTGGAGAGATATATTCATTTCCTAGGTCCACTCCCTTTGAAAACCAATAAGCCTTTCTGAAACCTTGGACAACAAAAAAATGCAGCCCGAGTTTTGCATTGGAAATCCATTGTAACAAAAAAATGAATATGGATAATGGAAAAGGCAGTCATTTGTACTTACCGTACTCAAAATGAATACACAAAAAATACTCAACATCCAGTGTGTGTGTGTGTGTGTGTGTGTGTGTGTGTGTGTGTGTGTGTGTGTGTGTGTGTGTGTGTGTGTTGTGTGTGTGTGTGATGTGCTGTTGTGTGTGTTGTGTCTGTGTGTGTGTGTGTGTGTGTGTGTCTGTCTGTCTGTCTTGTGATGGCTGCCTGGTGTGTGTAGTGTGTGTGTGTGTGTTGTGTTGTGTGTGTGGTGAGAGTGTGTGTGTGGTGTGTGTGCTGTGGTGTGTGTGTTTGTCGTGTTGTTAATGTGTGTGTACAAGTGCAATGTTTGTGTTATTCCTGTGTTGCAAAGTTCGCTTTTGATGTTTATTTGCGCTATGTACGTAAATCATCCTCTTCTTCTTCTTCTTCTTCTTGTTATATATTATATTATTATTATTACTATATATTATACTATTATATATGTATATATATATATTATACTATTATCTATGTACTCTATTATATATTACTTGTACTATTACAATTATATTACTACTACTACTACTACTACTACTACTATTACTACTATTACTACTACTGCTACTACTAATACTATCGTCAGTATTACCATTTTTCTCTTGACACGATTAAGCAAGTGACTGCTGGCCTTCGGAAATGCTTTGTGAGGCAGGTTGATAACTTGGTAAAATAGCTTTTTGCTCCAATATACTGAACCATTAAGCGGATTGAAAGGACATAGCCAGCTGGTACAATGTCAGCTTGGTGTTGATGCTGTGGTATTCTAGATTCTAGGACAATGAACCGAAGCCCTGAAAATGGCTTGGGCAAAATGGTGGGCCTGAAATCAATCAACAAGATGGCTTGAACAACTGAACCTAACCACTGACATGGGAGACAACACCGTCACTGAAAACCCGTAAACATAACTGAAGAGTAACCGCGCATAGCTCATTCACGAAGTACACTCGCTTCCCCCTAGAGGCTGATGACGCACTGACGAGAGACCTATAGGAGAATGGAGGTCGAACAGGGGGGTGGGGGTGGGGGTAAAACAAGAACACGAAGTTTCATATTTATGAGGTTGTTAGCCCTCCCTCAGCAATAACGGTAATAGCAGTTTGACAAACACCCCGTGGTAGATTAAAATGGAGTAAAACGAACACCATGATGTCTGTAAATAGTGATTAACTTTTTCCCCAGACAATAGCAAATCTAAACTATATTCAATCAGTAAATTTGTAGCCAACACTTTTTTCCCCTCTCATCTCAGTGGTAAGCTGGGTAAATTGAAATCGATTAAAATTCGTCGGCTGTGTGCTGCTGACGTACGACGTACGTCGTGATTTCACAATCGCCAACGGGTCGTTGACTTGTGTCGTACATCAGATCAAAGTTTTTCGACATTTCCTTTTCATGGCTTGAATTCGTCTTCCCAGATCTGCTGAGTTGGTCCATGTCTCACATGTCCTTGAAGGAGAAGGAATATGCCAATGCGTGTACGATGTTGTGCGTTATGGAGATATCCTTGTCCTTCCATTTAGGTGACCCGTTCTGACTAAAGGTACAATAAGTCGGGCGAGGCCTTCTGCTGCTGTGGGCTGAAAACTCTAAACAGGGACAATTTTGTCAATTTTGAGTTTTCTGCATTTTCATGTTCTATAACCACTTTTACATCATGTCCTAACACAATAAAGTCAAATTTAATCGATAACTATTATGTTTTTGTGTGTTTTAATGTGTGGTAAGTGCTACTATCTGGACGCTGAAATCTGCCCGATCGCCCGATTTTGGTGATTAAAGTACGCTTTTCTTAAATTCATTTTTTCTTTTTGTTGTTTTGAATGGATGGACAATTAAGTAAACAAGGGTAGTATGGAATTTCAGCTGATTTGGTTGATATTTAATGCTTATTGCTAAGGAGTTTCTGACCTTACCCTTTCAGTTCAGGCATATTCTCTTCAACACTGTTTTTTTTTCAAAATGGCTGACTTGACCCCTCTCATCTTTGAAAGCCCATAACTTTTGTTTTTGTTTTTGTAGCCTGAAACTCAGCTTTAGTACCATTTGAAAGCTGAGATTCTAAACTTTATAGTGATACCATAACCTGAAAATGCCTAAACTGAGACTTATTGTGCCTTTTGTGAGAATGGGTCCTGGTTTCAGCCTGCACAGTGTTATTGTCATTTCAAGGGCATTTTCTTAAACAAAAAGATCTTGGCCTATGAAATTCATATTTCATGATAAGGTAACAACAAATACCAGAAGATTGCTGGATGGAATCCAGAGTATCAATGCCTCACCACGCTCCAGACAATCAACGCCTGGGTTCCCGACGCCACTCAATAATCATTTCATCTAGCAAAGTGGGGGCTGTCTCCGTCTTGCGTAAACCATTCGGACCCAGTAATCAGTTACCTTGTTTACAAAGCGAATGACAAGGTAGGGAGATGACAAACCCTGGGACATAGCCACACAACGTGCACCAACCAGGTCCAGCCCATCTACTGAACCAAGAGAAAATGGAAGAGCCCTCTTTGGCCCCATTCTGGGTCTTCATCTCTCTTTTTGGGCAGCCCGCCCAGCCACCAGCTCGCATAGCTGCCAGCTCCCCTGCCCCCCCCCCCTCCCCCACGGCAGTCCCAACACACATACTTCATGATACGATGAAGAAAACAAAGAAATTATGGAAAGTACGCCATCATTCAACCGCCATAGGGGATACGGGCGATCTACCATCAGTAGACAAGAAGTCACACAATTATGATTATGAGTCATTCCTCTATATATATATTGCTGTTCTCAAAACTCGATTGTACTCACTGTACATTCCACATAATCAGACTTTACTGTGGAGCACATACAACACAAATCGATTACATTCCACTAAGTTGTTGCACGGTTAATTTCTTTGTCGTGTCTGCATGCTGGGTGTTTTCATGTCTCATAAGCCAGTCACTGACATGACTTTAACGTCCATTTTATTTTGTTGTTGTTGTTTTTATAAAAAGAAGTCATAATTCAATTCAAAAGTACTCTTTTCTCTCTCTCTTTCTCTCTGTCTCTCTCTCTCTCTCTCTCTCTCTCTCTCTCTTTCACTTTCTCTCTCTCTGTCTCTCTCTATGTCTCTCTCGGTCTCTCTCTCTCTCTCTTTTTCTCTCTGTCTTCTCTCTCCCTCTCTCTCTCTCTCTCTCTCTTTCTGTCCGTCTTCTGTCTCCCTCTCTCCCCCCTCTCTCTCTGTCTTCTCTCTCTCTCTTTCTGTCCTCTCTCTCTCTCTCTCTCACACACACACACACACACTCTCTCTCTGTCTGTCTGTCTGTGTCTGTCTGTCTCTCTTCTCTTTCTCTCTCTGTCTCTCTCTCTCACTCCTCTCTCTCTCTCTCTCTCTCTGTCTCTCTCTCTCTCCATGTGGCTAGGCACTTGATGATATATATATATA